>CM075341.1:41951625-43151625 GCA_037788925.1 Mytilus galloprovincialis | reverse complement strand
AATGTAAAGTAGTACAAACTTCAATACAGCGTCCTGGTTTACTGCGGCAGAATAGTAGAACTGGTTCCTTAATCAACTGTAATGAGCAGAAAATAGCCTTGTTCAGACATGGAGGAGATGTTTTTGCCATTAATGAAAAATGTCCACATGCAGGTGCATACAGTTAGATGTACATTGTATTTAAAAAATAAATAATTATAAATGATCTTGCTACAAGTGTATATTGAATTGCAGATACTTAATGAACACCTTAGAGTATATGTACACACTGTTTTTTCGGTTTATTTTTTCTCTCCAACTTCAGGGATTTGTGAACTGATGTTTCTTTATTCATAACTAATTTTGTAACTGGGTACAACTTTGATATACTCTAATTAAAGTCTTTCTTCAACATGTTCAGCATATATTTTTTTATTGTCCTTATATAATTATTATATTGTATCTTCAATGTAATAAAAAGTTTAAACTAACCACATGGTTTTGTTTTAGGTGGTCCACTGCATTTAGGAGACATTGAAGAAATGCCAGATAATACTTTATGTATACGATGTCCGTGGCATAGTTGGAGATTTGATTTACTGACTGGGAAACTAAGAATGCCAAAGGGACAAAACCGTGAAGCCAAAGTTTACCCTGTCACTGTTGGAGAAAATGGAAAACTCTCTATAGGGTTTGATGAATTTAATGCTAGATATTTTAGTGGAGACATTGATTTTTAATCATAGTTGGTAATGTTAAGGTAACCAATATCCAAGAAGATGATAGGATACAGTCTAGAAAAAAATTGTTACTCCTCAACTTCAGAGAGGTATAATTAGGGAAGACTGTAGAAATATGTAAATGAGTTTATAGATTATTTTTAGAAAAGATACAGAAAATAGCAGTGTGAAGTTGTAATTTTAAGATAGCCTTGTGAAATTAGTTCTAAACCATGTTAACAAGGAAATTGATATTGTTATTAAAATGTTCCATGTTAGTTATTTTGTTAAAGATGGGGATTTATCTATTTGTAAACAAAAATGGCTACTAGTAAGCTATAAGTGCATTTATGAAAAATATTTTAGTTTTTAGTAATCAAAAATTGTATTTATGGATGTATGATTCATTTTCAAGGTAGCTTATCATACATGTAGTTATCCTTTTCATCATGAGTTATTAGATTGTTTTTAATTAATTTATCTTAGTTACTGCTAATTTGTTTTATACTGCAACTAGTTGTGTTTATTTCCGAAATATAGTAACATAGCTATATTTTGTATAATGTCAATTTCATCATGGAACACTTTCTCAACAATCAGGGGTTCATTAAGGTATGAAAATAAGTTTGACATTTGTGTTACAATTTAAAAAGCTATCAATGTATTAGTTTAAGTTGCAGTAAAAAACAATATTAGGTCAATGTCATAAAAATATAAACTTTTTTGTACTCGGCGCAAAACAGGGGAAGGGCTCGGTAGAACCTCGCACTTCCCCAGTTTCTCAGCCTCATACAAAAAAGTTTATATTTTTCTTTCATTGACCTAATATTGTATATATATTTGGTGGAATAAAAATTTTGGAGGATTTCTTGGGTATATATGTGAAGCACAAAATTTTAATGTAAGCAGAAGTAAATGAAATCTGAAGGCTTGTATGAGGACTTTTGCAAAACTTATATACAGACTTTTGCAAAACTAAGAACATTTTAAGTTTTAAATTTGTTATGAAGTTTTGTTTATTTTTTAATTTGTTCTGTAATGCTTGTTTGATTGGCTTTTTCAGTTTATACATGCTGTAAAAACATGCAAAGATAATAACTGAATTATCCTTGTAAATATGTGCATTGTTTTTGATGATTTGAATTACAGTATATTTCTAGTCCAATGAAGAGTTTTTATCATACATTGTACATACATGTTATATATTTAGTTTGTTACAGTTTTTGTTATGTATCTCGTTTACTTATCAATGTTGTGATAGACACTTACAATTATTAAAGAGTAGAAGTTGTTGAAGGGTCAGAAAAGATTTCAAACGTTAGAAAAACTACAAAATAGCAAAATTTAGAAAGAAAAATTATTCAAAAACACCAAAAGCATAACAATTTGAAAATATTTTTGTAATTCCCTAAGATCAAATGTACTTGTACAGAAGTTTTTTTGGCAACTTTTGTGATTGTTGCATATTTTTATGTTATTTTCATTTGAGTTTAAAAAAAAGAAGTTATCAATTCCATTTTCGCCTTCATTCCTGGAATAACTTATAATTTGTTGTGTTAATGTCATTGAATTTTATAGGGCATGTTTACATATGAAGTCAAACATATTAAAAATTAAAAAAAACTTTGCTGCTATTGTGTTTTGTTTGTTTTTAGAAGAATGTCACATTTTATAGGCATTTTTTACAAGTATTATTATTCTTGTTTGTTCTTGCCAAAATTTCACATTTTATTTTATAAATGTACTAAATGTTGGTCTCTGTAAGAAAAGTTTATTGTATCATTCGTCAAATCTTACTCTTGTATTATCACAATTTATTTTTAACATTGAAGGTTATGTCAATTTTTACTCCCTTAGGGAGGTAAAAAGTCTCAGTTTCTCACCCGATTACAAAAATACAGAAGCAGCTCTTGAACATGTCAAATATACAATACTAAATTTCAGAGTGAATCCCAAAAGCCACCAAAAATATAAAAGATTGTTAGAAATTGTTTTGGCTGTTTTACTTTTATGTTTTCTGTGATGGTTATTAAATATTTTAAAGAAGAGGGGAACTGGATAAAAAAAAAAATCTGGTTTTTTTTTTCTTTTAGTGATGTTATTTTGTTATGGAACTTGTCAATGTTATTATTATAACTTGTGATTTGTGATTTAGTTGTAAATACAAGTTGTTTTTAAACACATATCAGTTTTCTGCAAGATTTTTTTTCTTCTGGAAAGCAAAAATTGATCGAATGGTAGTCTTTCTTGTAAATTTTTTAACTATGCATTCACATTTTAGATGTTATTGCTTCAGAGATGATTTTTGTATCTTAAAGTTGTTGATGTACTTGTCCTTTTGCCTTTTGTGAATAGTTCTCATACCATATCTTTTAATTTTTGAATTTTTATGTTCAATGGGAGATAACCCACAATTTTTTTATATTTTTTTGTTTAAACAGTAGTTACAAAATATGCATATACTTCTGCATTTAATGCAAGATTTTTCATGTTTTGATGATGCATCAGATGATAAATTTCATTAGCTATATATAATTTAATAAATTGAATTTATTCAAATGTTAATAAAAGCCAAAAGAAATTAATATTTTGTTCTCCAGATTTTAATTTTGGAATATTTTTAACTGTTTTTTTTTGTTTAAAAAAAATTAACTTTAGCTCACATCAATATTTTAAGATTGGAAAAGGACATTTTAAACAAAATGTGTATGTTATATATTTCTAAAACAATAAAAATGTTTTAATATATTTTATGTCAGGATTATAAAGTGTCAGTTAATGAAAGAATAACTCCCCATGCACATGTTTTGTCTTTTTAAAATTCTATAGAAATAAAACCAATTAATTTTGCAAAGTCACTGACCATCAATCAACAGAGCTCCAGATAAGCTGCGTATTTGCGTGATCACGCAATAAAAATAATAAAAAACCCAATGCAATTGCCCATTGCAGGGTTCAATAACCCAATTATTTCAAAGGAAAACCCAATTATATGCCCAAACAATGAGTTCTCAACCCTTTAATTGGCGTACTGTTTGCGTTATTTACCCTTATCTGTTGACAGTCGTCGCGTAAATCTATGTTTATAATATTTATAATTGGAAATTTCCTTTCGTTCTAAAAATAGATCCCTGCATCAAGTAGCTGAAATGGGTCCCTGTTGGAGTTTTCCTTTGCTCAATAGGTACACGTGTTTTTGAAAATATTTCGGTCTTCTCTGTGTTTATCCAATTAGCGTGTGTCATCTAGTCATAATTTTTTTGCATTGCTCGAGATTTATCATAACATACATTGAATTAAAACGAAAGTGAATGTCCGGTAAAAATATTAAATAGAAGCGTTTTCGGCTTCTTTTGAAAAGCTGAGGGAAAGTTATGATAACAAGACTCAGCCAGTGTTTTAGGAAGCGTCCATCGAAAGCACGGGCGTGTGTGGGTACCTTCTTACGAGAACGTTGCTAATAAACATGGGGTTTCGTCAAAAACGAAATCAGTTGGAAAAAGTGAAAGGCCAAATCAATTATGATATGATAAAGCATGAGAAACCAAAAGTTCTAATAAAAGACAACTAAACCCAGATTTATATAAATTGAATAAACCAAAATCATTCAAGTATAATTAGAGTTTATGTAGTATTTTTTTTTCATTTTACGGTTAATTAATGAATACACACACAGTCACTGCGGTCTCAGAATTTATTATATAAAGGTGTAAGACGAGTGCCTGTGAATACACATCTATTTTGTGAAAAAATACAAAACTGGCAGGTTTGGAACGGGACACAAATTAAACCTACAATTGCTCCTCAGTGAATAAACCAAATAAAACAGCTAGCAAATAACCCTAACCCTAACCCTAAACCAAATAAAACAGCTAAACAAAGAAAGAAACATATTTAAGATGGAAAAAGATCTGGGGTTGATATTGCCTAAATATTCAATATTGTGTTGATGAAAAAACCCAATACATTCAGGAGCTTGGTGGTGAAAAACCCAATTTGATATTAACATGAGGGGTGAATTGGAATTGATAATGCAATTAAAAAACTTTATCACCCAATTATATAAGAAAATGGTGGGTAAAAAAACCCAATTTGTGAATTCTTATCTGGAGCTCTGAATCAAATTAGAAAGATCAGTGATAGATTTTATTTGTTGAATATAAATATATGTGGTACAGATTTCAGTCTGTCTATGATAACAAAATTAAAAAAAACAACATTGGCATAAAAAAAATATAAAAAAGTTAAAAAAAATGTCACTATTATAGACAATAACTCTTTATTGTTTCTGCAAACCTTGGATCTGTTTATATTAAATGCCAATACCAAAGCACTATCTACTAGTCATAAGCTTCATTCAAGAGGGGGGAGGGGGAGGACCTTTTTCGGAATGTAGGGATATGGTGTTTTTAAGCTGGGGATTTCAGGATTGATCCTTTTGGGAACCAGTAATTCTTTTTTCGAATTTTGGGATGTCGGGATCTAAATTTCTTTAAATTAGGCACCTCAGGACTTCATGTTTTTTATGTTTTTAATGAACCCCCTTCATCCAAGGACAAACAATGCATTGGAACCTTTTTTATGTCATAGTTCTATTCAGAATCAGAGGAAGAAATATTTTTTCAATTAACTATATATAATATGTTTTATAATGATAATGGTTTTAGGGCATACTTAAGTTTTATACAGATTTTATATTTTGTTCATTATAATGCATTATTGTTAAATAAAAAAGATAGTTGGATAAAAATGTATTGTTGAACAATGGTGAATGTGTGTAAAAGAAAGTGAAGAAAGTTAAGCTTTTTTTGTAGAAATTTAAGTTACAAATTTCAGAGTTGATTTTGGTGTCTTATAGTTGTTACAATCCTTTTCATTTGTTTTTTTTGTGGGATTGTTGTCTAATTGGCAACAACATCACATCTGTTTATTTTAGAATTGTATGTTCCTTTGGAGATAACCCACAATTATTTTTAAAAATTATCTTTAAACAGTTATTTTGAAATGTACTTCTGTATTTGATGAATGATATTTCATGTTATAGACTATTTCATGCATCATATGTTTAAATTCTTAAGCTTTATATTGTAGTAATGGTCAATATCAAAGCCCTAACTTCTTAGGTTTAGGTTCATTCAAGGACAAACAGTGCACCAACATTGGAACCTTTTATTGTATCATAGTTTTCTGGAGATTCAGATGTACATGTAAAAATATTTTTCAATTACAGCATTTTATGTTTTATAATTATAATGGTTCTAGGGCAGACTTTTAAGTTTTATACAGATTTATATTTTGTCTTTTATAATGCATTATTATTAATAAACAGAAAATTTAAACATGTTTTGTTGAACAATTGTTGTACAGATGAATTTGTGTAAACTAATAGACCACTTTCGAACTCATCCGTCACCGGAGAAAACTCGTCAATTATACGTGCCTTTGTGACGTCATTTACCAGATAGAGGGGCTCGCCTGTATCCCTGCACTATAAACGTTCATCAAGCCTCTAAGTGATCGTCATTGTACAGTGTAAACTAGAAATGATATTTGTTCCGTAGGTAATTACTAATCACAATTCCCTAATGACAGCAGTGCAGATTGTCAATTATGAGAGTTTGATTTGCCAAATTATTCGTGCAATATAACTTTATAGTTTTTCAACCACTCGCTCAACATTGAAACAGAAGTCATGACGCACCTAAACTCACGAGTGACGTTCACTAAAACCAAAGATTTTGACGGAAATGCATCGAACTCGAAAGTTCTCTATTAGTTTGACAATTTAAAATAAACTGGTTGTTCCTTTCAAGTCCATCATAAGAAGTCAAAGTCATCTGTTATAAAGTTTGACATTTTTATAAAAAATAACCTTTTAAATTAATGTTTGTTGAACCTTGTCAGACAAAACACCCGAAAAGACTGGTGACAATGCAATGTGTCATTCTCTAAATTGTCCTTTAAAAAAGTTGTGTGTGAATATAACAACATCTATCAAAGATCTACAAGCAACACAAAATTCTCTAAAAACATACACCTTGTGATGAGAATAGCTTATGATCTCTTGGGCCAGATGAGTTAATAAAGAAACTAGTTAAAAAGAGGAGAGGCAAAGCTGGCTTCCAAAAGGAAATTGATTGCCTGTTCGAAAACTTGTCTTCTAAACATAACAATTAGTTTATCAATCAAGAAAGGATTTTATTTTTGACAAAGTATGATTCCTCTATTCCTTAAACAAGATATTTGAATCTACTTTAACAATTCCTTCCAATGAAACAAAGCAGTACTCATTCTTTCAATCTGTTAACCTAAGATTGGGAAATAATGTACAAAGAGTAGAGAGTCTAATGCTTTTATACTGTTAATTTTGCAAGCGTAAAGAGACCTGGATTGTAAATTTCTCAAAAGAGTTTTCACCTCTGACTTCCATTTGGTAATTACCCCTAGATTGATAAGTTTTAAAGAAACTCTGAATCCCATCTAGAAATGTTATTACATTTTTGTTGATAGTTTGGAAAAAAGCTTTGTAGATCACTTTGCAGACACAGCAATATAATTTCGTTTGTAAGGACACTTATGCTATTTTGGTGTCCAGTAAAATGAAGGAAGATCCAGTTCTTCATCTTATGTTGAAATTATTAGAAGCAGAAAAGACGTATGTTTGCCTAGGATTTCCTCCTTGATATAGGTGTTGTCATATATATAGCATTAAGTCCCAAATATACACAGAATAATAGTCCCATAAAATCTAACTTGAGGAAATCTCAAAATCAGCAATTTAATTTCCTATTGAAATTATCATTGGAAAGGGAAGATTAATCTGCAAAAATTATATATAGTCTTTTTTGTCAGTTTTTTGTTGATTTTCTTAAAAATCATGTAAAGCATGATACTTTGATGGGGTTATAAGTTCGTATTTGACTATATTATATCATCTTCCTGTCATGAAATGTACAAAACCAAAGTGTTATGGTTATTTTCTTTTTTTGGGCACATATTTTATTGAAGAAATTGCAAATGGTATTGTTTATATCTGTATATCATACTTGTTCAGCATCTACCTTGTTTAAAGAAACTTTAAACCACAAAAAGAAGAATATATGCTCAATTATTTTTATTAAATTTGAGATTCTGTACCTTGACATGTCAAAAAATCTAATAAATCATGGTCAACTAGTCATAATGAATTACGAAATTTAGGTTGAAGCTTGATAAAAGATATGGGAACTCCTTTAGAGTTGTTTGTTATACTCTAAAGACGGCAAAAATATCAACAATCAGTTCCTTCTGCTAAAAAGAAGCGGTAAAGTTATAATTTTGTATCAATTTTTTATTGATATTTCTGCCTCTTTTGCAGAGTTATCTCCCATTTTAATGCAAATCTCCATAGGAATTTTAAAATGGTTATTTTTAAGTCTTCCACAAGTTATAATTTGTTTAACTTTTTCCTGTGTATTTTGGGGTATAATGCTAAAGATTAGAACTTTAAAGTCTTCTGTTGCAATGATCCAATTTCTGCTAGATTGACTGGACTAAAAATGACTAGTGTAAAATCATTCAAACAGGAAAACCAACGGTCTAATCAATATGAAAAACGAGAAACACTAATAATAGTCTTTGGTTAATTTTCCAAGTGAATTGCCAACCCCCTTTTTTACGATATTTTTTTAAATGAGAACGGAAATTGGGAATGTGTCAAAGAGACAACCCGACCAAAGAGCAGACAGCCCACCAATTGTAATTTTTGTTTGTATGAATTTTACTGAAATGGTATATTTGTTTCTACTGGGACTATTAAACAAGTTTTCAGTCCCGTAACGTTATTATATAGTCCCAGGTTTCTTCTTATTCAGTGAGTTGTGAGCTGACATAATTTTGACTTCTCGCGACCTATATGGCATACATAAGCAACTTCCCCCTGTAAGACTGATCCCTCGTTGAAATGAGTGAATTCTAAACCCCCGCAAAGTTAGATAGTTTCAGTACATACATATATCCAATGTTTAAAGGTTGGACAGGTGCTGCGTGAATGTAATCTAACCAATAATTAAATTGTTAATGTAAGAATTAAATAACAAAACATTAAGATCAGATTGTTCAATAAGAATTACCGTATAATACATAACAAATGTGATTGAACCTTTAAATTTCGGATTCGGCGATCATGTGTTAATTGTTTCGTCATGGTTACTATATATGTTAATGAAGTTAACACTAGCAAGTATCAGAGACATATAATAACATTTATGTCTTTTCAAGTCTTACAACTTGATCGAACCTTAATGCTTTACATGTAAACCTCGGAATCACCGATCACGTGTTGTTTTCGTCATGGTTACTAGGTTAAGCTTGAAATTAACGCTATAGCAAGTATTCAAACTTTTTAAGATTGGCTAGTAAAGAAAATATACAATTATAGGGAAAGTTTGTCATTATAGAAACAGGTGTGCTTTAATCTTAAATAGAAAGCTGGAAAATACACCTCAGGAAATTATGATAAAGGATTTTTAGAAATCAATCTTCGAAGCGGAAAATGCATCTTTTACATCAATTCCATCATGTCCATATAGACACTTGTCAGGTTTTTTTTTAGGGGTAGGGGATTTACCTATATACCTGATTATAACAGAGGTGATTTTCTATCAAAGACAAGATCCGTCCTAAACAATTATAAATCTATTTCATAAAATTTTGTGTCTATGGAAGTTTGAATGCTACGTAACACTTTTTGTGCGATATTCAGATACAAATCAACAAACTAAATGCATATGAAATTTAAAAACGAAATCAGAAAATGCTATATTCTATATCTAGTGTGATGATCTCACACAAGCAAACTATATCCATTTATTAAAATATCATTTGTCTTTGTTCTTAACCTAATGCACACATCACATAAATGGTCAACACATAAATAAACTGCATGGTTATAAAACTGAAGTGCATTCGGCTCCGTCTTTATTATTTTAGATAACGTTAGACAAAGATACCATAAGAAACAAGCATAACAAATCATTTTTTGGAACATTTATTGTACAGAATTAAATATTTAAATGGTATATGTTGTAAAGCTATACCTATAAATATTGTAATGTGTATAAGGTCGGTTTCTATTGATTAGGCCTAATTATATTTTACATATAATCTGGGGTATAAAAAGGAAAGTTAAAATCACAATGTTTAATCGGTTTTTACCTATAGAGATTGAGGACAAGTACGATAGTCACTTCTGGGAGGAATACGTTTTTCCGAGTTACTTCAGAGATCGAACAATGTCCCAGTCAACGGACCCAGCAACTAAAAATAAAATTGCAGAGTAAGTGATTTTACAATTTATTTGCAAGTTTTTTTTTAATTTATATATTCTTTTTTTCAGCCAGGTATACGTTTGCAGATACTAACACGCTTAAATTTTTTTTTTTTAACTTTTAATTAATTCGACTAGCTGGTCAGCACACAGTTGTCGCACTGTACACATCAACATAACGCTTATTTTATTCAAGATTTGAAATGAAATTTAGATAACTTTTTGTTTCAGAGCGGAGCAATTATAAGACTGTCCTTTTTAATTGTCTCAATATAAGCATAAGTTTTTCAGCTAACGATTTACTTGTTTTCATTGTAAACTCTCGGCCAAAACTGTTGCATACAGAATTAATGTATATTCCCGACTTAAAATCGATAACGACCGTTCAACTTTTTGCCTCATATGAGACTTTAGTTCAAACATATTTATTTATAGTGGATTGGGAAACAAGTTTTTCATATTAATCCCTTTCCGCTTTGCGGGTGCGAGTGCTGCCTTAATTTGTAGCGGCTATAGCCTGCTCTTTTTCGAAATCTACAAGGGCGTCTTTAACGCGCAAGAGATATGGCTCTCTCTTAACACGGGTCAGCCATTTATCGTCCCCTTCCGACGGACATCGTTTCCTCAAGACCATACTAGCAAATGGTGTCAAGGGAGAGCCGAAAATTCAGTCCCTGAAATTTTCATCCCGAACGGGAATCCAACCAAGAACCTTTGTGTCAGTAGTCCGATGCACTAACCACTACACCACGGCTCTCATATGAGACTGGTTTCTGACCCAGTACGTGTTCACTATATTTGATGATAACTTCAGTGATATATAAATATCTTAGTCTTAGAAGTCGTTTTTCATTTATTGATCAAAATTGCCATCTGAACTTGGTTTCAGCAGCTTGTCTTGACGAAGGTAGTTTTAACATCCTTGGCTGGATATACAGCCCTTGCACGGTCGGGTTTTTCTTAATGTCTACAACACCCGGTATTCCCAGGCGGTCACCCATACAAGTACTAACCAGGCTCGATGTTGCTTGGGTTGGTCTTGGAAATCATTAATTCATTAGTAGTTTCTGAACTTGGTATCAGTAACTTGTCTCCGACACGGATACACTGTTTTATTTATTAGTTAAAAGTGGTCTCTGAATTTCAGTAACTGCGAGTCCTCTAAGAGCGGTATTTTTGTCTTTTTGTTATAAGTATTTGTTTTTGTATGGAGTAGTTGACCCATTTTCAAATTGATTTTTGCAGTTTGTTAATGTGTTGTGTGATCGAGGGCCAATAGTCAGTATACAGGAAGGACGAGCGCTCGTTAATATGTTTAACTCTGCCATATTCTTATGTCCTTGTCCCAAGTGAAAAACCCGTATTCCATTATGGGTTTCGCTGTTTTCGCATAAATCAGACAGTTGGTTTTCTTTTGAAGGTCTTCATATTTTGCCGTAACGTTGGACTTTTTATAGCTTATCATACGATATGAGTTTGCTCATTGTTGAAGGCAGCACGATGACCTGTAGGTTTACCTCTTTGTCCTTTGGTCTCTGTTTAAGATCGAGTTGTATAATTGAAATCCATACTTAGATATAAGAAGATCTGGTATGAGTGCCAACAAGACAACTCTCCATCCAAGCCACAATTTGTAAAAGTAAAACTTCATAGGTCAATAAAATTGAGCATGGAAACGGGGAATGTGTCAAAGAGACAACAACCCGACCATAGAACAGACAACAGCAGAAGGTCACCAATAGGTCTTCAATGCAGCGAGAAACTCCCGCACCCGGAGGCGTCCTTCAGCTGGCCCTCTAAACAAATACATATACTAGTTCAGTGATAATGGACGTCATACTCATATACGGACTTCAACATAGAGCCTTTGATCACACCGAACAGCAAGCTTTAAAGGGCCCAAAAATGACTAGTGTAACACCATTTAAACAGGAAAACCAACGCCGGTCGAATCTATTAAAAACAACGAGAAACACTTATGAACCATATCAACAAACGACAACCACTGAACATCTGGAGTCGATTTCAACAAAAAACTTACGACTAAGATTGGTCGTGTAAGTATATACTGAATTGTTCATGACTTACGATCAATCTTAGTCTTTAAGTTTTTTTTGTGAAATCGACTCCAGGCTCCTTACTTAGGAAAGGATATCTTTTTATTTATATATTGTGAGACATTCAAACAGCCAAGCCATGGCAACCAACTGGTCACTGAACAATGTGATATAATAATCCAAACGTGTATGATATTTTTCTTTTTTTAAGGGGTGAGCTCAAGAACACAAATACATGTAGGGTCGATGTTATTGATTAACCCACATTCTCACTCTCTCCCTTTTCTTAATTGACATTATAATATGAATATATATATGTAATGCATTAAGCCTAAAAGACATCGTTCCATATTATTAAACTGCTGTATTGGTTTCAAGCGAATACCCCCAACAACCTTTATTTATGTTTTGTTTTAATGTTTGTTTAAGGATCAGAAGTTATTTGGCAGATATTATTTTTAGAGATAAATAATAGACCCTCTATAGTGTTACACTAACCCAGAACGTATTAGTAGACTTGTCCTATATAATACTTGTAACAATGTATTCAAATGTTTATATCTATGGTGTCTATTTGTCACAAGCGAGCAGTCAATTCAAAATGTTTCTTTTTTCAATTGTTCAAATATGAGTTTACAATCAATAATTAATTCACCGATTGTTGTTTCGTTGTACTTCTTTTAAAAACTAAATCGTTCAGTTAAAGCATTTAAATCAACTTTTAATTCATACAACATTGTTTTATTTCTATACGTTTGAACGGTTTAAATTAATACGTCTTTTGATTTTGAACTTTATATGCACTTTTTATTTGAAAGCATGTATGATATTGTATTTACATGTAGAATGAAATTCAAAACAGTGTGGCTGTGGCCATTGATTGACACATTAAATTCATCCATTGACTGGGACAATTTACGTGAACGTTTGTCTGTAAAGACCACTGTTCACGACGTACCTACGATAGACATTTAAACTGTGGGGTCACCAAAGGGTTCTTAACGCCTTTAATTATAAAATAATTCGAAAAATTAATCAGGAATAACCTTTATGTTTTGATTTATATAATTGATATAAATCAAAACATCGTGTTATTTCTGATTAATTTTTCGAATTACTTTATTAAGGTGTTGAGAACCTTTGGTGACCCCATAGTTTAAGTGTCTTTAAAAAGTACATAGTGAGCATTGGTCGTTACATACAAACGTTTACCTAAATTGTCCCAGTCAATGGATGAATAAAATGTGTCAATCAATGGCCACAGCCACACTGTTTTGAATTTCATTCTATTATTAAAAAAATGTTAGTTGAACCAAGGATTTCCTTGGTTGAACACCAAGTGTTCCTTCTGTAAGAACAGAACGGTGTTCTATACGGAATGGACCACAACTACATTTGTATCTCCTTTTTTCCTTTTATGAACAAAATATAAAGCCTATTTTGACAGCCGTACTAAGCATAGCAATTAAAGAACTTTACCGAACCCCAACAAATTATACTTTGTTCATACGCATTATCAAAAATTGTTACGGCTCAGCACAATACGTCAAAATATGTAGACTTTAAAATGGATTATCATTCTCCCATGGTTGATGACTTATTAGGATGAGTTTGAATAACCATAGAGTTTGACTTCGAGTTCGAGTTCAAGTTTGGGTCAAAATTAGAAATGAAGTTCGAGTTTGAGTTTGGTTGAAAGTTCGTGATAAAGTTCAAGTTAATGTTTGAGCTGCATTTCAGGTTGCACGTTGTGTTAGACTTCGAGTCGAATATCGAGTAAGAGTTCCAGGGAACCACTCAAGTTAAAAAATCTAATCGTAGTACTAATTTATCGAAGGACATGCAGGAAAACCCGTCTGTTCAGAACAAATCTTAACAGCATTATGCATACGGGGTCTATAACATCGAACGTTAGATATAATACACATAAACAACGTAATTATTATCATATTTTTTTCTGAGCAACACGCATTATTAGAATCGAAAGAATATTCCAATAAGTTTTACTTGCTCTACTTATAACTATGTATGCCTTCTGTTGTGTAAAGTTCTTTAAAAAAACACATACAGTAAAATAAAGAGACAAAAGCAGTTAAAAATGTCAGTTATTTTGATTTTTTTCAAAAGAAACAACTTTATTTACAAATGCATTTTATATTTTATATGAGCTTTTACAACATATACCACACTTCTATCTTTTTATTACATTTAATGTCTTTATAAGAAAAGCAAAGACTTTTCATTTATGTATAAAAAGTTTTGACAATCTCTTATCATTTCTCTTTGTCATTCTGCACACTCATTGTAGTTGACCCCAATAAACTATGAAATAAATATAAAAACATTTATTGATATCGTAAATTTATTCAACAACATTTTTATTGAGCAGCTTGGATCAAAAGTAGGATATATTTTGTTTTCATAAAAGTTTTATATATCTTTCTAATAAAGCCGTCAATCATGGGTCTCACGCAGTTATTTTTTTTTAAAGAGATAACATATGGACCAAAGTTAGGTAATAATATGTTTTAAATTCCTTTTAATACAAAAATTAAATTGAATTTGAAAATACGGGTTTATTGCCTTCAAATAAAGCTCTGAATATAATACATGCTAAGAGATATTGTTTGTACATATTACACCCACTTAAAGTGTGAAAAGTAATGTTTGTTAAGTGCATATATTTAACAATGGTATATGTTCTTTTTCAAAATCTAAACGGAAAAGGGTAGTAAAACTATTGTGAAATTGAAGCTAAGAAACGGAATAATGGATGTAAATGTCCTGCTTTTTAATTAAGGTTTGCCTGATATTCAAACTTTTGAAACGATTTACTCAGCTATAGTATATAATCTGTATAAAATTGTATTAAAAATTGTTAAAATTCATGATAGAATCCAGTGTCCCAGGATAGGGGCGAAATTGTCCTGATCAAATATGTGCTATCAACACCCCTCTGAACCAACCACTGTAATTGTAGATGAAAAAGGAGATAAAAATAATCGTAAACTACATTCATGCAGTTTCTATATTTTGATGAGTTACTCAATCAAGATCACTAGGCCTGCGTTAAGCTGGGGTCACACATTCACGATTTTTACTGCCGTTCTTGACAGGACCATTCCCGATTAAAATTTATCAAAAGTCTGATCAAGATCCTATGAATCGTGGATGTATATTCAAACTTTAAAAATTTAATCACGACAACAATCAGATATTGTTCAGGAAGCTACGATATTCAACCGTTTCCAAGCGAATTTATCCCGATAATCCCGTTCTACATCCGTTTCTAATCCGATTTGTATCTTTCGCCAGGTAAAATTCGACCGAGTCTGTCACGACTGCGTCCCGATTCTACCGAATGTAATCCGACAGAGATCAGATAGTGACAAGACAGTGAACCGACGCTGACGGAAGTTATCCGTTCGAACAAATTTCTCCAGATCATTCCCGTTCCACAGGACACCGTCCCGAATACACAGAAAATTGTTAGGAATTCGATCCGATACAGCAGAATCTGTCACGACATAGGCACGATTGTAATACGACTAGACAAAATCGGCTGAGTTTCCCCGAATGTTACGGGACGCACCTAACTATCGGGGTGCTTTGCCGAACTATTCGGACCCTTCCCGACCAGTAGGAATCTGTTACGAACTAAAACGACTGCGTTCAGACAATGATAGGACATTCCAGATAACTGAGGATACTAATCCGACTTTTTCACTTTTCGTGTCGTATCGCTGTCTGATCTCAAACGGGAGTAATAATCGGCAATGTGTGAACCCCGCATAAACCAAGATAATAACTATAGGGTCTTTAATAATCGACTATATAATACGGAATTTTCCTCATTGTTAAATGCCGTACGGTTAGCTATAATTGCTTACATCAAACTTTACTTTGATCTTTGGTGGATATTGGTCTCTTTGGTTATCATACCTCATCTCTTAATTTTATATCCCCTCTTGTTGTTTTTTGTGTGGATATTAAGCTCTAGGTCCATGACGATTTAAACAATGTTAACTCTTGTATATATGTATATGCCTCTATTGTTGTTGTTACCAATTATGTAAATCAATTGTATCTGATGTTATGCCCTTTATGGGCCCTGTAATTTGGGAAATAAAAATATTCTATTCTATTCTATTCTATAGTAGAAGACCTGATGTTGACATTTTGATATCATTTTTGATTTTGAAGAGTTCCGGTCCAAATTGCGAGTAGATTAGAAACAGGGTTTGCAAAATATATGATTTTATGGTTTGTCGTGTGAATTACTTTGAAAAACTAGATGTCATATAGTATGATATCAAATAACTAAATTAAAACCGATTAACATAATGTTTTAACTAGAAAGGAAATGGATTTTTTGGTTGAATTTTTTTTCTCGACAGAATCACTTTTAAATTTGAATTGGATGTGTTTTTCAGGTATAGGCGACGCAGAAGGTACTATTAGTTTTTAACGCTCCACTTTAAGTGGGCTTATTTAGACTGTGTTGGGAGTTTGAATTTAATATCACATCGTTCGGTGTGCTTGTACATGCTTTTACTGTAACTAGACAGCCAGATTGCTCCCTTCTAGGTGCACATTTTCATCACAGTCAAACCTCACACGAACATCTTAGCAGTGTGTATTTATATTTGTCAGAGGGAGGGGTTTTGAGACAAGCTTACGTATCACATATTATTTTAGAATACATCTACATGGCTTTACGTAGAAATTCAGTGAAATATTTACTTGCTTTTTGCTTTGTTTTAAATCTGTCAGATATGTATTAAAACTGACTTAATTTATCTATCCAAAGGCACGAAGAGTTTGAATTTGATTTATACCTGTGAATTCTCTCAAAATAAAAGTAAATACAAATATAAATATAAATCCAAATGTTTTTTATACGTTTCTAAGAATAATTTTCTGCGTTCTGTTCTGTATTTCAGAAATTAAGTGGTTGACTTTTGTATTATTTTTATTCCAGAGAGCTGAGACCACCAAATATTGACTACAGTCATCAAGATAGTATGTTTGGGGTAAGTTACACTCAGTAGAATCTGCTGTATACAGGCATATCATTTCAAAATTTCTATTCTAAAGGATTTCATGTTGATGGCGAAACCTGTTCTATGCATTATGTTCCATTTTTTGTGTGTATATATACACATTTACAAATTATTTCCGTACATACAAGGCTTGAATGGTTTGTTGAAGACAAACATTAGAGATAGAATGTGCCCCCATTGATTTTCTTTTTGTAAACCTTGTGTTAATAACTTGCCGAGTTGTAGTCAAATAAATATTTACTCCTTAATCACTGTTCCGCCTTTTTGTATTCATCTTTAGAGAAAATCACTTTATGGATTTAACTAAAAGTTAAATTGTTAGGTTGATTTTACTTTGATATGAACAAAATATTGTATTTTCCATTTATGTTAGATACATATTTAGATTTTTTTTTATCCATTTGTTCAAAGCAAAAAATAATTTGTTGATAAGTTTTATAAGTAACTCAGTGTTACATTCCTTGCTACAAGACCATTAGAATAAAAGAAGTTTTGAGATTCGCATATATGTTTCCCTATTTGCCAACTATTCACGCAAAAAAAAAAAGAAGATACATATGACCCGAATAGACTGAATTTCCAGTTATATAACTTATAAACAAAATAAAGTGATAAACCTACATTTTAACACTTTTTTTTACATAAGCTTAGGAATGCTATATTGGCATTCATTATCACTGGACTAGTATATATTTGTTTATAGTACTGCAACTGACATCGAAAAAGACGCTTAGTTAACGAGTTTAATGGTCCGGAATAACACACGGTTGCAAATTGTTTTAAATTATAGAATAATATCTATATTTTAATATCCGTCGGGTCGTAAAAAGTTTCTATGGTCACATTTTTGTATTTTATCCCTTTAATGGGGATACCCCACAATTTACGGTTTTGGGTAGTTACCTTAAAATCCAAAAATATATTTTTTGGTTAAATTTCCCGCTATTTTCGTAAATATTTTCTTTGCACATATCATCAAGGATCATCGGAATGATGAAAACATAAATATAATACCATCTCCAAGTAAAACTTTCAAACTTAAAGTTAGCTGTTTTTTAGGTAGAAATTTAACGCGTTTTTCTTTGAAAACGAGAAAACACATGATTCAAAAATAGTATTTGACATTTGAGAGGACAAAACATATTATTGCGATACTGCATGCAAATTTTGTTGGGCAAATTCCAAACAATTTTGTCAAAAACTCAAAAATAAAAACATCATTTGTACCTTTTTTAATTACGGAAATTTCCTATCCGTCAATCAGCTCCACCATTTATTTTTTCCTTCACCATCAATTTGATAGTTTCGATGTGATTATGTAGATTTTGTAGGAGAAGTTAATTTATTTTTGAGTGATTTGAATATATATAGTAGTTCTTTCGTGTATTTTCTGTAAATAAGTTATATTTTTGTTAATAAAATTTTGACTTTATATAAAAGTTAACCAAATCCTTCGGATAAGAGGTTTTTCCGGATAATGACTATAGTTGATATTGTGTGAAAATACATTGTATGTCAATGTTTAACCTCAGAGCAATTAATATGCATGCAAGTGGTCGGGGGGAAAGTACTATTGAAGATTCGCAGAGATTTGGTGTGTGACAAGGTGATGCTAAAACCAACTTCTCTTAATATTCTGCTTTCCGTTGGCGAATCATCAGTGATGTTATGAGACTTGCACCAGAAGGCAAAATTGGTGCGTCTTTAAATTAGATTGATTAATTGATTGTTGGTTGCTTAACGTCCAGTGACAAATATTTCATGCATGTTCAGGACGAGAACAAGTTAACGATAAAAACAATAGGTAGGTTTTGTCATAATAGAGTCCATTCGGGATGATGATCGGGAAAATATAGACTGCCACTGGAAAATGATGGTATATTGGATTGGGACAGAAATTTCCATTGCAACAGGACACCTTCGGACTCCTGAAAGAGTTGATGCAAGGGTTTTAACATGCAAAGAACGTGACACTCCCTTTACACGAGGCATCGGACTTAATTTCCCCAGTCACCCTTGGGGAACTTTAAATTAGAAACAACAGAAATCCATACATGTGATCAAACTGATCGACATGTATCCTCACAACCTGACACTTTTATACGATCTCGCGCTCAGTTTCTTCCTTGTAGTTTGGATATGAAAACAGGGTTTTTGTGTAAAAGACAAACCTTTAAAAAAAACCCAGAAAACTACGCAAAACTGAGTCCACTAAACGTGTTGACAGTCTTTTAAGTTGTGCTTATTAATGTGAGTAATCATTTATCCATGCAAAACCAAGTACTTATTGAAGTCAACACCTGTGTAATTAAGTAAAACAGTTACTGAAAAATTAGAATTTGAACTTGCTGTCAGTTCATTAATAACGATTGTTAGTGATGTGATTTGTTCTTCCATAAAATAAAAAAAAAAATTCTCATGTAGCACATCCTCTATATATACCGATCAATTTTACCCAAGATTGTCTCTGATGCTTACCAAACTGTCAAACTCCAGAACTACATGTAACTAGATATTGTGACACCTTACATTTCAGACACAGTGGGGCCAAGGGATATGAAATAAAAAGTTTAGCTCTGAAATCAATTTAGGGGATGCCGTATCTGCTGCAGGAAAATTAAAGTCTATGTTAAGACTTTCAGAATTACACCAAGGTGTGTCTGAAAATATTAAGGATACATTAAAAGAAGAACAATTACTTCACCCTGCCACCAGTGCTCTTATGAGCTATGTCCTCGTTTTGGTATTTCTATGGAAATGCATAGCTTGTTAATAGATATCGAAAGATGTGGTATGAGTGCCAATGATACAACACACCATCCAAGTCACAATTTATAAAAGTAAACCATTATAGGTCACGGTCCGCTCTTCAACACGGAGCCTATGCTCAAAAGTTCATTTGTTAGTTAAGTGATAAAAATAACACAAAGGCGCTTCTGAACCGTATATTGTCCCTAAAGATAACAAAAATTCGTAAATGGATGGCTATTACAAAATCAATCGTTTCTGTAGCAACATTCGCCTCATTACATTTTGGATTGGCAGTGCAGATACATCATGCATATGCATATGGGAATATGGGTCACTAACATTGATCGAAACTTTGTATTCACATTTCTTTTGTGTTTCCTATGCAAAGGTAAGACTATATCTGACGAGTTTGACCGAATCATGACGGTATTTACGCTCCAGATAGCATTTGTACTCAAAAACTGTGTTTGCTTTGAACAAACTCTGTTCTACGCCGAACTTGTTCACTAATTTTCACAAAATACACAACCTTTAAGATGCAAAATTAAAAACACTGTTTCAGCGCTTGAATTTTGTTTTTTTCAAAGATAGAAAAAATATTGAAATAATTTGATAAACTGGTGTTTTATACTTTAGAAAATAACTCTGTAATATACTATAGTGAAATACTATACACAATATGAAAGTTTATGGATGTGAAAAGGTCAAGGCCACTTCTTCTTTTGCTATATCTTAAATGGAAAAAAATCAGAAGGTTCCAAATCAACGCCATTTTTTAATGGCAGCTTTTCATATAAGTAGTCAAATTTATCGTTTTAACATCGTTTATACCATATGCTTATGATTGAATCGTTTTTGTAGCATTCTATTGAATAAATATCAGAATATTTCTCCTTTTTGTCCTTGTGGTTGAAATGTTGATATTTTTAGGTCTGACCTTTGACCTCAATTTCACAAAACTGTGACCACTCTGGATTTTTACGACCCAACTTTTCTTATTATACACGTTTTCCTCTTTTCATCGATATATAATTTAGGTGTGTGTTCTTCCGGACCATTAAAGTTTTAAAAAATGAACTCTGGTTGCAGTACTATTAGGGGCCAGCTGAAGGACGCCTCCGGGTGCGGGAATTTCTCGCTACATTGAAGACCTGTTGGTGACCCTCTGCTGTTGTTTTTTATTTGGTCGGGTTGTTGTCTCTTTGAAACATTCCCCATTTCCATTCTCAATTTTATTCAATTTAATACAATGAAGCTGAAATAGTAAAAACAATATAATCATCGACATAAGCTAGACATAAAATAATATCATTTGGAATCAATGCTTATAACTTATATAATTGATACTAAAGGGGATAAAGTGTCAAACAAGGTCAAACAATTTGACAAAGTTTGACCTTATATATGTTTCACTGCCAACTTCATAATGCGCCAGTTTCTAAATCTTTACTATGTATGTAAATGGAAAAGATAAGTTACTGTTTTTGACTGAAAGGATTTGATAAAGTTAGGTATTTCTAATCTGGATATGCTCAGATTTTAAAGATTAATTCGTTTTCACTATAGTGACAGCCACTTTAAAATGTACGAAGTTAAATTTTGATAAGTTATTAAGCTATGATCCTTTTTAGACATACATCTAAGCACCAAAACAAGATTACATGTGATCAATGTTTAATGCGATCACCTGGATTTAATAAACATTTGATTTATACTGTATACATACCATAGTTATCATAAAATGCTCGGAAAATGACATCAAGTAAGCATTTCATCTAAATCGGGGAATGTGTCAGAGAGACAACAACCTAACCAAAGAGCAGAAAATTAAGACCCAAGGCTACCAACGGGTCTTCAACTCAGCGAGAATAACGCACCCGGGTTTCAGCTGGTCCCTAAACACAAATGAGTACTGGTTCATAGAAAATGGACGTCACTCTAAAACTCCAATTCATGAAAGAATTAAAAAAAAAACATACAAGACTAACAATTGTCAGAGGTTCCTGGCTCAGAGTTGGGACAGTCGGTGGAGTTATTCTATTTGTGCATAGATGATTTAGATTTTATCGACGTCCTTTTCCCGTGATCAATCGTCCCACGTCTCAGAAGATTTGGAGAAGAAAAGTAGTGAGCATATTGGTGTCCGTCAATCAATTGTCCATTTGTCCGACCTGTATCTGGATCTCATATCGGAAGTTTTTATATGAATTTGAAATAATGAACACATGCTATGAACTAAAAAAAATCCGAATGTGCCGGGATTTGGTGTCATAGGACACATGATCTTATCGTATTTTTTTATATTCATAAAGTTCTTACTAGTTTTAAGGTAAACATTAAATCCAAAATGAAATGAGTCCTAAATGTTATTTTAATACCATTAAACAAAAATAGAATTGTATTTTTTCTCTATTATTTACATTGAAAAATTCTTTTGCAGAATTCATTTCAATCTAAAGCATATTTCGTCGTACACCCAGAATGGATATCTGAAAATGTAGACCCACCTGTGTCAAAACCTTTGAACAGACCACCATGGCCTTGGGAACAACCAAGATACCGTCAAAATCTACAAAGATTCCATGCCTACAAAAACGCACAGAACGGAAACGGTAATGGAGAAGGATCAGAAGAAAGTAAAAATGATATCGAAAACGGAAACTTTGGGTTAAATAATGGACTTAAAACGCAAGAAGAAGAAATTCCATACACAGTGCCAAGTTCTTATAAAATAACTCATCCCCCAGAACAACGATTAGGTTATTGATTTTGTTTATTAGATAAGCAGGGATTTTGTCTTTTGAAAATGTATTTTTGAATGTTTAAAGATTTACTTGTGTTGGTAAAGGAAGATCAGGCATAGAAATGCGAAGGACAAAAAGTTAATCAGTATTAATAGAAATTTTATTTACATTCAGTCATATATAAATTAATTTATTAAAAAAATGTTTTGTTGTATTTTCTTTTATAGTTTGCATCTTTTGCATGTTTTACTTACATCTAGATATTGTCAATGAGTGTGGGTTGAGATCAAAACTTTACGCCAAAAAATTCATTTACGAATTAGCTTATTGGCGTAGACATTCCCCGTTTCCATTTCCAATTGTTAACTTTTAATTTCTTTGAAGCAACATTCCATGAGCGTTGGCATATGGAGTATATATCTTCTATTTAAAACAATATTCTAAAGTTTGCATTTCCTATTGATGGACTCAAAGGTCAAAAAGTTGAAGCCATTCCTTCGAAAGTTTTACGGACACCATCGCGAGTTGATGGAAAGTTTTGAAATTATTATGTTACGTATGACATTGGAAATGTTTCTATTTTTGTTACCACAATCCCACCCTCTTTGTGTCAATGATAACATCTCCGAATGAGACTTATCATCGAATTTGTACTAACCATGAACAACATGACTGATGCATGCTACTTCTGAAGTAGTATCTGCCTAAACCTTCCGGAGCATCCGAGACTAACCTAAGTTTTTAAGGGTTCTTCGTGTTCATTCTTTTCATTTCAGTGTAGGGTTTTGTGGAGTTGTTGATCTTTTCGTCGTCTTTCGTGTATCACTAAAGTGTTACAATACATCTACGTTCTATTCATTTTTTGGCCAATTTTGTCCGGTTTTACCTGCTGAAGAGACTTCTGAGTCGAACGCATGCATAACAGGAATATCATGCAATTTGCATTCCTATAGGAACCAACTTATTTTTGCCGATTTGTTTCTTTAGTCATAATAGGCAGACTTCATACAGCAGCTTTTCAGGAAAATAAGCTGGCATTATATCCTTTAACTTCTATTGTTATATTAAGGTTCTCTCACTGAATAATTCAAAGTTTGGTGATTGTTGACTGCATCTATCCCATCAAACATGAAAACTAGGAAACTGTGTCTAATATCTTGATTTACATCTAGAAATTCGGTCAAAAATAAAACGTTATAATAGATGTGACGAACTCAGCTTCTCAGATGTGAACCTTCCGATTCTATGTAGCATCATTCCAGCATCGCATGCATAAGGAGTATAATGTATATTTTCCAACTTAATAAGACATTCCGGAGATTTAATTCCTATCACTATTTCTTTAATAAAGATGACTACTTACAAGGAAGCTATACTAACAAAGAGTTTCAAATGGCACTTTCGAAAAAAATGTAATAGAGTCATCGCGAATTAGTTATGAAATATCTATGTCACAGGTAACAACGGCTTTGTTCCTATTGTCTTTACCACAATCCCTCCCGCTTTTCATATATTTCGTACTTACCATGATCAGTATGAGGAGAGCCACTATTGGAGAAGGATCTTTGCGTAGTCTTTCGTTTTGTTTGTTTGCAGTGTCGTCGACAGTTTGCCGTAGACTTGTTAGTTCTGAAGGGCCCCTAAGTGTCACCTGGTTTTGTTTGGTACACATGCGGGCACTCCTCCAATAATTTATGTAGATTTTTATTTAAGACTTATATATGGTAAAAGGCTTGAACAGACTGCATGCTAACCTATATATGTGTTTTGATTATGTTTTTGCCACCTCATCTAGACTTCCGTGCATGTTCGAACGTATTAAACAAAACTTAAATGATGTAAAGACCTTGACTTCGAATGCAAGGTCTAGATAAATACATGATTTGGATAATGGATAGAAACAACGATTTTGGTAATATAATTTATTTTGAGAAAAAAAATTGCCTATTGAATCAAACTCTATACCACATTAGTCATAAAAGTAGTTAGATTAATAAAATTTTATTGGAAAACACTGAGATATATACAAATAAATTATCATGGTATCGTTGTAGTTTTAAAAGAAGCTAGAACAATAGACAACACGTGACTAGAATATATATATAAAACAGAAATAACAACAAAACGATTTTACTAATTCGAAATTACAATATGATAAAGGCAACAGTAGTATTCCGGTGTTCAAAAGTCATAAATCGATTGAGAGAAAACTATTCCGGTTTACAAACCAAAACTGAGAGAAACACATCAGCTATAAGAGGATTCAATGGTTCTTAATTAATGTAAAAGAATGAAAATAGCCTGATCGGAAGTGACACAAATTCCATATTGACTTAGATGGCCTCAAGAAATATCTTTGTTATCGATTTGGCTTCCAAAACACATATTATTTTTTTGAACTAGTTTCATCATATTGGACCAAACTACACGATGATAACAGAAACGATCATATAAATATATAACGCAAAAAGGTCCTTCTTTAAGATTGCCAATTCTCTTCAACTTCCAAGATTCAAAGGAACGCAGTTTGCAGAGTTTGCTTTTACAGCTTATGAGCTAAACTTTAATCAAATATTGATAGGAGGTATGTAAGCTATTTAGGTGTTCTTCGAAAGAAATTAAATATGTAAGGATATGATCAATATTTGCTGAAATTATGTTTACGTATATTTAATGTAAGACTATTTTTAACGCTTCAATCATAAACTTTGACTTTTTCGAGCTAATATTATAGACGATCCTTCTTGCCAATGTGAGTCAGATATTGGGGATGTCCATCATTACGTTTTCATCTATCCCAAATAACACTTCATGTAGAAAAACCTTGTTCAATAATTTAAACTGGCTTTCCAAAGTCTTTGCGGAAACTTGGAACTTTCGAACGAACAAAATGTTCACATTTTCAAATATTTTCAAAATTTCTCCAAAAGGCTAAGCAGATTTCTAGTGCCTTCGTAAACCGTTATTGATACTGACACGGAACAGCATCATCAACACTTACGTCATCATCACAGACTTCTTTTCACCTTTTAATGTATTATATTCTATAAACTATTTGCTTTACATGGATGCTCATCATACTACTATTGTATTTATTTATATCATTAATTGGTATATTTTAATAAATTCGATTCGTTTAGGGATAGTCACATGTTAAACTATATTTTCGAAGGTAGAGAGAAAACGGCGAATAGCAAAAAGCATAATGCAGAGCAAAAAAGCATATTGCACTGTTATTTTAGAATATCTAAGAGCCGATATACTTTGTGACGTCATGTAATGAATTTCAGGATATTGTTAAACGTTTTTAAACAAACGATATCTGTGATCGATTATTTCGTAAAAAATATTCAAATACATAAGTTGTCAAAAAAAGTAAATGAAATAACAACTAATATTTTGTTATTGTCAAGGAGACATAATTATGATATCTATAATTTCCCTACAAAATCAAATGACGATTTTGATCCAAATATGGTCGGAAATTAATAATATAACAAATATAGCCTTTGTATGAGGTCAATACATAATATATCGACCAAAAGAAGTATATCGACCTCGGACTTCGATATACTTCTTTCAGGTCAATATATCCTCGTATCGACCTCATACAAAGGCTATACTTGTATACTATTGTATTATGGAGAAGACTTCATAAGTATGGTTTACTTGAGTCTAATCCATTTTCAAATTGCTTTAATTTATCAAATAACATATGTTCAAACTATAACGATTTCGGTTTGTGTCCCATTTACAAAGGACGCTTTACTGTGGTAGCGTAGTGAATGATGTCACAGTCTCTGACTGAACAAAATAACGGAATTATATGATAATAAAATTGTCTTTAGATTAAACTCTATGCTCACATCTGTATGCGTCAGATAACTTTTTTTTAAAGATAGTACATGTACTTGTTATTATTATCGTATCCAAATACAAAAATCAACTCGATGGGAAATATTATTGATAAATCCTAAATAAGGCGTGGTACTGTTTTTTTAATGTTTTACTGAATAGAGTATTTATGAGGTTCGCCATGTAAGAAAGCATAATAATACTATATCAATGTATGGAATAAATAACAGTGGGTTAAAATTAAGAATAGCGAAAATAATTCTCCCAAAAAATAAGAAAAAGATAATTAAAAGGTGCTAAAATATAAAGAATGCAAGTGAATAATGAACATATGTTATATAAAAATGGTCTAAAATATAAAATAATACAGTAATGAGGATTTTTTTCTAACCCGTTCCTTTTCTCAAGACAGAATTATATGCAAAGGGAAATAACTGTTGACGGTAAATGGGTAATGAGATCATATGCTGATTATAATCTTCCTGGTTGTAAGATTTGTAAGTATGTCTAGTAATGTTATGAATGCATGCATACTTCTGTAAAAACAAGACAAATGTTTTTATTTTTCAATGGTCTGTTGATTATTAGACACGAGTTCTTTATTACACATCCATGTTACGTACCAGGAAAATCTTTAAAAATGAAATTGATTGACGTTATAAATGTAGGTCATGAACACTACAAAACCTTTATAGTACAAACTCTGAGAGTACAAAACACCTTGAGGTAATGGAGAGTATACACTTAAACCTACGTTTTGATAATACATAGCATTCGCATAGTCACCTTTTAAAGTTGATGTGACGCAAATGTTTTACTATATGATCAAAAGAAAATAGACACAAGCAACAAACCAGTGATATATACGTCTTCTCTATACCTTATGTTCCTAACATAGCAACGCTTCTACAATAAACAACTAAAACACAAACGTATGTTTGTTGACTAGCTTGCTGCTTGCTTGTGTATTTTCCGAGCCGCCGATTTTATTAAATAAATATGTAAAAACATGTCACATCAATACACATTATAAATTGTGGCAATCATAATGACTTCTAATATGTTCTACTAATATCTAATTGTTTCGTGGCTGTACAGGAAAAACTACTTTTAGAAACCTGTGTCCTTTTGCCAATGCCAAGCGAAACCCCAAGTGTTGGACCGCACTTGATATAAGAATGTTCAAAAAACAGAAAACATTTAAATGCAAATAATCTGCGCAAAAGACTGCCCTAAATGACAAATAATTTGAAGACAGAAATGAGTCTGAAATAACCAAATCCGATTACGTTTGTATAGCCATACCACCTATATATATAAACTTAAAGAGTTTTAACTTTAATGCTAATTTGAACATATGATACTTATATATATATACAAAATATCTAAAAAAAAAAAAAAACTTTTCTTAAAATACATGTTATAAAAAATTTGATGTTCACTCAAGTAAGGCAGGGCTTGAAATGACCATAATATATACACCTATCATTTAACACAATAATTTTTCCCGCCGAAACTGAAATAATACGCCATCGAACTACTACGTGAGAAGACAATTAATTCCCGTTACTTGATACATTTCTTTTCGATTAATATTTATTCTGGCAAACGGGAGATAACCCTAGTTGAATCACGTTCCATCAACCATCACAAATGCATTATTATTATAGTAATAAATCTATATAGTTAAATGAATCCTTTAAGACAATCAGTGTCAAGTTTTACAAATAAAATACATGCATATTGAAGGATAGTTAAAAAAAAACATTACAGATCGAAAAACAGTCAATGGGCATAGATTTTGTTAAAAGTTTGTATACAACTTTGATTCAATAAATTTTAACTGAAAATCGTAAAAAAAAATACTTGTATAAAGGCAACAGTAGTATACCGCTGTTCAAAATCTATGGACAAAAAACATTTCTCTGTTATTTTTAGTTTTCTTAAGAACCAATACGTTCTTTTATTGATATAAAGTAAACACAGGGTCACCAACTTCGTGTTCGATGTATTTACAAATATGTGTAGTAGAACACGTCAAAAATTGAAACATGCGTCTGATCTGTTCTGTTGTACTATAGTATAAGAATGTGTTATTGAGTTTATCAATTTGTTTGTCATATCAGTGTTGGTTGTTAGACCCGGGTTTTTTTATGCTTCTAGACAATTTATATTTTGCCATATAAACACGAGTCGTACTCACTGAATCGTATCATTTGTTTTATGTTTGTTTGTTGTTTTTAGTAAAATAGATGTATATATGATATGATGATAACAAAATGTACAATGTTAAAAGTATTGAACACTAAGAGAATTCAAAGCGGAAAATCCCTCATCAAATGTTAAAATCAAATTCTCAAACGCATCAAACGAATCGAAAACAACTGTCATATTCTTGACTAGGTACAGGCATTTCAATAAGAAGACAATGGTTGATTAAACCTGTTGATATAGCTAGCTGAACCTCTTACTTGTTTGACAGTTTCACTTCATTCCATTTCGCCTTCGGTCTCATCCCTTTGGATTTTATTAACCCTCTATGGAATCGTAGTGGGTCAGTAGCGAACCATATATTAACTTATAATAGAACTTCAAATTGACTTTTGATTTGAACATAGAAAGTATAATTTCAGAGTGATGGCAAGTAATTGGAATGTTTGTGGAGTTTGTGAACTACGCAATATCAGTAAACAGTCAGTCATATGGTGTTCAGATTGTGAGGAGGGTCTCTGTGATGATTGTAAAGACCATCACAGTTTATCCAAAGGAACACGTAACCATGAAACCGTGTCGATAGCCGAGTACCAGAAGTTACCAAGCAACGTTATTGAAATCGCTCAGTCCTGTAGAAAACATGATAAAAAGTATCAAATATTTTGTAAGAAGCATGATTGTCCGTGCTGTAAACGGTGTGTGGTCGAGGATCACAATAAATGTGAAGATTTAAAAGACATAGATGATGTCGTGAGCGGTATTAAGTCGTCAAGTGCATTTCAAGATATCGAAAAGACTCTGAATGAGGTTAAAGAGCATATCCAAATGATAAGAAAAGACCGTGAAGAAAATTTAGCGTCTTTGAAAAAACAAAAGAACAGCATTGGAATTGAGATCCAAAAAGCTAAAACCTCGATCAATAATCACCTAGACCAACTACTTCAGAAACTGCTGAGAGATCTTGATACAACAGAGGAGACAGAGAATAAGAAAATTCGTCAGCTACTGTGCGAAGTGGAAAAAGAGGAAAAAAAGATTGCAGAATTCAAAGCTGGATTAGCAAACATTAAGCAGTATGCGTCTGAATTACAAACATTCCTGGCAACAAAAGATATGGAGAGTGATTTAGCAAAGAAAGACAATTTTGTACAGTCAGTAATTAAAAGCGAAAAATTAAATCATTCACAAATAACTTTGAAAATTGAAAAGATTTTAGAGAATATTGCGACTGATGTAAAATCCTTTGGAGAAATAATCGTTGATAATGAGCCGAACAAACTAATGATTAGTAGACACAAGGACCAACAGGCTCAACAGATGATTGTGGTTCCAGTACCAACGTTTATTGATAACCTGAAACTGACGTTACGACAGACCATCAATATTGATGCGAGTAACGTTAGAGGATGTACCATACTACCTGATGGAAGGATGATATTTACTTGTTACACACACAATAAAGTCATAGCAATTAACCGCAATGGTACCAAAGACTTTGAAATCAAAGTAGACAGATGCTTTGACATATTATATGAAGGTAACAACATAATAGTTATTACTTCTGGTTGTTATCCAGGCTCTTATTTTATCAACTTTATTGACATTGAGACAAGAAAAAAAGCTAAAAAGCTTGATGTTGGATTATATAATGAAGGTGCTGTGATAACATCGCAAGGAACATTAATATATTGCTCACGGGAAAATGGGTTGAGAACGATCGATTTAAAAACCGAAACGAGAGGTTCAATAAGATCTGGACCACTTAGTTCACGCGCATATCATTCATATGTGACCATTTTGAATGAACATGTTTTATACACAAACTCTGATAACAACACGGTTAGTTGCAGCGATTTCCAAGGTAATATACAATGGAAATTCACAGAGAAAACTGTTTTAAAAAGCCCTCAAGGTATCTCAGTAGACAAAAATGGGAATGTTTATGTTGTAGGAGCCAATTCCAACAATGTTGTGGTTATATCACATGACGGTAAATTTCATAGACAAATTCTGTCTTCAACGGAAGGTCTAATTACACCACATGCATTGCATTATGATCAGTTAACAAACTCACTTTTAGTTGCTAACCAAAAGGGTCGCGCATTTGTGTTTGATGTAAAAGAGTGAAAGAATTTTCCACTGGAACTTTTTTGATATATTTATTTTGAATATCATTGTGTCTGTATACCAGATCTAGATGTTTAAACGCCTGGCGTTACACACATTTGTCTGTGAGTAACACTAATGGACACATAAAGAAAAGAAAAAACTGTTTGAAAATATTCATGTGGAAATACATAAAATATAAACTCGTATAGGGATTGGTACCAATATCATGCAGCATTAATAGTTTTGATGTATTATCATTGTTGATCCAGACATAAAATTATGTGCTAAATTGCCATTGTATTGTATTATTGCAAAAAGGGGATTTATTGTTATTTGTCGGTAGCATATTGACGTGGATTTTCGGGGGAAATTGTAAACCACGAAATTACGTTTCAACCAAATCTTCAAAAATTGATACCCACGACAGAAATAATTCACAGTGTAGCGAGTTCTAATGATATTAGAAGGAAAGAGTGGACTTGGTTTAATATTATACAAATTTCAAAATGTGAGTAAAAATTGACAAAAAAAAACAAAACACATAAAAAAAAGAACGAAAGAAGAACTGGACCGACAAACAGCTTTTTAGGAAATTATAATACAGGTTTATATACACAATGTCTAAGAATAATGCTTATATCAGGAATTATTATTTGTAACAGGAGCTATATATATATGAACCTTGGAAATATTTTTCATTGGTTTCGCTTTCAAGCTTACATTTCCTATTGGATTTAGAGAAATGTATGGAAGAGAACGAAAATCAGCGTTGACCTACTATTTCTTCATCTGAATTATCAGTGATTATGTCCCTTAAATTGTAAAAATAATGGGAAAATGAATTGAACTTCTGCAAGCTTAGATTTGTAAAATTCAAAATAAAGTGACTATAGGTATAGAAAGTTGTATTAGTGCCAATGAGACAACTCTCCATCCAAATAACAATTTATAAAAGTAAACAATTATTGGTCAAAGTACGACCTTCAACACGGAGCCTTGGCTCACACCGAACAACAAACTGTAAAGGCCCCACAATTACAAGTGTAAAACCATTTAAACGGGAAAACCAACGGTCTAATCTATATAAAAAAAACGAGAAACGAGAAACATATATACATTACATAAACAAACAACAACTATTGTACATCAGATTCCTGACTTAGGACAGGTGCAAACATTTGTAGCTGTATTTAACGTTTTAATGGTACCAAACCTTCTCCCTTTTACTGAGAAAATAGTATAATATCACAACATAGAAAAACACACGATAACATATCAATTGGAAGGCTTAACTCAATCAAAAAACGTAGATTAACACACTATGACCGAATAAATTTGAAATGTTCATTTAATAGATATAGGATGATGTGGTGTGAGTGCCAATGAGACAACTCTCCATCCAAATAACAATTTAAAAAAGTAAACGATTATAGGTTAATGTACGGCCTTCAACACGGAGCTTTGGATTTAAAACTGCTTCATATCTTGACTTACATCTAGAAATTGTGAATTTTACATTTATATGTAGCAACCTTCAAGAAGCGCATTCATATGCAGTATATTTCTCCCAGCTCATACTATATTTCAAATTTGTATTTCCTATGATTTTCTTGATAGAAGGTTGCTGCTCACAAAGAAGCTTTTAAATCGAGAGTTCCAAGAGGTTATTTTGAAGTCATTCTTTCGTTAGTTTAACGGACGCTTTCATGTTCCTTCGGTCTACAATTACGTACCCTTCTCCCGAAAATGGTTACCGAATAAAACTACCGGGTTTGTAAGTTCATAAGCAACAAGACGGGTGCCATATGTGGAGCAGGATCTGTTTTTTCATTTTAATTCTAGAGCACCCTAGATCACCTCCAGTTTTTGATGAGGTTTGTGATGCTTTGTCTTTTTCTTTCTATCCTGTGTTCTTTGAACTTTTGTTTGCCAACTGTTCTTAGTGATGATGTTGTCTGTTTATTTTCGACATATGAGTTTGGATGTCCCTCTGGTATCTATTACCCATCGTCTTATTTTATGAAATGTATATGAATCATATTAACACATGCAGCTGTAAACTATCAAAAAGAAAATATGTGCCGAGTGTGGGTGGGATGTGGTGTCCCTGGACACAGTATTTTATCTTGTTGTTTTTATATTCATAAAATTAATCCAGCATAGAATTGTTTTCCCATTACTTTTGACAATGAAAAATACATTTGCGGAATTGATTTTCATTTAAGGCGTATTACGTTGTATCCAGAAAAGATATCTGAAAATGAAGACCCACCTGTCTCAAAACCATTAAACAGACCATATTGGCCTTAGGAACGCCAAAATCTACAAAGATAATATGCCTACAAAAATGGTCATATCGGAACGGTAAATGAGAAAAAATAGAAGAAAGTAAAGATGATATCGAAAACGGAAACGCAAGGAGAAGAAAATCCATATACAGCACCAAGTTTTTTTTAAATATATCACCCCTCAGAACAACGATAAGGATATTGATCTTGTTTATTAGATAAACATGGATTTTCTCTTTTAAAATTATATTTTTAAATGATTGAAAATGCATTTGTGTTTGCGGAGCAAGATCAGGCATATCAATGCGAGAGTCAAAAAGTTAATCAGTATTTAATGAAATTTAATTTACATTCAGTTATATAAATCAACTTATTGGGGTAAAATCATTTAACAATTATCCAAAAAAGATTATGCTGTATTTATCTTTTGCATGCTTGATTTACATCTAGATATTGTAAAAGGGTGTTGGTTGAGATAAAAACTGTACGCCAAAATACATTTGTGAACTTTCCATTTTCGCCTGCATATGGAGTATAAATGTTCCGGCTAAAACAATATTCAAGAGTTTGCATTTCCAATTGAACCAATGGTTCCAGGTGGTAAAGTTGAAGTTACTCCTTTGACAGTTTCACGGACACCATCTCGAGTTGATTGACCGTTTTAAAATATTTATGTCAAAGATGACAACGAATTTGTTGCTATTTTCGTTAACACAATACCATGATCTTTGCATCGAAGGTTACTGGATGAGATTTATCACCGAATTTGTAGTCACAGTGGACAACATGACTAATGGAACTACTGAAGTAGGATTTGTTTATACCTCACGCTACAGGTTGTGTAAAACTGTATTAAATGTAATTAAATGCAAATAATTATTTAAAAACAACGAGATATACACACAAAAAAATCATAGTGGTTGTTTTCAAAGCGACAAAGAGATGACTAGAATATAAAAAAAAAGAAACACCAACGGAAGTATTTATCTCTGATCCGATATTTGAATATCATACCAATAACGCAATGTTTACAAATCGACAAAAAAAAAAAACGAAAATCGTCTGATTAAAAATTTAACGAATTTAATCATTACTAAGGTTACCATAAGACAAATTCTAGTTACATATTTGGCCTCCCCTACACATATTCTTGTTGGATAAGTCTCAACATATTTATCATTGGACCAAATTACATGGTGACTACATAAACGACCATTTATATAACATGTATAACGATAAAAGGTCCAGATGAAAGATAATCATTTTTCGTTAGGTTAAAGATTAAAGGGAACGTGCTTAAGTTTATACGCTTTACATTAATTAGATAAACAATCGAAGGCATAATTTCATTTTACAGAAAGCTTTTCAGTTGTTTTCAAAAGAAATAAAATATGAAAAGATTTATGAATAATATTTTCTGAAATTATGGTTAAGGTAGATTTAATGTATAAAAAATACTACGTTTACAAGTGCAAAAAATAAATTCGATGTGAAATATTATGGTTTAATCATGAAGAAGCTTCAGTACTGCGTTTTGTTATACAGAATCAAGTATTTATGGTCTTCGCAATGTAATAAGGCATACTACTCAGTATATTAATGTCTGGATTGGGCTTACAGAATAATTAATAATGGGAAAAAAGAATTGCGATAATGTGGCCCCCAATAAACATGGTAAAGAGAATAGTATAATAAAATGCTAGAATATAAGGAATGCAGGTTACGAATGGACAAAATATAACAGAGAAACTTGGCCTAACATATAATATTATACAGTAATGCAGTAATACCCAATTCCCATTCAGATCCTCATATACCAAGTCAAATTTATATGCAAAGGGAAATAACCGTATTTGGTAAATGGGATGTGTGATCATATGCTGATTATAATCTTCCTGGTTGTAAGTATGTCTAGTAATGTCATGAAAAGACTTCTTCATAAACAAACAAAAAATGTTTTAATTTTTCAGTTGTGTGTAGTTGATCAGACAAGAAATTTATATGTCAAATCCATGTAACTATACGTACCATAAAACTATTTAAAAATGAAATTAATTGATAGTGTTAAAATAAAGGTCATGAACACAACTAAACAGAGAGTGTGGATTTAATCAAAAGTTTGGATATAACATGTATAATTCGTCACATCAAATAAAGTCATTTATTGTGTTTGACTTTTATATACTTGATGATCATGTGACAGAACATGTGTCATGTATGATAAAAAGCAACAAACCAGTCATGATATACTTTACTTGATGCATGTCTTTTCAATTATGACAAACGGGAGACAATCCAAATTGATCCACGTTTCATCGTCCAACACAAATGTATCATGGTAATAAACATGTATAGCTAAATGACTCCTCGAACAGTGTCAAATATTACAAATACAATACATGCATGTTGAAGGATAGTGAAAAAAAACCCATTAAAGATCGAGAATCAGTCAACAAGGTCAATGGGCACAGATTTTGGTAAAAGTTTGTATACAACTTTGGTTCAATAAATTATAACTTTTTGGAACCTCTTTGGTCTGCAGTGATCTTCAACTTTGTATTTTTTTTTTCGAACTTTTTCATCTGAGCGTCACTTGTTAGTCTGGTGTGTACGAAAAGCACGTCTGGCGTATTAAATTTTAAACCTGATACCTTTTGTTAGTTATTATTCGTGTGTTTTTCTATCCTATATTTTCTCCCATTTATTTGTATAATATTGTAAAATTGTCATGTAATGTTGTCATTTTAATGTTATATTTAGCATTGTCATTAAAGCTGGAGTTTGACATGGCACAAAACCAGGTTCAACTCACCATTTATTTTCTTAAAATGTCTTTTACCAAGTCAGATCTGTTCTGGTGTACTTTAGTATAAGCCAGTGTTATTTAGATTAACAATTTGTCACATCAGTGTTGGTTGTTCTTCTTAGAGCTCGGTTGCCGAGTGATCTACATTTTGTAAGTAGTTACTACTGTTATCAGCAGCCAGTCAACACTGAGGTTGTGAGTACGAACCCCGCTCGTGCGGGTGCACTCGCGACTCCAAACTCAATTGACTAGGATTGTCAGTTTTCCTATCGAATGTCGGTGGTTTTCTCAAAGCACTCCGGTTTCCTCCACTTATATAAACTTGCCGCCACGAAATAGCCTAAATGTGGTGCTTAAAAGTGGCGTTAAAACACCAAAAAAATCAATTAAATCTACTTAGACACGTTTGTTTTATGCTCCTAGACAATTTATATTTTGCCATAAGCACGAGTTGTATTCACTGAATCGTATCATTTGTTTTATGTTTGTTTGTTGTTTTTAATAAAAAAAAAAAAGATGTATATGATATGATGATAACAAAATGTACAATGATAAAAGTATCTAACACTAAGAGAATTTAAAAATGGAAAATCCCTCATCAAATGGTAAATCAAATGCTCAAATACATCAAACGAATCGAGAACAACTGTCATGTTCTTGACTTGGTACAGACATTTAAATAAGAAGAAAATGGTTGTTATAGCTAGCTGAACCTCTCACTTGTTTGATAGTCTCATTCCATTCCATTATAATGACCTTCGGCCTCACCCCTTTGGATTTTATTAAACCACTATGGATTCGTAGTGGGTCAGTAGTGAACCATATATTAACTTATAATACAACTTCAAATTTACTTTTGATTTGAACATAGAAAGTATAATTTCAGAGTAATGGCAGGGAACTGGAATGTTTGTGGAGTCTGTGAACTACGCAATATCAGTAAACAGTCAGTCATATGGTGTTCAGACTGTGAGGAGGGTCTCTGTGATGATTGTAAAGACCACCACAGTTTATCCAAAGGAACACGTAACCATGACACCGTGACGATAGCTGAGTACCAGAAGTTACCAAGCAATGTTATTGAAATCGCACAGTCCTGTAGAAAACATGATAAAAAGTATCAATTATTTTGTAAGAAGCATGATTGTCCGTGCTGTAAACGGTGTGTAATCGAGGATCACAATAAATGTGAAGATTTAAAAGACATTGATGATGTCATAAGCGGTATAAAATCGTCAAATGCATTTCAAGACATCGAAAAGACTTTGAATGAGGTTAAAAAGCATATCGAAAGACTTCGAAAAGACCGTGAAGAAAATTTAGTGTCTTTGAAGGAACAAAAGAAGAACATTGGACTAGAGATCCAAAAAGCAAAAACCTCGATCAATAATCACCTAGACCTACTCCACCAGACACTACTGAGAGATCTTGATACATCAGAGGAGACAGAGAGTAAGAAGATTCGTCAGCTACTGAACGAAGTTGAGAAGCACGAAAAAGAGATTGCAGATTTTCAAGCTAGGCTAGAAAATATTAAGCAGCATGCTTCCGAATTGCAAACATTCCTGGCAGCAAAAGATATGGAACGTGATTTAGCGAAGAAAGAACATTTTGTACAGTCAACAATTAAAAGCGGAAAATTAAATCATTCGCATATTTCATGGAACATTGAAAATATGCTAGAAAATTTTTCCATTGACATTAAATCCTTTGGAGAAATAATCGTTGATAATGAGCCGAACAAACTTATTATAAGTAGACAGAAGGATCAACAGGCTCAACAGACGATTGCCGCCCCAGTATCGAAGTCCATTGACAACCTGACACTGGTCTTACGAAAGACCGTCAAAACTGATGCAACTGACGTCAGAGGATGTACAATACTACCTGATGGAAGGATGATGTTTACTTGTTACAAGAAAAATAAAGTCATAGCGATTAACAACAATGGTACAAAGGACTTTGAAATGAAACAAGAAAGCTGCTTTGATATCAATTACATAGATAACAATATAATATTTGTGACGTCGGGTGGCGTCCCGAGTGTTTCGTACATCAGCCTTGTTGACATTGAGAAAAGAAAAATTAGTAGAAAGCTTCATGTTGGAAAATACAATGAAGGCGCGGTGCTCACAAACGACGGAACTGTGATATATTGTTCAAGTAGAAATGGGTTGAAGACATTTGATTTAAATAAGGAAAAAATAGGTTCCATTAGCTCTGGAAAACTTGGTATATCGGGATATTCATATGTTACAAGTTTTGATAAACATATTCTATACACAAACCCTGATAACAACACAGTGACATGCATTGATATCCAAGGTACAACACAATGGGAATTCAAAGAGGAAAACGTTTTAAAATATCCACAAGGTAACTCAGTGGACAAATATGGAAATGTTTATATTGTGGGAACCTTATCCGACAATGTTGTGGTTATAACGCATGATGGTAAACGCCATAGACAAATTCTATCTTCCACTGATGGTTTAACCAACCCATATGCATTGCATTATGACCAGTCAACAAACTCACTACTGGTGGCAAACAAAGAGGGTCACGCATTTTTGTTTGGTGTAAAGTAGTGAAAGAAGTAAACAAAACATAGATTTTTTTTACTAAATCGTTTTTGTAGAGAGCCAATGGCAAATATGGCTGTATATTTTAGTTACAAGTAGGGACACAAAGAAAATCAGGGAAATACCATTTGAAACAATCTATATGAAAATAAATAGAAAAAACAACTCATCAACGGTTTATTATCAATATACATGTTCTACAGCAATGATAGTTTTCATTTGCTAGCAGTGTTGATCCTTATGTACAGTTATGTTCTAATTATTTATGTTTTTATGTAAGTGAAAAGAAGGAAATAGGAATATTGAATTAGAATAGTGTGGAAAGTTTCCGAAGGGACAGTCGTAACTTATAACAACCGTCTACAAAAGACGTATAAGCAACAAAAGAAAACAATATATATAGTAATACCACCAAACCTTAAGTGATTTGAAGTGATTATTCAAGAGAAAGCTGACATCTTTAACATTCTAGTTTACATCATCCATTTTTTTTTTATAAAAATGACATTTACTCTTACACCTGTTCACTCACTTTAGACCTGATACAGGTTAATACACTTAAAAATACAAAATTTGGTGACAATGTTGACACTAAATAATACCAAATTTGGTGACAATGTTGACACTAAATAATACCAAATTTGGTGACTATGATGAACAAATATTTCCGATCTTACTATAGATAAAGGATACTACAGATACAGTTAAATTGCCTAATATCTTGACTAATATCTCGAAATTGACAATGAGGTTCAGTTGAAAACAAAACTTACGACAAAAGAGATGATTACAGCTACCCAATTGTGAATTTTACATGTCTTTGTAGCAACATTACAGCTGTGTTTTCCGTTCATTATTTTGTACAAAAATTAGGCCATGAATTTTCACGATTGAATTCTTTATATTTGTCATTTCGGGGCCTTGTTTTATCTAATGATATATAAGATACTTACAAAAAAGATATCATGGTGGCAGTTTTGAAAGAAGAACACTAGACAACACATGACTAGAATAAAAAAAGAAACAGAAACAAAACTATTTATCTCTGATGCGATATTACAACATCATTCCAGAGACATATAATACATTGTATCATACCAATGACGCAATAATTATTAATCGACAGAAAATACGAAAATCGCAAGACAAAACTTGTTACAGATTTGGCCTCCTCTGCACACATTCTTGTTGGACAAGTTTCATCATATATATCAATAGATCAAACTAAACTAATAGATATAGGAAGATGTGGTGTGAGTGCCAATGAGACAACTCTCCATACAAATAACAATTTAAAAAGTAAACCATTATAGGTTAAAGTACGGCCTTCAACACGGAGCCTTGGCTCACACCGAACAACAAGCTATAAAGGGCCCCAAAATTACTAGTGTAAAACCATTCAAACGGGAAAACCAACGGTCTAATCTATATAAACAAAACGAGAAACGAGAAACACGTACTATATATTACATAAACAAACGACAACTACTGTACATCAGATTCCTGACTTAGGACAGGTGCAAACATTTGCAGCGGGATTAAACGTTTTAATGGATCCAAACCTTCTCCCCTTTTCTGAAACAATAGCATAACATCACAACAAAGAAAAACATACGATAAAATATCAATTGGCAGACTTAACTCAATCAAAAAAAAAAAAAAAAAAAAAAAAATGCACGACCAAAAAGAGGTTAAAGAATTTCAAGCTGCCTTAGATTATATTAAGCAGTATGCTTCCGATTTGCAAACATTCCTTACACCAAAAGAATTGGAACGTGATTTAGCAAAGAAAGAAAATTTTGTTCAGTCAATAATTAAAAGCAAAAAATTAAATCATTCACAAATATCTTGGAAAATTGAAAGGATTTTATAGAATATTGCTACAGATGTTAAATCCTTTGGAGAAATCATCGTTGATAATGAGCCGAACAAACTTATTATAAGACGTTTTCAACATCTCTCGACACCTACAGTTGAGAACGACTACGACAGGTAAAATGTGAGGGGTCGTCTCAAAATTAAAAAAAAATGAAATCATTATTGATTTAATTGCTTTCATTGACCATGTTGACAATGATAAAACTTTCCTACATAACATGGATTTTTAAATTTATTATAAAGAAAATGATGGGCTTTAAGTCACATTTCATCTTTGTAGACGTTGATCTTCTAGCTGTCATGTCGGAATTTGAAACATGAAAAGAACAAAGCATGTTTAATTGTATTTGATATTTGATTAAAATATGTTTTATGTCTGTTGACAAAGGCGGTACATGTTTCCACAATGTCTGTTAGTTTTGGCCTTGTGTGCCTCCGTAATGAAATGAATACTTTGTATATTTTTAGTTCACCAATTTGGTGTTCCACTTGAATTCTGTATTCACCAATCACGCGATTAAATTTTCTGCTCTTTCTCTCAAATGTTATGGCTTATGATTAATTTGATGTGTTGTAAATGGTGTAACTAAAGGATGACGATATGGATAAACTTTGTCTCTAAGGGAAATGCAGCGGATTATTTCTCCCTGTTTGATTCAAAACCTCCCTTATGTATGGTCATAGATGAGATACAAAAAAAATCTAAAGTACGAAAAAACTTGGAAAAGGTACAAAACTTTGTTCCGGAAGTTGGATATAGAGAAATAAATTCTGACCCCATGAAAACAAAACAAAATATAGCAATGACAGTGTATAAATAAAATCAACGAAATCTGATCAACTTCTTGTAAGAAACCGAAAGGTCATTTTCAGGAACGGGGGAAGGACACTATGACGAAGGGACAATGTATGTTGTTTTCGGGACATTGAAATAAAATTCCATACGCAGGTACGTTAAAAAAATGCACTTCTTACAATGTTGTAACATTAAAACGAGAAGTCCATTATATTTTTTTTCAAAATTTATCATGAAAAACATCAACTCTAACAAAATATCTTGAAGCGGAGAATTTCCTTAGACCTTCAAAATCAATATGTGATTATCCCTCCAGAAATTGAATATGTACATCAACTAAGGTGAAGATCGGTTGAAAAATACCAATTTGGTCATGTTCACAAATGTGATGTGGACGTACGGACAGTCAAGTAATTATTTTTCATAAATTTTGGAAAATTTCATTAAAGCTTTTACACCAACAAATAAATCGTTTTTTACATGCGGCAAATAATTGGTCAAGGACTCACATAATCATAAAATTGAAGAGAAAGCGGGTTAGGATGCAGAACGGTTGATGTATTTGTTTTAATCATTCACCATGAAATGTCGTGTAAATACATATAAAATAAGAATATTATATGACAGTGACATATATTTATTTATTTATTTGGTTGAAATAATTATATTCTGCAGTTGGAAAGCAGGTCACGGTTTGACCCCAAGTTTATCAGCAACAATAGAGTCACGTGACCGTGAAAATTCAGTAAAAAAAACGGATGAGACAAACCTCATTTTAACTCACTGAATACTATTGTCGTAATCAAAACTTATTGACCTAACTAATCTTGAGTATTCATAGTTTATTCTCGTCAAAGCTCACACATCAAATCAAAGTCCTTTATTCTTTATTTTATCTGCAAACTTGGAGTTTGGGTGAAAATTGTCAAGTCTCCTGAACGAAAAATCTAAATATTTACGAGGAAACTAAAAATGATGGGCTGAATTTAAATTTAATAAAGCATCTCATTAAGACAAACACTCGATATTAATATCTCGGCAATAGAATGTTGGATACGCAAACGTCAAATTGATTTCAAACCGAAGCGGTGGTTTTTATGCCGATTTGTGCAAGTGGTTATCTCCTCTTAATATCACCAGTCAAAAATAAAAACCCAGCAAAATGCATAAAAATTAAAAAAAGGAGTTATCTTTACAAAAATTAGAAAGAAAATAAACGAAACTCGATTTATAACTATGTTATGATAATATAAATAAGAGATACTTCCCCCTATTTTTCAGAGAAGGACTAAATGTAAATATTAAAAGACAAAATATTACTGCAGTAAAAAAAAACAATTCAGAAATGTGGATAATGACACCTATACATGTAAAATTAAAAACCTAGCTATATTGAAAGAAATTAGATCTGGCGGATGAAATATACTTCATGTAATTTTTATATGTGGGATCATTCCTAACAGAATTTTTTTTATAAACACTTCTGATTATATTTAATGCAATAAAACATAGTTTATACAATTTCAATAATCTTTCTGAAAATTGATATAATTATTAAATAAATAGTACTGATCATATATATTTTATATTCTATAAAGTGTGACCAAGAGTCACAACAAATTTCTTCAAATTAAGAGAGCCTTTAAACTCAAACCTATGTTTCTTAGTTGAACAGTAAAATACAAAAAAGGGATTTATAAGTTTTATACCAAAAGTATTGACAGAAATTCTGTAAAACAATATGCTTTAAATTATAAGTGAAAGTGACACAATTTTGAATTTCAGAATCATTATTATTGTAAAATTAAACTATTAGATTAGCTTGCACAGTAGCCCTTTGTCTTATTTCTTAGGGTATTTTATAGATTATGAAAGTAAACTTTTTGGAAAAAATGGGGCTTCTTCTCTTGAACAGGTTGCTGTATCAGCTTCTTTAAATAATTACATATTTATAAACAAAGTTTTGTGTATATACCTTACCTGAATACTAGTAATAGGAAATGAAATGAAACTGGTGGGACAAATTTTGTGCATTTTACTTCAATAATGATCAAAGATGCTTAAATTTGACAAGAATTTGCCATTTGAATAAATTCAATTTTGTAAGAACACATCTCTATGAATAAACTTCTTGTTTGGCTGACTTGGCTTGATAAGCTAGTTTTTGCTCTTATTACCATAACATTGAGAATAGAAATATAGCTTACTAAGTAAAGAGATAATAATATAAGCAAGATTTTATAAACTGACCTTCATTTTCTTTTTTCATATGTTTTTTTTCCTACAGAATTTTCTTTGCAATGCATTTTCTATTGCTATTTTTGTGCTTTTGTCCATCCATACAGTAGGCTATCCACTTTGAGGCTATCAATTTGTCAGATCTGTCAGAATCTTCCAAGACGTTTAGCTTTAAACGCAATAAAGAAGATCTTTGTTTGTTGTTTCACTTTTCCAATGTGTAAATTTTTACTATGCACATGACCCTGACACATATTTTGTTATAAACGTTACATGACGTATGTTGAAAAAAGAAAACAATGTCACCGTCAATTTGTGTAGGGGATCAAAAGGGGTTTTAGTTACTTTAAAATACAAGTATCGTATGGAATGGTAAAAAATCCACAACTTTTAATCAAAATTTCATTCATGTCTTTAATAAAATCAGTATTTTAGAGCTCTTTGAAACAGGTACAATGAAAAGAAGCTAAACTTTACTGTTTTGAAGTAGAAACGTAGCTAAAACCAGATAAAAATTGACATGGCTGGTGGTCACTAAAATTGATGTATAAAAGTAAAAAATGATGGCTTCAAAACAGTGTATAAATTTGAAATAGGTTTCCCGGTTTCATTTAAGATTATAACCGTTCTTTTCTGTATTTGGATACGCAAACGTCAAATTAGGAAAAATCGATTTTTTTGGCGAACAAAAAAGATGGCTATTTTTTTTTAGAACGGACAGGATAAAGGAATAGCAATAACAAGCTATTTTTTGTAATGTTTGTATGTCGTAAAGAAATTATATTGGTCACAAAACCTACAAATTTTAAAATTGATTTGTAATAAAAGCATGACAAGTTGCACAAAGTACTTTAAACGTCAATCTTTTAGCCGATTGATTTGGCGGACTTTTTGACGTTAAGGACGACTGTAGCGCCACCTAATTAATCCCCCCTGCTATTGTTGCTGATAAAGCTTGACGACAACGGACGTTTCCAAGGACTTGCTTTTCAACTGTCTGAAGCTATATAGTCAAGACAGCATATAACCGCCAATCCAATATGTTACGTATTGATAATCATGATGGTTTTTGTCTTTGAGACGACCCATCCATTTTACCTGTAAACTGTAAATGTCATTAGTCGGTGTTGAGAGATGTTGAAAAGGTGTAATAGTAGACAGAAGGATCAATAGGCTCAACAGATGATTGCCTCCCCATTACCAAAGTCCATTGGTAACCTGACACAGACTTTACGAAAGATCATCAACATTGATGCTACGTCAGAGGATGTACTATACTACCTGATGGAAGGCCAATGTTGACTTGTTACGATAAAAATAAAGTCATAGCCATTATCAACAACGGTACAAAGGACTTTGAGATGCAACTAGATAGCAGTTGCTTGGATATCGATTACATAGATAACAATATATTTTTTGTGACATCTGGTAGCTTCTCAAATTTTCAGAATATGATCCTTATTGACATTGAGAAAAAGTTATCAGAAAGCTTCATGTTGGAGAATTCAATGAAGGCGCAGTGCTTACACACGATGGAAAAATAATATATTGTGCAGGAGAGAATGGATTGAAGACAATCGATCTAGATAACGGAATAAAAGGTTCCATCAAATCTGGACCTCGTGGCATACCGAGATATTCATATGTAACAAGTTGTGATAAAAATATTATATATACAAACCCTCAAAACAACACAGTGACATGCATTGATTTCGAAGGTACGACACAATGGGAATTCGAAGAGGAAAACGTTTTAAGATATCCACACGGTATCTCCGTAGACAACGATGGAAATGTATACGTAGTGGGAACCAATTCAAACACTGTAGTGGTAATATCACATGACGGAAAACGTCATAGACAAATTCTATCTTCTACGGACGGTTTAAGCAAACCACAGACATTGCATTATGACCAGTCAAAAAAAACACACTACTAGTGGTAAACAGACAGGGTCGCGCGTTTTTGTTTGATGTAAAATAGCGAAAGAAGTAAATTAGATATGAATAAAATGAGTACGGCCATTATCATTGCAGTTTTCACTACTCTTGTCATATATATTTGTTTTAAGTAATTATTTGTCTGTATTATAGCTCAAGATGTTCAAACGCCTCACTTTACACGCACATGTCTGTGAGTTACAATAATAGGAGATTTTACGGAATTCCCTTTCTCGCGCTTGCGCAATGAACTGGCCGTCAAAATCCGCCATATTTGTTATTGTTGTTGTCATGGGCGGGAAAGCATAAACAATGCAGAAGAAAGAAAGGTTATCCCCGTATGCCTACGGGTTACCGACCGAGGCAAGAACACGATACCAGGAGAAATTGGCATACAACAAAGGACTCGATAGGCTCCCTGATCCTTATGCTACACACCCACGAACAAAAAAAAATACCGTTTGAAAATAATCATGTGGAAACACATAAAAACTACTTTGATTGATCAATATATTACAGAAGTAATAGTTTTCGTCCATTATCAGTGTTGATTCTGACATAAAATGTTTTAATTTCACATTGTTTTATATAAATGCAAAAAGGGGTTCATTTTTATTCGTGGGATACCAATTGTCGTTGATTTCCTGGTAAAAGGTAAACAAAGAAAGTACGTTTCAACCAAATATAAGTTATATAAAAACTCATAACATGCATAATGCAAGGAGAAATTGGCAAAAAAGAAAACCACAAACACACAAAAAAGACAAACAACAGTCTACAAATCATTATTATTTCTTTTTCTGTGCTATGTAAAATCTATGGAAAAATGAAGTGAATTACTTGTAAGATTTTTTTTATAAATCAAAATTTGGTGACTGTAGGAAAAATCTATCCCATCGTTAATTATGTTCATTAGATAAAGAGTACAACAGATACAGTCAAGTCTGCCTCATATCTTGCCTTACATCAAGAAACTGACAATGAGGGTAAGTTGAAAACAAAACTTTATGACAAAAAAGATGATTTTAGCTTTCCAATTATGAGTTTTGCATTTCTATGTAGCAGTATTCTAGCAGCGCCTGTAGACAGAGTATTTATCTCCAGGTTGATGCGATATTCCAGGGCTTATATTTTCTATCATGATTTCCTTGATTATGATCGAGGGTTGCTGCACATAACGAAGCTATTAATCCAAGAGTTCCAAGTGCTGAAGTCATCCCTTCGTACGTTTTATGGATACTATTTCGAGTTGGTTAACTATTATGGCATATTCGTTTCACATATAACAGATATGTTGATAATGTCGTATAACTGCAAAACTCATATTACCCTTTCCCCGAATATGACAAACCGAATAGACTTAAATAAACTCATCACAGATACCAGGATTGAAGTTTTATTTTTACGCCAAACGCCAGTTTCGTCTTCAAAAGACTCATCAGTGACGCTCGAATGAAAAAATGTTAAAAAGGCCAAATAAAGTACGAAGTTGAAGAACATTGAGGATCAAAATTTCCTAAAAGAATTGCAAAATACAGCTGAGGTAGAAAAGCCTTTGTATTTCAAAAATTCAAAGTTTTGTTGTTAACAGATAATTTATAAGACAATAACAATAAAAACCAAGGATTAAACAAAGATTAAAAAAAACCAAAGGACATTTACAGCAAGTTATAGATAATAAATAAGAAACAACACGAACTCCACTAAAAACCGGGGGTGAAATCGGGTGCTCCGGAAGAGTACACATTTTCTGCACCGTATACGGCACCCGTCGTATTATTTCTTTGTTCAGTGTGGTAATGATGGAAGTTTATTATGACTAAGGAAGAATATCAGATATAATTTCTGCCACACTTTTGTCATAATGGCCAATCAGCTCATGATGGCGACCGTAGTTTCTTGAGTGATGACCTTAATTTGATTGATTCATAACCCTGTCTTAGCAACTTTTGAGATAACAGTATTCCTCGTTCAACAAAATCAACGTACTTTGAGGTATGAACATAATTATGAAAATGTATATCAACGATAACTCAAGCCATCGCATCAGTGGCATCGACCCAGTGGTTGTAAATAAACTCATCACAGATACCAGGTTTTTAATATCATAAGCAACTCAACGGGTGCCACACTTGGAGCAGAATCTGCTTACCTTTCAAGAGCACCTGAAATCACCCCAAGTTTTTGGTTGGGTTTGTGTTGCTCAGTCTTTAGTTTTCCTTGTAGTGTGTTGTACACTATTGTCTGTCTATTGGTCTTTTCTTGTTTTATTCGTGGCGTTTTCTGGGTTTTTTTTCCCCAATATATTTGTTCGAATATTCCGCTTGTATTTTTCTACTTATAAAAAATAATTATTTGGGATTTTGTCTGCAGGACCAACAACAATTTGTAATTAAGGTCGGACAATTTGCTTATAGATTTAGCATTAGTGATTATAAAACCTATATGATTCCGGATTAGTAGTAGTATCATCAATTCCACTGCCTTTATTCGGAAATAGTAAACAAGTCCTGTTTTTATATCTGGTATATAACTCAAATATATTCATCAGTATTTAAGTATTTAGTATGTTCCAACTTAATGGCTTACAGTAATTTAGATTTTTGACATTTTTCATTAAAGGTCCAAGTCAAGCCCAATATTAAATACATATTTAACTCAATAACACAACAAAAGTCATATAAAACATCAACAATCTTCTGATAGATAAATTATACGGTCATGACATTTAAATTTAAAAAAAGATTTGATAGATACCTGCCCCTTAGGAAGAAGGGAGTAGTTACTGCCAAACCAATAGTATTTCGAATATGAAGATTAATTATAAGACTGATATATTAGAAAAGGTCTAGTTATCTGTATTGGGTTTGCAGATTTGCCTTTCCTCACATCTCCTTTAACTCGAATCAGTATTTACGTCCGTATGTATTTTAAAACCAGATGCTCCGAAGGGCGCAGCTTTACTCTGAACGGTTGGGACAAGTATGGACACAATATTCAAGCTCTAAATTTGGATTGTGATTAAATAGTTGACACAGCATAGGTTTCTGACACAGCATGAATGTGGTCTTATGAACTTATTTTTTTCCTTTTGAGCAATCTACTATGCTGTTGAATATTAATCCTCTCAAAAAAAAAATTTGAAATTTTTTTTTTTTGATTTCTGAAATCTGAAATGAAAAAAATTTGATCTCAATTCAATTACTCATGGAGTTTGCAACAATAACTACTCATTTAAATACTTCATAAAATATTAAAATATAAAATGTCATACAGTCATGGTTATTAAAATTACTGGTAACTTCTAAAAAAATAAATGAGGAATGTGTCCTTTTGGACACAGAGGATGTCCCCGCTAGCATATAACGTTATACAGGGACATAACTTTAGAACTGTAAAAGTGAAGCTGCCAAAATTTGAACTTAAACTGAGTTGAGGGGTAATAAGCATAATATACACATTTCATTAAATTTAGTTAAGACAAACTTAATCAGTTAAGAGAACAGAAACTTTTTAAAAATTCTTCAATTTTTCCACTTGTAAAGGGGCATAGCCCTAGAATCGTAATCAAAGTGCATGTAATCACTGAATGGTAAAGATTGCTTTAATTTAGCAGTTGATAGTAAAGTGAATATTGCATTGTATATTGTATATATCATTGACTTAGGTTGGTTCAACTATTATTCTGGACAAAGAAAGATAACTCTAATTTTCAAAAAAGAGTTCAGAAAGTATTGGTTTTAGATGATTCAATAATTATTCTGGACAAAGAAAGATAACTCCAATTTATTGTCTTGAAACTACAAAAATTCTTGTTTTTTCGTCCCTTTTTTGCCTTTAATACCTAGACTGTTTGCCCCATAACGCTTAAAATGTATCCCAACCTTCTACTTGTGGTATTAAACATTGTGGTACAATTTCAAACAATTGAAATACTTAAACACCACTTATTGACCTGACACTAGATAAATTCTCGTTTTGGGCCCCTTATTCCTAAACCTTAGGGATCATAACCCCCAAAATCGATCCCAAGCTTCCTTTTGTGGTTATAAACATTGTGTTAAAATTTTACTGATTTCTATTAACTTATACTAAAGTTGTCCTGACACTAGATAAATGCTCGTTTTGGGCCCCTTTTGACCCTTAATTCCTAAACCTTAGGGACCATAACCCCCAAAATCAATTCCAAGCTTCCTTTTGTGGTTATAAACATTGAGTTAAATTTGATTGATTTCTGTTTACTTATACCAAAGTTATTATCTGGAAACCATCCGTCGATGACAACACTGACGATGACGTGATACAAATATACGACCGCAAAAATTTTTGCAGTCCTATAAAAATGAAAAAGCTTATTTATTTCTAAAATATATACTGTAATGTTTAAAAAATGCAAATTATTCAAGACTACAGGGATATACCCTAATCATTTGGTTTTAATTACCTTGGCGAGATTTTGATGTAACTGCATTCAGAATATCAACAGTCAGTGGCAAGTATTTCTCACCAAATATACTTCATCAGAAATCAGTCAATGTAAAAGTTTCAGTCGCTGAATTATACAATGAGGATAATGCCTCATAATCTTTGAGCATAATCTGCTTGAAATTTAAATGATCAAATACTAATATTGCATCATATCAAATACTACTGATCGAGGAGAATACTTCCTAATGAGAACATTTATCAAAAGTTATTTTATCAAACCTCTTTTAAAAATGAGCTTTTTGAAACTGAATTGTGTGAGTGTCAGTGAACAGAATAGGATGGGTGCCAAAAGCAGCACATTAAGGTCTCACATGCAACACATTCAATCAACTTTTGTAGAGCTTATAAGCTGTATTTGATACATTGCTTTTTATATATTTTAAATAGGTGCAAGTACATATGAACAATTTAGAGTGTATCCACTCAACTACCTTACTTGATACCTCTTTATGAAAATAAACTTTAATTGAAAAAAACATCCAGAAATATTCGAACTTTGTCATAATAAATAAACATCTTTATTTGTAAACATTATGCAGTAGTTCTAAGGCAATACATTTCAAGATTTCTATTTGTTATCATATTTGGAAAAGTTTATATACCGACATATAATTTTACTAAAATATTTAGTATGCTTTTTATGCATAAATGTAGCATATTATACTATTGGCATAGCCATTGTTGTTTGTCGAACTGTACTTAGGCATAGACACACATATTACAGCATATAATTCTATCATGTTTTCATAATACTTAAACTTTTTGGATTTCTTGACAACAAATTGCACATAGGTCTTACATTTTCTAAAAATATAATTAGATTACGTTTGCATTATTCTTGTTTTCTATACAATATTAAAACATTAATGTACAAGATTCAATTTTAAAATATGGATACACAAAACCAAACCTTACCATGATGGAGCAAATGTTACCAGTGGAGCACAGAAGAATACAATGTACTAAGTGTTTGCCCCATTGCTGTCAATGCTATGTTTGGCGATTATGTCCTAAAATGGTGTTTTTAATAAACTATTTATGGAAAAACTACAGTTGTATAATATGAGCGTGATATCTTTTTGTGATTTTACTTCATTTAAATACATATATGGTCACATGGCTCTTCTTAGTGATTTTTTTTTACCATACCCAATGATTAGTGTTTGGTCGACTGATATTTATCTATGTGTTCTTTTGTTATGAAAATGTGTTGTTTGCTTACATCAACATTACCACGATATATTTTCTCATCATAAAATCAAAAATGTAACGGAATTAAAAATATTAGAAATGAATAAAAGAATATATGTAAGCAATATGTGTATGCACGCTATATGAACCTGTAACCAAAAGTCTTATCTATAAAATAATTCAATATACTATGGATTTCAATATATTTAAAAAACCAGATGCTCCGCAGGGCGCAGCTTTATACGACCGCAGAGGTCGTACCCTGAACGGTTGGGGCAAGTATGGACACAACATTCAAGCTGGATTCAGCTCTAAATTTGGATTGTGATTAAATAGTTGACACAGCATAGGTTTCTGACACAGAATGAATGTGGTCTAATGAACTTAAAATATTTTTTTTGCCTTTGAGCAATTCACTATGCTGTTGAATATTAATCCTCTCAAAAAAATGTCTGAAGAAATCTTCTTTTTATTTATGAAATCTGAAATGAGAAAAATTTAACCCCCCACCCCCATTTGTTTTCACATCCCCCTTTCCCTTTTTCCAAAGCTGATCTCAATTCAAATTTCGAATGGAGTTTGCAACAATAACTACTCATTTAAATACATCATAAAATATTAAAATGTAAAATAAAGTGCTTGTTATCACTGAATGGTAAAGATTGTTTTAATTTATCAGTTGGTAGAAAAAGTGAATATACATTGTATATTGTGTAAAACAATGATTTAAGTTGATTCAACTACTATTCTGGACAAAGAAAGATAACTTTAATTGAAATATTAATTATATATCTGTATTGAATAAAACAAAGATTTAAGTTGATTCAACTACTATTCTGGACAAAGAAAGATAACTCCAATTGAAATTGCAATTAGATATTTCTTGCTATTGCGCAATACTGAGTATTTGAAAATATTTGCTATTGCACAATACTGTGCAATTGAAGATTTCTTGCTATTGCGCAATACTGTGCAATTGAAAATTTCTTGCTATTGCACAATACTATGCAATTGAAGATTTCTTGCTATTGGTGATCATGAATACTGTGCAATTGAAAATTTCTTGCTATTGCACAAAACTTAATATAATAATTTTGGATCCTGATTTGAACCAACTTGAAAACTGGGCCCATAATCAAAAATCTAAGTACATGTTTAGATTCAGCATATCAAAAAAAACCCAAGAATTCAATTTTTGTTAAAATCAAACTAAGTTTAATTTTTGACCCTTTGGACTTTTATGCAGACCAATTTGATAACGGGACCAAAAATTAGGAATCTACATACACAGTTAGATTTGGCATATCAAAGAAACCCAATTATTCAATTTTTGATGAAATCAAACAAAGTTTAATTTTGGACCCCGATTTGGACCAACTTGAAAACTGGGCAAATAATCAAAAATCTGAGTACATTTTTAGATTCAGCATATCAAAGAACCCCAAGGATTCAATTTTTGTTAAAATCAAAATAAGTTTAATTTTGGACCCTTTGGACCTTAATGTAGACCAATTTGAAAACGGGACCAAAAATTAAGAATCTACATACACAGTTAGATTCGGCATATCAAAGAACCCCAATTATTCAATTTTTGATGAAATCAAACAAAGTTCAATTTTGGACCCTTTGGGCCCCTTATTCCTAAACTGTTGGGACCAAAACTCTCAAAATCAAACCCAACCTTCCCTTTATGGTCATAAACCTTGTGTTTAAATTTCATAGATTTCTATTTACTTATACTAAAGTTATTGTGCGAAAACCAAGAATAATGCTTATTTGGGCCCTTTTTTGGCCCCTAATTCCTAAACTGTAGGAACCAAAACTCCCAAAATCAATCCCAACCTTCCTTTTGTGGTCATAAACCTTGTGTCAAAATTTCATAGATTTCTATTCACTTAAACTAAAGTTATAGTGCGAAAACCAAGAAAATGCTTATTTGGGCCCTTTTTGACCCCTAATTCCTAAAATATTGGGACCAAAACTACCAAAATCAATCCCAACCTTCCTTTTGTGGTCATAAACCTTGTGTTAAAATTTCATTGATTTCTATTCACTTTTACTAAAGTTAGAGTGCGAAAACTAAAAGTATTCGGACGACGACGACGCAGGACGACGACGCAGGACGACGACGCAGGACGACGACGCCAACGTGATAGCAATATACGACGAAAAATTAAAATTTTTGCGGTCGTATAAAAATCAAGCATGCTCTTTTACAGTACATGTATAACAATTTCAATATTGATATGCATTAATTATCTATTACAGCCCATTTAATTGAGTGTTAGCAAAGGTAAAATCTTGCTTGCTAGCTGAACTGTGAAGTCATTATTAAGTTAGTTAACCTACCCTGCTTAAATAGTAGATTAGTCCAAAAAATAATCAATCTATCTGTCTGTTGGACTAGGTTACTTTGAAAGGAGGGTAGTTTACCTGACCCAATAATGACTTCAGGGTTCAGCTAACAAGCAAAGCTAACCAAAGATATAACTTTTGTCTACACACTCAATGTAATCTGCTGTAACAACTAAACATTTATAAGTAGATCTTTCATAAGTAAACCAATTCACAAACAAAACACCAAAAAACCTAAAAATTAACATTACTAAAATGACTAGAAACTACATTAACAAAAAGTGTTAACAGGACTACATGACTAGATTAACACTACAACCATAATATTAACAGTTAACAAGTTAGTTATATCCTCTACCATTCAATGATTCATACATAGAGCATTATATATCATAATTTGACACATGATTATTCAAAAATATAAATTCATTTTAATAAATATTCATCCATCATGCAACAACTGCAAATCTTATCAAAAGCATGTTGATTGCATCATCATTTGAACAGTGAAATGATACCTGTTCAAAGGTAAAGCCTGAGCAGTAACTTTTTAAAGTGATCACAATGAACAAAATTTCAAATTATCTATGACTATTTTTTTTATGACACCCTACATCATTGTACATTGTCATTTTTTAGAAATGTGGAGCCTTGAAAATAAAAACATACACATTTTCAATGCAGGCTTGTAGTAATCAAAATATCTGGTTAACAAAAGATTAAATTTCTAAGTAAAATTTTGTATGTACATTTGTACAACGTGTAAACATGTAACAAAATACTTTTGATTCATTAATATGCATTTGCTACCAATTTTTATGGATTTCAAGGGTTCAGGGGAACCAGGATTTTAAATCTTCAGCAAAATACAAATTTTCCAAAGAAATGTATGTAATTTTGGCTAAAACCACGAATTTAAGTATCCGTTAATGCAAGTTTTCATCATTGCACAAAAGTTGGTACCCACAAAAACATAAATAAGTCCACAGTGCTCGAAACCTAAGCATTTTTTTTTTCTACAACATGCTTAACTTTTGCAGTGGTTATGAGTAATTATTTGGGACTTTCTATTATGCAATTCTTTCACCACAGACAACAGATTTAGCATTCTCCACAATATACAAAGATTAGTTGTCTATTTTTATATTCTAGCGGAAATGTTTCATGCATATTCATGTTGATCAAATATATACATGTATGGCGGTTTTACTATGACTTCCACCATAAACAGCCATTATATAGATGGATGAAAGCAATAAATATCTAACACAAGAAATTATTTCCTCTGAAACTTGGATTTATTATATAATGTACCAAAAGCCACTTTTTGAAACATCCTGTTTAATCCAATCATGATATGCCGCGACAAATTAGAATGACCTAATTCCATGCCAAACCAGTGGAAAGATAACATTTCTATGAAACAATAGTTGAAAATGCTAGATCCACAATGTAAGTACTGTATATGACTATATGGGACTTTTCACAATGATTGTAAAAGCTTACAAATTGCAAGACATACATTTTGTACCTGTGTTAGCCACTTATTTTTAAAATAAGTGGCTTACACAGGTATGTCTATTTTTTGAAGCATTGTTTCTTTGTAAGTTATGGATTTATTCTTTTTACAGATAAACACTTAAAGACAAAAAAAATCTATTGAAAATAGTAATAATATGTTTTAAATTCCTTTTAATACAAAAATTAAATTAAATTTGAAAATACGGGTTTATTGCCTTCAAATAAAGCTCTATGATAATACATGCTAAGAGATATTGCTTGTGCATATTACACCCACTTAAAGTGTGAAAAGTAATGTTTGTTAAGTGCATATATTTGACAATTGTTATATGTTCTTTTTAAAAATCTAAAATGGTAAACATATTGTGAATTTGAGGTTGAGAAACGGAATAATGAAATATTTGTTGAGATGTAAATATCCTGCTTTTAAATTAAAGTTTCCCTGGCATTAAAGCTTTTGAACCGATTTACTCAGCTATATAATCTGCATATAATAGTATTAAAAATTGTTGAAATTCGTGTGTGAATCCAGTGACCCGGCAGGATAGGGGCGAAATTGTCTTAAACAAATGCGTGCTCTCTATACCCCTCTAAACCAACCACTGTAATTTTGGAACAGGAGATACAAAAAATCGAAAACTGCATTCAGTTTCTATAATTTGATGAGGTACTCAATTAAGATCACTAAGTATGAGTTAACCAAGATAATAAGGCCTTTAATAATCGACTTTACAATACGGGTTTTCCTCATTGTTGAAGGCCGTAGTATGATATCAAAGAACTAAATTAAAACCTAATAACATAATGTTTTAACTAGAAAGGAAGTAGATTTTTTGGCAGAAAAATGTTTTTCGACACAATCACTTTTGAATTTAAATTGGATGTGTTTTTCAGGTATAGGCGACGCAGAAGGTACTATTAGTTTTTTTTACGCTCCACTTTAAGTGGGCTTATTTAGACTGTGTTGGGAGTTTGAATATAATATCACATCATTCGGTGTGCTTGTACATGCTTTTACTGTAACTAGACCGCCAGATTGCTTACATATCACACATTATTTTAGAATACATCTATAAGGCTTTACGTAGAAATTCAGTATAATATTTACTTGCTATTTGCTTTGTTTTATATCTGTCAGATATGTATTAAAAGGGAGTAAATTTGACTATCTAAATGCACGAAGAGTTTGAATATCATTTATACCTTTAAATAATCAAAATAAAAGTAAATATGAATATAAAACAAATCAACATGTTCTTTATACGTTTCTAAGAATAGTTTACTGCGTTATGTATTTCAGAAATTAAGTGGTTGACTTGATTTTTTCTTATTCCAGGGAGCTAAGACCACCAAATATAGACTACAGATAGTCTGTTTGGGGTAAGTTTTATATGGGCACAGTATATCAATATATATGTTCCTAGATTTATAGAGGCACATCATTAAACAATTTTTTATGGCGATTTAAACTTTTAAGGATCATGTGGTAGAAACCTATAGTCTGTGCATAAAGTGTCCTTTTTTGCATACTCGTTAGTTTTCCATATTGGCAGTGCTTGGATGGTATGGCGGAGATAAACATCAGAGTTGGAACCTGCCCCAATCGTCCTTCTTTAAAAAACAACATGTGTTGCTTAGTTGCTGTCAAATATATTTTTTATTCTTTAATCCCTTTCTTGCCTTTTTGTATTTATCTTGAAAAAATCACTTTATTGGCAATTCATATAATTTATTTAAAAAAAAATATTATACGAAGTTTACTGAACGTAAATCTAAAGGTTGGTTTTACTCTGATATTAACGATTTTTTTTTATTTATCTTAGATACATAAATTTAGATTTTTTTTATTCATTTGTTCAAAGCAAAGGATAATTTGTTGGTAGGTTTTAGAAGTAACTCAGTGTTCACAAGAAACATTCCTTGCTGGTAAGACCATTATAGAATAAAATAAGTTTTGAGATTCGCCTTTTACATAAAAAAGTGTTGAGATTCACTTGCACCTTTTCCAAAAAGAAGTTTTGAAATTCCCCTTTGAAACACGAATAAAAGAACTGTGGGGAATACGCCAATGAGACAGCAACGAGGGGCCAGCAACCCAACGACGTATTCTATTCTTAAGAAAAAAATTAATTAAACAGCAGAACGTAACTCATATTCGATAAATATAATAGACACAAATGTTGGATATAAAAGTCTTGAGACCATGATTTTTAATAATAATAGAGACACAAATATATAAATATGCATGAATTGATGCCAATGTGTAAATTTATACAAAACAGATGTACCATCAGGTCCAATCGGCGCTAACATCTTTCCGTACGAATATCAAGCTTAAAAATGATAAAACTAATATGATCAGATTACACTGAATTTACAGTTATATATAATGTTATCAACAAAATTAAAAATAAATGATAAACGTAAATATGAAAACATTGTTAAGAGAAGTTTAGGAATGCTTATTTAATTCACCACAATGAAGTTGTAATAGTAAAAACAATATAATCATCGACATAAGCTAGACATATAATAACATATCGTTTGGAATCAATACTTATAACTTATATAATTGATACTATATGGGACAAAAGTGTCAAACAAGGTCAAACAATTTGACAAAGTTTGACCTTATATATGTTTTACTGCCAACTTCATAATGCGCCAGTTTCTAGATCTTTACTATGTATGTAAATGGAAAAGATAAGTTGAAAGGATTTGTATAAGTTAGGTATTTCTAATCTGGATATGCTCAGATTTTAAAGATTAATTCGTTTTCACTATAGTGACAGCCACTTTTAAATGTACGAAGTTAAATTTTGATAAGTTATTAAGCTATGATCCTTTTTAGACACATATCTAAGCACCAAAACAAGATTACACGTGATCAATGTATAATGCGATCACCTGGGTTTAGTTAACATCTGATTTATATTGTATACATACCATACTTACGATAAAATGACCAAAGAATGATATCAAGTCAGAATTTCAACTAAATCGTAATGATATTGAGAATGGAACGGGGAATGTGTCAAAGAGACAACAACCTGAACAAAGAGCAGAAAAATAAAAGCCCAAGTCCTCTAATGGGTCTTCAACTCAGCGAGAAAAAGGGCACCGGAGGTGCGCTTCAGCTGGTTAATAAACAAATATGTGAACAAGTTCATAGAAAATGAACGTCACACTAAACTAAACTTCGAAACATATAAATGAACCGAAATTAAAAAAAGCAACAACCCAAAAAACCCAGAACATACAAGACTTGCTTGGGACAGGCGCACACTTTTTGCGCATTTATGATTTTAATTTCTGTGAAAATCCTTTTGCCAAAGCTATATCGTATCGCTTTTCATCAGAATGTTTGAGCGGAGGTTTAAGACTACTACGAAAGTAGCAGGCACATTGATTGCCGTCTGTTGTCCATTTGTCCGTGCTGTATCATGTTAAGAAAATATTTGAGGTAGTTTATACATCGCTGATTTGAAATTATGAACGCAGGCTTTGAACTTTTTAAAAAATATGCCGAGTGTGCACGGGATGTGGTGTCCTAGGACACATTATCTTATATTATTGTTTTCATATTCGAAAGATTTCTTACTTGCTTTAAGGTAAACTTTAAATCACAAATTGCATGAGTTCTGACCTAAATCTTATTCTTATTCTATTATTCTTTTTTTCTTAACATTGAAAAATTCTTTTGCAGAATTCATTTTCATCAAAAGCGTATTTCGTCGTACACCCAGAATGGATATCTGAAAATGTCGACCCACCTGTGTCAAAACCTTTGAACAGACCACCATGGCCTTGGGAACAACCAAGATACCGTCAAAATCTACAAAGATTCCATGCCTACAAAAACGCACAGAATGGAAACGGTAATGGAGAAGGAACAGAAGAAAGTAAAAATGATATTGAAAACGGAAACTTTGGGTTAAATAATGGACTTAAAACGCAAGAAGAAGAAATTCCATACACAGTGCCAAGTTCTTATAAAATAACTCATCCCCCAGAACAACGATTAGGTTATTGATTTTGTTTACTAGATAAGCAGGGATTTTGTCTTTTGAAAATATTTTTTTGAATGTTTGAAGATTCATTTGTGTTGGTAAAGGAAGATCAGGCATAGAAATGCGAAGGACAAAAAGTTAATCAGTATTAATAGAAATTTTATTTACATTCAGTCATATAAATTAGCTTATTGGCGTCAAAATTATTTATTAAAAAATGTTTTTGTTGTATTTTTATTTTATATTTTGCATCTTTTGCATAACTTGACTTGCATCTAGAAATTGCCGAAGAGTGTGAAATTAGATTAAAACTTTAAGCAAAAAAATGTGAATCCATTTTCCCAATTGTGAGTTTTCTATTTCCGCCTGTATATTGAGTATTCCGTATAAACGATATTCCAGAGCTTACATTTCCTATTGAACCAAGGGTTCCAAGAGGTAAATTTGAATTCAAACCTTTGAAAGTTCTAAGGATAATTAAACAGCGCGAGTTGATTGACCATTTAAAAATATTTATGTCACTGATGACAACGGATATGTTCCGATTGTCGTTACAACAACCTCATTCATCCTCTTTTTGTCGATGGCAATATCACCTATTGAGACCTGACCCCGAATTTGTACTCACCATGAACAATATGACGGGTGCCACTACTGAAGTAGGATCTGCTTATACCTTTCGGAGCACCCGAAATTAGTTTTTTAGGGGTTCTTGCTTCTCAGTCTTTATATTTCAGTGTAGCATTATTACTTCTTCGTCTATCCAAAAAAAAAAAAAACAAACACGTCATGTAGAAAAACCTTATTCAATAATTTTAACTGGCTTTCCGAAATCTTTGTTTTAGATACAGAACTATTAATTTGCGGACTTTTTGAACTTTCGAACGAACAAAATGTTGACATTTTCAAATATGTTCAAACTTTCATCAAAAGGTAGCATATCTACACGAAATATTACAGACTCTTCCTTCTACAAGTCTCCTGAAAAAAATAAATACAATTATACAAGAATCTTGTAGCTCATTTTTAGCAGATAAACAAGTACACAACTCTATACAATCAGTTAAGATCTCAACTCATGATTCTCCAATAATACAACTGCAAAATAGAGGCGACAATGTTGCACTAGGCGCAATCTCAAACCTTGATACAGATGACGCTACAGCAACACCAATAACCCCCTCTCAGAACTATCTATCTTGTCCTGCATGTTCCGGAAACATAATCGACTATGGTTTCATTATCTGTGTTGTATGCGACGAAAAATTTCATTTTCAATGCCAAAACATCACATGAGACTTTTGCAAATCAATGAGCTTCGAAGCATTAGAACGTTTTCAATGTATGCAGTGTAACGCCTCGTTAAAAGACCTACCAATTTGTGAACTAGAATCATACATGTACAATGTATTATTAATTATCTATGTGTTTATGTATCACAATGTTTGGTGTTTTTTTCAGATAAAAGAAAAATAGATTACAAAAAATATAGAGAGCATTTTATCCAAATAAATGGAGACATTTTTTTTTTATTATGTTATGAGATAACTGAACGAGACTTATTCAGAAAAGTACCATAGACACATAACATTTATTAAGCATGTTGAGTGAGTTTTCATCAACGCATCAAGTATGGAACGCCATGACTGCCTTATGTTGATGATCAGCATTATATGCAGTGCTCACAACATTATATGCAGTACATGCTCGCAACATTATATGCAGTGCTCACAACATTATATGAAGTGCTCACAACATTAAACGCAGTGGTCCAAACATTATATGCAGTGGTCACAACATTATATGAAGTGGTCAAAATATTAATTGAAGTGGTCACAACATTATACATTTTTTGTTGATGTAGGTGATGATCGGTGATGGTGATGATGATGTTTGATGTATGATGAGATTGATGTATGATAAGATGATTCGGCAAACTTCGTTTTTTTAGCGGAAATTACCGAATCCATAATTTGTTATGCCCAGCAAACAAATTTAAAGAGTTATTAAAGTCATGTTATCAATAAGGCAGTATACAATATTTAAAACTGATTGAAATATTAAGTAAGGAAAAGATGAAACAAAGAGGTAAATGAATGAACCAGTTCTGTTCGTCGTATTTCTTACGCTTGGCATAATGTAAGTTAAATAATGAAAATCTGAGTTAAAGAAATATCGAAGGAAAATTTATATGATATATTCCTCGAGTTCATTTCCTACCGAAGAAATTTAGCAAGGTGCCACTTTATAATCGGTACTCAGTTTTAAAAAGCTTAATTACCTTTTAAATAAAATAGTCAGCTTTCTATAACACCTAAGTGCTATATTACTCTAGCTTATATAAATATGTCATGATAGAGTCTTTTTTGGCATCGATTTTCAGAATTTGGCATTTTTGCATGAATAAGTATCTACATGTAACAGATATGGAAAATGCAGTTTAAAGCATTTCATTGTAGGTGTTCAACATAACTTTACATCAATTATTCTATTTTTTTACAAGCCTTTTAGCACGCCATGCAGTTAGTCTTCTAAATATGACCAGCAGTTTCATATAGAGATATAAACGTTCATAAGAAATATTTACCCTTTCAAGACCCAGTTTAACATTTTCATTTAAAGTTATCATTTCTTATGAAAACTGAGTTTGTGGGGATGAGTAAAATGTTTACTTCGTTTGTTCGTCAGTCTGCACGGTTAATATATTAAAACGTGGTATGCTTGCCAATGAAACAACTTTCAACAAGAGACAAAATGACACGGAAATTAACAACAATAGGCCACAGTACGGCCTTCAACAATGAGCAAAGCCCATACCGCATAGTCAGCTATAGAAGGCCCCGAAATAATAAACGTAAAACATCCCAAACGAGAAAACTAATGGCCTAATCTATGTACAAACAAACGAACGAAAAACGAACATGTATATAACACATTAACAAACGACAACCACTGAAATAAAGGCTCCTCCTGACTTGGGACAGACACATATATACAGAATGTGGCGTGTTTTAACATGTTAGCGGGATACCAACCCTCCCTAATCAACTACAAGTCATAGAAGAATGATGTCTTTTAGATTGCACTTCTTTGAAAACAATGGACCTTGAAAAAAGATTCAAATTGTGTTTAGGTCCAGATGATAGCAACAACACATAAAAGAGGAATGCTATTTGTTACTGAGCACTTCTTTGATTTTATTGAAAGTCCACACAAAATGTTTGTAACAGAAGCACAAAAAAATCCGATACTCGTTATTATGTCAATATATAATAATTTTTTGTTATATAATTATATTAATGGAGAACTACTAGTATTTGTTTTACTGCGAATTCTTCTCGTTGCTGTTATTGGCGTTCTTATTCTTCTCACATACAAGCTTGTCTATAGTCTGGGGATTTCTGTTAATTTTGCTACCATTTTTTTTTCCATATCCCATGTTAGGATCAATGTAAGTGGTTGAAAATTTTATATCTGAATATTTTTTTCGTTATCTGGAGAGTAACTTTTGACGATGGATCTTGATTGTTTCTGTGGGGCTTCTTTCTCATGTATATGGATCACTCACGGGGTAAAATTGGAAAAATGTCGAAACTAATTTGACTTTTATGTATAGCATAGTCCGAATTATATACTTAAAAGGATTTAAATTCACAAACTAGTTATTTTGCACCAAACATTCGGCTGTGCCATGTCTTTTTAAAATATGATTGAAATTCGTAAATGTTTAAGTAAAATTTTATTTCGAATAACATCGCTGACCAACATTAATAAAAAAAAAAATAAAAACATGCAATGAACAGTATACTTCTGACAGATATTTGGCTCTCCTTGAAAAATACTGGGTCATAACAAATCTTAATTACAGTCCCGAGTAACCTGAAGATATTTATTTAGAGTTAAATGATCAGCAATGCTCAATTATATATGTGTATAAATCTATATCATGTTTTAATACGACAGCAATTTTTTTTGAAAAAATGGTCGTATATTGCTATCACGTCGTCGTCGTCAGCCTCGCCGAAGACAGATGGTTTCCGGATAATAACTTTTGTATATGTGAATAGAAATCATTTAAATTTTAACGCAAGGTTAATAACTACTAAAGAAAGGTTGGGATGGTTTTGGGGGTTAAAGTCTCAACTGTTTAAGAATTAGGGGCCAATAAGGGGGTCCAAAAAAAACTTTTTGTAGTTTCCAGTCATTAAGTGTATGAATCTCTCTGAAATTATACCACAAGTTTCCATACCTCAAAGGGATGGTTATAATTTGCTTGGACAGGTGGGGGGGGGGAGGGAAGTGTTATGGCTCAAACCGTTTAGGAATTAGAGGCAAAAAAGAGGGGAAAACAAGGGTTTCTTTGTTAATGGCCAATTAAGACACTTTGAAACCAGTGCAAGGAAGGTAATCCAAATATATTGAGGTAATCCAAACATGTTTGATTACCTCCCTCACACTACCTTAAAATTATGTGTAAAGAATTTTTTTTCTCATATCAAATTTCAGAAATAAAAATGAAATAAGTGGGGGATACATTTTTCTTTTCTTCTTCGGGTTGAGGTCAGTATGCAACAGCATAGTGTATTGCACAAAATCATCAGAAAAAGGAGGGTATTTTGTTATATTTTGGAGGGGGTGGGGCAATTCGCAACAGCGTAGTGCAAACGCAAAAAATTAAGTATAAATTCAAATTATATAACCAATTTTAAGTTCTTTGACTACAGTTATTCTGTGTCAGAAACCTATTATGTGTCAAATATTTAATTACATTTAAAATTCAGACCTGAATCAAGCGTGAATAGTGTGTCCATTTTTGTCCGAACGGTTCAGGGTTGGACCTCTGCGGTCGTATCCAGCTGCATTCGGCGTAGCAATTTATTAAACACTTAAAGTGTATATATATATTAAGTTGTGAATATGGTGAAACTGATCATCAAAATAAGTTTAAAATGCCCTGGTGTGGAATAAATTTGTGGTAAATTGATCATACTTCTTAATTTACTTATTTCAATCAGTTTCAAATATTGTATACTGCCTTAATGACAACATGACTTTAATAACTGTTTAAATTTGTTTGCTGGGCATTACCAATTATGGATTCGGTAATTTCCGCCAACAAAAACCGAAGTCTACCTAATAATCTCATCATACATCAATCTAATCATACATCAAACATCATCATCACCATCACCGATCATCAACTTCATCAACAAAAAACGTATAATGTTGTGACCACTTCATATAATGTTGTGACCACTTCATATAATGTTTTGACCACTCCATATAATGTTGTGACCACTGCATATAATGTTTGGACCACTGCGTATAATGTGAGCACTTCATATAATGTTGCGAGCACTGCATATAATGGTGTGAGCACTGCATATAATGGTGTGAGCACTGCATATAATGTTGCGAGCACTGCATATAATGGTGTGAGCACTGCATATAATCGTATGAGCACTGCATATAATGGTGTGAGCACTGCATATAATGGTGTGAACACTGTATATAATGCTGATCATCAACATAAGGCAGTCATGGCGTTCCATAGGGATGCATGTTCTTTTGTTCTTTAAGTGATGTTTTATAAACTGTTGGTTTTCTTTCCGTTGTTTTTATGTTTTTGTGAAGGCGTTATCAGTATGTCTTCTAATTATTAATTATGAATGTCCATTCCGTATCCTGCGCCTAGCAAACTAAAACCGAAGGAAACACAACAATAAGAGGAAATCAACTGAACAAAAGAAACACTGATCTACAATAAAATCAAACACCAACATACATAGAAACGGACTGTAGATAACAACTACCATATTCCTGATTTAAAATAATAGCCAGGCAATCGTTTCCTTCTAAAAATGGATTGCGAGAAATCTATATATGTATCTTGAATAAATTTTAATATCAGGATCAACACTGATAATAGATGACAATCATAATTCCTGTATAATACTGCTACTTTAAATTTAGGCTTTCCTACCTCAGGAATAGATTAACTTATCTATATTTGGCAAAACTATTAGCAACTTTTGGTCCTCAATGCTCTACAACTTCGTACTTTATTTGGCCTTTTAAAAAAAATAATATTCGAGCGTCACTGACGAGTCTTTGTAGACGAAACGCGCGTCTGGCGTTTAAACGAAATTTCAATCCTGGTATATTTGAGGAGTTTATTTACCCTAAGGAGTTGTTTAATGTACATTTCAAACATTTCAAACATTTCAAATTGTATTTTATTATTTCTTTATGTCCATATTTGTCACTCAGACATATATGTATAAAAATGTGGCTCCAAACATTTGTTTTACAGTCAAAATGATTATAAAAATGATAAACAGATCAAATAAAAAAGAGTTTTTATTTAATTTCCTTATAAATATAATCCAGATATAATCTACTCATTAAACCTACTTAACATCAAACAAAAATGCGCTGTCCATATGGTTTGCAACCAGGAGTGAGTTTGTTGACTGATCGTAATGCAATGAATGCGGTTTGAGTATACCTTCGGTGCACGATAAAACTTGTCTATGATGTTTTCCGTCATGAGCGATAACAACAACATTGTTGGAATAGGTCCCCACTACGTATACATTTCCATCTTTATCTACTGCAATACCATGTGGATGTCTTAAAACTCGTTCCTCTTTGAATTCCCATTGTATATTACCTTCAAAATCAATGCATGTCACTGTGTTGTTATCAGGGTTTGTATATAGAATATTTTTATTAAAAACTGTTACATAGGAATATCCAGAATAACTTAGTTTTCCGGTTGTTATTTGACCTATCTTTTCATTATTCAAATCGAACGTCTTCATTCCTTTACTCCCTGTCAAATATATTAATGTTGTTCCTTCTTTTGAAAGGACAGCACCTTCACTGTATGATCCAACACGAAGCTTTTTGTTAATTTTCCTTTTCTCAATGTCAACAAGGATAATATACGAAATCTTCGGGACAGCACCAGACGTCACAAAAATAATATTGTTATCGATGTAATCGATATCAAAGCAACTACCTAGTTTCATCTCAAAGTCCTTTGTTCCATCTTTGTTTATTGCAATGATTTTATTTTGTGAGTAACAAGTAAACATCAACCTTCCATCAGGTAGTATGGTACATCCTCGAACGTTAGTTGCATGAGTGTTGACGGTCTGTCGTAAGGTCAGTGTCAGGTTACTAATAGACTTTTGTACTGGAAGCACACTCATCTGTTGAGCCTGTTGATCCTTCAGTTTACTAATAATAAGTTTGCTCGGCTCATTATCAACGATTATTTTTCCAAAGGATTTAATGTCAATGGCAAAATTTTTTAAAATAGTTTCAATCTTCGAAGATATTTGTGGATGATTTAATTTTCCGCTTTTGATTATTGACTGTACAAATTTTTCCTTCTTTGCCAAATCACGTTCCATATCTTTTGCTGCTAGGAATGTTTGTAATTCGGAAGCATACTGCTTTATGTTTGCTAACCCAGCTTGAAGTTCTATAATCTCTTTTTCATTTTTCTCAATTTCACTCAGTGCCTGACGAATCTTCTTACTCTCTGTCGCCTCTGATACTTCAAGATCTCTCAGTAGTGTCTGATGTAGTTTGTCCAGATGATTATTGATTGAGGTTTTGGTTTTTTGGATTTCAATTCCAACGCTCTTTTTTTGTTCTTTCAAAGACGCTAAATTTTCTTCACGGTCATTTCGAATTCTTTCGATATGCTCTTTCACCTCGTTCAGAGTCTTCTCAATATCTTGGAATGCATTTGAAGACTTAATACCGCCTATGACATCATTTATATCTTTTAAATCTTCACATTTGTTATGATCCTCGACGACACACTTTTTACAGCATGGACAATCATGCTTCTTACAAAATATTTGATACTTTTGATCATGTTTCCTGCAGGACTGTGCGATTTGAATAACATTACTTGGTAATTTCTGGTACTCAGCCATCGCCACGGTCTCATGATTACGTGTTCCTTTGGATAAACTATGGTGTTCCCTACAATCATTACAGAGACCCTCCTCACAATCCGAACACCAGATGACTGATTGTTTACTAATATTGCGTAGTTCACAAACTCCACAAAGTTTCCAGTTACTTGCCATCATTCTGAAATTATACCTCTCTTAGTTTAATGCAATAGTCAATTTCAAATTCTATATGATAATCTTTAACACGTTAATAAAATGCATATATCATGTGCATGCGCAAGCTTTGTAAATAAACTTTGGTCACGTGATCTGTATTCTAATCAGATTTCAAATAGACTACTGTCTAATGAAAAAAACTGTTTATGTACGGTAGAAATAAAGTAATATAACAAAAAAAAAAACCAAGTCAAACTCTTAATCTAAAATAAACTGACAACGCCAAGGCTAAAAATGAAAAAGACAAACAGACAAACAATAGTACACATGACACAACATAGAAAACTAAAGAATAAACAACACGAACCCCACGGGATTTTTCGTTTTTGATAATTTTGTTATTCTATTTTTTGTTATCATCATATCATTTACTTTTATTTTGGCTAAATTAACAAAACACAAATGATACGATAAGTGTGTACAACTCGTGTTTATGACCTATATGTCATTGTACATGTACACACGAGAATAGAATTTTTATCAAATATCAATCGTCTAGAAGCTTAATTTCTATTTAAACGGGCTGAAAAGGAACAACCAAAACTAACGTGACAAACCGATTTAAAAACTCATTAATACAGTCTGATACTTTATTACGTCAAACGCACGTTTCTATTGGTAACGTTTATCACCACCAACTAGGTAACGACTACACCAAACACGAAGGCGTACAGATTTATTACTCCGTTATTCACGGATGTCAAGTTGGTTCAATATTCAACATTCAACATTCAATTTTTTTTTTTTTTCGTTTTCAACATTCAACATTTGTTTTCAACATTCGATTTTTAACTTTCAACATTCGATTTTCAACTTTCAACATTCAACATTCGTTTTCAACATTCGTTTTCAACATTCGATTTCAATATTCAACATTCGTTTTGAACATTCGTTTGCAACATTCAACATTCTTTTTCAACATTCGATTTTAATATTCAACATTCGTTTTCAACATTCAACATTCAACATTCGTTTGCAACATTCAACATTCGTTTTCAACATTCGATTTTAATAATTCAACATTCGTTTTCAACATTCAACATTCGTTTTCAACATTCAACATCCGTTTTCAACATTCAATATTCATCATTCGTTTTCATCAGTAGATTTTGGGACTTTAGACATTCGTTTTTAACATTCAACGCTCGATTTTAACATTCAACATTTGTTTTGAAATACGGTGATAAAGTAATCAAAGACTTTCAAATTGCATTGTTTATATCTTTGATAAAGAATAAATTGTAACATTTAGATATTAAACAAATCACAAATTTAAATTGAACAATATAATATTACATAAAGATGGTACAAAAAATTAGATTGATTACAACATGACACTAACAAGGGAGGTAATTACTTTTAAAACTGACAAGAAAACTAGCCCGTTAAACTTAAAGTATAAATGCACAGGTCAGAGGTTGTCAGATCAATATTATTTTAATCGGAGATAATGTCAACGGATTCAAAAGTCTTTTTGAATCTAAACAATGAGGGTGCGTGATCTTTACTTTTAAGTTTGGAGAGGATCTAAGATGATAAGACATAACAGTGACTATCCTCTATTACAATTAAAGCATCCCTATATTTTTGGCGAGGGTAGAGCTAAAAGCCCCCAGAAAAATTGGAAAAAATGATGCAAAATCTTGCATTCGGAAAGTTTCGTTCGGACCCTCTCTAAATCTAAAGCGCAAGTTTTGTTTAATTAAATTTTTTTACATTCTGGTCTCGGAGCAAAATAGATAATAAATACACGTAACAGTGTAAGACGGGCTCCGTGTAAGACTTTAAGTATTTACATATCGGATCATATAGGAACAATATCAAAAGACATATGTAGGATAAAGAAAAAAACTTGTAATCCACATAGTCAAGTGTATGGTTATGGTTAGTTTAAACATATTTATTTATAGTGGATTGAAAATTTTCTCCCCGGAACGAGCATCGAAACCAGGAACCTTTTGAGTTTGTAGTCCGATGCACTAACCTATGTGGCTATTGTATAACGTGTATGATGGGTATAAATGGTCCGGTTTCTCGTTGAAATCCTTCCAGCTACTTTCAAGATGAAGAACAGGAATAAAAGCCCTGTTCATTGATAATTTGTATTTTTTCTATGTGTTGATTGCGATTTTGTCCCGTGTACATTTAGTCCGCATCTCTTTATTTTCTATTTAGGACCTGGACACCGCTAAATGCAAGTTTACCCCTCAAATGATGTTAAGATCGGCGCAAATGAAATACAGATCGGCGCAAATGCAAAACGACGTAAAGGTCATGTGCTTTTTCTTTTTAATTATTTGATGCCGGAGGATAGGGATTTCTAGCTTTAATGTAACCCACGTCAACTTTTAAACTTGTATTTACAGCAATGAAAGCCAGTTTTGTGTTTTGTAATATGCCGTAACAGTTTTTCAATGTCCGGTAGCATCGTAACTATTCAAAAACAACTTCGAACAATATCTGGACATCGGTGGGCATGTACAATTGCCAAACCATACATGACCGTTCTTTAGTCTTCGTAGATCTATTCCAACTTGAATTCTTATTAAGTCTACGCCAAGCAAAACATGATCTTTTAAAACATTGAATATTGAAGCCATAGTCATAAAGATCGATTACTTGATTGGTGTTCCGTTAACGTCGCCGCAGACCAAAATCAAAGTACTGAAGTACTGAACATCGGATGACCACAGGTTCTTGTGGATGGTCAAAAACACTTGTCTCAGAAAAAAAATCACATATCTCTTTACCTGAAACTGAGGTTAATGTACAGAGATTTATTTTTTTCAGGGACAAGATCGTTCGTGGATGATGAATAAATGACAGGAAATTCAACTTCACCGTAATAACTATATATTATATTGTAGTGATACAAATCAGTATACACTGATTTGATGTTATATATTATACTAAAATAACAGTTACATGTATATTTGCTTTCCATCCATTTGTATATATCATTCTATTCTACTATTCTAATAATACTGCAATGCAAGTGCATGGTGGACACTTTTCTGTAAAAAATCGTTTTTTTCTAAAAGATTGAATACGAGTAAGCATTCATATTTTCCCGCAAAAATAATTACTGGGCTACCGGTCCTTGTCGGTATTGTCGCAAAACGTTCTTTGAGATATTCTTCCGCATGTTTTAACATACCAAAAATTGTCCCAATATCTGAAAGCGTTTAGAAAAAAAGTCCGTATAATGGTTTATTGCGGAATGACGGAATGACGGAATTACGGACAAGGGTAAAACTATATAGCACCGACAACTTCGTTGCGGGGCAATAATTATTTCTGCAAGTTCACATTTGAAACCGCGAGTAGCATTCAATTGTTTTGCCACTCGGAGCCTTTTCAGTATGAGTATTGCTCATCTGTGAAGGCTATATGGTGACTTATACTAGAAGGTGTGGATGGCGTTTAAGGAATAGAGAATAGCGGGGATTGAATACTAGAGACAATGGACCAAAAATAAATAAAATAGAATAATGAGGTGTTCAAATATAAAGAGAATAAGTTAAATGGCGAAAAGTATAAAGAATAGAGAAAAATGGCTCACAACATTAAAGAGTATATAGAGAAAAATGGCCTAAACTATGGTACTAGTATTACAGAATACAGAAACGAAAAACCCCGCTTTGAGACCATTATTCTAGTTGCCTAAAGCAACGTTATTTTGTCTTTGGTAGATTGTTATTGGTTTTCATACGTTTTTTTCTTTATTTATTTCTATGCCTATAAATAAGTACGTGAGCTTTCATAATATGCCAACATATGGTTACTGAACTTCTTTTGCTTCCTTGTTACAAAATGTATAAACTTTATTGATAAACTCATCATAAATATTCATTGCGTCCGAAGCATTTTTCGTGTTTTATCTTTATCATGAGGGTCAAGCGGGGAAAACAACAGTATATTTCACCTATTGGTACTTTAGCGGAACTATTCTTTCATTTTCTTGTGAGTGTTTTGTTTTCTATCCATCAGGTTAGACTTTCCATTTTCAGAAACTGTCTATCCCCCGCCTTTCCCGCGCAAAATATCATAATAAAACACATTATCATAGTCAATAGTTTATTCTTAACCCAGACAAGAAAACATGCCTTTATCCATGGCCACTCACAAACAAAATATATTAAAAGCATTTTTTTTTACACTTTTTTATTTTTATGTTGTTTTAGAATATAAATTTGACTATATGAGTATATTAAATATACATGTATATACCAATCTAAGTTAGTTTATATCTTGTTTCTCGTCTGACTTTACAAAAGGCCAGTAGAGCTACTTTGATAGATCAGGTTGACTGATAAGCTGTCTATATAAATAATGGGACAATGCATGGAATGAAGACATCACCAAATCACCGTATGCAATCCTGAAAAGACATCCCGAGCTTACCATATAGTCATCAACTACCCACCAACACGGTGTGAGCTTTGGTTGGCTCATAACACAAATCCAAGGGCACAGGAAAATGTCAAATTCAAACTGGGTGACCGTTCCAAAGAAATAAAAATTTTATCCCCCTCCCCCTCAACTTTTTAATAAGGAGATGTATGATTGCAAATGAGTCAACTATTCTCCAAAGTTAAAATTTAGTGAATGTAAGCAATTATATATAGGAAACCATATAACCTTCAACAATGAGAAAAAAAAACCATACTGTATAGTCAGCTACAATAGGCCATAATATGAAAAATATGAAACAGTTTAATTGAGAAAAATAACGGCCTAATTTATAACAACATAAGTTACGAAAAACAAATACCCGGTATGACAGACATCAACACACGACAACCAATGAACTTCATGCTCCAGAGTTGGGGCAGGCACATGCAATATGTTGCGGGGTTTAACATGTTTGGAGCGCTCATCCCTCCCCTGAACCTAGGACAGTTTTGTTACAGCACAACATAAAAAAACCCTATACAAATCAGTGGTAAAGGGCTTCACGCATACGATTGATACAAAACAAAAGAAACACCTAACAAAAACACATACAGAGTGTGACAGGGTATTTATACATCGTTTTCAAACAATCAAAGTACTGAAGTACTGAACATCGAATGACCGCAAGTTCTTGTGGATTGTCACAAACACTTGTCTCAGAAAAAAAACCACATCTAAATGTACAGATATGTTTTTTTTATTTCTGAGACAAGTTCGTGCGTGTATGACAAATAAATGACAGGGAATTCAACCTCACCGTAATAACTATTATATTGTAGTGATATAAATCAGTAAACTCTGGTTTGTTGGTATATATTATTTATTTATGATTATCATCCATTTGTATATCATTCTATTTTACTACATGTATATTAATAATAGTACAGTACAAGTGCACATGGTGGACACTCCTCTGTAATAACTCGATTTTTCTAATAGATTGGATTTGGGTAGGTATTCATATTTCTCGCAAAACGTTCAATCTCCCATCAGACTTGTCGTTCCTTGAGATAGAGCAAGGATTAATAACTCTGCACGGGAGATTGCAACCGTTCTTGAGATATGTTTCCGCATGATTTAACACAATTTTTTCTGTACCCGTGCATAGATATAAATGATTTTTTACTTATATATATATATGTCTAGCGGGACGGCTGCAGTGCAGACGATTTGGTGTCACGATATCTCAGTAGCATGGGTTCGAATCCCGCGAGGGAAGAACAAAAAATTTGCGAAAGCAAATTTACAGATCTCACATTGTTGGGTTAATGTTTAGACGAGTTGTATATACATTATGTACACAGCCATGTATCACCATCAATGCTGGTGATCCGATGGATACATCTGTTGTAGACTTGTCACTGACTCAGACGTACTTATAAATATAACTATTTTCTGTGACTGTATCTTGCATTAATTTGTAGAATCCTTTACTATAGATAATTGAGCTGATCTGTAACAATAACATCTCCATGCCTTATATATCATGTGCTGTAGTACGCCGCTAGATTAAAACTGACGAGGAAAGGTAACACACGGCCACCGAAAGCTTTATTATTTGTGAAGCCCAGGTGGTCGTGTGGTCTAGCGGGACGGCTGCAGTGCAGGCGATTTGGTGTCACGATATCTCTGTAGCATGGGTTCAAATCCCGCGAGGGAAGAACAAAAAATTTGCGAAAGCAAATTTACAGATCTAACATTGTTGGGTTGATGTTTAGACGAGTTGTTTATACATTATGTGCACAGCCATGTATCACCATCAATGCTGGTGATCCGATGGATACATCTGTTGTAGAGTTGTCACTGACTCAGACGTACTTATAAATATAACTATTTTCTGTGACTGTATCTTGCATTAATTTGTAGAATCCTTTACTATAGATAATTGAGCTGATCTGTAACAATAACATCTCCATGCCTTATATATCATGTACTGTAGTACGCCGCTAGATTAAAACTGACGAGGAAAGGTAACACACGGCCACCGAAAGCTTTATTATTTGTGAAGCCCAGGTGGTCGTGTGGTCTAGCGGGACGGCTGCAGTGCAGGCGATTTGGTGTCACGATATCTCTGTAGCATGGGTTCGAATCCCGGCGAGGGAAGAACAAAAAATTTGCGTAAGCAAATTTACAGATCTAGCATTGTTGGGTTGATGTTTAGACGAGTTGTATATACATATGTATCAACATCATTGCTGGTGATCCGATGGATACATCTGTTGTACAGTTGTCACTGACTCAGACGTACTTATAAATATAATTATTTTCTGTGACTGCATCTTGCATTAATTTGTAGGATCCTTTACTATAGATAATTGAGCTGATCTGTAACAATAACATCTCCATGCCTTATATATCATGTACTGTTGTACGCCGCTAGATTAAAACTGACGAGGAAAGGTAACGCACGGCCACTGAAAGCTTTATTATTGTGAAGCCCAGGTGGTCGTGTGGTCTAGCGGGACGGCTGCAGTGCAGGCGATTTGGTGTCACGATATCTCAGTAGCATGGGTTCGAATCCCGGCGAGAGAAGAACAAAAAATTTGCGTATGCAAATTTACAGATCTAACATTATATACATACGTCTGAGTCAGTGACAACTCTACAACAGATTTAGACGAGTTGTATATATATATATATACATATATATACATGTATATATAACTCGTCTAAACATCAACCCAACAATGTTAGATCTGTAAATTTTCTTTCGCAAATTTTTGGTTCTTCGCTCGCCGTCATTCGAACCCATGCTACTGAGATATCGTGACACCAAATCGCCTGCACTCACAGTAGCCGTCCCGCTAGACCACACGACCACCTGGGCTTCATAAAAATGAAGCTTTCGGTGGCCGGGTAGTACCTTTCCACGTCAGTTTTAATCTAGCGTCGTAGTACAGCACATGATATATAAGGCATGAAGATGTTATTTTTACTGATCAGCTAAATTATTTATAGTAAAGGATCCTCCAAATTAATGTATGATACAGTCACAGAAAATAATTATCTTTATAAGTACGTCTGAGACAGTGACAACTCTTCAACAGATTTATCCATCGGATGACCAGCAATGATGGTGATACATGGCTGTGTACATTATGTATATACAACTCGTCTAAACATCAACCCAACAATGTTAGATCTGTAAATTTGCTTTGCTTTCGCAAATTTTTGGTTCTTTCCTCGCCGGGATTCGAACCCATGCTACTGAGATATCGTGACACCAAATCGCCTGCACTGTAGCCGTCCCGCTAGACCACACGACCACATGGGCTTCATAAAAATGAAGCTTTCGGTGGCCGGGTGTTACCTTTCCAAGTCAGTTTTAATCTAGCGTCGTACTACAGCACATGATATATAAAGCATGAAGATGTTATTTTTACAGATCAGCTAAATTATCTATAGTAAAGGATCCTACAAATTAATGTATGATACAGTCACAGAAAATAATTATCTTTATAAGTACGTCTGAGCCAGTGACAACTCTACAACAGATTTATCCATCGGATGACCAGCAATGATGGTGATACATGGCTGTGTACATTATGTATATATAACTCGTCTAAACATCAACCCAACAATGTTAGATCTGTAAATTTGCTTTTGCAAATGTTTGGTTCTTCCCTCGCTGGGATTCGAACCCATGCTACTGAGATATCGTGACACCAAATCGCCTTCACAGTAGCCGTCCCGCTTTTCTTTTTTTTATCTTTAAGTAGCCGTCCTGCTAGACCACACGACTACCTGGGCTTCATAAAAATGAAGCTTTCGGTGGCCGGGTGTTACCTTTCCATGTCAGTTTTAATCTAGCGTCGTACTACAGTACATGATACATAAGGCATGGAGATGTTATTTTTACAGATTAGCTAAATTATCCATAGTAAAGGATCCTACAAATTAATGTATATATATATATATATAACAAAACATTTTCATATTTTTAATTTATGTTCTAAAAATAATATATTTTAAGTACACAGTGAAGAAATGAATTGATAACAAGCGATTATGAATGTTATTTTACACTCGATGATTTCCGCGTATTTATAGATTATAGATCGGTTACAAGTCCAACACGAAAGTTACGTAATGGAAACCTCTCTCGCAACAATACACCGGAATGGCTTCACGGTCATCCGCTGTAAAAAGGACAAAAAAGTACAGATCCGAGAGGAATCGCAGTTACTGACAGCTTGTTCAAAGCCAATAAAAACTAATACAAAAATCATGCATCTAAGACAAAAATGTCAATCAGTGCAAATCCAACATCCAATGGATTTAGTGTAAAGACGTTATTAACAATAAGAGAAAAACACGACCTTATGCAATGCCAAAGCATAGGTAACAACAGATTGTAGTACTTTGATGTGTGAAACAATAATATTTAATATGGTTTTAAGTTACTGATAACAAAATTAATATTTATACCAATGAGAGTAATATTCAAAGATATTTTTAGTGTTTGATTGGTATTGAAAGGACTGCTGCCCTGATCGTTTTTAATTTACATGCATACAATTTCTTTTACATTATTATTGATAAATACTGTATTGCAGAAGTAGTGGCAATAGATCTTCAAGTGAAAGATGTTGTTTGTGACCTTAGGGAAATTTATTTGGATATGCCGATTATGGTCTCATTGAGATTTACCAGACCTTCATTCAATTTCAGCACATTTTTTACGTTCCATTTATGGACTTTATGCTGTTCGTTCTGTGCGTCCGTTCCTTCTTCCGTTCATCCGTCTGTTCCGCTTCAGGTTAAAGTTTTTTGGTAAAGGTAGTTTTTGATGAAGTTGCAGTCTAATCAATTTGAAACACAGTACACATATTCCATATTACAAATTGTGAATTGGATGGAGAGTTGTCTCATTGGCACTCATACCACATCTTCTTATATCTATATAATCTTTTGATCGGTTTAATTGGGGTCTTGAGCTGGCATTTCAGTTACTGCTAGTAGTTTAATTTATGAATCAGTTTCATTTTGCGTAGTTTTTTTGTTGGTACCTATTCCGACATCGGACTAGGATTTCTTTTAAACTGAGTTTTACTGTGCATATTTTTGTGTGTTTGTTTATTCTACATTGGCTAGCTATAGCTGTATAGTTGTATTGTTGTAAAGTGGGAGGGTTGAGATCTCACAAAGCATGTTTAACCCCGCCGCATTTTGCGCCTGTCTCAAGTAAGGAGACTCTAGCCTTTGTTAGTTATTTTATGTTTTTTTTTTTATTTTAGTTTAGTGTAACGTCCATTTTCACTTAAGTAGTACATATTTTTATTTAGAGAACAGCTAAAGCCCGCCTCAATTGTATTGATTGAATAATTGATTAGTTAATTGATTGATTGGTTAATTGATCGATTGATTGATTGATTGATTGATTGATTGATTGATTGGTTGGTTGATTGATTGTGAGGTTTGCTCATTGTACTACAAACAAAAGTCATGATCATTTGAGAATCCTTTATTTGTATTGCAGTCTTAATTTCACCAATGAAAACTCTACATTAACTTTTGCCTTAGTATTAAATTACTTTGTGAACTCTATAATGACCGTCTGATAACTATAAGACACGCAAGAATGTGAAATATGAAAACTTATTTGGCCTTCAATGTCTCAACCTTTTTTAATGTATATAACTTCTTTGTTCAGCTATATTTCGATTTTGACATTGTTTTTACAAACTACCATTATAGATTTCCGGTAAATGTTCTGCATTAAACCCTTTGGGAAAGCACATTGATGAATTTTCCAAACATTTATTGGAGCCCAATAATTTGGCAAGGTGTTGCAACATGTAATGTAAAGACGTTACAGCCGATTCAGTGAGTGTGTAGGCAAAGGTGGTATCCTTGGTTAGATTGCTTGCTAGCTGTATGGTGAAGTCATTATTAGGTTAAGTCCTTTAAGAGTAGACTGGTCCGACATATAACCAATCAAACTGTCTGTAGGACTAGGCTACTTCCACAGAAGGGTATATACCTTACCTAAAAATGACTTCACGGTTTAACAAGAAAGATAATAAATGATATTACCTTTGCCTACACACTCAATGCAATCGGCTGTAATGAAAATGCGGAGTTTGTGAGACTAGGCTCAAGCAGCCCGTCGGTAGCATCCAGCTTTCAAATATATATAAACACAGATTTGGCATAAGACTCAAACGTACTTCAAATGTTTTTATTAATAAATAACCACTATATCACCAGTTTTCAATGTATAGTTAAGCTGTCAAAGACAATATTCAATGATTTCTTTTAAATTTAATTTCTGAGTCATTAGTTATATTAAGGCAATACAAATCGCTTTCAATATATTATACAGCGTGCAGCACGCTCTACATTTTAAAGAGTCAACAATTTTGCATGTTTATAGAATTGTAAATAATAATGATTTTTTTAAATGATGGCAAGTTGCTCTATTGTGTGAAATATATAGCTTTCGGAAATTCCATGTTCTCGGAATCCTGTGAAATAGTTCATGAATAGTGACAATTGTTCTGAATTAGAAGAAAAGAAAGTTGCATTCGTGCTTTTAACTTTTTTTGCCATACAAAACTGATTTTACAAAACATTCTGCCTCAGAACTAGTAGATTTCGCTTAATTAAGGATAGACCAAAGGTTTATTTTTTGTATTTAAAGTATGGTGGGCAAGGAAATTATTTATTAGCTTAAAAAAATTAGTCCTAGCTAAACCCAAACTTGTAAATTTGATCAAGTAGGCCCTATATCTCTAGCTTACGTTTTCGCCTAGTGCAGATAAAAATATTGCAGCAGAATTGTTTTTATTAACTATCCGGTAAGGGTTGGGTTGGGTATCCGAACTCAACTTGAGACCTACTTTAGAAGAAAAAAAAATAAGCAGAACAACACCTGGATTTTTTTTCTACTGTAAACCTCTGCTGCCAAGCTTCCCTTTGCACCTACTTGCGGACACTTTTTATTATATTTTCGGTAATGGTTGGGTTGGGTGTCCGACCCCGACTTTGGACCTATCTTTTAAAAATAAAATAAGCCGAACAGCAACCTTGATATTTTTCTCCAGTAGACATCAGCTAACCTACCTAGCTCCCCTTTACACATTGTGCGGACAAAAATATTGCCGTTGAAATTTGTTTTATAATCTTTTCGGTAATGGTAGGGTATGGTGGTTAGCTGAAGACCACTTGACGAAAAAGTGGAGTCCAATGTGGTTTTATGCAGGACAATTAATTTTTATAATGTGATATGTAATATGTTGGCAAATAATGAAAGCTCGTATCTTAATAAATAGACATCGAAATAAAGAGAAACCGTATGATAACCAATACAAATCTCCCAGAGACAAACTAACATTGATTAAGGCAACTAGTATGATGGTCTGGATTCAGGGTTCTTAATTTCTGTATTCTTTAATATTTTAGGCCATTTTTCTCTATTCTTTATACTTTTTGCCAATTATTATCTTCTCTTTATATTTGAACACCATTATTCTATCTTTTTTTTTATTTCTTGGTCCATTGTCTCTATTATTTATATTTTTTGTCAACTATTCTCAATTTCATAATTCCCCATCAACGCCCTCTAGTTCAGGTCACCATATAGCCTTCACAAATAAGCAAAACTAAAACCCAATAGGCTCCGAATGCCAAAATGCCGAATGCTTATCCAAGTTTGAATTGTGAAATTGCGAAAATTTGTTTTTTAATCAATCTATCAAGCAAATCACAATATCGTCCTCGGTGTTCGCGGTGCTGAAAATACTGGCGGATGGACGTTGGTCATCAATTCTAATAATCTAAGATCGACCTTTCTAAACTTAAAAGTAAAGTTCACGCACCCGTGTCCAGATTGTTAAAAATTTTTGCATCTGTCGACATTATCTTTGATTAAAATAGTATTGATCTGACAACCGCTGTGCATGTATACTTTAACGACCAGGCTAGTTTTCTTGTCAGTTTTAAAAAGTAATTACCTCCCTTATAAGTGTCATGTTGTAATCAATCTATTTATTTGTACCATCTTTATGTATCGTAATATTATATTGTACGATTTAAATTTGTGATTCGTTTAATATTTAAATATGATTATTTATTCTTTATCAAAGGTATAAACAAGGTAATTTGAAAGTCTTTGATTACTTTATCACCGTATCTTAATTCAGAAGTCACGCGGTCTATTTTGTCTACATTAGGTTGAAAGAACACCGGAGTGTTTACATTGGCAGTATAAATTACAATGGCTGTGAAACAAGAAAGGAAAACATTTTACATTATATATCGAGAAATAATTAAAATTAAGTACAAAATTCTGCTTTAGTAAAATCGAAAACAAAAAATGAAAACACTTTGGTTTTAGGGACCGGTCAATATTTATTGGGGGGTTGGTACCGGTGCAATTCATATTTCTCCCTTAAAAAAGATTCTGTCCTACCCTCTGAATATACCAAAAAAAGTTTCTGTCCTATATGAAATATCTATTTAATAAGTATATGTCCTACCTAATCTATGAATAAATCAAACAGTCGTTGTTCTCCTCTTATATTTAATGCGTTTCCCTCGGTTTTAGTTTGTTACCCCGATTTTGTTTTTTGTCTATTGATTTATGAGTTTTGAACAGCGGTATACTACTGTTGCCTTTATTTAACCTCATTTTTATTAGATTAACACAGATCAAATATAGTAGTCTTGGAATTTGTCTGGAAATTTTAACTGATCTACTCCTTGAGAAATTATGGTCAAATATAGGCAGACATGTTTTTGACTTTGATGCAGCCTTTTTCGCCTATTAATTAATTCCCTTAATTTGACAGCTAAACACCAAACTATCAAACAACCTTACACTTGTAAGATCAATATATAAATGAGATAGCTGTACAGTTATATGAAAATCTAAGTTGATTTGACAAAGTTATAAAAAAATGTAAAGGTGACCATCTGAATTTAGTCTAAACTTTAAATTGTAGCTTTTTTTTTTAACCTATTGACTAAATCCATAAAAATGAAAGCAAAAAAAAAAAAAACAAAACAAAGTACTAAACAGCCTGGCATTCAGTAAGATCAATATAAAAATGATATAGCAGTAGAGTTTTATGAAAATGCAAGTTGATTTGAAAAAGTTATGAAAAAATTTAAAGACGACTATCTTGAAATAACCTAAAACTGAAAATTTGAGCTTTTTCTTAAACCTTTTTTTTTTAAATCCATAAGAATGACAGCCCCCACCAAACTACCAAACAACTTGGCATTCTATAAGATCAATATATAAATGAAATAGCTGTTAAGTTTTATGAAAATCCATGTTGATTTGAAAAAGTTATAAAATTTTTTAAAGATGACTATCTGAATTTAGCCTACATTGAAAATTTGAGCTATTTTTAATTTTATTTTCAAATCCGTAAGAATGACAGCAAAACACCAAACTACCAATCAACCTGGCATTCTGTAAGATCAATATATAAATGAAATAGCTGTAGAAATTTATGAAAATCCAAGTTGATTTGAAAAAGTTATAAAAAAAATTTAAAGTTGACTATCTAAATTTAGCATTAACTAAAAATTTGAGCTTTTTTTCTTACCTTTTAATTAAATCCATTAATTTAAACAGCAATACACCAAACTATTAAACTACTTGATATTCTATAAGGTTAAAATAATTTTAAAATATAGTCCGAACAGAAAATTTTAGCTTTTTTATTCCTTAATTCAATCCTTAAAATGACAGAAATGAACATTCATACATATGCCATAAAAATATTGTTGTACTATTAGTGCTGAACACCAAATAAGTAGAAGTCCTATAAAAAATTAAGTAAAAATAAATGTGTGTCCTACTACGTTTTGCACCGGTCCCAACCCCCCAATAAATATTGACCGGTCCCTTAGAAAAATCAAAACCGAAAAACGAAAACACTTTTGTTTTTCATTTTGGTTTTCGAGAAATCAAAAACGAACAATGAAAGCATTCTCGTTTTTTGTTTTGTTTTTGTTTTTGATATTTCAAAATGAAAAACGAAGGGACTCAAATAAACACGGATATCGAATGTTGAATGTTGAAAATCTAATGTTGAAACGAATGTTGAATGTTGAAAACGAATGTTGAATATTGAAAACGAATGTGAATGTTGAAAACGAATGTTGAATATTGAAAATCCAATGTTGAAAACGTATGTTGAATGTTGAAAACGAATGTTGAATGTTGAAAACGAACGTTGAAAGTTGAAAACCGAATGTTGAATGTTGAAAACGAATGTTGAATGTTGTAAACGAATGTTGAATATTGAAAACGAATGTTGAATGTTGAAAACGAATGTTGAAAGTTAAAAATCGAATGTTGAAAGCGAATGTTGAATGTTGAAAACGAATGTTGAATGTTGAAAACGAATGTTGAATATTGAAAACGAATGTTGAATGATGAAAACGAATGTTGAAAATTGAAAGTTGAAAACGAATGTTGAATGTTGAAAACGAATGTTGAAAGTTGAAAATCGAATGTTGAAAACGAATGTTGAATGTTGAAAACCAATGTTGAATGTTGAAAACGAATGTTGAATGTTGAAAACGAATGTTGAAAACGAATGTTGAATGTTGAAAACCAATGTTGAATGTTGAAAACGAATGTTGAATGTTGAAATGGATGCAAAATAAAAACAAAAAAAACAAAAAATATTTGAATGTTGAATGCTGAAATCGAATGTTGAATGTTGAAAATGGATATAAGAAAGAAGAAAAAATAAAAAATATTTGAATGTTGAATATTGAATATTGAAATCGAATGTTGAATGTTGAAATCGAATGTTGAATGTTGAAAATGGATACAAGAAAAAAAAAATTTGAATGTTGAATGTTAAATGTTGCAATCTAATGTTGAATGTTGAAAATCGAATGTTGAATGTTGAAAATGGAAACAAGAAAGAAATATATCAAAAAAAACAAAAAACAAAAAACAAAAAACTTGAATGTTGAATGTTGAATATTGAAATCGAATGTTGAATGTTGAAATCGAATGTTGAATGTTGAAAATGGATACAAAAAAAAAATAAAAAAAATTTGAATGTTGAATGTTGAATATTGAAATTGAATGTTGAATATTGAAATCGAATGTTGAATGTTGAAAATGGATACAAGAAAAAAAAAAGAAAAAAATATTTGAATGTTGAATGTTGAATATTGAAATCGAATGTCGAATGTTGAAATCGAATGTTGAATGTTGAAAATGGATACAAGAAAGAAAAAAAAATTTGAAGGTTGAATGTTGAATGTTGAATATTGAACCAACTTGACATCCGTAATTTATTCTCTATTACAAGCTTAAGGTTATTGAAAATATCAGACAAAATTTATATGATGATATACAATTAGAAGATTGACATTTAATTCATTTTCCTGATGATCAAAAATCATTACAGGTCTTATTGTTACATGGATATTGAATATATTGTAATATTATAAATTTTTCACTTAAATTTTTGAGTCTATTGGATTAACCTGCGTAAATTATTTTGTTTTTTATTTTGTTGTTTATAGTTTTTTTAAAGTTGTATAGCCACAAACATTGTAAACTGAATGCGAAAATTTAGGATAAAAGAGATGATTTTTCATTTCCTATCGTTAATTATCCATTTTTAGATGGTGACATTCCCTTGTCACCATCTTACGGTGTTAATTTATCTCAACTTGTACGATTCGCTCGTGTATGTAACAATGTTTTAAATTTTAACGAGAGAAATCTATGTATTACTGACAAATTTTAACACCAGGGTTTTCGATATCACAAAGTAGTCAAAACATTTACTAAATTTTATCATCGGTATAAGGATATCATTCGTAAATATAGCTCAACATGCAGACTTCTTATACGTTCAGGTATTTCACATCGCACAAAAAAGTCAGTATTCACCTCAGAAGCTAACAAAACCTTTAAATATACTTATTTAGAAGGGATTTAGTTGCGATACTGTTGTCAGGTCATTAAAGATTACATATTTTGGCGTAAATATTGATTTACTTATAGGTTCTTTGCATCGGAACTAAACACATTTATTTAAAAACCAGTTGTTGGCATGACATAAGTTATGTTCTTCTCATATATGTTATGATGGAATGATACTAAACCCCTAATGAGAAGGATTGTGCCTGATATTCATATGATGAAGACATAATCTTTCAATCAGTTTAAATGAAGTCTGTAGCTGGCAAGTCAGTTAACTACTAGTAGTCAGTTGTTATTTATGTATTATTGTCATTTTGTTTATTTTCTTTGGTTACATCTCCTGACATCAGACTCGGACTTCTCTGGAACTGAATTTTAATGTGAGGAGTGTTATGCGTTTACTTTTCTACATTGGCTAGAGGTATAGGGGAGGGTTGAGATCTCATTAACATGTTTAACCCCGCCGCATTTTTGCGCCTGTCCTAAGTCAGGAGCCTCTGGCCTTTGTTAGTCTTGTATTATTTTTAATTTTAGTTTCTTGTGTACAATTTGGAGTTTAGTATGGCGTTCATTATCACCAAACTAGTATATATATTTGTTTAGGAGCCAGCTGAAGGACGCCTCCGGGTGCGGGAATTTCTCGCTGCCTTGAAGACCTGTTGGTGACCTTCTGCTGTTGTCTGTTCTATGGTCGGGTTGTTGTCTCTTTGACACATTCCCCATTTCCATTTTCAATTTAAAATGTTTAATGACAATTTAATAAAATTATATAATAATAATAATAATACATTTGTGATGGTCGATGAAAGATGGTTCAATTTGGGTTATCTCCCGCTCGCTAGAATAAATCTTAATCGATGAGAAATGCATCGTTGAAATATATCATCACTGGTATGTTGCTTGCGTCTATTTCATTTGATCATATAGGAAACATTTCGCGTCACATCACGTATAAAAGTTCAAATACAATAAATGTGACTTTACGAAAGATATCCACTGCTTTGTTGTTTGTAGTGGTCATGACCTACATCTTTAACAATAGCAATCAATTTCATTTTTAAAAAGTTGTCTGGTACGTATTATATAGTAACATTGGTTTGCTATATAGAGCTATTAACTGATAATCAACACACAATTGAAAAATAAAAACATTTTGTCTTGTTTATAAAATAGTCTTTTCATAACTTATTAGATGTACTCACAAAAAGGAAGATTATAATCAGCATTTGATCTCATAACCCATCTACCGACACCAGTTATTTCGCTTTGCATATACATGTAATTTGATTTCCTCTTGACATATATATATAGGAGGATCTGAATGGGAGTGGGGTAGGAAGAAGATTCATTACTGTATTATCTGATATTCTAAGCCATAATTCTTGTCCATTATTCACCAGAATTCATCATATTTTAGCACCTTTAAATGATCTTTTCTTTATTTTTTGTGAGACAATTTATCGCTATTCTTAATTTTTTACCCATTATTATTTATTCCGGACATAAATACTTGATTCAGTAAATGGGACACAAACCATTTTGCTTTAATTTATCAAATAACATATCTTTAAACTATAATGATTTCGGTTTGTGTCCCATTTACAAAAGACGCTTTACTGTGGTAACGTAATGAATGTTGTTACAATCTCTGACCAAGCTAAATATTGAAATAATGTGATAAAAAAGTCTTATAAAAATCATTAAACTCTATGCTCACATATTTATGCGTCACTCAAATATCTTCTTTTTTTTTAAAGATACTACATGTACTTGTTTTTGTATACGATACAAAAATCAATTCGATGAGGAATATTATTGATAAATCCTAAATAAACGTGGTACTGTTTTTATGTTTTACTGAATCAAGAATGTCCGGAATAAATAATAATGGGTAAAAAATTAAGAATAGCGAAAAAGTGTCTCACAAAAAAATAAAGAAAAGATAATTAAAAGGTGCTAAAATATGATGAATTCTGGTAAATAATGGTCAAGAGTTATGGCTTAGAATATCAGATAATACAGTAATGAATCTTCTTCCTACCCCACTCCCATTCAGATCCTCCTATATATATATGTCACGGCGAAATTAAATTACATGTATATGCAAAGGGAAATTACTGTTGTCGGTAAATGGGTAATATGATCATATGCTGATTATAATCTTCCTGTTTGTAAGTACGTCTAATAAGTTATGAAAAGACTTCTTTATAAACAAGACAAAATGATTTTATTTTTCAATTGTGTGTTGATTATCAGTCAATAGCTCTATATAGCAAACCAATGTTACTATATAATACGTACCAGACAACTTTTTAAAAATGAAATTGATTGCTATTGTTAAAGATGTAGGTCATGACCACTACAAACAACAAAGCAGTGGATATCTTTCGTAAAGTCACATTTATTGTATTTGAACTTTTATACTTGATGTGACGCGAAATGTTTCCTATATGATCAAAAGAAATAGACGCAAGCAACATACCAGTGATGATATATTTCAACGATGCATTTCTCATCGATTAAGATTTATTCTAGCGAGCGGGATATAACCCAAATTGAACCATCTTTCATCGACCATCACAAATGTATTATTATTATTATAATATAATTTTATTAAAATGTCATTAAACATTTAAAATTGAGAATGGAATTGGTGAATTTGTCAAAGAGACAACCAACCGACCATAGAACAGACAACAGCAGAAGGTCACCAACAGGTCTTCAATGCAGCGAGAAATTCCCACAACCGAAGGCGTCCTTCTGCTGGCTCCAAATAAATATATATACTAGTTCGGTGATAGTGAACGCCATACTAAACTCCAAATTGTACACAAGAAACTGAATTTAAAAATAATACAAGACTAACAAAGGCCAGAGACTCCTGACTTGGGACAGGCGCAAAAATGCGGCGGGGTTAAACATGTTTATGAGATCTCAACCCTCCCCTATATTTCTAGCCAATGTAGAAAAGTAAACGCATAACAATACGCACATTGAAATTCAGTTCAAGAGAAGTCCGAGTCTGATGTCAGAAGATGTAACCAGAGAAAATAAACAAAATGACAATAATACATAAATAACAACAGACTTCTAGAAGTTAACTGACACGCCAGCTCCAGACTTCAATTAAACTGATTGAAAGATTATGTCTTCACCATATGAATATCATGCACAATCCTTCCCGTTAGGGGTTTAGTATCATACCATTATAACATATATGAGAAGAACATAACAAAATAAATAAATGTGTTTAGTTCCGATGCAAAGACTCTAAAAGTGAATCAATATTAACGCCAAAATATGCAATCTTTAATGACCTGACAACAGCATCGTAACTATATCTCTTCTAAATAAGTATATTTAAAGGTTTTGTTAGCTTCTGAGGTGAATACTGACATTTTTGTGCGATGTGAAATACCTGAACGTATAAGAAGTCTGCATGTTGAGCTATATTTACGAATGATATCCTTATACCGATGATAAAATTTAGTAAATGTTTTGACTAGTTTGTGATATCGAAAACCCTGGTGTTATAATTTGTCAGTAATACATAAACTTCTCTCGTTAAAATCTAAAACATTGTTACATACACGAGCGAATCGTACAAGTTGAGATACACAAACACCGTAAGATGGTGACAAGGGAACGTCACCATCTTAAAATGGATAATTAACGATCGGAAATGAAAAATCATCTCTTTTATCATAAATTTTAGTATAAAGTTTACAATGTTTGTGGCAATACAATTTTTAACAAACTATAAACAACAAAATAAAAAACAAAATAATTTACGAAGGGTTAATCCAATAGACACAAAAATTTCAGTGAAAAATTTATATTATTACAATATTCAATATCCATGTAACAATAAGACCTGTACTAATTTTTGATCATCAGGAAAACGAATTAAATGATGATCATCTAATTGTATATCATTATATAAATTTTGTCTGATATTTTCAATTACCTTGAAGTTGCAATAGATAATAAAATAGGAATGAAAATGTACGACTTCGTGTTTGGTGTACATGGTGTAGTCGTTACCTAGTTGGTGGTGATAAACGTTACCAATAGAAACGTGCGTTTGACGTAATATAGTATCAGCCTGTATTATTAAGTGTTTAAATCTGTTTGTCACGTTAGTTTTGGTTGTTCCTTTTCAACCTGTTTAAAAAAAAATAAGCTTCTAGACGATTGATATATGATAAAAATTCTATTCTCGTGTGTACATGCACAATGACATATATATCATAAACACGAGTTGTACACACTTATCGTATCATTTGTGTTTTGCTAGTTTTAGCCAAAAATAGAAGTAAATGATATGATGATAACAAAAAATAAAATAACAAAATTATTCAAAACGAAAAATCCCTTATCAAATGACAAAATCAAAAACACAATTTCCTTACAGTTAAGGTTTATGTACCCTTCTGTAGCCATTTTTGTACGAACTTTTCAAACTTCAATTGTATCAAAACTACAGATATTATGAATAATAGAGATAGGCCATTTTGTACATATTCCAAGGGGAAACTTGATGCAAAGAATTATTTTTTACTGTTTCATTGCATTTAATAGAAAAAGAGGACTTTGTGGCAAATAAATCAAGATTTTTATAGAAAATCCACAGCCTTTATCCTTGTACTCTCATATTTGGCAATTTGATGACTGATATATAGGATTATTGCATGCAGTGCTAGCATTGATTTCCTTAAAACAAGTTTATAAATGTAGTTATTGGTTAAGACAAGTATAAATATGGCCAAAATCAAGTACACCTTTTAGGGTGCGCTCGACTTTAGTGACTCAGCACGAGGTGTTTTGGAATTTACAGGTTACTTAGAACTTTTTGTAAAAAATAAACACTAGCACATCATAGAAAATCAAGTGAGTAATTTATGTTTCAAATTTTATAACAAAAATCTCTGTATTAAAGGCTGTGGATTTTCTATAAAAATCTTGATTTATTTGCCACAAAGTCCTCTTTTCTATCAAATGCAATGAAACAGTAAAAAATAATGCTTTGCATCAAGTTTCCCCTTGGAACATGTACTAAATGGCCTATCTCTATTATTTATTATATCTTTAGTTTTGATACAATTGAGGTTTGAAAAATTCGTACAAAAATGGCTACAGAAGGGTACATAAACCTTAAATGATCTTTGTTTTTTTTTTGTTATATTACTTTATTCCTACCGTACATAAACAGTTTTTATACGACCGCAAAAATTGAAAAAATTTTGGTCGTATATTGGTATCACATTGGCGTCGTCGTCGTCGGTCGTCGTCGTCTGTCGTCGTCCGAAGACATTTGGTTTTCGCACTCTAACTTTAGTAAAAGTAAATAGAAATCTATGAAATCTAATCACAACGTTTATGACCATAAAAGGAAGGTTGGGATTGATTTTGTGTGTTTTGGTCCCAACAGTTTAGGAATTAGGGGCCAAAAAGGGCCCAAATAAGCATTTTCTTGGTTTTCGCACAATAACTTTAGTATAAGTAAACAGAAATCTATGAAATTTTAACACAAGGTTTATGACCACAAAAGGAAGGTTTGGATTGATTTTCGGAGTTTTGATCCCAACGAATTTGGGGCCAAAAGGGTCCAAAATTAAACTTTGTTTGATTTCATCAAAAAATGCATTCTTGGGATTCTTTGATATGCTGAATCTAAACATGTACTTAGATTTCTGATTATGGGCCCAGTTTTCAAGTTGGTCCAAATCGGGGTCCAAAATTATTATATTGAGTATTGTGCAATAGCAAGAAATTTTCAATTGCACATTATTCCGCAATAGCAAGAAATCTTCAATTACACAGTATTGTGCAATAGCAAGACATTTTCAATTGCACAGTATTGCGCAATAGCAAGAAATCTTCAATTGCACAGTATTGTGCAATAGCAAGAAATCTTAAATTACACATTATTGCACAATATTGCGCAATAGCAGAAAATTTTCAATTGCAGAGTATTGTGCAATAGCAAAAAATCTTCAATTGCACAGTATTGCACAATAGCAAGAAATATCTTATTGCACAATATTGCGCAATAGCAGGAAATTTTCAATTGCACAGTTTTGCGCAATAGCAAGAATTATTCAATTGCACCGTATTGTCCTGTTTTCAAATTGGTCTACATTAAGGTCCAAAGGGTCACAAATTAAACTTTGTTTGATTTCAACAAAAATTGAATATATGGGGTCTTCAATATGCTGCATCTAATCATGTATTTAGATTTTTAATATTTGGCCCAATTATTGAATTGGTCCACATTGAGGTCTAAAGGGTCTAAAATTGAACATTATTTGATTTCATCAAAAATTGAATTCTTGGGGTTCTATGATATGCTGAATCTAACCATGTATTTAGATTTTGGATATTGGACCATAATAGGTAAATGTCCAATTTAAAATTTTAAAGTTTTTAAGTTTAAGTTCTTAGACCACATTCATTCTGTGTCAGAAACATATGTTGTGTCAACTTTTTAATCACAATCCAAATTCAGAGCTGTATCAAGCTTAAATGGTGTGTCCATACTTGCCACAACTGTTCAGGGTTCGACCTCTGCGGTCGTATAAAGCTGCGCCCTGTGGGGCATCTGGTTTTCATTGGACTGCAGTCTTTTTGAAATCTGATTAGAATACAGATCACGTGACCAAACTTTACTTACAAAGCTTGCGCATGCACATGATATATGCATTTTATTTGCATGTATAAGATTATCATATAGAATTTCAAATTGACTATTACATTAAACTAAGAGAGGTTTAATTTCAGAATGATGGCAAGCAACTGGAAAGTCTGTGGAGTTTGTGAACTACGCAATATCAGTAAACAGTCAGTCATATGGTGTTTAGATTGTGAGGAGGGTCTCTGTGATGATTGTAAAGAACACCATGGATTATCTAAAGCTTCACGTAATCATGAAACCGTGACGATAGACGAGTACCAAAAGTTACCAAGTAATGTTATTCAAATCGCACAGTCCTGTAAGAAACATGATAAAAAGGATCAAATATTTTGTCAGAAGCATGATTGTCCATGCTGTAAACGTTGCGTAGTCGAGGATCATAATAAATGTGAAGATTTAAAAGATATAGACGATGTCGTAGGCGGTATCAAATCGTCAAATGCATTCCAAGATATCGAAAAGACTCTGAACGAGGTGAAAGAAAATATCCAAATGATACGAAAAGACCGTGAAGAAAATTTAGCCTTTTTGAAAGAACAAAAGAAGAACATCGGACTGGAGATCCAAAAAGCTAAAACCTCGATCAATAATCATCTGGACAAACTACACCAAGCAGTATTAAGAGATCTTGATTCAACGTTTGAAACTGAAAATAAGAAGATTCGTCAGTTACTTAACGGAATAGAGAATAACGAAAAAGAGATTGAAGAATTCCAAGCTGGGTTAGCAAACATAAAGCAGTATGCTTCCGAATTGCAAACTTTCCTTGCAGCAAAAGATATGGAGCGTGATTTAGCAAAGAAAGACAATTTCGTACAGTCAATAAATAAAAGTGAAAAATTAAATCATCGACAAATTTCTTGCAAAATTGAAACGATTTTACAGAATATTGTGATTGACATTAAATCCTTTGGAGAAATAATCGTTGTTAATGGCCCGCATCAAATTAAGATTAGAAGACAGAAGGACCAACAGGCTCAACAGATGATTGATGTCCTGTCACCAACCTCTATTGAAAACTTGACAATAATGTTAAGGATGACCGTCAAATTTGATGCAACTGACGTTAGTGGATGCACCATGTTACCTGATGAAAGGATGATGTTTATGTGTTACGATCACAAAAAAGTTATAGGAATTAACCCCGATGGAACAAAGGACTTTGAAATAAAAACAGGTAGATGCGTTGATATTGTTTATATAGGTGACAATAAAATTGCTGCTACTGCTGGTCGTTTATTTGCACCGTTTTCTATCAAATGCATTGACATAGATCAAAGAAGAGTAACGAAAACACTTGATGTTGGATCACAAAATACGGGTGTAGTGCTAACAAATGAAAGTATATTGATATATTGTTCCGGGAATGAAGGGTTTAAGACAATTGATATAAATGACGATACAAAAGGTTCAATAAAATCCAGACCTCTTTGTAAATTGGGATATCCGTATGTAACAACATTTGATAAAAACCTGATTTATACAAACCCTGACAACAACACAGTTACATGCAGCGATTTCGAAGGACAGTTACAATGGGAATTCAAGAAGGAAAACGTTTTAAATCATCCACAGGGTATCTCTGTAGACAACGATGGAAATGTATACGTAGTGGGAACTAAATCAAACACTGTTGTGGTTATCTCACGTGACGGAAAACATCACAGACAAATTCTATCTTCCATCGAAGGTCTATCAAACCCACAGGTATTGCATTATGACCAGTCAACAAACTCACTACTAGTTGCAAACAAAGAGGGTCGCGCTTTTTTATTTAGTGTAAAGTAGTGAAAGATGTAAATTTGTTTTTTGATCAAATGTGTACATACACTATCGGCATATGTCTTGTCGTACAGTTTTGTTCAACAAAAACGTTTATCAATATGACGCAATCGTTTGTGGTGAAAGCCAATGGCTTTGTGCATCTATGGTTGTATATTAGTTACAAGAAGGGACACAAAGGAAATCAGAAAAAAATACCGTTTGAAAAAATGCATGTGAAAAAAATATGAAAACAACTCATTAATGGTTTAGTATCAATATATTATTGTAATGAGCTATCAGTGTTGATCCTTATGTACAGTTATGTTCTTATTATCTATGATTTTATTGCAAAGAAGGAAATAGGAATTTAAATATTATAAAAATGTGGGGAAAGTTGTAAAGGGATATTCGTAACTTTGAACAATAGTCTACAAAACACCTATTAGAAAACAAAAACAACAGCAATATTAACCCCAGCAAATCTTAAGTTATTTGAAGTGCTCATGGAACGATGCAATCTCAGGTACGGAGATCATATTCGTTGCGTTCAATACTTCGTAACACTACACTCAATATCAAGTGCAGTATTGCGGATCATGTATGAAACGGATATGACCTCTGCGTCGGAGATTGGGGAGGATGAGCTGACCTTGCTCTACATGTGACATCTCTCACATTCTTGATTAAATCATTCAATTGTTTGAAAAATGTCATTGTCTCTAACATGTTATTCATCATTAAACGTGATACAGAATTGATAAGACCTTTTAACTTAACCAATCATCTACTGGGATCGTCTGCAGCACTTTGATTATTCTTTAAACAATGGGTGCTCAAAAGGTTAAACGAGAGCTGTTGATTCTTTGTTTTACATACCATGAAAAAGAAGGTACATTTTGCATGTACAGTCAATAATTAAAGCGGGAAATTAATTTCTTATTCCATCAAGTTTATTGATATTGAGACAACTTGACGAATAACTAAAAAGCTTAGTGTTTGATCAAACAATGCACGGTTGGCGCTTACAAATGAAGGAACATTGACATACGGTGAAAGGCCTTCAGGATGAATGACAATAAAATTAAGCAATGAATCATAGGCACTATTAGATCGAGACTACTTGGATATAGAAGCTATTCATTTGTTACAGTTTTTGATAACAACATTATATATACAAAATATAACCTTACTACGGGACGTGTCGTGATTTCCAGGGTAATACACAATAGGAATTCAGAGAAAGGGACGTTTTAAAAAGCCCACAAGGTATATCAATAGACAAAGATGGAAATGTTCATGTTGCTGGGACCGATGTATCATTAGTTTAAGTTTGGCAGTAGTTTAACTATCAATTGATGACAAATATGTGTATAGCATAATAAAGTTGAAGAATGAAAGTGTGGGGCTGTACGCTGAAAAGTATCATGAACAATCACGCTCGATCTTGTAAGAGTTGCCAAATCAAGGAAACATAGTTCAAAACCATGATGTGTAAGATTAGGTTTATATTTATCAATTCGTAAACTGATAGGAGAGGTGTTTGCATTTCACGTTTATGATATCTGTACTATATTGATACAGATTGATAAATGAGAAGAGAATTGGGCTGATAATGTGGTAAGGTCTATCTTATGTAATTAATATTTTAAAGTAAAATATAGTGGTATAAAATTAGGTTGATTTCATTCATTATTTTGTTATATCCTTTACAAGATTCACTTTTATGACTTTCTAAATCAAGCATGCACGGTCTTTACTACTGTGTAAAGAGGATAAAAACTTATAACACTATACATTAATTTCCCATGCCTGAGGGAGATATGAAGATTTGTTCACCTAACTAAGAATATTCATATTTCACGAGGGCTTAATAACTATAGGTCATCGTAAGGCCTTAAACAATGAGCAACGCTCAGCTATAAAAGGCCCCGAAACAGGAATTTTCTTATGTAAATTTTGCTTATTTTCTTTAGTTACCTTTTCTAACATCGGACTTTGACTTCTTTTCAACTGGTTTTTACTGTGCGTATTGGTGTGTGTTGAATTATTCTACATTGACTAGAGGTATAGGGTGAGGGTTGAGATCTCACATAACATGTTTAACCCTTCTGCATTTTTTTCGCCTGTCCCAAGTCAGGAGCCTCCGTTCTTCGTTGGTCTTGTACGGTTTTGTTTTGTTATTAATTTAGTTCATTTCTATGTTTTGGAGTTAAGTATCTGGTCCATTTTCACTGAACAAGTTCACATTTTTATTTCGGGGCCAGGTGCGAGATTTTCTCTTTGCTTTGAAGACCCATTTGTGGCCTTCGGATGTAATCTACGCTTTGGTCGGGTTGTTGTCTCTTTGACATTTTTCCAGTTTGCATTCTAAATTTAATATCTTTCATCATTGATATTTTTTATCACAAGTTGTCTATTAACAAATGTTTGGATCATTCGAAATACTAATAATTTCCTTTCCACGGAATATATTATAGATTACTAAGCTGTATGTTTTTGAAGACAAAAACATTAATTCGGTATCTATGATGAGATTATTTGCCCATGTTAAAGATTTTATAAATGCTTAATTACGTTTTTGTGTTACTCATTGGTTTGATGCCATATATATTAACGTTATTATACTGAACATGTTAAAGCAATTCTTGTAGAATTTAAATGAAAACAAATACTCTGATTTGAATCAAATAATACAATGTATTTCATGTTTTACGCTTTATTAGATGATAAATGCACTCCTCAATAGAAGTTAAATTTCTAAACAATAATTTTTTGCCTTGTAGACTCTTTACACTACACTTCCACACAATCTTATGAAACAAAAGTTTTCCTATTTAATAAAATGGTCGTTTGTAATCTGAATGCGAATACGTTTTCTGAAAATATATTAGATATACTTACTGGAGATGTGATGAGATGATTGAAGCTGATAATTTTCTCCTTGATAATATTTATGTACGTTTCGGCAACAAAGTTTATCGACATGTTGTAAATATGTCAACGTATATTTGTTCCGCCTAACAAAAGTTATAAACAGTATCATAATACCTATTCCTGTTGCAACAAATATTCTGTACCATTTGTTTCGTTAGGAACATATACTGTAATATTTATTACTGTGGAAATAATATTCCAGAATATTTCTTCCTTTCGGAACTTATATTATGAAGGAAATTCTATTCCGTGACATGTATTCCAATGGGCATTAATTGCACCCCTTCAATAGCAGAGTTGTTTTGTACTGTTATGAATCACAGTTTCTGACCAAACTCAGGAAAGACCCGTCTAAACTGCATTCAATTTATAATTCAACAACATTATCCGTTATCTTGATGATATATTTTCGTTAAATAATCAAGAATTTTCTCAATATACTGCTAAAATTTAACCCAAAGAAACTTATTTTGTATTTGTCTAAGCCTGCTGTTCAATGATATCGCTCTGATGTTGTATTGTACACAACAGTCCCAGATTAGCTTAAGGAGAGGATTGGGATCCCACTAACATGTTCAACCCCGCCATATTCTGTATGGATGTGCCTGTACTAAGTAAGGAACCTGTATTTCAGTGGTTGTCGTTTATTTCTATGTTACATATTTGTTTTTCGTTCATTGATTAGGCCGTTAATTTTCTCGTTTGAATTGTTTTTCATTTGTGATTATAGGCCCTTATGTAGCTTACTATGCGGTATGGGCTGTGCTAATTTTTGAATGCTGTACGGTGGCCTATAACTTTTAATTTCTGTGTCATTTGGTCTCTTGTGGAAAGGTGTTTCAATTGCAATCATACCACATCTTCTTTTTTATATTTCTCGTTTCTTGTTTATTATATTGATTCTGTTTCAATTGTTTTATGCAGGTCATTTGGTGCCATTATAATGCGGTCTTCGTGTTGAAGACCGTACTTTGACCTATAATTATTAACTTTTTATACATTGTGACTTGGACGGACAGTTGTCTCATTGGCACTCATACACCATTTTCTTATTCATCTGTACAATGTTACAACGAAGAAACATTCAAATACTCAAAAGAATCTTTCAACAATTCTTGACACCGACTGAGGACATCTACAGTTTACGGGTGAAATGGAGTGGTCGTCTCAAAGACAAAAACCATCATGATTATCATTACGTATATATATTCGATTGACGGTTATACACTGTCTTGACTATATAGCTACAGAAGACATATCAACCAAAAAAATAATTAAATATATGTCTCTGTCATGTACATGTTATTTTCTTATGGTATGTATTTACACAACATTTCACGTTGAATTGATTTATAAAAATATACTGCAATCATTCTGCATCCTGATCAGCTTTTTCTCCAATTTTATGATTATGACAGTCTCCCATCAAAGATTGTGCCGCATGTCAATAACGATTAAGAGGGTGTCCATGGAAAAACCAGGCAGTGGATGGCACATGACATATTTTGTTTTCAAATTTTTTTCATCTATTTCATATCACAAATTCATTCTTAAAAGTTAAATTTGGTTTTTTTATTATCTGCAACAAATAAAGAGAAAAAAAAAAAATACATAGGAAGCATTGAAAAGTCATTGAAAAGGGGAGATAACTCTTCATTTTATACAAAATTTTATTGCATTGTTAGTGAACTTTAAAATCGTTTTCTGAGCCATCCACTATTGATTCAAAAATATCTTTGACATATATATCCTTTGTATGATATAAACATTGCATTGGAACCAAAAATTCAGTGGGAAAAAAATTATGTTGTGCCACCCATATCCTAGGATTTGCCTGATATTTACTTGGACAGCCTCTTAATCTGTTTCTGTAAATAAAGGCAACTGTAGTATACCGCTGTTCGAAAGTCATAAATCGATTGAGACAAAAACAAATCCGGGTAAAACTAAAACCGAGGGAAACACATCAACTATTTTAGGAAAACAACGAAACAACAGAAACAAAAGTGAACAAAAAACAAACGACAATGCAACATACACAAACACGAACTATAAGATAACAACTGCCATTTCCCTGACTTGGTACATAACATTTTAAAAAAAAATGGTAAATTTTTTCAATATTTATGAAACACAATAACTGGACTGTCCTTCCGTCCGTATAACATTTGTAAACACGATCGAGTTGGTGTTTTTCAGCCGATCTTCACCTTAGTTTTCGGAAGGGATAATAACATATAGATTTCTAAGGTCGAAGGAAAATATAACATCACTATTTTTTTTATCAACAAGGGACTACTCCGCTGCAAGAAACCTTGTTAAAGTTGATGTTTTTTCATGATGAATAGGGAAAAAATATATTTAATTGACTTCACTTCCAATGTAACAATATTTGAGCAGTACATACATATAGGTACGGTATCGAATTTTATTTTCAACTCGTGAGTTACTATAGAGCTGGTTGTCATTGCAAAGTCTTTTTGAACAGTGCAAAGCAGCGATTTTGAGTTCAACGAATTCGGTTATCCCTCATTTAACTATGTGGTCGTCCTCACCAACTGATTGGCCGATATTGGTCTGAGTCCCGAAAAACAACATTACTTGTCCCTTTGTCGTAGTGTCTTTCCACCATTCACAAAAAATGGTTTGTGGTGGGTTTTGTTTTTTTACAAGAAGCAGGAATTACTTAGCATAAGAATTTTAAATTGGTGAATTAAAAAGATACACAGTATAGACTATTTTATGGAGGCACCAAAGGCCAAAACTAACAGACATTGTACAGACATGTGCCGCACTTGTCAAAAGATATAAGACATTGTTAAATTAAATATCAACTACAATAAAACATGTTTTGTTCTTTTCATTTTCCTAATACCACCAGGACAGATAGGAGCTCAAAGTCACAAAAGATGAAACGTGACTTACAGCCCATCATTTTCTTCATACTTAATTAAAAATTCCACGTCATTTGGACTCTGTTGGAAAGTTGTTTCACTGTCAATGAAAGCCATACAATGAATAGTGGTCAATACGCCTGACTTTTTACATGTCATAGTCGTTCTCAACTGCATGTGTAGACAATTGTTGAAAAGGACTATTAAGAGTATGAATATCGTGAATCTGTCTGACATACATTTGTATTTATAATGCATCGTTTAAAAAAGACCCCAAATATTTTCAGAGGTGGGCCAATTAAATTAAATTGATAAGTTAATTCGCCTTTCTCCACTACAGGGTTTACAGTACTGTAAATTCTTTATTATTAGTTAAAAACTAATTTTATGACTTTTATATAATATTATGATAACAAAAATTTGATGCTGTTAAAGGGGCACTAGCTACGAGATATATAAAAGATCTAAAGTCTAATTTTTTTCTGTTCAATCAATAATAAAAGTGAAATAGTGAAATAACAATTCGCTTTTTGCAGCCCAAAAGGTTCAATTTTGTCAAATTACGCCAAGAAACATTGATAATTAGTAATTCACTTACAAGTGAATGAGTCGACCTCTTTAAATCCGTATTCATGTGAACTTCAATTTAACCCCTAACTAGAGATTGACAACGCATGCATTGAACTTGTACTGGTTATTTAAAGAAAAAGAATGTCAACAATGAAAGTGAAACTACGGTTAATCATTTGATTACTAATTCGATGCACATAAAATCATTCTTATACGGTGAAAAACAATGAGAAACATCTATGTTTAATCTATAAAATAAAATCAAGAAGACCTATAAAAATCCAATTGCACGTGTTGGTTTAATCTATTCATATCTTTATTTATGTTTACATCGCTTATATGGTCATCTGAGGTCAAATCGATAGTTAATTAGATGGCGTCTGGACTAAAATACACACGAAACGAACCTATATATTATCTACCCCATGCTCTGTAAATTGTTTATTTTAGACTTTTGATAGTTTGGATAAATGTTTTACATTGTTATAAATCAAATATGAGAATTTGAGTCAAATCGGTGACCATGAATTTGACAGCTAGTGCCCCTTTAAACTTTATACTTTATTTATTTTGTCATATGTTTTGTTTCCGTCTTTTTTGTAACATCGATGTTTTTGGTGATTTATTTAGACCTATTTGCTTTTTGATGTTTTATATTTTAGAACGTGTGAACTCGTACAGAACCATTTATTTCATAAATACTTGAAGTACTCACTGTATAATATCATTTGTTTTGTTTCTTTTTTGTAATGGTTTTTAGTCAAAAGAGAAGTAAAGGATAACAAAAAGACCTTTCAATAGAAAAGTGAATGAATCAAACTTTAAAATCAAAACGATTGAAAAGACTAACTACAATAACAACCTGGCAGTAAACTAGGTTCTAACAAACAAAAAATTGGGCATATGTATACATTCTATATTTTTGCATGACAAACTCAAGAGGATGAGATTGAAGATTGAAGTGATCTTGGCATGTAAACATTTTTGCGCATAATTTATATTTTATTACTTCTTTTCATTGGCCAATTTTTATCGAACATTCACAGATATCAAACTATAAAGCACTGCAGGTGATTGCGAAACATTATCATATAATTACATTAGACGTATGTTTCATTATAATACGTTATTCTGATTGGCTACACTGCAATCTCGCGTTATTCTTTAAGCAATTGCATTACACAATAAAATTCATCATTCATAATGACAAAAGGTCCCACAATAAAGTGCATAGATAAATAAAATAAAAACTTGATAAAAATCGTGTTTACATGATCCTAGCTAAAATATGTAATTATTAGTATTGAATTCCTCTTTTTTTGACCGTGCGCACATTTTTAGAATGAAGCGCTTCTGCGCTTCATACAAAATGTACTTCGGTCAACGCTTTTACACCCTAATAAAGTTAAAAAAAAGAAGCATTCAATTCTTAAATAAAATTCAATATTGAAATTCAATTAAACTAAGAAAGGTTTTTTTTCAGAGTAATGGCAAGTAACTGGAATTTTTGTGGAGTTTGTGAACTACGCAATATCAGTAAACAATCAGTCATATGGTGTTCAGATTGTGAGGAGGGTCTCTGTTATAATTGTAAGGACCATCACAGTTTATCCAAAGGATCGCGTAATCATGGAACCGTGACGATAGCCGAGTATCAGAAGTTACCAAGTAACGTTATTCAAATAGCACAGTCCTGCAAGAAACATGATCAAAAGTATCAAATAATCTGTAAGACGCATGATTGTCCATGCTGTAAACGATGCGTAATTGAGGATCACAATAAATGTGAAGATTTAAAAGATATAGATGATGTCATAAAAGGTATCAAGTCTTCAAATGTATTCCAAGATATCGAGAAGACTCTGAACGAGGTTAAAACCCAATTCCAAAGAATTCGAAAAGATCGTGAAGAAAATCTAGCGTCTTTGAAAGAACAAAAGAAGAACATTAAAATTGAGATTCAAAAAGCTAAAAGATCAATTAATAATCACCTAGACCAACTACATCAGACACTGCTGAGAGATCTTGATGCATCAGAGGAGACAGAGAATAAGAAAATTTGTCAGCTACTGAGTGAAGTGGAGAATAAGGAAAAAGAAATTGAAGATTTCAAAGCTTGTTTATCGAACATTAAGCATTATGCTTCCGAAATGCAAACATTCCTTGCAGCAAAAGAAATGGAAAGCGATTTAGCAAAGCAAGAGCATTTTGTTCAATCGATAATTAAAAACGGAAAATTGAATCATCCACAAATGTCTTTGAAAATTGAAACGATGATACAGAATATTCCAATTAATATAGAATCATTTGGAGAAATAACTGTTGTTAATGAGGCGAACAAACTTATGATAAGTAGGCATAAGGATCAACAGGCTCAACAGATGAGTTTTGTTCCGTCACCAAAGTCCATTGAAAACCTGACACTAATGTTAGAAATGAAAGTCAACGTCGATGCAAGAAAGATCAGAGGATGTACCATTATACCTGATGGAAGGATGATGTTCACTTGTAACAATCAACAAAAAGTTATAGGAATAAACAAAGATGGTACAAAGGACTTTGAAATAAAACCAGGTAAATGCTTTGATATGGTGTACATAGGTAACAATAAAATTGCTGTTACTGCTGGTCGTTACTTCGGACCGTATATCATCAAATGCATTGACATAGATCAAAGAAAAGTAACGACAACGTTTGATGTTGGATCAGAAAATACAGGTGTAGTGCTAACAAACGAAGGAACATTAATATATTGTTCAAGGAATAGAGGGTTTAGGACGATTGATTTAAATGACGGTACAAAAGGTTCAATAAAATCCGGACCACTTTGTAATTGGGGATATCCATGTGTAACAACGTTTGATAAACACCTGTTTTATACAAACCCCGACAGCAACACAGTTACATGCAGTGATTTCGAAGGACAGTTACAATGGGAATTCAAGGAGGAAAACGTTTTAAAATATCCACAAGGTATTTCCGTAGACAACGATGGAAATGTATACGTAGTGGGGACCAGTTCAAACAATGTAGTGGTTATTTCAAATGACGGAAAACATTACAGACAAATTATATCTTCCACTGTAGGTCTAACTAATCCACAGGCATTGCATTATGACCAGTCAACAAACTCATTACTGGTGGCAAACAATCAGGACCGCGCTTTTTTGTTTAGTGTAAAGTAGTGAAAGAAGTAAATCGGATTTGAATAAAATGTGTATGTACATTATCAGCATAGTGAACGAAGGATGCCATTTACTCTATAAACCTGTTCATTTATCCTGAAACCTGACACAGGTTAAGACCTTTCACATGTTCTAACTTAACCAATCATCTCCTGAGATCAACGGCAACGCACTTGGATAAATGTTTTTAAACAATTGGTGCCAAAATGGTTAAAAGTATTTGACCCAGAGAGCTGTTGATTCTTTGTTTTACAGTCCATGATTTTAATATATAATCCAATATTGATTCTTCTGGTCTAATCTACGAATTTTTCATATTTCAACTATTTTTAAAGGAATATTGCCACTTGGAAATATATTTATAGAAAATTGCATTGTAAGCGCTCTTGTTTACATTACTTGTAGGATTTCTTAAAAATTTATAGCAAAAGTCACATCAGCAAATTTTTGGAAAGTCTGCGCTTATCAACATTTTTACAGGGTTGATGCCCTTTTTGGAATACATGTATATATTGAAAATGCGATTTAACGCATACATTTCATGTAAGATGTGGATAGAATATCTTCTTATTTGTATTGTTTTTTTAAGCCTTTTTTATACGACCGCAAACCATTTTTTTTTCATATTTTTTTTTCTCTCAAAATTTTCCATTATTCATTGATTATTTCGGATTTATATATAAAAGCAAATACTAATGATATGAGAAGAGATATAAACCAAACAGGGTGTGTAAATTTTATATATAACAGATTAACAGTATTGCGCAATAACAAGAAATCTTCAATTTCACAGTATTACGCAATATCACAGTATTACGCAATATCACAGTATTGCGCAATAGCAAGAAATCTTCAATTGCACAGTATTGCGCAATAGCAAGAAATCTTCAATAGCGTAATATTGCTCAATAGCAAGAAATCTTCAATTGTACAGTATTGCGCAATAGCACAGTATTGTCATATTCCATATTCTATATGTAAGACGCGTTATACAATTATTGACTTGAAAAAAATTAAAACAAATCAACTATTTATATATTTCTCTGTCCTGAGTGTTTTTGCGTTATTTGTACTGTATTCTTGTTACCTAATGTTGTTATTTTAGCGGTATGTTTAACATTGCCATATAAGCGGGAGGTTTGGCTAGCCATAAAACCAGGTTCAACCCACATTTTTTTCTTCAAATGTCTTGTACGAAGTCAGGAATATGGCAGTTGTTATCAAATAGTCCGTTTCTATGCATGTTGGCAGTTGTTTTGGTAACAGTATAGTGTTACTGTTGTTCCGTTGTTTTCCTCTTAAAGTTGATGCATTTCCCTCGGTTTTAGTTTGTGACCCGGATTTGTTTTCGCTTAATCGATTTTTGATTATTGAACAGCGGTATACTACTGTTGCCTTTATTTATAGATTTCGTGCCTCCGAAGTGCTTTTCCTCAAACAGGAACGCTCAAGCCAAATATATGACTTATGGATGTATAAGAACTGAAACAATTGAAGAGCTATATATTTAGGTCATCTTTGCCTGATGGACTTATAGAAAGTTATATTTAAAATCTTATGGTTCTATCTTTCTGGGATTTTACTAGGATCTATAGTTTAGAAGTGTTGATCGTTCTGTGTTAAATTACAAATGTCCATATAAGTTCTCCGATTGTATATTATTTTGATAGAAAATCAAATAGGTTAATGCTGTGTACCTTTTAGTATTAATGTGTAGGTCCCATGATTGTCATACATCATACGGTTATACTCGACGTGACATCAGATCCTTATTTGAAATAGACATTACGGTCACACAATCACGGATATGGAAACAAAAACCGGGTTTAACCCACCATTTTCTTTGGAAAATACCTGCACCAAGTCAAGAATATGACCAGTGGTTAATATAGTCAGGCTTTTATTTTGTCAGGTTTTATTGACTTTTTTAATTTACCAATGAGTTTGATATTTTTGTTCATACTTTTTGTCATGTCAATAACACATTTGTGTGACTTGTATTTTGTTATTGAGATCCCGACTCTTTAAATAGTGTTCTCTGTATTGTTATAAACATACATTTTACCAATTTTCTTAGAATGATGTTAGTCTTGGGCTCTTATATAAGTCATTGTTTTCAAGCCTGTACATATCTCATGCATTCGACCATGTGTGTATGTGCCTGTCGCAAGTAGGGAACCTGCAATTCAGTGGTTGACGTTTGTTGCTGTGTTACATATTTGTTTATCGTTCATATTTTTGTACATTTATTAGGCCGTTAGTTTTCTTGTTTGAGTTCTTTTATATTTGTGATTTCGTGGCCTTTTATAGCTGGCTATGCGGTATGGGCTTTGCTCATTGTTGAAGGCCGTACGGTGACCTATAACTGTTAATTTCTGTGTCATTTTTTCTCTTGTCTTATTGGCAATGAAACCACATTTTCTTTTTTATATTGCTCGTTCCTCGTTTTTTATATAGATTAGATCGTTGGTTTTCCTGTTTGAATTGTTTTACAGTCATTTTGGGGCCCTTTATAGTGTGCTGATCGTTTTGAAGACCGTACTTTGACCTATAATTATTAACTTCATAGATTGTGACTTGGATGGAGAGTTGTCTCATTGGCACTCATACCACATCTTCTTATCTATATTTACAATAATACAGCAAATATATATTTAAATAAACAAAAGTAAATCCGGATCTGGTGTACAAAAAATATTAACACCTTATGTTTATGACATAACATCGTGGACACAAGGTAATTGTTTTCTGTTTAGTATTAAATTTATATTAAGATCCATTTTGTTACATCTTGTGATAAATTTTATTTGGTAATCGCCAATGGCAGTCAGTAGGGTTAAAGAACATCAGTTGTTCGACCTGTTAGTCAAATGCGTTTTGTTTAAATATACTTCTTCACTTTTTTGTTCTTTTGGAACATGTTGTTTGTGCTGTATTTAAACCCTTCTTCAACGAAATTTGTTTTACATGCACACGTATAAAAATTGCGGTTTTTATCCAACGCAATCCTAGGTTTGAACGTAGTTTTCAATTTAGACTCGTTTATATTTTTCGTTTGGACTTGTATCATATTTTCCCTCCGGTTTATATGATCCGTTCATCCTATATTGACTCTTAAAATTCAAGAGTCTATCTAAAAATGAGTGTACATTTTATATGGCCTTCCAAAAACCGTTTCGATCCCTAACATCACTGAAGAGACATTTATTGTCGAAATGCGGATCTGGTGTACAAAAAAATATTAACACCTTACGTTTGTGGCATAACATCGTGGCTACAAGGTAATTGTTTTCTGTTTAGTATTAAATTTGTATTAAGATCCATTTTGTTAAATCTAGTGATCAATTTTCTTTGGCAATCGCCAATGGCAGTCAGTAGGGTTAAAGAACATCAGTTGTTCGACCTGTTAGTCAAATGCGGTTTTTTTGAATATACTTCTTCACTTTTTTGTTCTTTTGGAACATGTTGTTTGTGCTGTATTTAGACCCTTCTACAACGAAATTTGTTTTACATGCACACGTATAAAAGTTGCGGTTTTTATCCAACGCAATCATAGGTTTGAACGTAGTTTTCAATTTAGAATCGTTTATATTTTTTCGTTTGGGCTTGTATTTTATTTTCCCTCCGGTTTATATGATCCGTTGATCCTATATTGACTCTTAAAATTCAAGAGTCTATCTAAAAATGACGGTACATTTTACATGGCCTTCCAAATACCGTTTCGATCCCTAACATCACTGAAGAGACATTTATTGTCGAAATCCGGATCTTGTGTACAAAAAATATTAACACCTTATTTTTATGGCATAACATCGTGGACACAAGGTAATTGTTTTCTGTTTAGTATTAAATTTGTATTAAGATCCATTTTGTTACATCTTGTGATCAATTTTATTTGGTAATCGCCAATGGCAGTCAGCAGGGTTAAAGAACATCAGTTGTTCGACCTGTTAGTCAAATGCGTTTATTGACTCTTAAAATTCAAGAGTCTATCTAAAAATGAGGGTACATTTCATATGGCCTTCCAAATGCCGTTCCGATCTCTAACATCACTGAAGAGACAATCATTACGGATATTTATTACAAGAAGACAGATACACACCAGTATTTAAATTTTGAATCATGCCACCCATCACATACAAAAAGAAACATTCCATATTGTATGGCAAGACGAGTATGTTCAATTGTGTTGGATAAAATTCTTCGCAAAAGAAGATTAGAAGAACTGAAGACATATCTCTTACAACAGAAATATCCATTAAAACTTATAGATGACAGTATTGAGAGGACAAATAAAATGTCTATAAATCAACTTAGAACACCAAAGGAACAGACAACCGATGATGATGTCCTCCCGTTTGTGACCACTCATGATCCGTCATTACGAAATGCCTTCAAGTTTATAAAATCGAATTTTCCGATTTTACATCAAAGTGAAATAATGAAAAATTTGATAAAAGAAGAATCGATCATTTATAGTAGAAGACAACCGAAAAATTTGAAACGCCAACTTACAAAAGCGCGATTTGATATAGTTGAAAACATATCATCCGTACAAATTTGTGGCGATTCACCTGTGGAGTATGTTCCAGAGACAATTATAATTACTTAGAAATTGGTAGTACGAAATATTTCAAACACGATAAGAAATTTACAGTAAACACAAACAACTTGCAAATCAGAAAATTTACTGTATTGTATAACATGTGTCAACTGTAAAGAAAATTACATAGGTCAAACAGGAAATAGTGTGTGTGAACGGGTCAGGATCTATAAACAGCAAATACGGCAACCCGAGTACAGACAAATTCCGTTGAGCGAACATTTAGACATTTGTGCGGGAGGAAAATTAAAATTTTTCCCGTTCTTCAAATGTACGCAACCAATAGAAGAATACCGTAAAGAACTAGAGATAAAATTCATAAAAGTGTTAGGCGCCAAGCTTAATGATTAGTAGTTACATGAACAATAACGTCGCGTCATACTACTAATATGTTACGAACAATGACGTTACGTCATAATACTAATGTGTTCCCCATAACGACGTTCATAGTCTTGAAAAGTCCCAAGATGGATGAAAGCGCTAGACAATGCTGCTTTTAAAACTCTTTTTGTGTATTTAATTTTTAATATATATATATGCATGGGTTCGAATCCCGGCGAGGGAAGAACCAAAAATTTGCGAAAGCAAATTTACAGATCTAACATTGTTGGGTTGATGTTTAGACGAGTTGTATATACATACAACTCGTCTAAACATCAACCCAACAATGTTAGATCTGTAACTCGCCGGGATTCGAACCCATGCTACTGTGATATCGTGACACCAAATCGCCTGCACTGCAGCCGTCCCGCTAGACCACACGACCACCTGGGCTCTCATTAAAAGAGCTTTCGCTGGCCGTGTATTACCTTTCCTCGTCAGTTTTAATCTAACGGCGTACTACAGTACATGATATATAAGGCATGAAGATGTTATTGTTACAGATCAGCTAAATTATCTATAGTAAAGGATCCTACAAATTAATGTAATATACAGTCCCAGAAAATAATTATATTTATAAGTACGTCTGAGTCAGTGACAACTCTACAACAGATGTATCCATCGGATCGCCATCAATGATGGTGATACATGGCTGTGTACATAATGTATATACAACTCGTCTAAACATCAACCCAACAAGGTTAGATCTGTAACTCGCCGGGATTCGTACCCATGCTACTGTGATATCGTGACACCAAATCGCCTGCACTGCAGCCGTCCCGCTAGACCACACGACCACCTGGGCTCTCATTAAAAGAGCTTTCGCTGGCCGTGTGTTACCTTTCCTCGTCAGTTTTAATCTAACGGCGTACTACAGTACATGATATATAAGGCATGAAGATGTTATTGTTACAGATCAGCTAAATTATCTATAGTAAAGGATCCTACAAATTAATGTAATATACAGTCCCAGAAAATAATTATATTTATAAGTACGTCTGAGTCAGTGACAACTCTACAACAGATGTATCCATCGGATCGCCATCAATGATGGTGATACATGGCTGTGTACATAATGTATATACAACTCGTCTAAACATCAACCCAACAATGTTAGATCTGTAACTCGCCGGGATTCGTACCTATGCTACTGTGATATCGTGACACCAAATCGCCTGCACTGCAGCCGTCCCGCTAGACCACACGACCACCTGGGCTCTCATTAAAAGAGCTTTCGCTGGCCGTGTGTTACCTTTCCTCGTCAGTTTTAATCTAGCGGCGTACTACAGTACATGATATATAAGGCATGAAGATGTTATTGTTACAGATCAGCTAAATTATCTATAGTAAAGGATCCTACAAATTAATGTAATATACAGTCCCAGAAAATAATTATATTTATAAGTACGTCTGAGTCAGTGACAACTCTACAACAGATGTATCCATCGGATCGCCATCAATGATGGTGATACATGGCTGTGTACATAATGTATATACAACTCGTCTAAACATCAACCCAACAATGTTAGATCTGTGCATTTGCTTTCGCAAATTTTTGGTTCTTCCCTCGCCGGGATTCTAACCCATGCTACTGTGATATCGTGACACCAAATCGCCTGCACTGCAGCCGTCCCGCTAGACCACACGACCACCTGGGCTCTCATTAAAAGAGCTTTCGCTGGCGGTGTGTTACCTTTCCTCGTCAGTTTTAATCTAGCGGCGTACTACAGTACATGATATATAAGGCATGAAGATGTTATTGTTATAGATCAGCTAAATTATCTATAGTAAAGGATCCTACAAATTAATGTAATATACAGTCACAGAAAATAATTATATTTATAACTACTTCTGAGTCAGTGACAACTCTACAACAGATGTATCCATCGGATCGCCATCAATGATGGTGATACATGGCTGTGTACATAATGTATATACAACTCGTCTAAACATCAACCCAACAATGTTAGATCTGTAAATTTGCTTTCGCAAATTTTTGGTTCTTCCCTCGCCGGGATTCTAACCCATGCTACTGTGATATCGTGACACCAAATCGCCTGCACTGCAGCCGTCCAACTAGACCATACGACCACCTGGGCTCTCATTAAAAGAGCTTTCGCTGGCCGTGTGTTACCTTTCCTCGCCAGTTTTAATCTAGCGGCGTACTACAGTACATGATATATAAGGCATGAAGATGTTATTGTTACAGATCAGCTAAATTATCTATAGTAAAGGATCCTACAAATTAATGTAATATACAGTCACAGAAAATAATTATATTTATAACTACTTCTGAGTCAGTGACTCGAACCCATGCTACTGTGATATCGTGACATTAAATCGCCTGCACTGTAGCGGCCCCGCTAGACCACACGACCACCTGGGTTTCATAAAAATGAAGCTTTCGGTGGCCGGGTGTACCTTTCCACGTCAGTTTTAATCTAGCGTCGTACTACAGTACATGATATATAAGGCATGAAGATGTTTTTCTTACAGATCAGCTATAAACTTTCTGTGACTGTGATCTTACATTAATTTGTAGGATCCTTTTCTATAGATAATTTATCTGATCTGTAAGAATAACATCTTCATGCCTTATATATCATGTAGTGTAGTACGACGCTAGATTAAAACTGACGTGGGCTATATATATATGCTTCATAGTCCGAAGTGTCGTTTTGATATTGTTAATTACAAAGTGTGCTAGTGACCTAATACGATATTTATGGGGTGAGAGCGAAGTGTGCTAGTGATCCCATATATATCGTATTAGGCCACTAGCACACTATGTAACGAATATACTGACTATTTTCACATTTGGTAGTCAGACGAGTGGTATATCAAATCGACCAAGTCTTTAATACCGTTAGTATTAAGAACCTACGTCCATTGGTTTATACAAAAACAAATGCCAACAATAACAACTTTTGAAATTAAGTTTTGTTTCAATCATTCGTCATCAGTTTCTTCGCCTGTTGAATTCTTTAAGATTTTGCCTCAACACTGTGTTGTTTTTATGAATGGACGTTACACCACTACTTATCGTTTATTAAAATCCCCCCGCCTATTTACCTAATATGGAATATACTCGGTATTCCCGCGGTTGCTTATAATCAATCATATTCCTAGAAATGTACAGGAGATAAGATGAATGTACATAAGTATTCGAAATGTGTTTTTGGTTTGCTGCACATCCATCAATTCGAGTGCATTTGTAATTGAATAGAAAATAATTCACAAAGGAGCCCCTGTGTCACTCCTACGATTGCTTCTGTTAATTTAAAAGTGCAATATTGACTGCTAAAACAAGGTCAATAATTGGTAACAAATGGAAAATAGTTTCCTTTATTCATATAAAATTATTAGCTTTTTCTGTCGTTGCTGTGATGCATTAAATGTGTAAAAAGTTACCCCTAGCTATACACATTTGACAAATGTGTCTGTATTCAATCATTAAAATACTGAGAAAATACTGCTGCATCCTGAATTCTTGTTACTATAAAGAAGCATTTTGATACGACTGTCATACAAGTGAGAGGTTTAGCTAACTTTAAACGAGGTTTAATACACAATTTTCTACATAAATAAAGTCAGGAATATGACAGTTGTTATCCATTCGTTCGATGTGTTTAAGTTTTTGATTTTGCTATTTGATTATGGTCTTTCTGTTTAGTTTTTTCCTCGGAGTTCAGTCTTTTATTAGATTTCACTATTTTCCAATGTTCGTAGTGTCCTAATCATAATGCATAACCTAAATCAGTAATATTGAAGAAAAAAAAATGCCAGTGTTTTATCTCTATTGTTGTTTATTTACGACCGTTAGCTATTTATGATAAACATATCGATGATAAGAAATAAATCATACAAATTAAAAATGATAAAATAATAGTTTAGTTACAAAAGTCAAATCATGATTACTCAACCTTTTCAGTGTCGACAGTTCTTTCCCGATGTTTTTAATGTTGTCTAGTAATAGTGGATGCTGGATAGTTTCATTATCTACTCTGTAGCAACGCTCCATTAGCGCCTATGTATTCCTCAGTTTATACAACATTCTAGAGCTTTAATACCTATCATGATTGTCTTAATTAATGGTTGCTGCTTACAAGTAGCTTTATTAACCAAGATTTTTATGTGGTTCTTTCAAAAATTTAACGGAGTCATCTCGAGATGGTTTACCGTCATGAAATATTTATGCCACTGATGACAAAGGATATGTCTTTAAGACAATCAAGTCACTTTTCAACGATTGAGACACTATCGAGTTTGCACTTTCATGGAGTTGGATATGTTCGAGGTCTTTTTAATAACAGTGTTTCTACCACTTGTGTTTCTCTTGTTCCTGTTTCGTTTATTTGAGGAAACATCTGCAAAACTATCTGCCGATTTTTATTTTAGACGACAAAAGAATAAAAGATTTGAACAGACATCATGATTTTTTATTATTTTTTGTCACCTGACTACAGCTTGCGTGTGCTTACGTATTAAACAGAACTTAAATGATACAAAACCCCTTACCTCAGATGCAAGGTCTACAAACATACCTGATTTGGATAATTGATAGTAACAACCGTTTCATAAAACTTTTTTTTTTAAACAAACCATTTGAATCAAACTGCCAACCACGTTAGTTTAAGAATTGGTTTGAGGAATAAAATGAAAATACTGAGATATATGCTAATAATATAAGTATGGTGATAGTTTAAAAAAACCCAATAGACATCACAAGACAAGAAGAAAAAAAAAGAAAAGTTTTTTTTATCGTTAATTCGATATTCCAATATTGTATTTATACCACTGAATCAACGGTTCTTAATGAATTGAAAGGACTGAAAATCATCTGATCGGAAGTCTTGACATCCAGAAATATCTGTTTTATAAATTTGGCCTCCTCCAAAACATATATTATTTGTTATCTAGTTTCAACATATCATTAGACCAACTATATAATGCTAACAGAAACTTCAGATAGATAACGCAAACATGTCAATCTAAAAGATTGCGAATTTCCGTTAACTTCCAAGATTAAAAGGGACGCATTTTTTTGACTCGCTTTTGAAAATTATGAGCCCCACACTTATTCGTGTGTTTTTCGAAAGAAATTATATATGAAAGGAGATAAACGATGTCTGCTGAAATTCTGTTTAGGTATATTTGTTCAGGGGCAGATCCAACCAATTAAAATAAAAGGGGGTCGAATGACCGTAATAAAAAGGAGGCCTGGATCCGCCACTGTTTAATGTAAGACTATTCCTGATGCAGTCAGTAATGATTTCGGCGTGTGACTCATTCACAAAGCAGAATTTACTATATTAACGGCATAATTGATATAAAAAGTAAAAACACAAAAATACTGAACTCCGAGGAAAATTCAAAAAGGAAAATCAAAAATCAAAAGGCAAAATCAAAAGTCCAAGCACATCAAACGAATGGATAACAACTGTCATATTCCTGACTTGGTACAGGCATTTTCTAATGTAGAAAATGGTGGATTGAACCTGGTTTTATAGCTAGCTAAACCTCTCACTTGTATGACAGTCGCATCAAATTCCATTACATTGTCAACGATGCATGAACAAAACAAACATACTCAAAGAGTAAAAATGTCAAAAATAGGGGTACAACAGTCAATATTGTGTTATCATCTTAATATCACTACATAAACAACAAATGTAACAAAGTAGCACAAAAAGGCATACATCAAATTCAACATTCTCATTTTGCTTTTCCTATACGGCTGAATTTATCTATGTAAAGTCTACCCATAAATGAAAGAAGGTTTTCATTACTGGTGTAAAATTGCGCGTTTGAAATTCGCACAGGTAGACATAAAAATAATTTTGTCGTATGACGGCATACATAAATGCAGACTCACGTAAAGTAGATATAACAAAAAACAGACTTACAGTAAAAATAATAAATAAATAATGGTGTGGTTCAAAGTATGACGGGATACATAAGTACAGTTTCACGTCAAATACGGCTGAATTTATCTATGTAAAGTCTACCCATAAATGATAGAAGGTTTTCATTACTGGTGTAAAATTGCGCGTTTGAAATTCGTACAGGTAGACATAAAAATAATTTTGTCGTATGACAGCATACATAAATGCAGACTCACGTAAAGTAGATATAACAAAAACCAGATTTAACAGTAAAAGTAATAATAATAAATAAAACAATGGTGTGGTTCAAAGTATGACGGGATACATAAGTACAGTTTCACGTCAAATGTATATCATAAAAAACAGACTAAACAGAAAAAGTAGTCTTATTGAATAAAATAGTTTTGTCATTCATAGTATATCAAGATCCTTAAGTAAAAGTAATATCAATAAATGAAATAATTTTGCCGTTCAAAGTATGTGGTTTTACATAACCACAGAGTCACTTCAAATGAATATCTAAAAAAGACATATAAAAGAATACTATAATACGTAATTAAGATGATAACAAACGTCAGTACGCAAAATCTATACTTCAAGACCATCTTGTATTATTTGTGAAGTTGATACGGAATATTTATCAACAAGTTCTGGGTATCTTCCGATGAACTTTTTTAGAAAAAGGACGAGACGTTCTTTGACATATCCCTGGTTCATCAATTTTCTGCTCAGACACTGGTGACGTTTTACAAAGTCTGAATAGGAGCTGCAAGCTCTTGAATACCTAATAAGTTGGGAAATGTATATTCCATATGCAGGTGAAGTTGGTATATTACTACTAAGGTGGGGGAAATTGATAATTTCAAAATTAAAATCGTCTCGTTTGTCATAGATTCTGGTACTGAGATGACTGTGTATGTCAAATTCGAGGTATAAGTCTAAAAATGAGGCAGAGGAAGCCGTGTCTGTGGTCTCTTTAATTTCTAGTTCTGGTGGGTATATTAATGGAATCCAATCAGAAAAGTTCGGATTGTTAATGGAAAGAACATCATCAATATATCTGAAAGTGAAATTAAATAACCTGGCTTCTTTGATCTTCTTGTTTTTGACAAGTGTCTGAAGGAACTCCGATTCATATGAAAATAAGAAGAGGTCGGCAAGGAGAGGCGCACAGTTCGTTCCCATAGGAATGCCGACAATTTGTTGAAAAAGTCTACCTCCAAATTCAACAAATATGTTGTCAATAAGAAACTCCAGCATACTGATCACTTGTTCCTCTGTGTAGTATGTTTTACCCTTTTGTTCCTTATTAACAAAATATGCCTTGTGGTATCCCAAAGTGATAAATTTATAGCGTATGCTACCATTTTTATGATGAAAAGCATTGTGAATTATTTCTTTTAGACGGGTTTTCAATTTCACATGGGGAATGGTTGTATACAAGGTTGAAAAATCAAAAGTTTTAATAGAACTAATTTCAGAAAAAGACCGAGATTTAAAATTATCCAGAAGTTCTTTAGAGTTTTTCAGAATCCACATATGGTTAATACCACTACGTGAGTAAACAGTTTCACAGTATATCTGAAGACCCTCTTTAACTGCGGACAGAGTTTTAGTCAATCTAATGGACAATTCTTTAGTAGAACAAGCAGATGAGCCGGCTATGTACCGTTGTTTGTACGGAATTTAAAACATTTCTGACAGAACGAAATAACGCAATTATATTATTATTTTTTTATAAAGATTAAAGTCTATGTTCATATATGTTTGCATCAGAAGTCTTTTTTTTAAGATAGTACTTGTTATTGGTATCGTATGTAAATACAAAAATCTATGTGATGAGAAATATTTTTGATGAATCCTAAACTAGTTTGATGCAGTATTGTTATTATGTTTTACTCACTGAAACAAGTATTTATGGTCTTCATCATGTGATAAGGCATAATACCCTCTATAACAATGTCTGGATTTGGCTTACAAAATGAACTATGGTAAAAATGTGGCCCAAAAAAAAAAAATAAAAAAAAAAAATTAAACGGTGCTAAAATTTAAAGAATGTGTAACGGTTTATTTCTTCCTCTGTGATATTTTATCCTGAGGATGATTTGTCCCGGTAATTTTTCTCCAGGCATTGTATTTCACAGGTTGATTTTCTCCAGAGGAGTGAAAATCTATCTGTGTTATGCGTATAGTATATACCGGTATATATTTGCCGTACTATATTTCACAGAACCGTGTGAAATAGAATCCCATTAACTACTATGTAAGTTACTCACAATCAATATATACCTGACTATAATTATAAAATGTTTCACAAAGGTAGACCAAATTTGTATAATTTATCAAAGGGAGGTAATTATGAGCAATTTATATTTTAAAGATATTAATATAATATATGTCTGAATCTATTTTAAAATGAAAATTTTTTAATCTTATTTTTTATATATTCATTTATATAAAAAGATGACTTACAACTTGATTTAATAAGACAGATAACATTTCAAAGGTAAAAACTATCCAGCTGTTAAACATGCTTTTGATCCAAAATATATTGTTATGCTATGATTTGTCTGATTTCCATATAATCAACAACTACATCTCCGTCCACAGACAAAACTATTTAAATAGTTAAAAATATCATCATAATCAAATTCTTCTATAACTGTTAACAGTAGTAATGCAACTATATTTCTACCTTACTTTTAAATTTATATAAATGTACTGAGATCTGAAAACAACTCACTTTGACATGCATTTCACTAACCTTATTTAATCATGATATTATTTTCCCAATTACGATCTTTGAAATTATTTTCTTTTTAAAAGGATGATATTGACTTGAATATTTCAGGAAATTTTTTCAAGGATAATTTGTGAAATTATTTCCCATTATAATACATTTTTTTTTTTAACAATTTCGCTTTATTTCAAATACACTATTATTATTTCATAGTATTTTTAAAGGATAAGTTTTTTCTAAAAACTATTCAATAAGTTAACTACCCAGATAGAATTTCACGGCAAAAGAAAAAATATTCCAGGGAAATATGTTCCTCCGGATAAAAAGATAACAACAACTACTGTGACATTTTTTCCTCCGGATCAAATTTCACCCGGATATAATTTTGCTTTACAAATGCTGGTGAAGAATGGACATACCTTATCATGCTAATAGAGAAGTATGGTATAAAATATAATACAATTATGGCCTTTGTATGAGGTCGATACTATGATATTCTTTTGGTCGATATATCGTGTATTGACCTCATACAAAGGCTATAATTGTTATATTATTAATTTCCGACATAATCGTCAGTGTTATGTATTCGATTATTTGATTTTGTTGCAATTTTATAGAAATCATATAGTCGTCTAGACAATAACAACATATAAGTTGTTATTTCGTTTATTTTTTATGTTTTTTGTACATCTTATGTATTTGAAGATTTTTTCTTCAAAAACTCGATCATAAATATAATTTTTCAAATTTTTTTTTTACAATATCATGAAACTCTTCACATTTCGTCTCAAAGTATATATACTGAGCCAAAAACTTAAAAAAAAAATTTTTTTTTGTTCTTTCTGGAAAAAATTATTTAAACATCATTAATATACTCCTTAGTTTTACCTGTAATTTACAACAGTCGTACTTTTTTCCTGGTGATTGATTTAGCGCCATCTCAGCTTTGCACGTGTAATTGATGTGTTTTACCTTCTGTACCTATACTTTAAAAACGATATTAAAAAAAATAATTTCTTTTTAACTAACGTTAAGAAACACACCATTGGTAAGACAAGCACATACACCTTTGAAAAAATTGCATGGGGCGTCAACCAGGCCTCCCCGAAAATGACCGTCAGAAAGCTCTTGGAATTGTTGATGCCGGAATAAGTGTTGCTGACAACGGGCCTCGATTTAATGTGCATAAGGCAACAGTTTAGAGACTAACAAACAGATATCGACAAATAGCAACTGCACAGGATAGGTCGATATCTCGTAGACCAAAAAAATTTTTGTCAAGGGAGGAGCGTTACCTTCGCTTTAGGTCAACACGTGACAAGTTTTTTTCCGGCCACAATAGTGCATTGACTAAGGGCAGCTGCTGGTGTGCCTGCCAATCCTTCGTTGGTACACTTAGGGCATGGCTGAAAATTGATTTTGAATAACACTATACATTTGCTATACTCATTTCCGCATTTTGGCCCTCCCGCGCTCCATACAAAGAAAATCCTCATGAATGTTAGTGATAAACATGCATGTTGCTTCTGACATGTCATAATTCCATTTTGTTATTATTAAAATTATATGTTGCTATGATTTTGTAATAAGATAAAATGTCACATTTTTTTGGCTAAACTTTTTTGGCTCAGTATATATTTTTTTTTAAATATTCTAAAAATAACTGTTCAATATGCTTTTCACTATCCGCCTTTTTCTATCTTCCTTCGAAAATATAGTTTAACATGTGACTTTCCTGTAACGAATTAAAGTAGTTAAAATTTATGAATTAATAATATCAAATAATGAAGTAATGAAACTCCTTCCCTAACCCACTCCTTTTCAGATTGCAAAATTATATGCAAAGGGAAATAACTGTTGATGGTAAATAGGTTGTGTGATCATATGCTGATTATTAGCTTCCTGGTTGTAAGTACGTCTAATTTGTCTTGACAAGACTTCTTTATAGACAAAACAAATATGTTAATTTTTCAGTTGTGTATTGTTATCAAACACGAGTTATGTATGGCAAACCCTTGTTATGATGTGTACCAGAAAACTCTTTTATAAATGAAATTGATTGTTAAAAATGATGACCATGAACACTACAAAACACCCCGTAGAGTATAGATCTATACCGAAGTTTAGGTACTAGTAGCATTCGTATTTATTTTTCTTTTATTGTATTTTAACTAAACTTGTTTGACGTGAAATTTGTCCAATATGATTAAAGGAAAACAGACACAAGCAATATACCAATGATGTCCTGATATAATACACATCTATTAAGATTTATTCTGGCAAACGGGAGATAATCCTGATTGAATCATGTTTCATCACAACTGGGTATGATGATAATAAATTTGTATTTCTAAATGACGCTTATCAGTCAGGATCCTACTTCGTCAAAATTATCTCCCCATTACGCCAGTTCATTTTCACAATCGTTAAAATGGAAGCCATTGTAGCGATGACGCGCTACCAATTTTGCTCTTGGAAACCGATAAATTTATCCACATTGCACCAATACGATCCTTATATGTCAGTTATATTTTAAAAGACAAATGTATCAACTAGCTAATGAGCATCAGTTAATGATATTGTCTGCATTGATTCAACTTAAAACTATTGTCTGATCGGTTGTTAGGTGGAATTTTCGAAAAATCATAAACATTTAAAAAAAATCTAATTAAATATTTCGTGGAAGGGCAGACTAGATTTTTTTAGTGGTTGAAGACTATAAACCCTAGTTATCACACACAAAAAATTAGAATTTTTCGAAGATATGCATTTTCATCATCCAACTTGTTAGACTGTCGTCAAGTACTTTCAGTAAAAAAATAGCTATTCGAACACACCTTCCCTGTTTTTGTGACTCATTAGATAGGTATTTCACTTGACCCATATATTTCATCTTTTAGTACTGTTATTTTTTTGTGTTATAAAGTCAACCTGTAGCTTTAATATATAAAAATGATAGAATCTAAAGCGAGACGATGTATGAAATATTCTTACTTTGAACGATATCAAGACAAAATACTCAACTCAAACACGCCCTAACATAAAAAGGTGCACTCGATTTTCTCTTTTCGATACAATTGTTACCTATGTTTTGGAATTTTTTCTTCAGTCACATAATGGAAGGGCAGACACGAAAATTACTGAACTAATAGATTGATATCTTTTCCGTCCGTGGTAATTTTTTCAAAAAAATCGGAGGTTATGCATTTTTGTCATCCAACTTGAAAGATACCCATGTCGTCGACTTGATATCTAATTGTTCTGCTTAACTATGTACTAGATAAATTGAAAACTTATGCAAATGGTGTTTTTGAAATAAAACATCTCGTAATTGAGAAGAAAATTGCAGTTTTGTTTGTTTCTATTAACTTTTTAAAAATTTGTCACTATAGTAAACAATACAGTAAACATTTATCGCCTTCTCTAATAGAGAGCTTCGATTCTTTTGTTCTATTTCAACCTGGTTTCCGACTGTTATAAGACAATCAGTTTTAAGTTTTTACAAATAAAGCATGTTAAAGAGTAGCGAAAAAAACTCAAGGAACAGTTAATAGGGTATCTTACAAATTTTGGTCGGCTTTTTAATACAACAATGGTTCTAAGTACTATATTACACATGCTTAACTAAAAATTGGGGGGGGGGGGGGGGGACTATCCATTAGAGTCACCGACGTCGTGTTTGGTGCAGTCATTACCTAGCTATTAATTAATGAGAAAAGTTACCGATAGAAACGTGCGTTTGACGTAAAAAAGTATCAGCCTGTATTAATGAGTTTTTAAATCTGTTTGTCTCGTCATTGTTCGTTGATTTATTTTGACCCGTATAAATTTTGTTATTCTACTAGATTTATATTTGATAAAAATTCTGTTCTCGTGTGTACATGTACAATGACATTTATGCCATAAACACGAGTTGTACACAATTATCGTATCAATTGTGTTTTGTTAGTTTTAGCCAAAATAGAAGTAAATGATATGCATGATATGATGATAACAAAAAATAAAATAACAAAATTATTAAAAACGAAAAATCCCTTATCAAGTGACAAAATCAAAAGTTCAATTTCCTTAGAGTTAAGTAATCTTTGGTATTTTTGTTATATTACTTTATTCCTACCGTACATAAACAGTTTTTTTATTAGACTGCAGTCTATTTGAAATCTGATTAGAATACAGACCACGTAACCAAACTTTACTTACAAAGCTTGCGCATGCACATGATACTGTGAATTCATTAATATTCGTTGGATACTAATTTTCGTGGATTTCGTGTGTACAGGAGATCCAAGAATTCAAATATTCAACGAATTACAAATTTTCTAAAGGAATGTGTGCAGGCTTTGCCAAAACCACGAAATTAAATATCTAGAAATATGCAAAGTTCTCCTCAAACCACGAAAATTGGTACCAACGAAAATAAATGACACCACAGTATATGCATTTTATTTGCGTGTTAAAGATTATCATATAGAATTTCAAATTGACCATTGCATTAAAATAAGAGAGATTTAATTTCAGTATGATGGCAAGCAACTGGAAACTTTGTGGAGTTTGTGAACTACGCAATATCAGTAAACAGTCAATAATCTGGTGTTCAGATTGTGAGGAGGGTCTCTGTGATGATTGTACGGAACACCATGGTTTATCCAAAGCATCACGTAATCATGATACCGTGACGATAGCCGAGTACCAGAAATTACCAAGTAACGTTATTCAAATTGCACAGTCCTGTAAGAAACATGATCTAAAGTATCAAATATTTTGTATGAAACATGATTGTCCGTGCTGTAAACGTTGTGTGGTCGAGGAACACAATAAGTGTGAAGATTTAAAAGACATAGATGATGTCATAGGTGGAATCAAGTTTTCAAATGCATTCCAAGATATCGAAAGGACTCTGACCGAGGTAAAAGAACATATCCTAATGATACGAAAAGACCGTGAAGAAAACTTAGCGTCATTGAGAGAACAAAAGAAGAACATTGGAATAGAGATCCAAAAAGCTAAAACCTCAATCAATAATCACCTAGACAAACTACATCAGACACTACTGAGAGAGCTTGATTCATCGGAGGAGACAGAGAGTAAGAAGATTCGACAGTTACTGAACGGAGTTGAGACGCAGGAAAAAGAGATTGTAGAATTTCAAGCTGGGTTAGAAAATATTAAGCAGTATGCTTCTGAACTACAAACGTTCCTGGCAACAAAAGACATGGAGAGTGATTTAGCAAAGAAAGTAAATTTTGTTCAGTCAATAATTGAAAACGGAAAATTGAATCATCCACAAATGTCTTTGAAAATTGAAACGATTTTACAAAATATTACTATAGATGTTAAATCCTTTGGAGAAATCATCGTTGATAATGAGCCGAACAAACTTATGATAAGTAGGAAGAAGGATCAACAGGCTCAACAGTTCATTGCCGTTCCATTACCAAAGTCCATTGATAATCTAACATTGACGTTACGACAGACCGTCAACATTGATGCAACTGACATCAGAGGATGTACCATGCTGCCTGATGGAAGGATGATGTTTACTTGTTACGATCAAAATAAAGTTATAGCAATTAACAACGACGGTACGGAGGACTTTGAAATCAAAGTAGACAGAAGCTTTGATATCTTATATAGAGGTAACAACATAATAGTTGTTACTTCTGGTTGTTATCCAGGCTCTTATTTTATCAACTTTATTGACATTGAGACCAGGAAAGTAGCTAAAAAGCTTGATGTTGGATTATATAATGAAGGTGCAGTGCTAACAACTCAAGGAACATTGATATATTGCGCACGAGAAAATGGGTTAATAACGATCGATTTAACTAACGAAACAAACGGTTCCATAAGATCTGGACCTTTAAGTGTAATCAGTTATTCATATGTGACAAGTTTTGATAAAAATATCATATATACAAATCCTGATTACAACACAGTGACATGCATTGATATCCGAGGTAATACACAATGGGAATTCAAAGATGAAAGCGTTTTAAAATTCCCCCAAGGTATCTCCGTAGACAAAAATGGGAATGTGTACGTTGTTGGAGCCGTAACCAACAATGTTGTGGTTATATCACATGACGGTAAACGTCATAGACAAATTTTATCTTCGACTGAAGGTCTAGCCAACCCACAAACATTGCATTATGATCAGTTAACAAACTCACTTTTAGTTGCTAACCAACGAGGTCGCATATTTGTGTTTGATGTAAAATAGTAAAAAAAAGTAAACTAGATATGCATAAAATGTAAACGGCCACTACTATCACAGTTTTCACTATAACTCTTTCATATATATTTGTTTTGAATATCATTGTGTCTGTATAAGAGATCTAGATGTTAAAACGCCTGACTATACACACATATGTCTGTGAGTAACACTAAAGGACACATAATGAAAAGAAAACACTGTTTAAAAATATTCATGTGGAAATGCATAAAATATAAGGCAACTCGTATAGGGATTGGTACCAATATCATGCTGCATTAATAGTTTTGATGTATTATCATTGTTGATCCAGACATAAAATTATGTGCTAACTTGCCATTGTATTATATTATTGCAAAAAGGGGATTTATTGTTATTTGTCAGTAGCAAATTGACGTGGATTTTCGGGGGAAATTGTAAACCACGAAATTACGTTTCAACCAAATCTTCAAAAATTGATACCCACGACAGAAATAATTCACAATAAAATTGAGAATGGAAATGGGGAATGTGTCAAAGAGACAACAACCCGACCAAATAAAAAACAACAGCAGAGGGTCACCAACAGGTCTTCAATGTAGCGAGAAATTCCCGCACCCGGAGGTGTCCCTCAGCTGGCCCCCAAACAAATATACACCAGTCCAGCGAAAATGAACGCCATACTAATTTCCAAATTGTACACAAGAAACTAAAATTAAAATAATACAAGACTAACAAAGGCCAGAGGCTCCTGACTTGGGACAGGCGCAAAAATGCGGCGGGGTTAAACATGTTTGTGAGATCTCAACCCTCCCCTATATCTCTAACCAATGTAGTAAAGTAAACGCATAACAATACGCACATTAAAATTCAGTTCAAGAGAAATCCGAGTCTGATGTCAGAAGATGTAACCAAAGAAAATAAACAAAATGACAATAATACATAAATAACAACAGACTACTAGCAGTTAACTGACATGCCAGCTCCAATGTATGTATCGAGTTCTAATGATATTAGAAGGAAAGAGTGGACTTGGTTTGATATTATACAATTTTCAAAATGTGAGTAAAAATTGACAAAAAAACACAAAACACATAAAAAAAAAAGAACGAAAGAAGAACTGGACTGACAAACAGCTTTTTAGGAAATTATAATACAGGTTTATATACACAATATCTAAGAATAATGCTTATATCAGGAATTATTATTTGTAACAGGAGCTATGAACCTTGGAAATATTTTTCATTGGTTTCGCTTTCAAGCTTACATTTCCTATTGGATTTAGAGAAATGTATGAAAGAGAACGAAAATCAGCGTTGACCTATAATTTCTTCATCTGAAATATCAGTGATTATGTCCCTTAAATTGTAAAAATAATGGAAAAATGAATTGAACTTCTGCAAGCTTAGATTTGTAAAATTCAAAATAAAGTGACTATAGGTATAGAAAGTTGTATTAGTGCCAATGAGACAACTCTCCATCCAAATAACAATTTATAAAAGTAAACAATTATTGGTCAAAGTACGACCTTCAACACGGAGCCTTGGCTCACACCGAACAACAAACTGTAAAGGCCCCACAATTACAAGTGTAAAACCATTTAAACGGGAAAACCAAAGGTCTAATCTATATAAAAAAAAAAACCGAGAAACATGTATACATTACATAAACAAACGACAACTATTGTACATCAGATTCCTGACTTAGGACAGGTGCAAACATTTGCAGCTGTATTTAACGTTTTAATGGTACCAAACCTTCTCCCTTTTACTGAGAAAATAGTATAATATCACAATATAGAAAAACACACGATAACATATTTTCTGATTGCCATTGCAAAATCACTTTTAAGATTTTAGCATCTTTCCAATTGGAGAAAAATAAAAGTCATATGAAAGACTTTCCTTTTAGGTATAAATGGGACACAGAAAGTATTCAAAATTTCAAGGGAATCATTTACACATCCTGTCATACAAAATGAGCTAAAATATTTTTTAAATAACAAAATTATCTTAGACAAAAAGAATGTGAATGATGCCACATATAGTATTCATTCAATATACGAAAAAGTGTGCAAAGTATCACTAAAAAAGAAGAAGAAAAGGGTAAAAACATGTAATCATAAAAAATGGTTTGACCAAGATTTAAAAAGTTTGAAAAAACATGTTAATGATAAAGCTATATTAATGTCAAAATTTCCGAAAGATCCGATAGTGCGTGGCTCTTTTTTAAACTTAATAAACAATTTGCCAAACTAAGGAGGAAAAAGAAAAGAGAATTTAGAGAAAATATTTTGGACCGTTTAAGCAATCTAGAATCAGAAAATCCAAAGGATTATTGGAACCTTGTCAATCAACTCCGTCTTGAAAATAATTCAGAAACTAAAAACAACATAGATGGTGACATTTGGTATAAATATTTCTCTGACTTGTCATCAATTCCTGAAAATGAACACATAAAGTCCAAGATAAAAGAGATAAAGAGTAAACTTGAACTATTAGAAAAGAAAAACTTTGGATTCAGTGAGATTGACTTTAAAATCACCCCTTGTGAACTCCAAAAAGCCCTGAGGCAATTAAAATCTGGGAAAAGTCCAGGTCTAGACACTATTACAAATGAAATGTTAAAAGTTTCACAGAGTTATATGCAAGATTGCTTACTAAAGCCTTTTAATGCCATTCTTCTATCTGGCATTTATCCCAGTAATTGGTCTGAGAGCTACATTACTCCTATATTCAAATCTGATAACCCGCAGAACCCTGAAAATTACAGAGGTATTGCCATCAATAATAGTCTTGGCAAACTTTTCAATACCATTCTGTATAACAGACTTGATAAATTTTTATTTGATAATAATATCATAAACAAAACTCAAATTGGTTTTTCTAAGAAAGCTCGCACTTCGGATCACATTTTTGTACTAAAATGTCTCATAGAAAAATATGTTAAAAGAGGCAAAGGTAAATTGTATGTATGTTTTGTAGATTTTCGCAAGGCCTTTGATAAGGTTATTCATATTGGTATATTATACAAATTATTACAGCATACAAATAATGGTATTTTTTATAACATTTTGAAATCTATGTATAGTAACGACAAAGTGTGTGTTAAAGTAGAAGACAAAATAACTGATTTTTTTAGATATAATGTTGGTGTACGACAAGGTGACGTTTTGAGTCCCACATTGTTTAAACTGTTTATTAATGATTTGCCAGATATATTATCTAACAATTATGATGATGTCAATTTAAATGATGAAAAGATACCATGTCTACTTTATGCTGATGATCTTGTATTAATATCTGACTCAAAAGAAGGGCTTCAGAAGAGACTTGATACTTTGTGCACATTCTGCAAAGATTGGTGTATGGAAATAAATGTGAAGAAAACCAAGATTATAATATTTAATAGGAGTGGTAGACTCCTTAATGAAAATTTCAATGTAGGAAATAATTCTATTGAATGTGTTAAACAATACAAATATCTTGGCATAGTCATCCAAAATACTGGAAACTTTAATGAAGCCAGGAAACAATTATTCCAAAAAGGTCAAAAGGCCAGTTTTAAACTTTATAAAGATTTGAAATCATCTAATCCTCCTATTAAAACTCTTTTGCATTTATTTGATCACTGTATACAGCCAATTGTAACTTATGGTTGTGAAAATTGGGGTGTTATTAACATTACTTCTAAAAGGAAAAATTTGTCCCTTTATGACATATTTAAAGATTGGGAGTTTGAGAAGCTAAATTTAAAATTTTGTAAGTATATTATTGGTGTTACAAAGATGTGCACAAATGTAGCAGTCCTGTCTGAATTGGGTAGATATCTTCTGTATATAAATTTGCTAACACATATGTTTATGTATTGGCATAGACTAGAGAATTCTCCATCTGATTTATTGAAAAATGCTTATGCTGAGTTAAAAATGATAGAAAGTAAAGGTCAAACCAGTTCCAATAATTCATGGCTCTCTAATATCATTTTCTACAGTGAAAAATTGGGTATTGACCTAAATATATGTAAAAATCTAGGAAAAAATAAATTTAAAAACTTATTGAGAAAACAGCTCAAATTAAATTTTCAAAATGATTGGGAGAAAATGCGAGATTTTTATTTACAGAATCAAGGCAAATTGGACACTTATTTTTCATTCAAAAAGTCATTTGACTATGAAAATTATTTAGATTTTTTAAAGCACCCACAAAAACATTTGTTAACAAAATACAGACTTAGCAATCACTGTTTAAGAATAGAAACTGGCAGACATGAACGAATTACCAATGTATGTGGTAAATATGAAATATTACCTCGACATGAGAGGATATGTTTATATTGTAATACAAATTGTATTGAAAATGAAATGCACTTTCTTCTGGAATGCCCTATTTACAATAACCTCAGAAGAAATATCACTGATTATATAAAAAAAATACCCCAGTTTAGATAGTTTAAATATAAATGATCTTTTTTCATGGATCATGATTAATGAAGATAGCAGATTTTTATCTATTTTATGTGCATACCTGGATAAAGGCCTGCAACTAAGAAAATCAGAAAATTAGTTAGATACTCTAAAATATATCAAAATTATCTCCTCTTGACCACTGATCCTTTCTTCATGCATTTGAATTTCAATTATTATTTTATGTCATGTTGTAATTAATGTTATGCTCTTAATGGGCCCTTTAATTTGGAAAATAAAAATATTGTATTGTATATGCAAAGGGAAATAACCGTTGTCGGTAAATGGGTTGTGTGATCATATGTTGATTATAATCTTCCTGGTTGTAAGTATGTCTAGTAATGTCATGAAAAGACTTATTTATAAACAAAACAAAAATGTTTTAATTTTTCAGTTGTGTGTAAATTATCAGACAAGAGTTCTATGTATCAAATGCATATTATTATACATACCAGAAAACTTTTTAAAAATAAAATTAATTGCTATTAAAAATGTAGGTCAGGACACTTCACAGCAGAGAGTAAAGAATGATTTAAACCGAAGTTTGGATATCATTCGTAACTAAAGTCACATTTATTGGTTTTTTTTATACTTGATTTGACGCAAACTTTTTCCTATATGATGCAAAGAAAACAGACTGGTCACTCAAGCAACATACCAGTGATGATATACTTCACTTGATGCATTTCCTGTCAATAAAGATTTATTATGACAAACGGTTGATTCACATCCAGTGGCAAATATTTCATGTAGATTCAGAATGATTATCACCGATTGACGAATTGTTCATTACTTGAACCATGTTGAATCCACGTTTCATCGTTCATCACAAATGTATTATAGTAATAAATCTGTATAGCTTTTAAAATGACGCCCTTCAGACAATCAGTGTCGATTATTACAAATAAAAAACATGCATGTTGAAGGATAGCGAAAAAAACCCATTAAAGATCGAGAAACAAACAGTCAATGGGCATAGATTTTGGTAAAAGTTTGTATACAACTTTGGTTCAATAAATTATAACTAAAAATCGTAAAAAACAATACATGTATCTCTGTTATGTTTAGTTTCCTAAAGAACCAATATGTTCTTTTATTGATATAAAATAAATACAGAGTCACCGACTTCGAGTTCGGTGTATTCACAAATATGCTAATTTGTTGGTTGTGGAAGACGTCAAAAATAGAAATGTGCGTCTGATCTGTTCTGGTGTACTATAGTATAAGCCTGTGTTATTGTGTTTATCAATTTGGTTGTCACATCAGTGTTGGTTGTTCTATTTAGAACCGTTTTTTATGCTTCTAGACAATTTATATTTTGCCATAAACACGAGTTGTACTCACCAAAGCTTATCATTTGTTTTTTGTTTTTAGTAAAAGAGATGTATATGATATGATGATAACAAAATGTACAACGATAAAAGTATCGAACACTAAGACAATTTAAAACGCAAAATTTGTCATCAAATGGTAAAATCAAATGCTCTAACACATGAAACGAATCTAGAACAACTGTCATATTCTTGACTTGGTACAGGCATTTCAATAAGAACATGATTGATTGAACCTGTTGTTAAAGCTAGCTGAACCTCTCACTTGTTTGGAAGTCTCATTCCATTCCTTTATAATGACCTTCGACCTCACCCCTTTGATTTTATTAACCCTCTATGGATTCGTAATGGGTCAGTAGAGAACAACATACTGTAGTATTAACTTATAATACAACTTCAAATTGACTTTTGATTTGAACATAGAAAGTATAATTTCAGAGTAATGGTAAGTAATTGGAATGTTTGTGGAGTTTGTGAACTACGCAATATTAGTAAACAGTCAGTCACATGGTGTTCAGATTGTGAGGAGGGTCTCTGTTATGATTGTAATGACCATCACAGTTTATCCAAAGCATCTCGTAATCATGATACCGTGACGACAGCTGAATACCAGAAATTACCAAGCAACGTTATTCAAATCGCTCAGTCCTGTAAGAAACATGATCAAAAGTATCAAATATTTTGTAAGAAGCATGATTGTCCATGCTGTAAACGTACGTAGTAGAGGATCACAATAAATGTGAAGATTTAAAAGATATAGATGATGTCATCAGCGGTATTAAGTCTTCAAATGCATTCCAAGATATTGAGAAGACTCTGAAAGAGGTGAAAGACCATATGGAAAGAATTCGAAAAGACCGTAAAGAAAATTTAGCGACTTTGAAAGAACAAAAGAAGAACATTGAAATGGAGATTCAAATCGCTAAAACCTCAATCAATAATCACCTAAACAACCTACATCAACAACTACTGAGAGAACTTGATGCATCAGAGGAGACAGAAAATAAGAAGATTCGTCAGTTACTGAACGATGTTGAGGAGCAGGAAAAAGAGATTGCAGGATTTCAAGCTGGGTTAGCAAACATTAAGCAGTATGCTTCCGAATTGCAAACATTCCTGGCAGCAAAACAAATGGAATGCGATTTGTCAGAGCAAGAGCATTTCGTTCAGTCGATAATTAAAAGCGAAAAATTGAATCATCCACAAATATCTTTAAAAATTGAAACGATTTTACAGAATATTGCGACAGAAATTAAATCTTTTGGAGAAATAATTGTTGATTATGCGCCGAACAGACATACTAATAGCAATTAAAAGAGATGGTACAAAGGACTTTAAAATGAAGGCAGATAGTTGCTTTGATATCGATTACATAGACAATAATATAATTTTTGTGACATCTGGTGGCTCTTCGAAATTTCAGGATATCATCCTTATTGACATTGAGAAAAGAAAAGTATGTAGAAAGATTCATGTTGCAGAATACAATGAAGGAGCAGTGCTTTCAAACGACGGAACATTAATATACTGTGCATCAAGGAATGGATTGAAGACAATCGATTTATACAATGAAATAGGTTCCATACGATCCGGACCTCTTAGTATATCTAAATATTCATATGTAACAAGGTTTAACTATAATATTTTATATACAAACCCTGATAACAACACAGTGACATGCAGTGATTTCCAAGGTCAGACACAATGGGAATTCAAAGAAGAAAGAGTTTTGAAAGGTCCACAAGGTATATCCGTAGACAAAAATGGGAATGTTTATGTAGTGGGAGCCGTTTCCAACAATGTAGTGGTAATATCACATGAAGGAAAATGTCATAGACAAATTCTATCTTCCGCGGACGGTTTAAGCAAACCACAGGCATTGTATTATGACCCGTCAAAAAACTCACTTCTAGTGGCAAACAGACAGGGTCGCGCATTTTTGTTTGATGTAAAATAGCGAAAGAAGTAAATTAGATATGAATAAAATGCGCACGGCCATTATCATTGCAGTTTTCACTATAACTCTTGTCATATATATTTGTTTTTACTAATTATTTGTTTGTATTATAGCTTAAGATGTTCAAACGCCACGAAAAAAAAAAACCCGTTTGAAAATAATCATGTGGAAATACATACTAACTCGTACTTTGATTGATCAATATATTACAGAAGTAATAGTTTTCGTCCATTATCAGTGTTGATTCTGACATAAAATGTTTTAATTTCACATTGTATCATATACATGCAAAAAGGGGGGTTCATTTTTATTCGAGGGATACCAATTGTCGTGTTTTTCCTGGTAAAAGGAAAAGTTTAACAAAGAAAGTAAGTCTCAAACAAATATAAGTTTGTGTTAATGTTTTTATAAAAGCTACAGGTGTGTATGCAAAATTAGGCAAAACCATATCTTGACTTACATCATGAGGGTTAGTTGAAAACAAACTGTACGACAAAAGGATGATTTTAGCTTCCAAATTATGAATTTTAAATTTCTATGTAGCAGTATTACAGCTGCGCCTACACACAATATTAATCTCCAGGTTGATACGATATTCCAGGGCTTGTATTTTCTATCATGATTTCCTTGATCATGTTGATAGAGAGTTGCTGCTCATCTCATAAGGAAGCTATTAAACCAAAGAGTTCCAAGTGCTGAAGTTGAAGTCGTCCGTCCCTTCGTAAGTTTTACGAACACTACTTAAAAACTCGTACCCTTTTCCCGTATGTGATCCACCAAATATACTTGATACCGGGTTTGTAATATCATAAGCAACAAGACGGGTACCACAAGTGGAGCAGGATCTGATTACCTGTCAAGAGCACCAGAACAAATTTAGTGTGTTCAAAGTTAATGGCTTGCGGTATTTCAGATGTTTGACTAACACATTTCGTAGAAGGTCTAAGTCATGCCCAATATCAAATACATAATTAACTCAATAACACAACAATACGTATATAAAACATCAACAATCTTCTGATAGATAAATTATACGGTCATGACATTTAAATAAGATTTAATAGATAGCTGCTCCTTAGGAAGGAGGGACTATTTACTGCCATATCACTAGCATTTCAAATATGAAGGTTGATTATAAGACTGATTTATGAGAAAATGTCTATTTATCTGTTCTTGGGTTTGCAGTCTTGCCAAGCTTCGTAGTTTATATATGTTTACCTCATATCTCCTTTAAATTTTCGTCCTTAATAATATTTCCACAAATTTTAAAAGCTTATTGATTTTTAAAATATACATTGTAACATTTAAGCAATGCAAATTATTTCAGCGAATTATGCAAGACTAAAGGGATGTATCCTAATGCTTTGGTTTTAATTACCTTGGCGAAATTTTGATGTAACTGCATTCAGAATATCAACAGTCAGTGGCAAGTATTGCTCACCAAATAAGCTTCGCATTTGAACAATCAGTCAATTTAAAAGTTTCAGTCGCTGAATTATACAATGAGGATAATACCTCATAATCGGCTTGGAACTTAAATGATCAAATACTATTATTACAGTGTATCAAATACCAATGATCAAAGTAAATACTTCATCGTAAAAACATCTATTAACAAGAGTGCACACACTGAAATGTCTCGCCTTCTTTACAAATCATTGATATTATGTTGATAGTCCTTAATATAAAGCTTTATTACAACTGTCACATAAACTTAACCTTAACCAAGAAAACTGAACATTGACCAATGAACCATGAAAATGAGGTAAAGGTCAGATGAACCATGCCAGGGAGACATGTACAGCTAACAATTCTTCCATACAACATATAGTTGACCTATTGCTTATAGTTTAAGAAAAACAGACCAAAACACAAAAACTTAACACTGAGCAATGAACCATGAAAATGAGGTCAAGGTCATATACAACCTGTGCAACTGAAATGTAGATCATAAAATATTGCCATACACCAAATATAGTTGACCAATTGCATATAATATTAAAAAAAAAGGCCAAAACTCAATAACATAAACTCAAAAACATAACTTTGACCACTGAACCATGAAAATGAGGTCAAGGTCAGATTACACCTGCCAGCTAGACATGTACACGTTACAATCATACCATACACCAAATGTTTTAGACCCATTGCACTCTAAATAAGAAACACAGACCAAAACACAAAAACTTAACTATAACCACTAAACCATGAAAATGAGGTCAAGGTAGATGCCACCTGCCAGTTGGACATATACATCTTACAGTCCTTCCATACACCAAATATACTAGAACTATTGCTTATAGTATCTGAGATATGGACTTGACCACCAAAACTAAACCTTGTTCACTGATCCATGAAACGAGGTCAAGTGAAAACTGTCTGACGGGCATGAGAACCTTGCAAGGTACGCACATGCCAAATCTAGTTATCCTATTAGTTATGAGAGAATCAACATTACAAAAAATCTTTAATTTTTTTTTTCAAGTAGTCAATGAACCATGAAAATGAGGTCAAGGACATTGGACATGTGACTGACATAAACTTCGTATCATGAGGCATCAATATACAAAGAATGAAGCATCATGGTCTTCCACCTTCTAAAATATAAAGTTTTTAAAAAGTAAGCTAACGTCGACGCCACCGCCCGATCACTATCCCTAAGCCGAGCTTTCTGCAACAAAAGTCGCAGGCTCAACAAAAATCATTTTGTTATTAGTCTTTTTTTAAAATAATCTTTTTGAAACTGAATTGTGTGGATGCCAATGTAACAGCATAGGTTGAATGCCAAAAAGGATAACACTAAGGTCTCTTTCAGTTCAACATGCAACTTTTGTTGAGATGATCATCAGTATTTGATACATTGCTGTGTATATATTTTAGAGTGTATCCACACCATTGAATTTCTTAATACTTCTTCATAAAAATAAACAATAATAAAAAAAAGAATATTCAAATTTTGTCATAATAAATAAACATCTTTATTTGTAAACATTATGCAGTAGTTCTACAGTAATACATTTCAAGATTTCCATTTTATTCACATTTGGAAAAGTTAATATACTAACACATAACTTTACTGAAAAATTTAGTTATGTTTATTGTCTCAATGTAGCAAATTATACTATTGCAAAGCCATCATTGTTGAAATGTACTAAATAGCTAATCTTCAAACTGACAATTCAGACAAACATATTACAGCATATAATAGACAAGTTTCGAGTTCGATGCATTTCCCTCAAAAACTCTGGTTTTAGTGAACATCATTCGTGCGTTTAGGGGCATCGTCACTTCCGTTCTAATGTTGAGTGAGTGGATGGAAAACTGTAATGCTATATTGCATGAATTATTGGTCAAATTAAATTCTAATAATTGTCAATCAGCACTGCTGTCATTAGGGAATTGTGATTAAGTACTTACAAAACAAACATTATTTCTAGATCATCCTGCACAATGATGATCACTTAGACGCTTTATCTGGTAAATGACGTCATAAAGGCGCGCATAATTGACGAGTTTTTTCCGGTGACGGATGAACTCAAAAGTGGTCTATTGTATCATGTTTTCATAACACTTAAACTTTTTTGGATTTCCAGACAACAACAAAATTACAAATACATCTTACATTATTACTAAAATATAATTAGATTACATTTGCATTATTCTTGTTTTCTATACAATATTTGAAACATTAATGTACAACATTCAATTTTAAAATATGGGTGCAGAAAACCGAACCTAGCCATGATGTGGGAAAAGTTACCAGGATAACAAGGGAGACAATGAGAATTACAAACATGTTCCACCAGTGGAGCAGAGAAGAATACAAAGTACTAAGTGTTTGCCCCATTGCCAACAATGCTATTTTTGGCAATTATTAAAAACATCTTTGGCCCTTAATTGTATCACTTTTGAGGACAAATTTGTGCTTTCATTAAACTATTTTCATGATGCTTTCCAGGAGAAAAATATATAACTGATATAACAACCAATCAACGATAGCCAGCTATTTTTATCTCTATGTCATGTCCCCTTCATAAATGACAACGCCCATGTAGCATTTTGATATTTTTTACAATTAGCAGACCATAAATAGTAAAAAAATATCATAAGGACCTAAAAGCTACGGTTCTGCAACTAGCGTCAAGGTTACTTTATTTATTACATTATAACCAGAACAACCCTTCTTCCACCATGAATTATATTTGATCATTGTTCCATTTCTGATTAGTGTTTTGTTGACTGATGTGCAGATGTGTTTTCTATCGTGTTGCCTTTGTGTTGTTTGCTTACATCAACAGTACCATGCTATATTTTCTCGTTTTATAATAATAACAATGACTGAATTAAAAATATTTGAATTTGAATAAAATCATATGTTGTACTTTCATAAGCAATATGTGTATGCATGCTATATGAACCTGTAACCAAAAGTCTTATCTATAAAATAATTCAATATACTATGGATTTCAAGATATATTTTTGCATATATGCAAATAAAGTAAGCATTATCATTTACAGTAAATGTTTAACAATTTCAATATTGATATGCATTAATCATCTATTAACAACTATACATTTATAAGTAGATCTTACATAAGTAAACCCCTTCACAGACTAGACACCAAAAAAAACTAATATTAACATCACTTAAATGACTAGAAACTACATTAACAAAAAGTGCTAACAGAACTACATGACTAGATTAACACTACAACCATAATATTAACAGTTAACAAGTTAGTTATAACCTCTACCATTCAATGAGTCATACATAAAGCACTATATATCATAATTTGACACATGATTATTCAAAAATATAAATTCATTTTAATAAATATTCATCCATCATGCAACAACTGCAAAGCTAATCAAAAGCATGTTGATTGTGTCATCATTTAAGGAGGTAGCCCTAGGTTAAGGTAAATACTTCTTTAAATCATAAGTACGTTTGTGTCAAAAATTTTCATATATATATGCTAAGCTTCTAGGTTACATAGATTATTTCAAATCTGTTTCAGGTAAATACTGTTACAACCGTATTACTGATTTAAAGAGTTATCTCCCTGAACCAATGTCTACCCCCTTAAACAGTGAAAAGATGTAAAGTCTGAGCAGTAACTTTTTAATAAGATCAGAATGATTAAACTTTCATATTATCTATTAGTTTCCTATGACACCCTACATAGTCCATTTTGCATACATGTCAAGTGACATGATATTCGCGTGTAATACATGCTTTTTCAACGGTTTACACGCGAGGATTTTGTCACATGGCGTGTACACGCTTTTCAACACTTTACACGCAATTACACGCATTTTCGTTCTTTTCACTTTGTGGTCGTTAGTGATATCGCTTTTCTCGGATTGTTTCCTTATTCGGAGATAAATACCGAAAATTTCGAAGGAATTGTTGTTTATTTTTCTATATGGACAAACAGTAAAAGGCAAGTAGTTTGTGATTAGTTTTAACGATTTTGTTACTTTCTTTCAAATTCAATTTATAGGGGAAATGTGCACAGAAAGAGGTCGCTTTCAGGCCGGTACCGTCGTCTAAAGCGCCGATTGTTAATTCAAAACGATGTGTACGTACCAAGATTCAATGTTTATAATTATATTTTGGAGTTCGAGTTTTAATGATCGAGTGATAAGTAACGTACTGTGCATTCTTTGTTGCAATGATCAAAAACAATACATGTGAGAGGAGAAATACAATGCAGCTAGTTGAATAACCATTTAAAATGTGTATTTAATGGAAATCAAATTTATAAAACATTTTTCTTTTTTAATTTCAGTTTCAAATATAGCCAACAGATTCTACAGGCCATGGGGATGAAAATATCACAGAACTGTTGGATCAGCTCTCATAGTACCAGCTATCTTCTGATGAACTACCCAGTTTTGACCAGGCAATAGCAATGGGAGCAATGGCAGAGATAATAGATGACATTTTACATTGCCAAAAAACAACATAATGACATTTTTTCAAATATCAATTCCTACTGTAGGAGAGCATTTTCAATTATAAAGAAATATTGACACTGAATTCTAATCAAAACTTGACTGTGTTACATTTATATTGTACATTGTTGTATGCTGTTATCAAATAAATGTAACTTAACTTGAAACTGGCAGTTGTTTTGAATATGTGTCTAGTGGTGGTGCTTTAAAAACAACATAACAGACCACTGTTTAATACAATAAAAGTTCACAGTAGTATGTATATTGTTTTTTGTATATTAACAAATTTGTATGTGAAATTACGAACATTACCACATTCATATTAAAACGTCCTCATCTACGTCACGCGTTTTCACACGCTTTTTCACATGTCATGTCATGACATGATTTCCCATTGTCAGAGGTTGACATATATGGCATTTTGTAGAAATGTGGAGCCTCAAAAATAAAAACATACACATTTCCAATGCAGATTTGTAGTAATCAAATAGTCCAGTTAACAAAAGATAACTTCTGAATTGATATTTTTTGTACATTTGTACAAGTTGTCAATATGTAACAAAATACTAGAAATCTAAACATTTTTTTTCTACAACATGCTTGACTTTTGCATGGAATGCCTAATTATTTGGAACTTTTTACTATGCAATTCTTTCATTACAGACAACATAACAGATTTAGCATTCCCTCAACTGTATACATTGATTGACTGTATGATTGGTTGTTTATTCAAATTCCCATGGCAAATGTTTCATGGATATTCATTAACATTTATGAGGATATTGACTATGGCATTTTGAAGAGGCAGTCACCATACGCTGATGTTATATAGATGGATGGAAGTGTTAAAAATCCTACACAGGAAATTACTTCCAGTGAAAGTAGGACTTTATATACAACATGTATATATATATATATGTATTACTGGCCACTATATATCATGGCAGATTAAATTTATCATATTCAAACATTCTGCTTATCCCGATCATGACACCCATAACCTACCACCACAAATAAGAAAGACCAAATTCCTTGCCAAACATTTGAAAGATATTATTGCTGTAAAATAATAGTGGAAAATGCTAAATCCACAATGTAAGTACTGTATATGACTAAATGGGACTTTTCACAATGATTGTAAAAGATTACAAATTGCAAGACATACCTGTGCAATCAAATTGGTTTGTAACTTATGGATATATTCTTTTTACTGATATTCACTTGAAGACAAAAAAATCTTTTGAAAATCTGCCTTTCCAAAATTTCTAAACATGTATTTTCACAATACACAATAATAAAAAGTACACATCTAATTCACAAACAATATAACTGTCTCACATTCGTGATTAATACAAAGCACCTTCTACTAACGATGCGGTAAATATTATTTTCATAGCATCAAATGTTCAGTTCTGTATTCCACCCAAAATCATATGTATTTAATTTCGCCATTTTATATCATAATGCTACATACACAATTGTTATAGGGAGCAAAAATGATAAATGTAATTTCAAGCATGGCACATTTGAATAAAGAATTAAAATTGATTACTAACATTATTAAACCAATATGTTACAATGAATGGAATGCAAATACAAATTTGCCTTACATTCAAACAGAAATATACATAATACATGTTTAGTAAAATCAACTTTTATCTTTTTCTAATTACAATTGCACATTTTTAAAACATTTTAACAGCACAAAATTTTATGTATACAAATGTTAAATTCAGACAATAAGATTAGTTTAGTTTCATAGATTACAATGATTATCTCAGTACTATGTACCAGCCAACAAATCAATTATTATTTTTTTTAAAACGCTACAACATATCCTTATATAACAATGTTTAATGCATTTTAAACAACAATAGCAATGATTTCATTTACATTTTTCACCCTAATTACAAACATTTACACATTAATAAATGTTCCTCTGGAGGTTTAAAAACTTTTTCCATCTTTGGATTTTTGGGTGGGGATTTTTTTAATAAATATTCATATTATAATTACATGAATTATGAGGGTCTGAATGATGGTCATCATTTTAGTATTCTTTTATGCTTTTTTCGTATTCATTATAATTTTGCACCCCAATATTCTCTTTTCTTTATTTATTGAACCCCTTCAAGACCCTCATACTTTGTTTGTTATATTTACATGTGTATTATTTAAGAAATAATTCATGGATGCTTGAATATATCATGATTTTACCATGGGTTGGCCCTTTATGACAAATATTTTACCCTGAGCTATAGCGAGGGGTAAAATATCGACATAAAGGGACAACCTGTAGTAAAATCTAGATATATTCAAGCCCCCATGAAAAAATTATTTTGATTCTAATAGGACAAATACGGCAATTATTTTGGATCAAAGCGCTCTAGGTGGAGGCAAATATTTGCCGTTCCAATAAATTAACGCACTTTAGATAGGCGTAAAAGAACGGTGCAAACAGAATGAGTGACATGCTCAAACTATTTACAATAAGGTATTTAGATAGATTTTAATGATAATTTACTTATATGTCTTCTATGTATAAAAAAATAGGCTTATACCACATTTTAGCATCGTTTGTTTACGTTTCCTTGTTTTGATGATTTTTGGTATCAGAAGCGTGTATTTTCCCGTAAAATGCTTAAATTATTACGTCATCACTCTATGACGTCCGGTACTTCATTCATAAGATAACAAATGACGTGGGAGTACGATCGGAACAGCCAATGCAATATATTCATATTTTACCACGGGTGTGTACTCAAAGCGTTTGAAGGACGTCATGTTAGAATTGTAATTGATCATGAGTGGCAGATGTTCTATGCTCCAGGTCATGAGGATTTTCACATTTCCGCCTACACACAATGAACACTCAAAATGAACCTCAGATTTTGTATTGAATTGGAATACAAATCGTAACAAATGATTTACGCATTTTCAAAAAGAAAAAGTACTGTATGCTCTATTCTCAAGTGTTGTTGTTTAATGTAAGACTTTATACAATTCTTTTGATTAAACATGTTAAATAAGCAAAATAATATGTCTACTCCATATGGACAATCGCCGCGATATAGCCTTTTTGTGCTAATGTGGCGTAAAGCAACCAACAATCAATCAACCATATGGACAAATAAATTATGGAGGCAGACGTAACTTGGTGACAAAAAATATATTTTACTCTGCATTGATCCGTGTCCACTCCAAATGTGGACACAATGAAATGACAAAATGCACATGAGATGTACTATAGAACATTTTCAAACAATTACTAATACACATGTGAATGATTACATATGGAAATGACAAAATAAACATGAGCAGTAGCATAGAATGTTTTTCAATCAAAAACACATGTAAATCCAACAAGAAATGAATTGTTTTACAACTAAAATTATTCAAAAAAGGTCTTTCAAACTTATAATTTATTTGAGGAGTCCCCATGACTTTTATTCAAATGCTATAGATTTTGGACCTTGGACTTGCAAACCCTTACTATTACCATGATTACCCTATACCTAAACCCTAATCCTAATATATATATATATATAAAATTGAGAAAGGAAATGGGGAAGGAAATATATGTACATTTAAGAACTCATTATATAAGGATGTCCATGATCATGATGATGTCTTATTTCCTTTCAAAATGGATTTCAAAACGATTAAAATACTGAATAAAAATAAAATTAATATGGCAAGAACACTACTAGATAACAGAAATTGCATTGTTTTTTGTAATGATATTACTCCTCATTGATAATTATAATACTGATTGTAAATATGGCAGGAAAACAGAGTATATATACAACTATAAATAACCAATTCTATTCTTTCTTGTCTTTTCTTTTAAAACTTGATAATTTAGGTACTTTAACATTGCTAACAACTGTAGATCCAACATCATAACTTTTACCAGCCACCCACTTGACTCCACCGACGCCCATTCCCACCGCACCAGTAGCTGTATTGTAAACTCCAGATGACATCCTCCATACAATGTTTGCCTGTGGTATTTCTTCTATAAAACATGAAATTAAAATGAAAATGGGCATATATATATTTCAAATTTTTTATATCATAATCAATATAATGGTCTTAATACCATGTCATGATGAATATTAAAACATGTACTTTAAAGTTTTAAGATGTGATAACAATTGCATGGTAAACTATCTTTTAAAAATGCTGTTATACCATTTTCAAATCATTTTGAATTCAGGAATGTATTTCCAATATGCATATGATGAAAGCTCTGATTCGTTATACTGGTTTTTTGTTTTGTTTTGTTTAATCAGCACTTAGATGATTTTTCTTTCAATCTAATATTTAGCCTCAAGTATCACCAAACATGCTAAAGATATATTTATTGTCAAAATATGCTTCTAAAATTACTACCTGTACCATCAATTGTACATTTACTATCAGTGAGGATCGCCTCAGGGTACAGGATTTTCTCGATGTGTTGAAGACAAAATGGTGGCCTTCAAATGTTTTCTGTCCTTTAGTCAGGTTGTTGTCTCTTTGACAGATGTTATGTCATGTATACATGAAGAATATCATTGAACATATGGATAGTCAAAAGACCAGTTTGACCTTTCTAAACCATATGTCTTAGACTTATCAGCTGATTTTTATAGTTTGTTCATGTTGTACTATTACACCACTGTCCCAAGTAAGGAGGAGGGTTGGGCGCATGCTAACATATTTAACACACAATATTTTGTATTTCATGTTTGTTTTGTCCTAAGTCAGGAGCCTTTAATTCAGCAGTTATCTTTGTTGCTGTTTATCGTACATGTATTTATATATGGTTTATTGTTTTTTTTTACCTAAATTAGGCCAGTTTTTTTGTAATGTTTATTGTTAATTGTTTTTTATTTGTCTCCTTCATGTCTTTGGGGTCTTTTGTAGCTGACTTTGCGGTATGTGTTTTGATTATTGTTAAAGGCTGTACAGGGACATATAGTTGTTAAATTTTATGTCATTTGGCATCTAGTGGAGAGTTGTTTCAATGCCAATCATGACACATGATTATTTCTTATACATATATGAACATTTGAGTAAATAAAGTTATTGAAGAATATCTTCATCATGTTTATAAACGTAGCTTGTTGTTCGGTGTGAGCCAAGCCACATCTTCCTATATCTAATTAAGACTTTTTTTTCTTAAATTTGAAACTATAAATTAAAATGACATAAATTTTTAAGATATTTACCTTTGACCTCATCTGTTTTCTTGTCAGAGTGGCCTAATGAGTTTTCTTCTGTTACTTCTTCATCTGTCTCACTCTCATCCTTTTCTTTTTTCTCTTCTTCTTTTTCTGGTTCTGGAGGAGGGGTCTGAAATAGAAAAGATATTTCTTATACTTTAGGTGTCATAACTAGTGGTGGATTCAGGGAGTGTTGAGGGCATCCCCTCTTAATTAACAGAATAAATATGATTTTTAGAATAAAATTGTTGAAAAATTATTTTTATATACATAAATAATCCATTTTTTTTTTTAAATTATGACCATGATGATGCACCTTCCAAAAATCCTACATCTGTCCCTACATGAACATGTACTATCCCATATATAAAATTAATACATGTACAGTAGAAATGTGGTTCCTGACAGGATGAATGAAAACTAATTTATGTAAAACATTTACATCAACAATTAATATTTTACTCTTTTTGATGCTTACAGTTATAATTCAGCATGTTCAGAAATGCAATTTTCAGAATCACGATAAATCTGAGAATAAGTCATGAAGGTTGAAGTAGTTATAATCATACATTTGTAATTAGTCCACATTGGAATTTGACTGTATATCATGTATATATCTCATTTGGGAGGCAGCCTGATCCCAGTTCTCACATATTGTTTTGTCATGTTTGTTAGATTCCTATTATCATGATTATCCTGCTTATTATTGTCAAAGTACATGTAATGCTTGTAATTTTAAGTGACTCGGCCAACTTTGTTTCACATTTTTATGTGTCACATTTACGAAAAATTGGCCAATCCAGCATCATAATTAGAATCTAAAGACCCACATGCACTCTGAACATAACTCTCAGCATTAAGAACATGTGAAGTGATACCTAAACCATTGTAAACCAATTGCAAAGAAGGCCATAAAAATTACACATGAGATCAGTGTAAAAGAAATTAATGATTATTTTTATACATGAATCTATGATTCTAATCAGAAGTTGCTGAAGAGACCAACTTAATTCCAAACTCTCTTTTAATAGATGCCAATTTACCAGAAGACGATTTAACCAGGTATATATTTGACCTTTTCTATATGGTGGCCTATTTGACTCTTACCCCTTAAGATCCTGAGATTGAGGGTTTGAATCCTGTTGGTACTATCTATGGATTTTCAATACATTGGAGCTGTGAGCATCTACTGCTGGAACACACAAGTGCACATGTACATGTATGTACAATATATGCAGTCAGGGGACTTACTTAAATAAGTGATTTTTAAATCACTTATTTAAGTAGCAAATTCAAAGTTTTGTCACAAATTGTGATTTTGTAGTTTTACCAAAATTTTAAACACATAGGTTTAAATAATATCTTTTCATTAGTAAAATTGAAAAAAATTACCTTCTTGCTTCTTTCAAGGAACAAGGTTTATGCCTTTAATGCTATCAATTAGCTGCAAATTCTATTTTAGTTGAAAAAATGCTATAATAATGGCTTTACATAATGAACTGATACTTTTTTAATAGATTTTTCCCAGCAGTGGGAGTATTTTTCCTGTGAAGTTCAAGGTTTCATCTTTCAGATTATGTACATGATGTAATGAAATTCTACTGTTCCGATAAAAATTTCACTGTTCGGGGGTGTTGAAATTAGTGGGGTTATTAAAATAATCATACTTAAAGAAGTGATTTTTGGGAAGGAAATTGAGGTATGATACTTAAACAAGTGATTTTTATGTCATTATCCTAGATTCAGTACAAGGTCATCACCTGAAATGACCTGGTCATCCTATCAACACAGATGTTGGTTCTGATAATTTTAGAAACATAATTAGTCCCTGGATCATTAGTATTCTATATTTAAAGCTACAATAAAAGTAAACCATTTCTTCTAGTGATTAATTTGTACTACATGTACTTAAATAGGTGATTATTAAAGAAAGACAACTCTAACTTCCAACCTTTGTGGAAATGATGTTACTTGAATCAGTGATTTAGAAAATCACTCATTTAAGTAAGACCCCTGACTGATATGTATTAGACCAAATAATCTGACTCTTGTGTGGCTACATTTGTCATTTCATATTTTCTTTTCATCATTTGGGTATTCAATTTTTTTTTTTTTTATTTGACACATGTCAAATCAAAGGTTTAACCTGTTAACCAGGTCATTGGATGACCGTGAAATGTCTGAGTTCCGGGTGAAAAACTCAGGACTGTACAGTAATGGATCTGTGAGCTACACTAATGGACAGTACCCAGCTCAAAAAAATAAAGAGGGGATTAAAAGTGTTGTAGACCTGGAGATATTTACATAAAGAAAGTTGAGTAAGGAAAGAGCTTCTTTGGTTCAATTGGTTTATAGAGTGCTGCCTTTATATCCAGATATGTAGTGTTCAATATTACCACTGGCACTGGTAGCATAATTTGGATTTTCACAACAACTAATCTGCTAATTAAGAATAAAGTAATTCAAAAGATTCGACACATGCATAATTTTGAATGCTTTTAATATAATATAAGTTGATTTTTACCTTGAATATGTATCCTTTAACACTCTGGTATAAATACGACATTATGCAAAAATCTTTGAAAGAAATGAATAAACTTTTTCTTCAAAATTTCACTTTCTTTTTACTTTTCTGTAAAATTTCAGTGAACAGCAATTAAGTTGATATATCAATTAGCACAAATTCACACGCACTATAAATCACTTTCTGTACTGTTATTGTAATCTGTCAGCACGTTCACATTTTACTTCACGTCAGTCATTAGAAAATTTGACGTAAATGTTCAAACTTTTTAAAACGTCTCTGCCACGTTGAGGTTGTTGACAATTTGCGTCTCTGTCAAGTTGTGTGTCTGGAACAGTTGTTTGGATTTGTCAATCTAAAGGTATCTTCCAAAATATTCACCAATGAACAATGCTGTAACATTCCCTTTCAATCTAAAAATAGCTAAATATATAGTATATTCCAGTAAAGTTATAAATACTGTTATTTGTTAATGTCATGTGATAGCAGCTGATGCTGATTCATTATTCATTGATATTTTCCATATAAATCAATACAATTATACGTTTGGTTGGTATAATATTCGCAGGATTGATAATGGACAAGACTCCAGGATATAAATCTTTAAATTGGCATTATATACTGATTATAGCTGCGACTCGACTGAGATATAAAAAAAAAAAAATTTTTCAATCATTAATGGAAAAGAAACAGTTATATTATATTTCGCTTTGAATTATTCTCTTGTAATAGCCAGCCTTTTGTTTCAATTTTGTCAAATTAAGATAAGAAACATCGTCAATGAATTATTCACTTGCAAGTGAATAAATCGACTTCATTGAATCCGTACTTAATATTTGAATTTCAATTCAAGCCCGCAGCTTCAAAGAGACATATTAGCATAAATTATGCGTGTTCAGCTATTGAAAAGGAAATTGAGTCAATATTGAAAGTGAAACAAGGGTCAACTATTAGGTTGACGGATTCGATCCACAAAAACTTATTCTTATACAGATAAAAACGATTATCAAAATATTTTTTTTAACCTATAATATGAAATCAAACAGACCTAGAAATTACCAAATGCACGTGTTCGCTAAAGCGCAGATTTTAACATAATTTGAGTCAAATCGGTGAACATGAACTTTTAATTTGACACATGATGACTTTTTAAAATAATGCCAAAAAAAAAAAAAAAAAAACCCAATGCAGATTGGTCCTGAGACTCGGTTAATATCTCACTTTGGTACCGGTCATCAGCTTATCATACTTCAGATTTATTATTTGTTTGAGCAGGCGAGTGAAATATGGCACTGGGAATTGCACAGCATCTTTTGACAATCACATTTACATTTATAAGTGCCTAACCCGCCTAGGCATTCACATGAAAGATATTCCGGACAACCTGTTTTTAAAATAGCTGTTTAACTACTTCACATCGCGCAATTTGAAGCTCAGGAACCTTTGCAGTGAATAAAAATTTGTGTCTCTCAGAGCTTCAATTTAACTTTTCGACATCTACATATCCTGTATAAATTCATACAGCTTTTCCAATTTAATACCCAAAATCTCCAGCTAGATTCAACAATTACGCCTCAGATTGTCCAAACAGCGCACGATTCCTGGCAAGAATGATTGGTGTTTCAATGTCATTTCATACTCAATCAAACTATAAGCCCATTATGCTTGTCATTGGTGTACACATGACTGTTCTTCAGGCATGCATGTAGCTTTCCCTGCTATGTTCAATAAATTTTGGACAAATTTCTCCTTTTAATAAAAAAAATGCCGGCCATGCATTTTAACACTCGTTACTAGAACATCAAGTGCGTAAATAACAAAAAGAGTGTAAATGATAATACCTGGGATATATAGCTTTGGCAACTTATTAAAGCAATTCCCCCAAACTGAGTAATTAGACGTTGAAAAGTGTTTAGGAAGATTTAAATGTGAAAGTCAAAAGATGCAATTTCGGTGTTGACCTAAGGATTTTCTCATCCCAAGCATAGATTACCTTTGCCGTATTTGGCACAACGTTTTGGAAATTTCGAACCCTCAATGCTCTTCAACTTTGAACTTGTTTTGCTTTATTAATGTTTTGATATGAGCGTCACTGATGAGTCTTATGTATAGACGAAACGTGCGTCTGGCGTACTAAATTATAATCCTGTTACCTTTGATAACTATTCCCATGCCATAATTAACTTACCGGCTCGAACGAATGATAAAGAACTATTTTTGAACTTTGTGAATAAGGTGTGGTTATTTAATAAAAATTCTATGGTGGTGTGTATCAATTCTTTTTTCACCAAAATCCATATTATAAATTATTGTACAAGTTATAAGTGAATTTTCGTCAAATATTGTACAATTTGTAATTTGTACAGGCACTTTTTGTACAAATTTTTGTACAAATTACAATTTGTACAAAGTCAAAATACAAATGATAATTTGTACAATATTTTTGTACAAATTATAATTTGTACAAAATGATAACTTGTACACAACATATGTTATATAAAGTACCTAGAAAACCAACCTAACGATGTTAGAGTAGATCTGATTCGTAACTTCTTCGCCGAGCGGGGCTGGAACCTGTACTTTTTATTTTTAACCTCTACAACAACATATATATATATATATATACTGTGTCGTAGTAACCTAATGTAACCTAAACTGAATGAATTAAGACAGTGAGGTTGTTGATACAAATTAGAATTAAGAAACTGAATGGGTCTATCAATGCCCATGCTACGTCAATCTTTAAAGACCCAAATGTTGCAAAACACTTATCCTAACTCCATGACAAATATGTTGTTGTCCCCGCAGATAAAGCCCCAAACAACATCGTTTTTGTGAATAAACTTTCGTTACATTAACTGCTTGATAAACGAATTAGGAATTGACAATTCACTTGGAAACTCAACATATACCCTCACGATAATTACGAAAGAGGAAATCCTGGATAATCATAGGTCTGTTCTATATGTTCCTTTGGAATTTCAACCAAAGATGAATAACTGGATCTTCAATCACTGTATTGGATACCTAAACTACATAAGTGTCCTTACAAACAACGGTATATTGCTGGGTCTTCCAAGTGCTCCACGAAATCTCTTTCTAAATTATTAACATCCATTTTATCAGCAATCAAAGCAGGGCTTCAAAGTTATTGTGAAACTGCATATTCTGTGGTGGCGTGAATCAGATGTGGATACTAAAAAAATCCAAAGATCTTTTAGAGTGCATGCATACAATCTAACTCTCTTTCATCTTGCTATAGTATTAAAACATTTGACTTTTTCTACACTTTACACAAGTATTCCATACAAACTGAAAGAGTTGGTATTGTTTTGTTTCATATAAAAAAAGAATGGCCAACGTAGATACAAGTATCTTGTCTTAGGGAGTGATAAATCCTTCTTTGTAAAGGATCACTCTGATTCAAACAAATAATTATCTGAATCTGACATTATCAAGATGCTTGATTTCTTAATTGACAAATTTTAACAGTTTCAATAATTATAAAACTACTTTTCTTATAAATAAAGTTAGACATTTAATTATAATAAGATTTTATTGATATACCGGCTCACATGCACTTGTCACTCCGATCCCCCCCCCCCCCCCTACATACCCTAATATCATTGATATACCGACATACAGGCACTTGTCTGTGCAAAAGTTTAAACCCAGTTTTCTTCAATTCAAAATGGATTCAAATTTAAATTGGTACCGAAACCATAAAGTATATATAAATAATGATACATCTACAAAATCAACACAGAACAGAAACTTTTGTCGGGAGCACAAATAAACGTAAGTGAAAAAAAAAAAAAAAAACACAGTCAAATAGATTCACTTTTGGTACCCTCACGTTATACACAGTGTGATGTCCATAGTAATCTAAGGCAGCAGTCATTTGATTTTCGAGGGGGGAGGGGGGGGGGGGCTATGGGTTTTTTTTTCTGGACAAAAAACAATCTATATTTTTTTTTAAGTGGAAAACATTTTTTTTCTTTTCAATTTTTCCAAAAACAAATCCATAGCCCCCCCCCCTCCCCCCACCCGGCACCAGAAAATCAAATGGTTGCTGCCTAAGTCAAAAGTATTTTACAAAATTAAGACTATAAGTACGGTATAGCGGTTCTTTTAATTTACCAATCTCTTGATCATTGTATATGTACAAGAAAAATAACAATTGATTGTACAATTGATTATCTATCTATGGTTTATCATGCTACTTTACTGAACTTGTTTAGATAAAGATCATTCACTGATACAATGTAAAGGAAACGGAAACAATTCAGGTGATGTCGGTCAATAACCTACTTTCGTTTTCACATCGAAACAGACTATAGATTTATTTATAAATAGCATCGCACCTGTTGGGTTCATAGACAATAACAAAATGGAAACGAAAGCATCAATTTGTATTTTGGCATTTTATTTCTTTTTAACATGCATTAAATCCTCACCTCTTCAGTTTTCAAAAGAAACATATCTAAAGACAAGACAATCTTTTCTTGATGCGGAGGAGAAATTGAAAATTGGAGGAAATTTAACATTGACTGCTAAAGAGGAAAAAGCTAATGCAGCTCTTATGCGTTTGAAGTATGCAGAAATAAATGCGTCTAGGAATGGTGCCCCTTTTCCTCCAAGTATGCATTTCTTCAAGGGAAAGCCAATTATAGAGAAAAGCAGTGTATTCAAAATTTTACAAAAAATGCCAAAAGGTTAGTTTATATTGATTAATTATATGATCACATGTATTTTTTATAAATGTTTCTTTATTGTGTACAAAGATAATTTCCTACCAGGATATTTACAGTATATGATTAACATGTGTATGTAAACAGAAAGATTAAGATTTGATTTATTACAAAATGTGAAGTAATTGCTCAAATTACCTCCCCTGTTGTGGTTGCACATCCAATCCTTGGAGAATTGAACATGCTGAAGCAAACATATTTAGATAGTTAAAGCTCTAATTTCAAATGAAACTTCCATCAAACTTACTACTTAAACAATTCTTATTTATTATAATAAACTGTTATACATTTTTTTTGCATATATATATTCCATGTATTCATTACAATAAACTATTATATATTTTTTTGCAAATGGTATATTTTCAATCAAATTGAAAAATATGTATAAAAATTTTAATAAAGATAATCTTTTTTTTTAATCATCCTGATCATGATCTGAATTTTGGACTTAGTTTTAAACTTTGAACAGTCTTATCTCTAGTAGTGTATATCATGTATATAGAATATTACAGATAACAAAGCCCACTATGAAAGTACTTAAACATGTACATGTAGTACAATTACATGTCACCATGGTCATGGTCAGTACACATGGTACATAGAAATTGTTATCCACTTTATGTGACAGAAGATTTATTCTGAATATGACAGTTTTTTTAGCCCATATTATATATACATATATATGAACAAAAACAAATCCTCCTGCCCTGCCCCCCTGAATTCAAGGTCTGAATTAATCATGGGGTTTATGATTCATTAATATACATGTATATAGAACATATACAAAGTGCAAGTACTAATCTTATATTTCTTCCACTTATTTTTGAATGACTATTATATAACTTAGTAACATAAAAATACATATATTAAATGATAGAGGGTGCAAGTGATGGAATAAGTGTGCTTTGAACCATGTAACTATAAGCATGATAAGTGATTGATTATGTCAAACTACAACTTTGTCAATTTTTAAAAAAAAAACGACAAATGTAATTCAGAGATTGAAAAAGATATACTCATGGCATTAATACATTTGTAATACTGAGGTCTGGTAATGGTCAGACACTGATAAAATCCAATTTAAATGAATATTTAAACTAATGTTTAAAGGGATTAGCTGTAAATTTCTTGTTCACCAATTTGACTCAAATTCTCAGATTTGATTTATGACATTCTAAAACATATATATACAGAAAATTGACAAGAAATATATGATGAAAGCATAACCCAATTAAGAAGGGTAATAAGCCATTTATGCATGGCTAAGATTTTTTTTGTTATTTACTTCATACTGAAATTTCAATGAATAAGTTACCTGAACTGTAGCCATGTGGTGAGAGTTGTCTTACATCTTCAGAACATCTCTATAACAGATTTTAGGTATCCATGGCAACATGTATCCACATATTATGTTACAGATTCCACTTAATATCCTCTTGACATCTCTGTCATGTATGTATCATACATTTAGTAATCATCATTATCTGTTTTCAGTGTTGCAACAACTAACTATGTACAAAGTAAGGAGATCTTTATAGCATCTACAAAAAACATATTAAAAGTATTCATGGAAACCTGATTTTATTATGTTGCAAGATCATACTGTGATTTCATTATTTTCGTTGTATACCAATTTTCATGGATTGCATCCGTATAGGTAGACCACAAAATTAAATGTTCAACAAATGACAAATTTCCTATAGACTTGTGTGCAGACTTCAGCAAACTACAAAATTTAAAGTTTTCCACAATCAACAAAAATTGGTACCCTAGAATGAATGAATCCAGAGTACTACGTAAACTTGTACCTGTCTTCTTTATATAATTTTCATTCATCATATCCATGAAAACAAATTTTATTTATTCCAGGTGGCGCTTTACATCTTCATGACATTTCCTTGACTGATATTTGGTGGATTGTGAAGAATGTTACATACCGTCCAAACTGTTACATGTGCCAAGGTGTCAACAAATCTAGCATTAAGTTTCATTTCTTTGCTAACCCACCACAAAACCCAGGTTTGCATATCAATTTTATAGAACTTCATTATAACCTTGTAGAATTAGAGAAATGTGATAAGACCCTCAAGTTCATAAAACATCAATAAATGAAATTACTGTAAACCTTTCTTATTGCTGCTATTCATCTTGAGTATCCTCAACAATGAGGTAGAAAGTCACTCACTGCTGCCCCTCCTCTTCCAGGAGGATCTCTAATGATTGATGAAAACACAGTTTAAAAGTTTCTACTGATTCTTACAAAATATGTCATTGAAGGTTATGTTGAAACCTTCACTAAAATTTTGCAACAACTATGTGCAGATGAAGATTTGAAGCTTTTTTTAATTTGTATTTTCTTGGGTTAAACATAATAAAATGTAAATTTTCTTCTTTATTTGTAGTTTTATATGGTTAACCATTATATACAAAGATTTTATCATCACACACATTTTAGAATGAAGCATTTCCTTACAAAATGTGCTTAATTTTATACATTTTCAAAACTCCAATGTAACTAAAAATAGAGGTATTCAGTTGAAGTAAGACTATAACTAACACATGACAAATTCAGAAGTATATTTGAAAATGTCTTTCTAATTTGCACCATTTAAATAGTGAATTGAGCAGGAAGTAAAATAATAGATAGTAAATATTAATTAATGATTCCAATTTTTATTTTTTAGGGTGTCCATGGATGTTAGTAAGTCATCAGAGACAAGTTTCAGGAAATACATCCAAGTTTGATCAGATGTGAGTTATAATTAATGCGTTCTCATGATTTTTATACGACCGCAAAATTTGAAAAATTTTTCGTCGTATATTGCTATCACGTTGGCGTCGTCGTCGTCGTCGTCGTCCGAATACTTTTAGTTTTCGCACTCTAACTTTAGTAAAAGTGAATAGAAATCTATGAAATTTTAACATAAGGTTTATGACCACAAAAGGAAGGTTGGGATTGATTTTGGGAGTTTTGGTCCCAACATTTTAGGAATAAGGGGCCAAAAAGGGCCCAAATAAGCATTTTCTTGGTTTTCGCACTATAACTTTAGTTTAAGTTAATAGAAATCTATGAAATTTTGACACAAGGTTTATGACCACAAAAGAAAGGTTGGGATTGATTTTGGGAGTTTTGGTTCCAACAGTTTAGGAATTAGGGGCAAAAAAAGGGCCCAAATAAGCATTATTCTTGGTTTTCGCACAATAACTTTAGTTTAAGTAAATAGAAATCTATGAAATTTAAACACAAGGTTTATGACCATAAAAGGAAGGTTGGTATTGATTTTGGGAGTTTTGGTCCCAACAGTTTAGGAATAAAGGGCCAAAAGGGTCCAAATTAAACTTTGTTTGATTTCATCAAAAATTGAATAATTGGGGTTCTTTGGTATGCCGAATCTAGCTGTGTATGCAGATTCTTAATTTTTGGTCCCGTTTTCAAATTGGTCTACATTAAGGTCCAAAGGGTCCAAAATTAAACTTAGTTTGATTTTAACAAAAATTGAATCCTGGGGGTTGTTTAATATGCTGAATTTAGAAATGTACTTAGATTTTTAATTATTGGCCTAGTTTTCAAGTTGGTCCAAATGGGGGTCCAAAATTAAACTTTGTTCATCAAAAATTGAATAAATGGGTTCTTTGATATGCCAAATCTAACTGTGTATGTAGATTCTTAATTTTTGGTCCAGTTTTCAAATGGTCTACATTAAGGTCCAAAGGGTCCAAAATTAAACTAAGTTTGATTTTAACAAAAATTAAATTCTTGGGCTTATTTGATATGCTTTATCTAAATATGTACTTTGATTTTTGATTATGGGCCCAGTTTTCAAGTTGGTCCAAATCAGGATTCCATATCAAGTATTGTGCAATAGCAAGAAATTTTCAATTGCACAGTATTGCACAATAGCAAGAAATATCTAATTGCACAATATTGTGCAATAGCAATTAATTTTCAATTGGAGTTATCTTTCTTTGTATAGAATAGAAGTTGATAATATATGTTGGAAATTTGCCAGACATGACTATGATGTCATTTTCTATTTTTATTTGCCAATAACTTTATGTAAATAACTTCATTGGAAATTTGCCAATATAAAATGTTGCTGATGAAGCTTTTTTTCCTTATCTTATCTAAAATGTTTTTAGATAATGTATGTTGGACATTTGCCAGACATGACTATGATGTCATTTTCTATTTTTATTTGCCAATAACTTTATGTAAATAACTTCATTGGAAATTTGCCAATATAAAATGTTGCTGATGAAGTTTTTTTTATTGTTTTATACAATAAACAATGTATATTCACTTTTACTACCAACCAATCTTTACCATTCAGTGATAACAAGCACTTTATTTTACATTTTAATATTTTATGATGTATTTAAAAGAGTAGTTATTGTTGCAAACTCCATTAGAAATTTGAATTGATATCAGTTTTGGAAAAAGGGAAACGGGGATGTGAAAAAAAAAGGGGGGGGGGTTTAAATTTTTCTCATTTCAGATTTCATAAATAAAAAGAAAATTTCTTCAAACATTTTTTTGAAAGGATTAATATTCAACAGCATAGTGAATTGCTCAAAGGCAAAAAAAATATTTTAAGTTCATTAGACCACATTCATTCTGTGTCAGAAACCTATGCTGTGTCAACTATTTAATTTTAGATTTAAAAAGTTTGAAGAAGAAATCTTTAATTGATTTGTAAAATCTTGACATTTGTTTTGTGTAAAAAAAAACATGTAATGTCAAAAATTTGATCACAATCCAAATTCAGAGCTGTATCACGCTTGAATGTTTTGTCCATACTTGCCCCAACTGTTCAGGGTTCGACCTCTGCGGTCGTATAAAGCTGTGCCCTGCGGAGCACCTGGTTTGTTAATGATGTTCAATACTTTTTTCAAAATAACAATTTTTTATAAGACTGTTATTAATTTATATCATATATGAATAAAGGAAATAAAAAAGAGAAAGAAATAAAGGGTCCAGGTGCTTGTTTTCGAGCTATGAGCCATTGAAAATTTGGCTGGAAATGATTCTTTCTAGATTTTTCATACATTAAACATTTTTTCTTTCAAAAACTTTGAAAAAAATAACAAGGATTTTATAAGATTTTCAAATATAGCTTTATAAACTATATGTAATAAAAATATAATGAAAGAAAAGTTGGGGTTAGCAGTCAAATTTTTAATTGCAATATAAATGGATAAACTGAAACCCAAGATTCCCAAGATTTGGCAAAAATACTTTTTTTTGTGATACTGTAATCATGGTTATTGTTTTATATTTTCACACCAGGTTGTATAATAGTATGTCCTTAGTAGTAGATGACCCAGTGAAGACATATCCAACCATAGATGCTGTATGGGCACAATTTTTACATTGTTTTGATGTTGCCAATGGTATGGTCAACTATCTTCCTGTCTTTAAGGACTATTTCTATGAAGCCTTGAATGAGTTCAGATTAGATAACGTCCAGTACATTGAATTAAGAGGACTTTTGCCACAGGTATGTAATGATATGTCCTAATAACAACAAATTATTTGAATCTTGATTGATTTTTAATTACGGAAAATTGACAAGAAATATATGATGAAAGCGTAACCCAATTAAGGAGGGTGAGCCATTTATGCATGGCTAAGGTTTTTCTTGTTATTTAGTTCATACTGAAATTTCAATGAATAAGTTACCTGAACTGTTACCATGCATGCATGGCAGGGGCGGATCCAGCCATTTTATAAAGGGGGGTCCCAACCTAGAGTAAAAAGGGGGGGGGGAGTTCAAACTATATGCTCCCATTCAAATGCATTGATTGTCCAAAATAAGGGTGGTTCCAACCCCTGGACCACTCCCCCCCCCCTGGATCCACCACTGCTTGGCTAACCCTCTGAATTTTGGTTAGTTTTGATTTTACATTTTGACCAATATTCAGGAAATATATACAATAAGCATGTGTTGAACATAAAAAAAGATATGTGGTATGGATGCCAATGATACAACTATTCACAAAGTTCAGATGGTGTTGATATGACAAATAATAGGTGAACAGCCTGAGTACAACAATAATAATTTCCCTTACCATTTTACCCAAACCTTTGAAATGTCGTGTAATTAGGAGCTACCATTTGTTTTTCATGGATATAAAAAAATTTGAAAAAATGGCAGGACAGGAGTTTTGACTAAAAGGAAAGGATAAGACACTTTGCAAAAAAAAAATAATAGGCAGGATGACAATTTATGTAAAAAAAGTCAGGATAAACTAATATAAGAAAGGCAGGAGGGGATAAAGTGAAAAATTAAAAGGAAGGACAGAGATTACAAATTATAACTCCCTCAAGGGTCCTCACTGAGATAATGATAGGTAACTTTTTTAAACCCTCAAGTTTGTGAATAACAAAGTATTGTATGATAAGTCAAGATATGGTAACCATTTATGACTTCTTGGTGATGTTATATGTAAGAAATCTATGGAATAGAAATACCAAATGAGAAACGTTCATATATAAAACACATTTCTAGGTCAGATTTCATAAATTGGATTTGATCAAATTTACAGATTTGAAAAAGTTTTTGAAGATTATGTGGGAATAGGCCCAAAACGTTTTTTAACTTTTAAAAATTGCAAACTTGTGCATGGTACAAAATGTGCTTCTATGCCTTTCATGCCTTTGTACTCCAATAAATCAAGGACAAAAATGAAAACAATTTAAGAAACCATATATGTGTTGTGTTTCTACATTTGGCAGCTGCTGAGTAACATGTGCACATGTATTTATAATTTTTGTAAACATAAACGCATGATGTTTACAGTTCTCTCTAAGCAATACAATGTTTATCAATTTAATACTGATAACTCATGATTTTTTTTTATTGATTTCAGGTATATGATTTAAATGGACGAACATACGACAAGACAACTGTAATGCAAATCTACCAGGATGTATTTAACCAGTTTAAACGAGATCATAAAGACTTTTCTGGTGGAAAATATATATACTCTAGTATAAGGTAGTGAAATCAAAACAATTCTTTCCTTGAATTTTAGATTTGCCTTTTTTAGCTCACCTGGCCCAAAGGGCCAACTGAGCTGTTTTCATCACTTGGCGTCCGTTGTCTGTCGTCGTCTTTAACCTTTACAAAAATCTTCTCCTCTGAAACTACTGGGCCAAATTTAACCAAACTTGGCCACAATCATCATTGGGGTATCTTGTTTAAAAATGAGTCCAGTGACCCCGCCAACTAACCAAGATGGCCACCATGGTTAAAAATAGAACATAGGGGTAAAATGTAGATTTTGGCTTATTACACTGAAACCAAAGCATTTAGAGCAAATCTGACAGAGTAAAATTGTTTATCAAGTGAAGATCTATCTGCTCTGAAATTTTCAGATGAATCGGACAATTGGTTGTTGGCTTGCTGCCCCTGAATTGATAAATTGATAATTTTAAAGAAATTTTGCATTTTTTTGGTTATTATCTTGAATACTATTATAGATAGAGATAAACTGTAAACAGCAATAGTGTTCAGCAAAGTAAGATCTACAAATAAGTCATCATTACCAAAATGATCAGTTGACCTCTTAAGGAGTTATTGCCCTTTATAGTCAATTTTTAACAATTTGTATAAATTTTGTAAATTTTGTTAATTTTTACAAAATATCTTAAATACTGGCATAGATTCATAGGTTCATTATAGATAGACATGATAGAGATAGTTGTAAGCAGCAAGAATGTTCAGTAAAGTTAGTTGAAGATCTACAAACACATCACCATCACCAAAAAACAATTCTGTCATGAATCCATCTGTGTCCTTTGTTTATGATATGCACATAGACCAAGGTGAGTGACTCAGGCTCTTTAGCCTCTAGTTTACATTCTTTTTAAATAATTTTTTCTTCTAATTTTAACCCCTAGGTTCAATTGAGCTTTTCTTATCACAAATAAAAGAAAAACCTGGTCATGGATTTAAATTCTAGTCTCAAATGTTGGAAAAATAGACCCAGTTGAAGACAGACAGGCTCTAAACTAGGTTTAAATGTGGGGACTGATCACAGGGAGATCCAGCCATTTCCAACCATATGTCCCCATTCAAATGCATTGATCTTCCAAAAAAAAAGTGGGGGGTTCCTGGATGAAAATTATCCAAATACAAGACAAATAGATGATACAAGACCTATATGTGTCTTATGTGTCTTACAAACCTTCTAAAAAAATAGAATTTGACAAATTTATGCTCTTTTAACCACAATATTGCTATGGTTTTAACAAGAAGAAGGTCAAACCAGTACTAAGGTCAGATGAACTTAAACGCTAGGCTTTCCTCTTACAGATCACATTAAGCTACCTGGATACAAAATAGAAATTATACAAGCAGACAAAAAAATAAGTTATTGTGTATACCATGAAAATTATAACTAGAAACTTCAAATTTCCTTTAATTCACAATAAGCTTTTACTTTTTTTTCAGGATTAAAAGTCCAACAGACATTTTAGGAGATGTTAAACTTTCCCTTTCTCTTAAGACCAACTTTCCAGAATATTTTGCTGGTTATGACTTAGTTGGACAAGAGGATCCTGGGAAATCTTTATTGTACTATATTGATCCTTTATTGTATCCACAACAACAGAACCCACCAATCAAATTGCCTTATTTTTTCCATGCGGGAGAAACAGGTTTGTTATTTGAATTGTGTCCAATGCAATAATTATGCAATGTTTAAGGGATTTTAACAATATGATGTTTATATATAAAAAAGAAGATGTGGTATGATTGCTAATGAGACAACTATCCACAAAAGACCAAAATAACACAGACATTAACAACTATAGGTCACCATACGGCCTTCAACAATGAGCAAAGCCCATACCGCATAGTCAGCTATAATAGGCCCCGATAAGACAATGTAAAACAATTCAAACGAGAAAAAATTCATTTAATAAAAAAGTACATTTCTTAATACATTTTGGAAGCTGCATAGAAGGACACTTGACTCTTTTAACAACATTCCTAATTTTGGGTTTGAATAGTTGATCTTCTATGAATTGAACTCAAGAAGAGCTGATTTATGTGTTAAAAAACTCTCATATCTTTGAATTTTACTGCAGGTAATATTAAATCATTTTTTTCTCAAACATACTTCTTTTTACTTTAGCCATTTCTTTTTGTTATATTTCATATTTTTGATTATACTTATTTTTAAATTGTACTTTTATAAACATGCAGATGATATCAACTCCCAAATGAAATTGACCTTTTTCTTTTTTATTATAAATCACTTTTTGTAAAATTTGGAACAAAATTGAACCCACTGCCTATCAAATATATGCCTGCATGTTTAACCTTTTTTCTAAGGCAATTAATCTGAACTTTATCTGTAAGCTACAGTATAACAGTATGCTTAAAACAAATATATGTCAAAACATCTGAATTACTCTATATTATCTTTTTAAGAACATCTGAATAACTCTATATTATCTTTTTAAGAACATCTGAATAACTCTATATTATCTTTTTAAGAACATCTGAATAACTCTATATTATCTTTTTAAGAACATCTGAATAACTCTATATTATCTTTTTAAGAACATCTGAATAACTCTATATTATCTTTTTAAGAACATCTGAATAACTCTATATTATCTTTTTAAGAACATCTGAATAACTCTATATTATCTTTTTAAGAACATCTGAATAACTCTATATTATCTTTTTAAGAACATCTGAATAACTCTATATTATCATTATCTTTTTAAGAACATCTGAATAACTCTATATTATCATTATCTTTTTAAGAACATCATGGGTTTTCCATCAAATTCATTCTGCATATAAATCAAAATGTGAATCCTTGCAAAAAAAGTTATTTTTGTACTGTTGGGTTGTTGTCTCAGCATGTAATTTTATAAGCTAGCTAGTAATTAATTTTAGATGTAAATTTTTTGTCCATCTTTTTATTTATGTCCTTTTTCACTAGATTGGGAAGGAACACCCACTGATGATAACCTGATTGATGCAGTGTTGTTAAATACAACAAGAATTGGTCATGGGTATGCTCTGACTAAACACCCAAAAGTTTTACAGGCAGTAAAACAGAAACAAATTGCCATTGAAGTGAACCCTATATCTAACCAGGTTAGTGTATATTAGTACTCTAAAAAACAAATATAGACTGAGATTTTGACTTCAAATGCTTTTAAAGTCAAGGTGCTCTTGACTCTAATCTTTACTGAAAAAGATTGACAGTTTTTCTGCTGAAGTTTAGTGGTTCCCTCCTGGTAATCAGCTTAATTCACCACTAATCGAGTATATGTTATGGTTTTGATATTTGTTGGAGCCTGTACAGTAACATTAAGCTATTAAAATCCACTTATTTCAAATCTGTTTGATAGTTGTCTCATTAGCAACCATACCACATCTTCCCTTTTTATACGACCGCAAAAATTGAAAATGAATCTGAATGAATCTAACCATGTATTTAGATTTTGGATATTGGACCATAATAGGTAAATGTCCAATTTAAAATTTTTAAGTTTTTAAGTTTAAGTTCTTAGACCACATTCATTCTGTGTCAGAAACCAATGTTGTGTCAACTATTTAATCACAATCCAAATTCAGAGCTGTATTAAGCTTAAATGTTGTGTCCATACTTTCCCCAACTGTTCAGGGTTCCAGCTCTGCAGTTGTATAAAGCTGCGCCCTGTGGAGCATATCGTTATATACATATTATATTGTGAAAAAAATCTTAAAATATTTTACCAAAATCAGTATGTGGATGTATTATGGCAAGATGGTAGGTATGTCACATATGAAAATTCAGTCACTGTGACCTTGACTTTGGTATTTGACCCTTATGGTAGAAAATCTTGCCTAATTAGTGTCCAGGGCATAACTGTTGTACTTCAAAACTATATTGAATCAAATGTAGTATGTTGATGCATTAGGGCAAGCAAGCCTGTGTCACATACCATAGTCATGTCATGATGGATTTAACTTGCATTTTTGAATTTTTCTTTTATCCAATGATCTTATTAAAATATAGTATTGATTAATTTTTCTTTATCTGAATAAATAGGTATTAAAGTTAGTAGATGATTTAAGAAACCATCCAGCTGCAAGCTTGATAGCAGAGGGTTACCCAGTAGTTATAAGTGCAGATGATCCATCTGTATGGGGAGCCCGTGGACTGTCATATGACTTCTACATGGCTTTTATGGGAATGGCTGGTGAAGATGCTGATCTTAAATTCCTGAAGCAGTTAGCATTAAACTCCTTACAGTAAGTCAATCAAAATTCAATCATTAAATTAGTCAAAAATGTTTACACCTTGGAAATTTTAGTCTCTTTTCAGAACCAACCTTGTCTTGGCAAATCCTAGACCCAACCATCTCTTACTTGATTATATATACATAAAACACTGTTATATCTGATATGCAGATGTGCATGTGGGTAGGATGTTTTGATCCATTATATTTTGTGAAAGCCCTTTTCCATTTAATTTTTTTTGCTCCTCTCCAGCACCTCATTTGTCATTGTATTACTTCTCCTTCATGTTTTATCATAATTATACTTAACTTGGTATATCAGTAGGTCCTAATATGTAGATTTTCCTGTGGGGTGGATGATTCTGTCCATTGAATTTGTTAAAGTTATGTCCCTTGTAACTCCGGCCTTGTCAAACACCTTCTTTGTAATTTCAACTTCTATATGTTTTTCTATGTTTACACTATACTTGGTATATTGTTAGGTCCTAATATGTAGATATGCATTAGGGTTGGATGTTTCTGTCCATAGAAATTTGATACAGTTATGACCCTTTCAACTTAGACATGTTTGCATTGTGAAGCACCTACTTTGTCATTGCAACTCAATCTCCTATGTTGTTTTCTATATCACTATCAATTGAGAATCAAGTCGTGCAGTTATGTCAATAAATTAAAACGGTAAGCACTAAAAACTAGGGTTTACCATGAATTTCAAACCTACTGTAACCATGTGATAGTTCTATGGTAAACTGATGTAAACACATGATACAGGCATGTAATGCAATAGTACGACCAGAAAAATACAAGACAGAGTTGTAAACAAATGAAAGTAATGATACATAGGAATTTTTAAGCACAATGCACAAATAAGGAACCGAAGTTTTCATTCAATTTATTTATCTAAAATGTACGCTTGCGTTAAACAATGGAAATTAGCACTTATTTAAAATTTAAAAAAAAAAAAAAAAAATTTTTTTTTAAACCCTGGAACCTCCTTAAAGGACAATTTCATATATTTTAAACTTTATAAAATACACATGTATCAGTTTCAGTAGCCAACATATATCAAGGACTACCTTTTCCTTACTGTAAATTCAAAACTTATTGTGTGCATTTATTTTAACCATTTTTGAAAAGACGCGAAATTAGTTATTTCTTTTTCATGTGATCTGCTAATGGCATTTGTTTTTAATAATAATTTCAGGTTTAGTGCCATGACCCCACAAGAGAGGAGCAATGCTATGAATCTTTGGAAATACAAGTGGGATACCTTTATTGAAGACATTAATGAAGCGTACTGGTACCATAACCACATGGAAAGAAATGGTATCAATACAAGTTTGATTTTTGGTTAATGGTTTTGTATAAGAGAGCTAGTCTTTTATAAATTTGCAATAGACTCAGTTCCAGAAAGATATTCTAAAATCAACTTAAGATATACTATAGATTTAAACTTATTGTTAATATTTCTGCTAGCAGGTCTAGTTATGATTCAACTAGAAATAAACATGTTTTATGGGTTGGGATTTTACACTTGTAAGATAGGCAGGTGTAGATTAGGGATTTTAAATTTGGTGGGGGTATCCCTGAGATTAAGAATTAGATGACCTTATTGGGACAAACTTTATTTCATTTTGTTTTCTTTTTTTTAAAAGGTAGGGGGGCTGTCTCAATCATCTGGTCCTCCCTCCCTCATCTGAACCTGTTCCAGATAAGTGTATTGTAGTTTTAACTTTGTAGATTTTGCTGCAACTATTTGTTAAAAAAAGCTATTCTATGTATACAGATATTTAAGACAATAATCTCCAAATTTTAAATTAAATACAATACTGAAACATAAATATATACATTAGCATACCTGCCAACATTTCAAAATGCCCATGGAAGATGGCTGTCACAGTTCTACAAAACCTTTGAAGGGGCCTTCAAATTTATTTTATTGTTTATTTGCTTGTCCATGCTTTTAAAATGCAAATGGTAAAATTGATCGTTTTGTTTTAAACTGTGGAGAAAATTGCTATTTCAACATTTCAAATTGGGAGCCTCCATCGGGAAATCCCCAACAAATGGTGACAGTTGGCAGGTATGCATAGGGTATCCCTTGTACAATATCCTGCTGTATACAGTGCATTACACACACCTACAGTACAAAATTATATAACAGGGATCCAGTAGAAATTAAAAGTACATGTATACTGTATTCCTGTCATTTAGTTCTACTGTTGTTAGGACAATTATTTGGTTGACAGTAAACATAAATACCCAGTGTTCCTGTGTTTGACAATTATAAAATTATTTGTAGACATTATTTTGTAAAACGGGTATAATATTTTGTTATTTAGCATGTGTTGAATCTTTTTTCATGGTATTTAATTTTGAAAATTATATCCCACGCAAAATGTATACATAATGTTTTTTACCTGTCTGTCTGTATGTCAGTCTTGTTCTTGTAGTCACAACTCCTCTGAAACCACACATTAGAATTTCATGAAACTTTGTAGATAATAAGAACATACTATATAGATGTGCAAGTCAACAGGAAATCATGATTGAATTTTTTTTCTAGTAGTTATGCCCCTTTGAACTTATTGGCCTGAATATACTACTGCAACAGTTTGTCATTGCAATTCCCCTGAAATCACACAACAAAATTTCATGAAACTTTGTAGTTAATGAGGACATTATATATAAATGTGTATATCTATAAGAAAATTTTATCAGTTGACTTTTGTAGAGTTATGAGTCTTAGAGCTTAGGAATCTGGTGAGATATTTATTTTCGAGTGACAATGTGGAGACGTGGGATAATGTAGCGTGCTCACAAAGGTTTTTTTGATTTAATGACTTTTTTATTGATTCATTTAATAGCACAAATAATAGTAAAATATTATGTTTTTATATAAGGAGGCACTGTTTCATTTGTTGTTAAGATTTGTGAATTTTGTTTGTTATGTAGATTGATTTCTAATATTCATTAACATTTTTTTGAAATGAAGATTATTTTTTATAACTAATTATCATTTATTTATCATTTTGTTTTTATTTTAGCATTTTCACATTTAATAATACTTACAAAAATGTGTTAAGGGAGCTACCATTTGATTTTTATGGGGGCTAGGATGAAATTTGAAAAAAATAGGCAGGACAGGAGTTTTGAGTAAACAGGATGAGACACTTGCAAAAACAAGAAGTCAGGACGACAATTTAGGTAAAAAAAAGTCAGGATAAACTAAAAAAAAAAAATTGCAGGACCGAACAGAGTGAAAAATAAAAAGGCAGGACAGAGATAACAGCTTAAAAAAAAAATGCAGGACAAAATTTTTCATCCTAGCCCCCCCCCCATAAAAATCAAATGGTAGCTCCCTAAAGGAGAAGGACAAGGTAATACAAAGTGCTAGTGGCTGTCTTTTACTTGAAGTGAGGTGAGAGTTTTTGATCAGTGTTGAAGGCCTCGCTGCAACTTTGATATGAAGAACAGCAATAAAAGCTGTTTTTTCTGCTTTATGTGTCATGAGTGAATACCTTTATGGTTTGTTTTTCTATTTGAAAATGCAATGTTAAGAATTTAATTTTGTTTGTGAAATTTTTATTTGTTAATGAATGATTAATATAATGTTATTGGGGTATAAAAAGGATTTGTATAGAAGGTAGTTTGGGATTTTTTTTTATTGTTTTTATTTATTTGTGATTTATGATTTTCATGTTTACATCTTTTAAAATGCTAATATTTTTGTGAATATTTATTAATTTATGAATTAAAAAGATTAATTTATGATTGTGTGTCCAGATTGTATGTAAATAATGCAGGAAGACTTTTTTTTAAAGTGTATATTTTGTACAATTTTACATTGAGACAGAAGAATGAATACTTAATTTTCCGATTAGGCCAATTAGTTTAATAAATAATTTTTTATCAATGTCTACCTTGAGGGGGGATATGACCTTTATAGGATCTATAGGCGTTCAGTTATGCTTATCATATTACCAATTTATGGCACATGGAACTTTTCCTACCAAATTTTGTATACAAAGTAAAAATTAAACAAGGAATTTAAAGAAATATAATAAAGATAATTGCTTATCTGATGCCAACCACCTTAATGCCTTTTTGAAATCTACAGACCCCTACAGAATTATATAGTGACAGTGTTAAACCAATAATATTTTGACTAATATATCCAACTTGACCAAGATGTGACAAAACCAGAATTATGGTATGCTAAAACAAGGCAATAACTTATGGTATACTGATTTGTTATGCAGACATGGGTGAAAGAAAACTAAACTATTTGATATTTTGCATTTTATATTTAAAACTTTTACTGACTTATTTTTATATAAGATTTTAGTATTAAGATTTTATATATATTGTTTGTAATATGCCTTTTAAATGTTTTATCTATGATGACTAGTATGTATTGTATGTAATTTGTTCTGTTATCAAAATAAAAATGATGAAAAAGTTGTAATTGCTATACTGATTTATGTTCATTGTTTAATCATACGTTTTTTGATTGAGTTAAGTCTGCCAATTGATATTTTATCGTATGTTTTTCTTTGTTGTGATGTTATGCTATTGTTTCAGAAAAAGGGAGAAGGTTTGGATCCATTAAAACGTTTAATCCCGCTGCAAATGTTTGCACCTGTCCTAAGTCAGGAATCTGATGTACAGTAGTTGTCGTTTGTTTATGTAATATATACGTGTTTCTCGTTTTGTTTATATAGATTAGACCGTTGTTTTTCCCGTTTGAATGGTTTTACACTAGTAATTTTGGGGCCCTTTATAGCTTGTTGTTCGGTGTGAGCCAAGGCTCCGTGTTGAAGGCTGTACTTTAACCTATAATGGTTTACTTTTTAAATTGTTATTTGTATGGAGAGTTGTCTCATTGGCACTCACACCACATCTTCCTATATCTATTATGAGAAAAAGGGAGTTAACACACACTTGACAATACTAAAGAAAAGGAACACACTTTTCTTTGTTGTCCATTTTATATGTAAAAAATATAATTATGTAAATATATAATAGCAATACACTAAACTAGAGGCTCTAAAGAGCCTTTGTCACTCACCTAGGTCTATGTGAATATTAAACAAAGGACACAGATGGATTCATGACAAAATTGTGTTTTGGTGATGGTGATGTGTTTGTAGATCTTTAATAGGTACTTTACTGAACATTCTTGCTGCTTACAATTATCTCTATCTATTATAATGAACTTGGCCCAGTAGTTACAGCGAAAAATGTTATTAAATTTTACAAATTTTATGAAAATTGATAAAAATTGACTATAAAGGGCAATAACTCCTTAGGGGTCAATTGACCATTTTGGTCATGTTGACTTATTTTTAGGTCTTACTTTGCTGTAGATTATTGCTGTTTACAGTTTATCTCTATCTGTAATATTATTCAAGATAATAGCCAAAAACTGCAAATTTCCTTAAAATTACCAATTCAGGGGCAGCAACCTAACAACAGGTTGTCCGGTTTATCTGAAAATTTAGGACAGACAGATCATTTTTTTTTACATAAATAAGGCCGTTAGTTTTCTCATTTGAATTGTCTTATCAGGGCCTTTTATAGCTGACTATGCGGTATGGGCTTTGCTCATTGTTGAAGGCCGTACAGTGACCTGTAGTTGTTAATGTCTGTGTCATTTTGGTCTTTTGTGGATAGTTGTCTCATTGGCAATCATACCACATCTTTTTTAGATCTTGACCTGATAAACAATTTTACCCAAGTCAGATTTGCTCTAAATGCTTTGGTTTTTGGGATACAAGTCAAAAACTGCATTTTACCCCTATGTTCTATTTTTAGCCATGGCGGCCATCTTGGTTGGTTGCCAGGGTCACTGGACACAGATTTTAAACTAGATACCCCAATGATGATTGTAGCAAAGTTTGGTTTAATTTGGTCCAGTAGTTTCAGAGGAGAAGATTGTAAAATTTAACAACGAAGGACGAGGACAACGGACGCCAAGTGATTGGAAAGCTAACTTGGCCTTTTAACCCAGGTGAGCGAAAAAACTAGGGATTTGAACTTAGATGTCACAAGGCTGTAGAGATTGATAAAGAACCATGCTTAACCGTCCAATCCATTATACTTCGAGTTTGCAAGTTTATTATCCCCTTTGAATTTTCTATGACTGTATAGACTGTGTCAAGTTTATATAATTTGGCATTGTTTGTATTGGGTTGTCTATACATTTTTATGTCTATTTTAAGTTGTCGATGACTGTTTATTTTCTGGAGTTCTACAATTTAGGGTAAATGCTTGCTGGATTTTCAATTTTTAGTTTCTGAGTTCTCTTGCCATATTCACCTTTCCACTTTTATTGGTTTTTGATTTGTAGATCTCTTTTGTGAGACGGAATAAAAGTGTGTTGATATTTTTGTTCATTTTAAAGAACAATGATCATGGTTATTCATAGAGTATTTCCAACAATACTTTTTGTGGGTACCAATTTTCATGGATTGAAGAACACCTGTATTTGCAAGGATATTTGATTTTGTGGTTTTGCAAAAGTGTGCATAAGAACCTATGTGAAAAGTTCATCCTTAAGTCAACTCAAACTGCATTTCATGTTTTTCAATTTGGTTAATTTTCATGCGAAGTGCATTCTTTTTAGCACTGAGTGGTTTTACAAAAGAACTTACTGTTGTTACCTTTATTGTTCTGGTTGGTTGAGCATCAGGGGTTTTTCTTTACTCACATTTTGCATATTTTATGATGGTCAAACTGGATTAATTTCTACTCTTTACTTTTTTGGTGATTTTTTAAAATTTTGAGACCAGTTATGGCTTAAAGAATATAAAAACAAAAGAACATAGGTTTGATATATATTTTTGATAATGAAAAGTATACATAACTTGCAAAATGTAGCACCAAATAAATCAGAAAACGGAATAAAACAAAAAATAAAAAAAAGAAGGTACCTGTTGGTGACCCTCTGCTGTTGTTTTTTATTTGGGCGGGTTGTTGTCTCTTTGACACATTCCCCATTTCCATTCTCAATTTTATTTTATGAATATAAAAAGTCAATGACAGAAACAACGATGATTCATTAACTTAATTTTTTTTAAATATTTAAGATAAAAAATAGAAAACTAAAATATAAGGAATATTTACATCCATTATTATTGCAAATGATAAGCAATGCACACAAAAAATCATGATTATTGCATTTTCAGAATTTTAAATTATGCATAAAAATAATGCCATCAAAATGAAAATAAACAGTATATATACAACTCAGAAATGCATCATAAATACATATGTTATGATGGTATATATTGTTCAGTAATTCATTCAACAAATAGATTTGGTCATCAAACATACATAGTGTATTATATCAACAAGTATAAATAAAATTGTCTCAATAGTTATCATGATCAAGAATCCATTAATTAATTAGAGTTTATCACTTTTTTTTCAAATTTTCCTTTGATCTCTCCATACAAAATTTTCCCATAGCATGGTACTAGTGTAAGACATAATGGGTTTTCTCAATCCATTAGACAGATTTTTTTTGTAGTCAGCATGAACACAAGAAAGGGTTTTACAACTACACAAAAAAATAATAATGCAGCTATACCTAACTATGATATTTCAGTCAGAGGAAGGTGCATTATTTAACCACAGTTTATAGTTAAATCAATTAGTACTAGTATACAAAGATATATTATGTATTTGAATTATATATCAAATTCCAAATGTTGCTTTGAGATTCTTCTGATCTAGCTTTCTTTCATAGTCTTTGCTGCTTTTACATCTCTTCCATTGAATACTGTAGGGGGAGAGAAGAAGAAAAATTCTTTATTGATTATCTCCCCTGAAAGTAATTTGTTTTTTATCACTTGGCCTGTTCAAGTCCTCGTTGTAATGGAACTTCCCAAGATGACTGGTTGGCTTTCTTTAGTACTATCGTAATCTGGTCATCTTTAAACTGAAATGAAATTTTGAAATATAGAAAATAACCAATACCAGCAGAATGCAAATAAATTTTCAATGATTTTAGTCTTACATTAAGATATAGTTTTTGATCATTGTTGATAATACATGCTTCTCAAAAAAAAAAATGTAAATCTTTGAATGAGATAACTGAGAGAAACTTTCTCAAATTCATTATTTTGTACACAGTACATGCACTGTACATGCACATGCAACAAAAAGAAATCTATGAAGTGCTGGTTTTCTTTTTACAGCTGATTTTGAATATTAAAAAAATTCTTAAACTAATAAAAAAGAAGAAATATCAAGACTAGCATTGCAAATCAATAAAAAATATGTCCCAGTTGTCAAGACATCTACAGCACTTGCCCACTGCATGTATTAACTATATAAATTTGTTTCATTATTGCTTTTGAATAATGACTTTGAAAAACCTCATATTTCTGCAGCACAAAAAAAAACCCAACAAGCTTCACTTTGAAACAATAAAGTATCTTAAAACTTCTCAACAGCAAATTTGAAAAACCGAAAAAACTTGTACTGATTTTATTCATACCTTGGTTGAACATTCTGAAGGAATTATCTCCCCTGGAAGTTTTTGCACTGTGTATTTATATTTATGTTCTACTCCATTATCTTTCTTCACAACAGCATCCACTTCTAGAGACCTGAAAATGAAGCACACTTTAAACTACAGAACGGTTTATATAAAAGATTATACTGTCTCTTAATTTTTTTTCAATAAGACAAGAGTCTTAGATGAGTATAATTGAAACATAAGAAATTTTTCATCCATTATACTGTGGAAAGTATTCATATACAACTGTAATGACAATCAGGCTTTTGACTGGGGACAGGCAGATACATCGTAACACGCAGAATGTGGCAGGCGGGATCCCAATCCTCACCCTAACCTGGGGTTTGGATTGAAAAATCTCCATGCAAAGCCTGTTGTTTTTTGAAAGATTAGCAGATATTAGAACCCTACAAAACAGACAAATATTCTTCTTTTATTTCTGAATTGAATCTTCCCAATGTCTTATACATGAACATGTATATGTGCACTTGTATGAGGGCTATATATATCTGAGGCAGCTCACATGTAATAATCTCTTGTTCATTGTAATGTTGATTCATAAACATTGTATGTTTACATGTAGGCATCTTTCCTGGTTTTGTTGTATTATTAGGTTGAGGCATCATTGAGATTACCCCATATACAGTACCATTGTTTTCTTTGTACTGTAGTAGTCTTTGAATCTTTATGTCACAGAGAGAGCACTAGAAATGTGGCTTTGGAAAAGCAAGGTTACTTCACACTTGCATAGTTTACAAAAATTTCATGAGATTTAATATAAAACCATCTTTTTAATACATACTCTGTGTTAAATGTAGGAGTAACTGAACAGTTATTCTTGAGTTCAGCAGTGCCTATCCCTGGTATCTTCCACTTGACCTCCAGACCAGGTATACTGATATAAGTCTCTACAATCTTAGAATTGATTTCTTCTGTGATAGCTGAAAACACACATAATATGAAATATACATATGTATAAAAAAAACATACTATCTATGATCTATTTTATATACACGTTTTAAAACTGACTGGAAGAGAGAGATTGCACTGTAAATCTATATGTATATATAATATATATGTAATATTGATTTAAATGAAGCATATGCATTTATTTGTCAGATATATTTTGTTAATTATTCTTTTGTACATGTAAAAAAAATGTACAATGTACATGTATGTTAATGTTCCAGTACAGGGTTTAGAATAACAAAAATTGGGTCATATTAATATTTTATGTTTTTACAAATTATTTTTTTTTTTACTTTGTTTGATATTAGACATGTTAGATGGTAATCAATTAAAATCAACAATAAACATGCAATACTTTCATGACTTTTTTTAAATTATTTTTATTCTGTTTTTCAGTGTTTGAAAATCATATTGTAATTATTCAGCTCATTTTGACAGCCATCATACATGTCATAGGAAAATAAAGTATTTGTTTGATTATCATAGCCTGATAGGTCAACATATAGTGAAAGATTTTATATCTATCAATAAAAAAGATATTTCAACTTTCTTGTTTTAGCAAAAATGTATCCATCCTAACACCTTGTGTTTTTTCAGAACATTATTCATGCTGAATGACCTTAGGTCAACTGTCAACCAGTGTACATGGTCACATTGGTGTAACACATTTATTAAAAATCCTCTAGAGAGCTAGCATTGTTGTGTACATTGGTGATTAAATGACAAAATATTCAAAAAATATAGTACATAAATAATATGGTTGATTGATGCATGCAGTTGTATCTGCTTGTAGTTTTGAAGTCATATATAACATGTGAAAGTGCTAAGGCAATATATGGGTTGGGTCCCTCCTTTTGTGGGAAAAATTTGGTTGATTGTATCTATCTATATAGGGAATCACTGAGCAGTTTTGGATCTGTAACTGGAAACTAAGAAGTCAGTCTGGACAGGAACATATATGGCACCAACATATATATTGAGTTAGACATACTGTTCCCAGGTCTGGAGCGTGTCAAGTTTAAATTATTACTCATAATTTAAACAAAAAAAAGCTGCAAGAACAGCACATGAAAAAAACCTAGCACTAAATGTTAATTGACAAACATTTATGTGCATGTGTTTGCGATTGCATAATTTTAAATGGGTGCAATACATTGTATGTAGTGGTCGAACTAGAATTAATGGGTCTCACTAATTAGCGACAAGAAGCGTCAAGAAGCAACAAGAAGCAACAAGAAGCATCAAGAAGCAACAAGGAGGGACAAGAAGAATAATTTTAGCGACAAGAAGCTATTTAGCGACAAGAAAACATTTTTTTTTTATTAAATATAAAAAAATATACATTTAGTCTTTTTTAATATACATGATATACAGGCAATGAATTGATAATTTTTATTATTATATTGATAGATGAAGAAATTAAACATTTGTGAAGAACTTAGAAGGGATTGTGTAGTTTTTATTATCATATGAATAGATGAAGAAATTAAACATTTGTAAGAGCAAAGGAAATGCACACGCTATAAAATGAAAATAAGATTTTTCACTTTTTCTTTGAAGGATTTATTGAAACAAAAACATGAAATATCATTTCCTTTCTAACTGCACAATTCATTTTTCCTGATAGGACCAACGTTAGCTGTGGCTGCACCCAGTATAAGGTAATACACATTGTAGAACATCAAATAAGATTAACAAGGCGTGTGTCCCTTGTTTTGTTGCTACAATAACATCCAATTAACCGGGGACCTTCAACTTTGTACAGATTATACAATTACATGCGCCAGAATATACGAAATTGAACATTATTGTGTATTATTACTAGATTTATTTCACTTGACTGGGCGGGGTTTCTGAATTTCGCTTGAATTAGATCTATGTTTCATTTTTTTTCTATCAATATTAACTTTCTTGTCATTAAAATTGTTTTCTTTTACATATTCTTTTAATATTTATTTGGAATAAGTAATTTTAATAAAAAAAATATGTTTTCTTCTCTAATATTATTCTTCTTGTTGCTAAATTGTTTCGTCGCTAATATTATTCTTCTTGTCGCTAAATAGTTTCTTGTTGCTTCTTGTCACTAATATTTTTCTTCTTGTCGCTTAGTGAGACTGGAATAGATATTATCATATTATCAATTAAATTATTAATCCTCCCCCTTTTTTCTTTATTTTGATTAGTTCGTCTTAATCTTTGTTAATAATTGATACTATATATAATTTGAATAGTGTAAAATGAAGTTGAAGCGGAAATTATGTAAAAAGTCAATTCAATCAAATCTAACCATCAGGAATTGTATATTCTTCCTTTTCTGCCATTGCTCACATTATCGTTCCGGAGAAGTTCGTTTCTTGTCTTTTAAAATCCGAAATTTCATATAAAAAAACGGAGTGCAGTATTCGAGTATATACCAATATTCCGCTATCATGGATGCTCCTAATAGTTGCATAATTATAAAACTAAACCACTTCCCAATACATTTGAAAATGTCAAAACAATAACAATAAAAGAGAGTAAACCAGACAAAATTAAAAGAGAAACAATAACTCAAATATATAAACAGGGTGGACTGGGCCATGTTAACATGTTAAATCTAAAACAATACATCAAAGGAATAAGAATAACTTGGATAAGAAGAATAATTAAGCAAAATAATAACTATTGTAAGTTACTAACTTGTACTGAACAAATTAAATTTAATGAGTTATTCTGGGTAGGTCCAAGAACACAAGTTAGAAATCCTTTTTGGCAGGAGGTTTTTATTAATGCTTGGACTGAACTCCAAACCAAACTTGAGTAGCTATTAAGAATGGATATGATTTTATCACATTTAATCTTTGGAATAATAAAAAAAAATAATTGGTAATCCCCCTGTATAAAAAATGAACTGAAAAGATAGTCTGGTCTAATAAATGATTTAATTGATAATGATAGACATTTAATGACTTGGCAGGAATTTAAAGAAACATATAATATTGATAAAAACTTTCTTATATTTCAAGGAGTAATGTCAGCTGTTTATTCCTATATGAAAAATCTTAATATTAAATGTAATCAGCTTATAAAGCCTTATGGGCAAATTATACCTACTACTAATTCTATATTTATGAAATCTACAGAAGAATCAAAAGACATGTACAATGTTTTAAATGAAAAAATAACAAATATCACATCACAGGAAAAGTAGTCCATAATCCTAAATAGACATAATATTATTTGGAATAAAATATACAGACTGCCATTTTACATTACTTAAATTTCAAAATTACAGTGGCTCCAATACAGGATAAATCACAGAATTTTGGGAACAAATAAATTACTCTACAAAATTAAAATCTCACAAAACAATAAATACACTTTCTGTATACGGACTCAATAAAAACTATAGTACTATAGAACACATATTCTGGACATGTCCAAAAGTTTTTGATGTCTGGGAAGAACTTATAATAAATGGATATATTCAAAAGTCCAAATTGAACTACCACTTAATTTAGATATTGTCTTATTTGGGATATTAGAAAAAAACAGAAAAAAACTACATAAGAAATCTCATAATACTATTAACTAAATAGTATATATACAAAACAAAAATGCAATGTGAACAAGTAAATATTGTAGCCTTAAAAAATTATCTTGGGGAAAATTTGTTTATTGAAAAAATAATATTTTATTAAAATAAAAAAGTAAACCTTCCACTTTTGATTATATATTACATAATCATATTTTAGAAGCAGTAAAAGACAGTAAATATTTAGGCGTAACTATAAGCCATGATCTTGATTGGGGAACGCATATTAACAATATTACTTGTAAGGCAAATAAAACCTTAGGTTTTCTTCGTAGGAACTTAAAAAACTGCACACGTAAGGTTAAAAACCTTACGTACACATCACTTGTCCGTCCGGTCGTCGAATACTCTTCCCCGGTCTGGGATCCGTACAAAAAACAACACATCACTCAGGTTGAGCAGGTACAGCGTAAGGCAGCCAGGTTTGTCTTCAATGATTATAAAGACAGATCACCTGGAGCAGTTTCAAATTTAATAAAATCATTGGAATGGGAAAATTTAGAATTAAGAAGGAAAAAGGCTAGATTAACTATGCTGTATAAAATAAATTGGGGGTTAGTAGAAGTTCCTAAGGACAACTTAACAATTTCTGATAGACGCACTAGGGGGAAACATAAATTTAGGCAAATATCCACAAATAAAGATTTCTATAAATTTTCATTTTATCCTCGCACTATTTCGGACTGGAACTCACTACCTGAAGCAATAGGTATGTCTGACACCCTGGAATCCTTCAAAAGTGGCATATCCACTCTAACACTTGAAGGATCCACAGCAACTTATTAAACTTTAAAGCCACTGTACATAATGTATATATGTTATTGATAACGATTTTTCTTTGTCATATTATTTTTAAATTAAGTCCATATGTACATAGCACACAAGTTCCGGGAAGTTTTACACTCCTACCTAGGAGTCTACTCCCGTATTCGGAAGAAGAAGAAGAAGAAACCATAACAAAGAGCGTACGCCTGCTGAAACCCCTGGCTCCAAATAATAGAATGATTTTATAAGTTAACTTTAACGTAATAAAAATATCTATCCAATCCATGCTACCTTAGATTAAGATTTTCTGTTCTTATTTAAAATCATAATTATTAATATTATACGTTTAAAGAATGATTCAAAATATCAACTTTGTGTACTTGTCTCGGTTTTGCTGATGAACTATGAACTTACTTACTATTGTTATTATATATGTAGGTTTTTTTGCCAATAAACACATTACAAAAAAATAAATAAAGAGGGACAAAATACCAAAGGGACAGGCAAACTCATAAATCGAAATTAAACTGACAACGCCATGGCTAAAAATGAAAAAGACAAACAGACAAACAATAATACACATGACACAACATAGAAAACTATATAACAAACAACACGAACCCCACCCAAAACTAGGGGTGATCTCAGGTGCTCCGGAAGGGTAAACAGATCCTTCTCCACATGTGGCACCCGTCGTGTTGCTTATGTGATAACAGATCCGGTAAATAGTCTAATTCGGGAGGTCACATTCATGAAAGGGAAGGGGATTGTAGTTACGACGTAAGGAACATATCAGATATCATTTGTGAAACGGTTATTTCATAACGGTCAACCAACTCTTGATTGCGTCCGTAAAATTTACGAAGGGATGATTTCAACTTCACCATTTGAAACTCTTGGTTTGATAGCTACCTTGTGAGCAGCAACCCTCTATCAATAAAATCATGATAGGAAATGCAAACACGGGAATATCATATCAATTGGGAGATAAATACCCCGTATGCAGGTGCTGCTGAAATGTTGCTACTTAGAAAAGGAAAATTCACAATTGGAAAGCTGAAATCATCTCTTTTGTCGTAAAGTTTTGTTTTCAACCGATCCTCATTGTCAATTTCTAGATGTTTGTCAAGATATTAGGCCGACTTAACTGTACCTGTAGTATCCTTTATCTCTAGTTCGATGGGATAGATGCCTTCCACATAGTCACCAAATTTTGAATTATTTAGTGAAAGAACATCATCTGTATAGCGGAAAGTAGAGTTAGACGACAAAGCATCTTTGTGTGGGATTTGTCATTATCGTTTGTGTTTTTGTGAGGTTTTTTTTTATAGTTTGTCATAGTTTAATTTGCCACGGTTTTTGTTTTTAATTTTTTAATTTATTTGTAGTATTATATTTTGGAATGCTAGGATTTTTTGGCATTCTTGGACGATTCAGACTTTTTAAATGACAGGGGTTCATAATTGTTTATCATTTCTCATTTTTTTATATAGATTTATAGAATGTTGGTTTTCCCATTTGAATGTTTCATATATGTTAGTCCTTTTTGGGGTCCTTTATAGCTTGCTGTTCGTTGTGAGCAAAGGCTCCGTATTGAAGACCTTACTTTGACCTATTGTAGTTTACTTTTACAAATTGTGACTTGGATGGAGAGTTGATTCATTGGCACTCATATCACATCTTCTTATATCGATATAACTTGCTATAGCTCATTCTCGTATACAAACCTCTATATTTGTACATTGTGTTGCTGTCTTAATTGTACATACCTCACATTTCCTTTTAAACGTTTTAAACTTCCAGTTAACCTAAAACCTTCTCCGCTAAACGGTTGTAAACATCTTTTAAATGTGGATAAATCTTGCTTATAGTCTCACAATGAAAAAATAAACTTTATAAAGCACATGAATACGTACGCCTCCTCTTAATTTTTTTTTGTGGGGTTTGGTTTTTAGTTTTGTAAATAATGAATATTCATGTCTGCTATCTCGTTTAGGTTATATTTTCTTTTATGACAATGACGGTGCATGGCTGTTCGTCTCTAACTCGTATGTTTTTATTGTCTCTAATAATATATCAAATGAAAAAGTTCAAGATAAGTTTCATACCAAAGTAAAGTTTCACCATGCATATCAATGAATTGTCCCATGGTATCATTTACAGCAGCTTGGTACACATAGCCTTTTATGATGTGAGGGAGGTTAAAAACTATAGTACGCAATGGTTGTGTCTTATACGTATATCAGTATTATGAGATATTGAAATACAGGACACGTACATCTACGTACGTAATATTTTATCTATTTTGAAAAATTAACTTACGATTAACATTTAAATTTTTAATATAAATCGCAATTTATACACACCATGCACAAGACGAAAGCGCTTTGGATAAACCTCTACTCTAGTCTATTTAGTATCCTTAAATGACCATTGTCTTAATTGATTTTGTGTGCTAAAAAGTATACCTGAAAGAACACCACTTTATATGAATGTATGTACATGTATGTGATTCACAGTTGCCAAACGATTCCTAAAATTGTCGAGTTTTTGACTCAAATATAAGACTTCTATTTACCGCTTTCTTTTCAAAGCTATGCATTTTTTTGGTCATATTATCCTTTTAATACAGTGCATGTAAGCACGAGAGACACACACGAGCTAGACTGTTGAAATCACATCTCAACTAATCACAATTTGTTGTTCTATTCCATATTTAAAGTCACATTCTCCTTTAATATCAAGATACACAGTTCTCCCATCACTTTCAATGTCTTTTATTTTATCAGATAATATAGCTTTCATATCTCCGGTATATACTTTTAAGAACTTATTTTTGTTTTTCCGACTATGAATGTTAACAATCACAGTTCCAGTAACAGCAGCCTTAGTCTCAAATGTATATTCACATTGTTTCTCAATGATTTCTAGTTCGGCTGTTAGTTTTGATTCCGGGGCAACAGTTAGGTTGCCTTCAGTTGCCCAGGTTAAAGTCTTTTGGTCTGTGGTTTCTTTATTGTATGTTACCGTGTATCCAGCAGAATATCCTACGGACGCCGTGGCCACGCTCTTTGGAGCTGAAAGTGTAAGGGCCATGTTTGTACTTATAGTGTAGCACTTCGTCAGTGATGCCTTGCATGAAGCCACGGTTTGCCTTTCAGCTTTCAGAGAATGCGACTGCTCAGTTTTACTTTTATTTTCAAATACCGATTTAAAAATTACATTTGAAACTAACTTTTCCGAGCCAGATTTCTCGGTGTACTTTGGCTCTTTCACATCAAAAGTAACTTCTGACCAGTCAAAAACGAGGTTTACATTTTTCCGTTTCTTTGGTTGCCACTTTTTGCGGCATTTGGTGTAGAAATTCCATGCCCGGTCTTCTACGATTTCTTTCAAGTCAATAATCTCTCTTTCTGATGCCATTTGTTGACTCTGGAAAAAAAATGAGGTAAAAAATAAAAACTTTGAAAAAATATAGAAATTACAGATTATCATGTTTCTTTCTTGTTGTATTTTTAGCTATTGGGACCCAATTTTGTGGAATTTAGTTTAAAAATCGTATTGGATTTTCTCGCCTAACAACCAACAAGGTCGACATGACTACAAATATAGCAAAGGGGTTAGAATTGTTAAGAATGTTAAAATATATTTTTATGGCAACGCGCCATGCTTTCGTCCGCGCTCTATACAAAATGTTTTGTTTAATGCTGTTACAATCCAATAAAATTACGAAAAGAAGCATTCAATTCGTATATATGAAAAGTAGTTTTATCGGAGATCTGATAATCCAAAGCACTAAACAAAACTGTATATCATTTAGCATAAAATTATTCAAACCAGATTTGTTCCTTGAACACAATGATTGTGCTTCTTTCGCACTTCCAGGACTCAGGTTGTACAGCATACTAGTACTTTAAAGTTAAGGATTGATATGATTTGCTTGATTTGTTCATATAGATAATTAGTTGGTGGATTATTAATTATTAAATGAAATTTGGTCAGTATAATAGCTTTAAAAGGGTCCTACTAAAATGCGCCCGGGAGCGCCCGGGTGAAGAAAAAGCGCCCGGGGAAAAGAAAAAGCGCCCGGGGAAGAAAATATAGCGCCCGGGGAAAAAACAAGGCGCCCGGGGAAAATATAAAAAATATTTTATTGGCACGAGACAATTTTGTGTCGATGAAATAAGTTATGAACATTGTTTTTTTTTTTTAATTTTAGACAAGTATTTTGCAAATTCAGATAATAGACATTTGTAATAAAGCACAAAAACAAGTATGAATGTTTCAATTTTAACAATAATATATGAATACTGTTTCGAGAGACAGACAATACTGGATCACAGTTTATGCGGAAGATTTATAAAATGTAAAACATCAAAAGACATGTTTTTCAAAAACGATATCAAAATGAAAAATGTAAAAAACAACTTAAATCTCACTGAAAAATATTAATTTAAACAAAATTAAAGGAGTTACACATAATAAATCAGCAAATAAAGCAGTACTATACATGTACCGTAAGTAAAAAAGGGGACAAAGAGCAGGAGTTTGGTTTAAATTTAAAACTTAGCATTTTAACCCTGATAAGCAAATCCATTGAAACAGTTTAAGTTTTATACTCATGAAGTATAAATATAAAAAGATATAATAAATCTGTATCAGTATCCGCATAAAAAAGTGTTCACCATGCATGCAGTTGCGAAAATATAACACCTCGGGCACTGATTATTTTTAAATAACAAAATATACGTTTTAATCGAGGACAATATCGTTCATGATTCTTGTAAATACTCTTATTTATATTTATTTACTTACTTATATACCATTTTGAAATCAAAAGTAAAAGTGCAACAACACAGTCACTTTAGATGCAGCATCGTACATATCCCCATTTATATTAAGGAAAAAACAAGCAATGATCATTTTTTTCAGGAAAAAAAATATTGTTATAAAATATAATTATATTATAATTTTCTTCTCCGGGCGCTAATTTTCCTTCTCCGGGCGCTTTTTCTTTTCCCCGGGCGCTTTTTCTATTCCCGGGCGCTCTCGGGCGCTCCCGGGCGCTTTTTAGTAGGACCGCTTTAAAATGACTATTAATAATGAGTTATTCAAATCAAAAAGGCATTACACTATCCAGAAGAATCATGCATGATGATGACTGTTTGAAATTTATCCAATATTAATGATACAACTGTTGTCTAAATCAATATGGATAAATAGCAACAAAGTCGGACGATCAAATAACTAGAGTAGCATAAAGTTTTGTACGTTTAATATTAAACTAAATTGTCACAGCTGATGTAACATATGTGTAAAGGGTTATCCCAATCGGAGACGTATATATGGTAAATGCAAAGAATTTTGAAAAATCGTACTCCAAACGTTGTCTTGCCACCCCAACTTTTTTTAAGCGTACCTGGCCCAACGGGCCTAGTGGGCTTTTCTGATCACTCGTCGTCCGTCGTCGTCCGTTAACTTTAACAAAAATCTACTTCCCTGAAACTACTGGACCATTTAACCAAACTTGACCACAATCATCCTTGTGGTAACTTGTTTGAAAAATGTGTCGGATGATTCGGCCAACCAAACAAGATGGCACCCGAGGCTTAAAATAGAACATTAGGGTAAAATGTAGTGTTTGGCTTATATCTCTGAAACCAAAGTATTTAAAGCAAATTTTACAAAGTAAAACTGTTTATCAGATCAATTTCTATCTGGTCTGAAATTTTCAGACAAATCAGACAGCCCGTTGTTGGGTTTATGTCCCCATGCAAATTGGTAATTTTAAGAGATTTTGAAGTTTTTGGTTGCTATCTTGAATATTACTATAGATAGAGATAAACTGTAAACAGCAATAATGTTCAGCAAAGGAAGATTTACAAATAAGTCAAACAAGAACAAAATAGTCAATTGACCCCTTAAGGAGTTATTGTCCTTTACAGTAAATTTTTAACAATTTTTTGTAATCTTTTAAAAATCTTTTCCTTTCAAACTACTGGGAAAAATTTAACCAAACTTTGCCACAATTACAATTAGGGTATATAGTTTATAAAGTGTGTCCGATATTACCCTGTTAACCAACATGGCGGACATGGCTAAAAATAGAACAAAGGGGTAAAATGCAGTTTTTGGCTTATATCTTTGAAACGAAAGCAAAAGTATAATGATTGCATTAATTTATGCATCGATTGTAAATAAAAATATCAAGTGAGAGACACAGGATCCTTGGAGCCTTTAGTTTCAAATCCTGGATCCGCATCTGATCGTGATCCGGTTTATGGCTTTTTTCGTGTGAGTGAAGGATGTAATAACGGACAGGCATTGCTTAATATCGAGCAATAGTGATTATATTTTAGCATGATGATCAGTTATAAGTTCAGAAAAAAACTGACGTCGATAAAGAAGAACAATACTACTCGTATGAAAATTCTAAGTAAACTAATAAACATGAAGTAGTGTAAATGTATATTACAGAAAAGATAACATGCATGCCATTGAGATAATGTTTTTAACCTTGGCATATTCTATGTTCAACAAGTATGTGCACTTTCTAAAGCATTAATTACTCTTCTGTCAGTACCTTATCTGTTGATGAACATCGAAGGTTTTGTTGCTTAAATAACTCTACCAAACGGTAACATAATATTATTGTGCACTAATACTATCTATAAAAATAAAAATTGTCCAAAAGAGAAATCATAATATAGAAAAATCTCATCATAATAGAGAAAAAAATCATCCTAATGAAGACCAGGTGCTCCGCAGGGCGCAGCTTTATACGACCGCAGTGGTTGAACCCTGAACAGTTAGGGCAAATTTTGTCACAATATTCAAGCTTGATTCTGTCTGCATTAAGATTGATCAAATTTTTGACATATATAGGTTTTGTCAAAAAATTAATGTGGTCACAGATCTAACAAATCTATTGCACAATACTGTGCAATTGAAGATTTCTTCTTGAAACTTTTCAAAATTCGAAATTTGAAAAATTTTGAAAAAAAGGAAGCCCTTCTTAAAATGGTAAACAAAAAATCCCCCCCCCCCCCAACTTTTTGAAACCTCCTTGGAGCAATAACCCTTAAACTCAATCCTATGCTTTCCATTGCAGTATTGAACCTTGTAGTACAATTTCAGAGAGATCCATACACTTAAACACAAGTTATTGTCATGATTGTTTGGAAACTAGAAACATGCTTCTTTTTGGCCCTTTTTTTTTTGCCCCTAATTCCTACATATTTTGGGCAATAACCCAAAACTTAATCCCAGCCTCCCCTTTGTTTAATGGTACATTGTGGTACAATTTCAGAGAGATCCATACAATTACACATAAGTTATTGTCTTGAAACTAGAAAAATGCTTGTTTTTACCCCTTTTTGGCCCTTAATTCCTAAACTTTGGCCCCATAACCCCTAAAATGAATCTAAACCTTCTACTTGTGGTTTTAAACATTGCGGTATGATTTCAGAGCAATTGAAATACTTCTACACAAGTTATTACCCTGAAACTAGAAAAATGCTTGTTTTGGACCCCTTTTGGGCCCCTAATTTCTAATCGGTTGGGACCATCATCCCCAAAATCAATCCCAACCTTCCTTTTGTGGTATTGAACCTTCTATTCACTTAAACTAAAGTTATTATCCGGAAACCAATGTGTCTTCGGACGACGACGACGCAGACGACGCAGACGACATCATACCATTATACGATCCCAAAATTTGTTTGGGGTCGTATAAAAAACCTCATCATGATAAAGAAAAACCTCATCATGAAATAGAAAAACCTCATCATGATAAAGAAGGAAGTACCATAAAGCAGTTACGGCGTTCCATAAAAACAGTTGTAACATCTTTTATAAGATGTCCAGGACATACAAAGAAGAGAGTAGTTTCGAAACTCATCTGTAAATTTTGGATGTCAAATTATATTTTTGATCCTTTTTAGAAGTAAAATATTAGCATTGAGTTTTTTTGGAATGAGCAACCAGTGACATGCAACATATGTTGGTTTTTAACCAGGAACATGTATATATATATGTCTCTGGAGTAACAAACAACCCTTATAAGTGTTAACAAACAACCCTTATAAGTGTAAAAAACAACATTATGTAAAGGTCATTGCAGGTAACGGAATGACCATTTTAATTAGAAAGGGGAGGAGACAGGAAGTTTTTGAAAATGAATAACTTTGACTGGTACGATATAACTTCTCACAAAAAAATAATCTATCAGGTATTGTATATCAAATCTGAAACATTTCATCTTGAACAAACAAACATGCATTCCCATGGTAACCAGTTCTAAATGAAAGTTTTAATGATATTGATGAAAACAATACTGTTATCTTTAACAGGTTCAGGCTATTAGGTTGAAATAATAAATATGTGTCTGCAAAGAGAAAATGAGTTTTCAAGATATCTGCATCCTTTCATAAGCTATCTATGTCTGTTTAATTTCTACAAACGTTACGTGTCATGTTTCACATGTTTCATTTAATTAAGCGAGACCAGGATTTGTATAGTAAGACAAAACCTTGGCAAAACCAAAGTAAAGCAGAAAACATTATTTTTTGTTTGTGAACACAAACAAAGTGGTTATATATAACACGAACAAAGTGTTCAGGGGCGGATACAGTCATTTAAAAAAAGGGGGGTTCCCAACCCAGGACAAAAAAAGGGGGGGTCCCAACTATAGGCCCCCATTCAAATGCATTGATTGTCCAAAAAAAGGGAACCCTCCCCCTGGATCCGCCACTGGTGTTTATATATTAGGCTCTGAACCTGTCCATAACGTTATGGTATGGTATTAGGTTTCTGTTTTGCTTTTTTCAAATCATATTGTGCATAATATTTTTGTAAAATGAGGGCTGGCCTTTATGGGTTCTTGATTAGATTAATAAAATTCTTATCTTGAAATTCTCTTATCTTATAACCCCTTCGTATTTTGTGCATTTAACAAGTCAAGGTCAAGACAACCTGTTGTTTTCTTTGTACAACCATCTGTTAGGTGGAGTTGGGAATTGTTGAACTGTCAAATATTTTAATAGTTCGTGCATGTTATTCGTTTTACTTACTTTTATGGTTTGTAAGACTGAAGTTCTGGACAATCTACCCTATAATCAATTTTTATACGACCGCAAAATTTGAAAAAATTTTCGTCGTATATTGCTATCACGTTGGCGTCGGCGTCGTCGTCGTCGTCGTCGACTCGTCGTCGTCGTCGTCGTCCTGCGTCCGAATACTTTTAGTTTTCGCACTCTAACTTTAGTAAAAGTGAATGGAAATCTATGAAATTTTAACACAAGGTTTATGACCACAAAAGGAAGGTTGGTATTGATTTTGGGAGTTTTGGTCCCAACATTTTAGGAATTAGGGGCCAAAAAGGGCCCAAATAAGCATTTTCTTGGTTTTCGCACTATAACTTTAGTTTAAGTTAATAGAAATCTATGAAATTTTGACACAAGGTTTATGACCACAAAAGAACGGTTGGGATTGATTTTGGGAGTTTTGGTTTCAACAGTTTAGGAATTAGGGGCTAAAAAAGTGCCCAAATAAGCATTATTCTTGGTTTTCGCACAATAACTTTACTTTAAGTAAATAGAAATCAATGAAATTTAAACACAATGTTAATGACTACAAAAGGAAGGTTGTTATTGATTTTGGGAGTTTAGGTCCCAACAGTTTAGGAATTAGGGGCCAAAAAGGGACCCAAATAAGCATTTTTCTTGGTTTTCGCACCATAACGTTAGTATAAGTAAATAGAAATCTATGAAATTTAAACACAAGGTTTATGACCATAAAAGGAAGGTTGGTAATGATTTTGGGAGTTTTGGTCCCAACAGAATAAGGGGCCCAAAGGGTCCAAAATTAAACTTTGTTTGATTTCATCAAAATTGAATAATTGGGGTTCTTTGATATGCCGAATCTAACTGTCATGACTGTGTATGTAGATTCTTAACCTTTGGTCCCGTTTTCAAATTGGTCTACATTAAGGTCCAAAGGGTCCAAAATTAAACTTAGTTTGATTTTGACTAAAAATGAATCAGTTAGGTTCTTTGATATGCTGAATCTAAAAATGTACTTAGATTCTTGATTATTGGCCCAGTTTTCAAGTTGGTCCAAATCGGGGTCCAAAATTAAACTTTGTTTGATTTCATCAAAAATTGAATAAATGGGGTTCTTTGATATACCAAATCTAACTGTGTATGTAGATTCTTCATTTTTGGTCCTGTTTTCAAATTGGTCTACACTAAAGTCCAAAGGGTCCAAAATTAAACTTAGTCTGATTTTAACAAAAATTGAAATCTTGGGGTTCTTTGATATGCTGAATCCAAAAATGTACTTAGATTTTTTATTATGGGCCCAGTTTTCAAGTTGGTCCAAATCAGGATCCAAAATTATTATATTAAGTATTGTACAATAGCAAGTCTTTTCAATTGCACAGTATTGCGCAATGACAAGAAATATCTAATTGCACAATATTGTGAAATAGCAAATTTTTTTTTAATTAGAGTTATCTTTCTTTGTCCAGAATAGTAAGCAAGAAATATCTAATTGCAAAATATTGTGCAATAGCAAGATTTTTTTTAATTGGAGTTATCTTTCTTTGTCCAGAATCAACTTAAATCTTTGTTATATACAATATACAATGTATATTCACTTTTTACTACCAACTGATAAATTAAAATAATCTTTACCATTCAGTGATAACAAGCAGTTTTTTTACATCTTAATATTTTATGATGTATTTAAATGAGTAGTTATTGTTGCAAACTCCATTAGAAATTTTAATTGAGATTAGTTTTGGAATAAGGGAAAGGGGAATGTGATTAAAAAAATTGGGTTCAATTTTTCTCATTTGAAATTTCATAAATAAAAAAGAAAATTTCTTCAAACATTTTTTTGCGAGGATTAATATTCAACAGCATAGTGAATTGCTCTAAGAGAAAACAAAAATTTTAAGTTCATTAGAACACATTCATTTTGCGTCAGAAACCTATGCTGTGTCAACTATTTAATCACAATCCAAATTTAGAGCTGAATCCAGCTTGAATGTTGTGTCCATACTTGCCCCAACTGTTCAGGGTTCAACCTCTGCGGTCGTATAAAGCTACGCCCTGCGGAGCATCTGGTTAAAATATGTCATTGTTAATGAAGTGAATGTCCAAATAAAAAAAAATAAAAAAAACATATTCAAATGAGCAATTTATAAACCTGCCGGGGAATGCAAATTTTAATCTATGAAAACACAAAGATATCTGGTATAATGCATATTATAGAAGACAAAGAAGCTGATGCAGAGTTGTCTCATTTCTAATCACACCATATCTTCTTATTTTTACAGTTATTGTATTTGCATCATGAAGATGTCATGTCAAAACAAAAATGATTCAAATTCAAAGTTTATATGAGTGTCTTTATTGAGGGTTTACAGAATAGACGATGTGTAAAAAAACAACAACATAAAACAAACAAACAAAACACAAAACAAAACAAAACAAAACAAAAAGACAACTTGAAGGTAAAAAACAAGGACCTGGTAAAAAAACAAGAAAGAAATACGAGGGAAAAAAGGAATACAAACATCTTAAGTACGGTAAGTTTAATAGATATACTCATAGAATATTAAATTTAATCTATTCCTGTTGATACGATCTGTAAGATTTTGTATGATCAAGTTATAATAGGTCAATACATTGTACTAGAAAAAAGATGGCGAACTCCTTTGGTTTGATACAAGTATTTTAAAAAGTTGCCGCAGATTATGAACATTATCGTGGTCGGGGAAAAGTTTCAACAATGAGGGAAAAAACATATTAGATAACCGAGTATGGTGGCAGATTTGAGCAGATTTTCAGCTCGTGTGTTCCTTTCTATGTGTTTCTTTTCTCAAGTATTAAAGTACTACGTGATTTCATCCGGAGAAGCACAGGCGTTTGAAGTCTATACTTGAGTAAAATGTCATCAAATTCATTGGAGATGCACCGATTGGGCCCATCTTAGATCAATTTGATAGTGACAGTTCTCTTCAAACTGCTTTTAAACAGAACCTAATTGTGCAATTATTAATTAACACTGAACATTTTCATTTCCATTAACATCTCAAATCATCAAGAATTGTTGCTAAAGATGATAAAACAGAATCATGATTCAGGAAAAGTAGAAACGATCATGGTTATTGGGCTAGGTTCAATTTAGAGAGAAGCAAAACCGCCATCATGAATAAATTTAAACTTAATCGGTGAATATTTCTCTTTTCGTAGATCTTTCGATTTTTTTTATGGTTTTCATTCAAAAAGAGTTTTTCTTTTCTTTTTTTATAATGATATGGTTTCAGAGAAAAATTGGAAATCAAATGAAAATTATACAATACTGAATTTGAATGAAAATGTCCTTTTTGACTTTAGATTAAAAGAAATATACACATTTCATAAAACAACTTCAATCCAGCAATTCTTTGTTTTTAAGCATTAAATATATAATTATGCCTACCTTTTTTATTTCAAGTGTGCTAGTTTGTTTTACTTCGATCCTACTCTTCTAGAATATCAATACATTTTCAGTACATGAAATTATAATTATGATATTCTCAGAGAAAAAGTGTCTTTTGATTGGTTGGAATCACCATGTGACCACTGCCTTAACTTTGATCAATTACACTAATAAGGCAGTTTAATGATTAGTAATAATATTACTTTATGATTTGATATAAAACTGCTTTGTGAATGATTCTTGATATTGAACGCTATGATTAGAGACATGAAAACAGAATTAAATAAATACGGATCATTACAGCAAGGGAGATAACCGAAGGATCATTCTTACAGCTTGAAATAGACATGGGAGATAACTGAACCAACAGCAGAAAACATTGTAAAACTGAAGAAACAAAGATAAAAAAAATATTAATACGATTTTCTTTTTTAATACTAAATGTAAGAGCAAAAAAAAATCAATTAAAAAAATAAATAAAAAATGTTGTCCTATTTTATGGTTTTATACCCTTTAAAATATGCAGAAATTGAAGCAAAATGATTTTTTAAAAAGACTTTAAATATTGTAGGACTTCCACCAGATGTTACAATCTTAGGCCACAATCTTAAACATGTTGTGAAAATATCATTACGATCATTATAAGTGACACAGATATTTTATCTATCAAACTTAATAATTATAAAAGCGGAAATTTCTGTATAAGGTTACATTAAACCTGTTTTAAAAGTTCACGTGTAGTCTTTTTCTTTTGTTCAGCCTTGGAACTATTACACACAAACAATAGACCAGCAAAATTCTTCCCGTTCAGGTTCAGTAAAAAAAAGAGGTCAAGCTGACTCACAGCAATTTACTATAAATGGGTTGGAGTGGGTAAAATATTTCTATATTTTTCTTTCAAATAATTCTCAAAGAAAAAAATGTTTAAATACGTTGTAGAATTTTGTTTTCGAAATACAACTCCATTGTTTGGAAAATGCACACTAAATTAAACAAAAATTTCAAAAAACAACTAATGGTATTCTCTGTGAATTTATTCTGATTTGGATTTCTCTCCCCAAAATCTGCAGAGAAAAGGGAAAATTTAAAGAACTTAGAAAAATAAACATGGAGTAAATAGGTTTTTTTTTTCATCCACTTTTTGGTATGGTTCAAACTGTTAACGCGTCCCCATCAAAATCTAAGCAGATTCAGATTCAATATTTTATTATAGTCTCATCACATACAAAAATTGAAACATAAAATGATATTCACATACATAGATTTAAAACATTAAAACGTTTGCATTGCATGCACCAATCTTAAAAAGATTTAAGAGAGACTTTTAAGATATATTATATGTATACATATAAACATATTTTTACATATTTATAATTAAAGTTCACAATATACATTTACTACATGATAGTAAAACATTTGTTTCTTTAAGAACTAGTGAAATAAAATACTTAAGAAATAATTCATGGGGGCTTGAATACATCGTTATTTTACCACGGGTTGGCCCTTTATGACAAATATTTTACCCTGAGCGATAGCGAGGGGTAAAATATCGGCATAAAGGGACAACCCGTGGTAAAATTTAGATATATTCAAGCCTCCATGAATTATTTCGATTCTGATAAGACAAATATAGCAATTGTTTTGGTTCAAAGCGCACTAGATGGAGGCAAATATTTGCCGTTCCCATAAATTAACCCACTTTAAGATTGGCGGTAAAGAACGGAGCAAACAGATTTAGTGACATGCTCAAACTATTTACAATAATATATTTAGATAGATTTGGATGAATTTTAATGATAATTTACTTATATATCTTCTATGTATATAAAAAAGGGCTTATACCACATTTTAGTATTGTTTGTTTACGTTTCATTCTGGTGATGATTTTCGGTATCAGAAGCGTGTATTTTCCAGAAAAATGCTTAAACTATTACGTTATCATTCTATGACGTCGTGTACTCCATCCATAAACAATCATATGACGTGGGAGTACAATCAGAACAGCCCAACCAATATATTCATATTTTACCACGGGTGTGTACTCAAAGCGTTTGAAGGACGTCATGTTAGAATATTTCTTCTTAATAAAATATTGTTGCAGGTTTTGGCAACTATAGCAGCAACGTCGTTACTAAATAAAAACATAAATTTTTCATTATCTTATAAAAGGTTAAAACGTTCGTTAAAATGTAAAGCTTCATGTACATCATGATTTGTCTTAGATCCACATACAATGGGCATTTTAAAATTAAGAAATAATTCCTTCATGTCATGCTCTATGCTCATTTTAACATGGGTATAAAGGCATTATATTTGTCGATATTTTACACTGAGCGTTAGCGAGGTGTAAAATGTGGTTAAATATAATGCCTACCCATGTTAAAATGAGCGTAGAGCATGACATGAAGGAATTATTTCGATTCTAATAGGACAAATACAGTATTTTTATAGGTCGAATCGTACGAAATTACCGTAAAAATGTTTGGCTGTTCCCGTTTCCTCCTCGAGGAGTCTGTGCATTGAATTTCATATTTGATAAGTTTAAAAACTACGAGCAGGATAAATATATGTTGTTTCATAAAAATATATTATAAAAGTTTATGTTATCTGCCCAAATGTATATATTTTAAAGGATAACGATGGAAATAACGTTAATTTAAACAGTAAGTTTGTGCGCATGTGTCAAACATGTTTTGTGCTTATTAGAACACGGCTTTGTTTACAAAGCGTAATAAGGACGTCATATTAGAATGACGTGCAGTTCATCTTCAACAATAGAGCTACAGTTAAAACATGTCCTCTCATAGACTTCTTTCCTTTCATATCTTCCAGTATCTAGTTTTAGTGGAGCTACCCCACATCTAAATTTAGCGAATAAACTTCTGTTTTTCCAATGACATAATATTTTGCAAATAATTTTCAGTACAATAGTTATTTTTAAATATTTGTAAGACCTCAATTTACTTCCCTCTGCAACTCTTGATTTAAAATTATCAAATCTGACATCTTCCTCAATTTGTTTAATAAAATTTTTGTTCAATACATTTAATTTAAAATTACAATATTGCTCATACTTATACAATTTTAACATTTCTATAACTCTGAAACTCCAGTTTTTAATTCTAGTATTAACGTGGCACTTTCGTATAGACCACTTAAACATTTTAAAAATTATCCTGTGTGGGTCCATTATGGAACACCTAGCCCAATGTCTCAAGACACTTGACCATTGTTTAACGCATGGAGGTTTCCGGCCCATATCATCTGCATTGATCAAATAACAGAATACGAACCAACTCTAACTTTGAATTTAATCAATATTTTCAAACATCATGGTTTTTTTTAATAGGTTTTCTTTTAAATGTGAACTGTATTTGACATATAGTGTTCTGAAATATTGAATTAACGAATTTGTCATAAAGATGTTGTGGTTTCCAGCAGGGACATGGATATTTAAAGTTATATTTGACATAATATTGTTGGATATGGTCGATTTCAAGTGTTCAATAGTTCCAGTACGTTTTGAAGAACAATATTTTACACAAGAAGTGCTCAGGTGTTATACCATTGTGTTAGTGATTTGTTATTTGAAACAGTAAAAACACTCGTGTACATCCAACCACGGAAGTACCTAGCTAGACTGGTCATTTCGGGGCCTTTTATAGCTGGTATGGGCTTTGCTCATTGTTGAAGGCTGTACGGTGACCTATAGTTGTTAATTTCTGTGTCCTTTTGGTCTCTTGTGGAGAGTTGTCTCATTGGCAATAATACCACATCTTCTTTTTATGGTAGATTCTTATCCGATGATGACAATGGATGGCTGTATAGCGTCCAGTGGCAAGTTAATTGCATATTCAAGACGAGAACATGCTAATACACTATGAACTTGCTTTGTACTGACCGACACGCTTAGTTGGTATTTCAACGTGGTTGTTCCGCCAAATAACATGACACCCTACTAGGACTTATTATTTTAATTACATTACATTAAAAACATTTTAGAAGACTTATAAGACAAATATTAACAAAGTAAGACTTATAAGGCAAACATTTACAAAATAAGACTTATAAGGCAAACATTTACAAAATAAGACTTATAAGGCAAACATTTACAAAATAAGACTTATAAGGCAAACATTTACAAAATAAGACTTATAAGGCAAACATTTACAAAATAAGACTTATAAGGCAAACATCCAAAAATAAAACTTATAAGTGATATATTAGCTCTATAAAGTGGCCGCTACTTTGCAATTTACAGATGAAATAGAAAACTCTGGGGGTTTAGTACTGTGGATTCATTATTATTCGTTGGATACCAATATTCGTGGATTTCGTGGGTAAAGATGAACCACGAATTCAAATGACCAACAATAACAAATATCATATAGGCATGTAGGCACACTTTCGCAAAACCACGAAATTAAATATCAACGACAATACAATTTTTCCTCAATCAACGAAAATTGGTACCCACGAAAATAAATGAATCCATAGGATTAGGACACTAATGGTGTCATTTGAGATGCTTTTCATTTTAAAATTTCACACTCTTATGATCTTAGAACTTTTTTTATCAAATTTTATTATTGGAAAAAAACATATTTGTATGAATATATAAAATAATGAGTTAAATGATTTGAAAGAGCTGTATGTATTTTGGGTAAATTTATATATCGAGCACAAGAAATTATAAGATCTGACATACTCTAATATGTTTAACAGAATCGTCTGCTGTTATCTATGTTGTAAACTTGTATAATAGTTGAGAATGGAAACGGGGAATGTGTCAACTACACAACAACCCGACCAGAAAGAGCAGAAAACAGCCCAAGGCCACAAATGGGTCTTCAACACATGGAGAAAATCCCGCACCCTTGGGCGGGCTTCAGCTGGTCATTTAACAAAAATGTGTACCATAGTTCAGCATAAATGAACGTCACACTAAACTCTTAAAATTCTTTTTTAATTTTTGGTGCTTGCAATTATCCAATAGAAAAATTAAAGCAGCATACATATTCAAATCCAAACGTTTCAATTTCTGTAAATCAATTAAATAATTGTCTTGACAATGACAAACATACTACCTTGTTTTGATCGTCCAGATGCTTTCATTCAAGTGTATCCGATTTACTGAATGTAAGAGATACACAAAGAGTTATAACTTAAAAGATGTTAATGGAAAGTTAACACCACTGAAAATGAAATTAATACATGTATTTCCTGTACCATGTAGAATCGGCTAACGTTCGAAACACTTCCCTTATCTGAGACTACTATATATATAGTAGTCTCAGATGTTATCTTCTATTTTGTAAATCAATTATATCACGTCCTTGTCAGTTATATAAACGGCCTTGATTTGATCAAACAAACTTTATATTCTCATTTAGTTTGTTCCTAAAGGGGCACTAGCTACGAGATATATATTGAAAAAAAAATAGGAGATGATTTTTGTTTTGTTTCAATCATTTATAAAAGTGAAATGATGAAATAATAATTCGTTTTTAGAAGCCAATTTGGTTCAATTTTGACAAAAAAAGCAAAGAAACATCGCTGATGAATTATTTACTTGCAAGTGAATGTTTCGACCTCATTGAATCCGTATTCATGTGACCTTCAATTTAACCCATTAGATAAAGGTTGGTTACGTATACATGTATGAATCGTGTTTCAGTCACTAAAAGGAAAAGAATGTCAAAATTGAAAGTGAAACAAAGGTGGACCATTTCGTTGGCTGATTCGATCCACAAAAACATGAAGTCAAACAGACCTAGAAAATCCAATTGCATGAGGTCGCTATCTATTTATATTTATATCGGGCTATGTGACCGTCGGCAGTCTTCGAAGGTCATCTCGATAGTTAATAAGATGACGTTTATACTAAAATACACACGAAATTATTATATATATATTATCGAATACATGCATTGTTAACTGTTTATTTCAGTCTTATTGTAATTTGAATATACGTTTTAGTATGTTATAAATCTAATATGAGAATTTGAACCCAATTGGTGAACATGAATTTGACAGTTAATACCCCTTTTATAATTTATGTATTAATGTGCTACAAACATGACAGATCTGCGAGAACCCTTATCTCACGGAGGTAATGCTTAACCAATGGTATAACATTTTAAACAAATTCAAAGGCTAAAGTATGTAGTTGGTAGCAGGCGAGCAGAATGGTTTTTGGAAAAAATCATAGCACTTTTGATCAATTATCTTAACTCGCAGACATAATTGATGTCATTCAAAAGCTTTGGCGTCCGTAAAATTTACGATTTCAACTTCACCATTTGGAACTCTTGTTTTAATAGCTTCCTTGTGAGCAGCAACATTCTCTCAAGGAAATCATGATAGGAATTGTAACCAATTTTTTATAGATCATAATGTAACTGTTGAATCTCCTGCAAACAGAGCATTTGGTCTTGTAATAGCTAAATGGAAAATTTAAGGTGGTGTCACTGTAACCCATAATGTCTTTTCAAACTATTTGAACAGTTGTTGCTCCCGATTGTTGAATATGGTGGCTGTATTTGGGGTTGCAAGAATTTTTCCTTCATATATACCATACATAAATAGGAATGTAGAGGACTTTTCTTGGAGTTGGTGAAAATACTCCAAACACAGCCGTTACAAGGAATATGTGGTGAATATTTATAAAAAAAAAAGACCAATGGCGATGTGTTATTGGACTTTCAAATTGCATTGAGTTCTAATCTGTTAAACAGTAGTTTTCATATGAGCAAACATTAGTGGAGGCCACAGGTGTGTGGTATGAGGTCCAATGAGGCCAACTCTCCATCCAAGTCAAAATGTAATAAAAGTTAAACATTATATCTCAAAGTACGACCTAACTGGAAAGAACACCTTAAACCACTATGAAAATCACTATTGCTCCCTCCCCCCAAATAAAAAACAGGGGTTGTTCACATTTGCTCTGGAAAAGTATGAGGATCCTTCTCCACTTGTGGCTGACCTGACGTGTTGCTCTTGTAATAGTATAATTCGGTAGGTCATATTCAAGGAAAACAGAAAGGGATTGTGTGAATCATCACCTGAGAAACAATGTTCACCTTGTTTTCTTCTGTCCAATCATACTTATTGTTATGCTTATAAATAAGAGTGCACATGCTAAAATGTCTGTTTTACTTAGCATTGAATTTATGATGAAAGCCTGTAAAATGAAGGTTTTTTATCACATAAACTTAACATTATCAATGTTCTATGAAAATGAAGTACCCAACAGATGAACCTTGCCAGACAGACATGTACAACTTCAAATCACTTCATGCACCAAATATGGTGATCATATGGCTAATATAGTTTATGAGAAACAGAATAAAGCACACAATCTTTAAATTGATCAATGAACCATGATAAGATCATATGAAACCTGCAACACAGCCCTGCACACATAAAAATCATTCCATACACAACATTTAATTGTTCTATTCCTTCAATTATCTCAGAAATAGATCAAACTACAAAAATTAAAAATTTGTCCTATGAACAATAAATAGGAGTTCAAGGTCAAATAAAAGATACTAGACGGACATGTACACTTTACAATCATTTCATACACCAACTATTGTGGCTCTTTTTCTTATAGTATCTGTCAAATAGACCAAAAAACCCCGAAAATAAAACTTTGCCCAATGAACAATGAATTTGAGGTAAAGGTCAGATGACACTGCCAGTCGTACATAAACAACTTACAATCATTCCATACAGCAAATAAAGTTGACCTAATGCTCATAGTTTATGAGATAAGGACTTAATCATGTAACTTTAGTCTTGATCATTGATCCAAAATGAGGTAGAGGTCAGGTAAAACTTACATGAAGGACATGTAGACATTGTCAAGAACCCATATACTAGAAATCATATTAAACAATTCATGTGAGTGTTTCACTCGACAAAATAAATGAAGAATGTGTCCATGGAACAAAGATGCCCTCGCTTGTAAATATACAACAAATTCTGCAATTTTCCAATTACAAAGGAACATAAGTCAAGAACAACAAAAGAGACTCCTCCCAAAATCGAAATTTGAGTTGTGTTTGGTGGTAATTAGCATTGTGTATAAGTTTTATGCAATGTGGTTGAGGCAAACTTAAGTTAGAGTAAAATTTATATTACCCAAACTCATTGCCCAAAATGCCCTATAAATTTTCCTTCCTGTAAAGTGACAATAGCAAAATTAACTATTAGGAATTGAATACAAAAAAAGCACAAAATTTTTCAAAATATTTTACTAGTTGATTAAATGCTTCAAATGTATATAACTATAAAAAGAACACATCAGATCATTGCAATAAACATAAAAACAACCTATTAAATTATAAATACAAATAAACTTATGTTATTCAAAACATTGGCATAATTATATTTAAGGAATAAAAGTAAAAAAAACTGAGTTTTTAAACCACAGATTCTACTTTTGAAAAAATTTAGGGTAGATTTTATCAACATAGGAAGCTTGCTGTAGAATTAAATTAAAAGCAGACACAAGAAGGCTTATGTAAGTTTGTGTGTTGCTGTTTATGAGGTACCTCACCGACACTACATCTACTTGCATTCTTACTGTAACTTATATTTCATGTATTTCTCATTTACAAAAGAGCACCCTTTGGTAACATTTCAAATATAAATACATTTTCAATTTCTTTTCAAATTTTGTTTAATCAAAACTTTTTTATACTGTAATTTTATCTCCAGCAATAAATCGTTTAAATTGGTTTATTAATAGAGGAATTCTTGAAAAGAAAATACAATAAAAAAGAAAATAGAGCATAAAATGTTAAGTTAAAAATAGATTGTTTGCAACCTTGTTATGATATGGTACTAAATTAAATATCAATTTCAAATCAAATTTAGAAATAGTTCATTTTAAAAACTGCAAAATGCAGAATCTTGAAAAGTTATCTATTTCATTTTATAATCAGGGTAGATAACTCAAAAGTTATCAAGGGAGATAATATACATTTACTATGTTTAATGTATAAAAATCAATCTTTCAGACAGATGCAAATAGTTGTACAGACCAAATAATAAAAGTAACATTGGCATTATTATATACCAAATTTTTTTATCAAAGTTGAGTATGAGGTAGATAAAAAATCTAAAAAACTAAAACCAATCACCACATACATAAAATGAACTCAAGTACTAGGTTAAAATGTAAAACAAAATAATCATACAAAAAGTAAAAAGATTACTTAAGGGCAAGCCTCACGCTTTAAATATCAACATTTAACTATATCAAGTGGAGAAATATGGTAACACACTGACTTGTTGCAGTGATGGAATATATATATCACATTTATAACACTGTTTTTAGAAATAATTGCATCACACCCAGAGCACAATATTTCAGAAAATCTTCAGATGTAACAAAAATCTTAAACTTGTATATGAAAATTATGTTATGCATTCTAAACAATAATAACTAAATATAACAACATCAATAGAACACCCAATATACATCTGGGACATGAAAACTAATAAAAAAAAATAATGCTGATAAAACAACATATACATCATTGTCCATTGTCACACATACTGACACTTATAATTATTTCCTTCTAAACACAATTAGTATTCAAATGTAAACATTGTTAAATAAGAAATAGAACTGTTAGTGAAGTCAGTGAAACCATGAAAATACTTCTGTAACTTAATTTATTATCTCCCCTTTTTACATTTTAATCAATAATAACATTCCTTTATTCATATCTTCCATAGATATTCTATAACTGTGTAGAGTTTTATCTAAACTTATCCATCCTTTAAAAGGAGTTGTACTTGTGAGATGAGAGACTATCATCACATTTCTGTATTATTGAATTTAATTGGCCGTTTCAGAATCTAAAACATCATGGGTAATTTCATTGTTGGTACCCCAAAATGAAAATAACGTCACATCATTGGTTAAATTTCCATTGTTTATGACATTTCAAACCAATCTGGACGTTTTGGTGTACACTTTTAAAAATATTACCCAGGATACATTAGATTCTGAAATGGCTAATTAGTTGGGTTGTCTCCCCTTTAACATGCAGGATCTGAAATAATTATATATGCACACCCTTAGCAAAGCGGATTTAGGGGGGGGGGGGGGGGGGGGGCTGGAGGCCCAGGCCCCCCTTTTGACAAAAAAATTTGGTTGCTTATATAGGGATTCACTGAAGCGTGAAGCGATCGGGCCCCCTCTTAGGCAGCCAGTGGGCCCCCACTTATAAAAATTTCTGGATCCACCACTGCTTAGGTAGTGTCCTACAATTATGTTAAGTTTCGTTGATATTCATTTAGCAATTTAGGAAGCTTTTAATATACATGGACAGACAGATACACAGATAATCTAGATGATACCAATATAGCCCTCCCAAAACATTAATTGCACAGGATATCAAAGAAAGATGTTCAAAGACAAAAGAGCAAAACTGTGTGAAGTGAAGAATCTCATATTCTGCTAAGTATTTGATATGTGTGGATGATATTTAATTGTAAAGTGAATCAATTATCTATTATTAGTACCAGTTCTGAAATGGACCAAATCAGAAACCTTGAACAGTTTGTGCAAGCAGTATACACAACACACAAGTAACTATAAATTAAAGGCATTTTTTTTAACAAACATATATTTTACAGCTAGATTAAGGAATACATTATGTATGTAAACTCAATATACAAAAAAAGAAAATGAAAATTGCACTAATTTGAAATATACATTGTATAATTTGACTTTATGGGGTAATTTATGATTCACAATCATATCTACAGAAGCGTAGACAACACAACAGATGCATAGCTTTTTGTTGTAAAAATCAGTATTTCTATAGGTTTATATACAATCTTAATAAATCATTTAAGCTGATTTGCAGGTTATACAGTAGTAAACCAGTGGAAAGAGGCATGATGGCCCTTCAATACTTGAGTTAGGTATCCTTTTTAATCTTTAGCTTGTTCAAGTCCTCTCTTCAATTGTATCTCCCATGATGATGGCTCAGCTTTGTGTAGTAGTACAGTTATCAGATCATCTTTGTACTGTGAATAGAAAAATATATAAATTACACGTGTTGGAAGATAAAAAAATCAACTTATCATTCTACACAAAAAACACTTCACATTTCAATGACCTATAACAATTGTATCATAAGGCTTTATTAAAATCAAAAGAAAAGAAATATTTACACTATTTCATTTAAAGATTTGACCATTATCAAACTTAACTTAACACCTACTATTACCTGATTACAAGTGTGATACACATATATATGTAATGATACATACTATAGCCATTGGCTACTTGTATACATGTATATCATTTAAGCACTTATACCTGGTCATTTAACTGAATTAAATCTAAATAAGAGACAGATGACTTAAATGTACATAATACAGGTTTCTGACTTTTTTCTATTATATTACAGGGGCAAAACTTCAAGCATGACAAATTTTCTTATTTTTTATTCTTTCTTTATTGTTTTTTGGCATGTTTTCATTATTTTCATTTAACTAAACGTTTTCTGGTTTGAATTGTCATTTCATGCCCCTTTAAAGCGGACTTTGAGATACCTATAGTTGTTATGTTGGTGTTATTTGGTCTCTTAGGAAGAGTTGTCTCACTGGCAATCATACCACATCTTCTTATTTTTATGTTTTAACAATCTACTAACCTTTGTGGTGCATTTTTCTGGAATTATCTCCCCTGGTAACTTTCTTATATCATATCTAAACTTATTTTCAATATCATTCTTCTTAATAATGGCAGTAATTTGAAGGGAACTAAAATAAACAAATAAAACCACATACAATTAAATGTTTAATTTCATTTTCCTAGTTAGATTCAAGTTCTAAAGGTTCCTAGAATGGCTTTAAAAAAACCTGTTGTTTTCTTTAGTTCCGAAAAAGCTGAACATAAAGTTCTTTGAAGGAGCATTTATAGATGTCAAATAAATGTTCACAGATTTGACTCAAATTTGATTTTAATATATACTAAAAATATATAACATCAGTCTTAAATTAGCAATGCATAATGATTATTCAGTTAACAAAAAGGTTCACATGTTTTACACTCAATGTTCAACTGCATATGACCATGATGACAAAATATTATTTCAAAATTCCTTTTTAACTTATAACTGAAACAAAAAGATTTGTATTTTATTGTTTTGTCTAAATTGATGCCTAGATACATAATCCCCTTTAAAGCAAGTTTAACAATTACAAAATAAACAAACATATATGACCACATATGGCCCTAAAAACTGACCTTTGCAGTTTCATATGTCTTAATTTTGTATGCCATAACCATTTAATGTATATATGTGTTTGTGCTAATAAATATTGTCTATTGTCTATGTAAAAATTTATATTCACATGACAATCTTTTTCTTTTGGGTGTTTGTTTTAAGCCTGTTAACATCCTTAAAGGAATGATATTTTACTTGATTTCAGCTAGATTGCTTGTTATTATGCATTTTTTAGGTCTACTACCTTCTGAAATCCATTGGCCACAGCCTTTGACCAACATAAATGTGTTACACAAAGAAGATATATGCATCAGATACACATTCTTAACAAAAATGTATATTCATGAATGTGTCCATGCAAGGACTATACAGTATTAATATTGACACTTTGTGAACCTATTCCTTTGCAAAATTATGTTATTTGGATTCAGCACTACAAAAAGGGCAACCCATCTATATTTAGAAATAAGCTGTTACTTATTTTCTACCATACATGTATGTTTTTAAGAATCATATATTTTATGTTCCTCAAGACATTACAAGTTTATTTCTTTATAATTATAATAATGCAAGTTTTTCTTACTTTGCCTCAAAATTGGTTGTAACTGTACAGTTATCCTTTAGTTTAGCAGTTCCAATCCCCGGAATCTTGGCTTTCACTTCCAAATTGGGTATTCTTATATCAACTTCTACTGTCTTCTTGTCAATTTCTTGAACAGTGGCTGAACAAATAACAAGCATGTTAGCATGATAAACCTAATTTACTGTAAAAGTGTATAGTTCACAAAAGTGCTGGTCTTATTTTGTGACGATTTAGACCATATTAATTTAATTTACTGTTGTTCAACAAGCTATTTGAGATCTCATTCCTCACTTGTTTTTGTTGTGTGGCTTTTTTTTACATGCTCATGAATGAATGTGATATACAAAAGGTTCTCTGCTCAGGTCAATAAAGCATATTACATGTACTTGCAAGTCTTATTATAAAATGAACTCATGTGTCTATTTCATTGACTAGACAAAGTCAGCAAGATATGAGGCTTTTATCCTGGGCTTAGTATATATATCTAGGATTTTGATTGGTTAACGCACGTCTATACAAAACCCATAGCCCCTGGGTGTTGCTAACCCATATCCCCGGACGTTGCTTACCATTATCCTGGGGAACTTCACGCAAGTTTTCCTTAGTTCCATGATTGCTCCTTGTGAAATATTGAATTCTGTAGATTATCCATGATGTTTGTAATTAAATATTTAATTCATTAACGATTTTGTCCTGTTATGCCAATCATTTACACTCATTTCATAAAATGCATCACTTGACTGCCACATTATCAAGGACTGGGACTACTGACCTAGCTATGCAAATGACCCACATTGACGTCACACCATCTATGACGTAACTCACACAACATGGAGTGCAAAATTTGACTCAATCCAGTTTCGCTGTCTCCGTATTAAAAACGTCTTATATTTGACCAAAGGTAGAACCCTACACCCCGTAAAAAATATGTAAAATTTCCAAATTTCAATAAAACGTTTTTAGATACATTTTTGTAATGAAAAAAACGTTGTTTTCATGTTACACTTTGTACCCGAATTTCCATAAAACTCCCTCGATTCAGACTAAGACCAGGGATAAATTCGTTATCTACGTTCATATCCGTAGATATGGATATTTTAACACCCTCCAGTACCCTGTACACCCTTCGGCTACGCCTCATGGTGTACTCGGGTACTTCAGGGTGTTAAAATATCAGGGTACACCCTTGGCTACGCCTCATGGTGTACTCGGGTACTTCAGGGTGTTAAAATATCCATATCTACGGATATGAACGTAGATAACTCATAATATCAACTCCCAAAAAGAAATGAAAAGGATGGATAGAAAAATGAAAATCCATCTGAGTACTAGGGAATTCATTTTCCTATAAATGCCTTCTCCTTTAATTATACTTGTGATGTTAAAGTTTTACTCAATGCGGGTTACTGTTCTTGTTGTAAGGAAATTTTCCATTATGGAACACTCACATCAGATGTTTACTTCTTTATCAATGTTTATACATTTTTGTATAGTTATGTTCTGCATGTTCTGTGTCATGTGATTACTGAGGTGTGTTCATACCTGCCAACATTTCAAAATGCCCATGGGGGTTTTATGTGCAAGATGGCTCTCATAGTCTCACAAAACCTTTAAAACATGTTTAATTAAAGGGGCCTTCAAATTTTTTTCAATGATGTTTAGTTGCTTCTTCATACTTTCACATTCAAATATCAATGTAAAATTATTGATTTATTTTATTTTTTGGACAAAATTTAGCTTTCCAAATTTCTAATTGTTGGAAATCCCCCGAAATTAGTGACAGTTAGCAGGTATGCTGTTTTATTTGATATTAAAGGTCCTGCATATAGAAACCAGATGCTCCGCAGGGCGTAGCTTTATACGACCGCAGAGGTTGAACCCTGAACAGTTGGGGCAAGTATGGACACAACATTCAAGCTGGATTCAGCTCTAAATTTGGATTGTGATTAAATAGTTGACACAGCATAGGTTTCTGACACAGAATGAATGTGTTCTAATGAACTTAAATTTTTGTTTTCTCTTAGAGCAATTCACTATGCTGTTGAATATTAATCCTCTCAAAAAAAGTTTGAAGAAATTTTCTTTTTTATTTATGAAATTTCAAATGAGAAAAATTGAACCCAATTTTTTTAATCACATCCCCCTTTCCCTTATTCCAAAACTAATCTCAATTAAAATTTCTAATGGAGTTTGCAACAATAACTACTCATTTAAATACATCATAAAATATTAAGATGTAAAAAAACTGCTTGTTATCACTGAATGGTAAAGATTATTTTAATTTATCAGTTGGTAGTAAAAAGTGAATATACATTGTATATTGTATATAACAAAGATTTAAGTTGATTCTGGACAAAGAAAGATAACTCCAATTAAAAAAAAATCTTGCTATTGCACAATATTTTGCAATTAGATATTTCTTGCTTACTATTCTGGACAAAGAAAGATAACTCTAATTAAAAAAAATTTTGCTATTTCACAATATTGTGCAATTAGATATTTCTTGCCATTGCGCAATACTGTGCAATTGAAAAGACTTGTTATTGCACAATACTTAATATAATAATTTTAGACCAAAAATGAAGAATCTACATACACAGTTAGATTTAGTATATCTAAGAACCTCATTTATTCAATTTTTGATGAAATCAAACAAAGTTTAATTTTGGACCCCGATTTGGACCAACTTGAAAACTGGGCCAATAATCAAGAATCTAAGTACATTTTTAGATTTAGCATATCAAAGAACCTAACTGATTCATTTTTTGTCAAAATCAAACTAAGTTTAATTTTGGACCCTTTGGACCTTAATGTAGACCAATTTGAAAACGGGACCAAAAGTTAAGAATCTACATACACAGTCATGACAGTTAGATTCGGCATATCAAAGAACCCCAATTATTCAATTTTGATGAAATCAAACAAAGTTTAATTTTGGACCCTTTGGGCCCCTTATTCTGTTGGGACCAAAACTCCCAAAATCAATACCAACCTTCCTTTTATGGTCATAAACCTTGTGTTTAAATTTCATAGATTTCTATTTACTTATACTAACGTTATGGTGCGAAAACCAAGAAAAATGCTTATTTGGGTCCCTTTTTGGCCCCTAATTCCTAAACTGTTGGGACCTAAACTCCCAAAATCAATACCAACCTTCCTTTTGTAGTCATTAACATTGTGTTTAAATTTCATTGATTTCTATTTACTTAAACTAAAGTTATTGTGCGAAAACCAAGAATAATGCTTATTTGGGCCCTTTTTTGGCCCCTAATTCCTAAACTGTTGAAACCAAAACTCCCAAAATCAATCCCAACCGTTCTTTTGTGGTCATAAACCTTGTGTCAAAATTTCATAGATTTCTATTAACTTAAACTAAAGTTATAGAGCGAAAACCAAGAAAATGCTTACTTGGGCCCTTTTTGGCCCCTAATTCCTAAAATGTTGGGACCAAAACTCCCAAAATCAATACCAACCTTCCTTTTGTGGTCATAAACCTTGTGTTAAAATTTCATAGATTTCCATTCACTTTTACTAAAGTTAGAGTGCGAAAACTAAAAGTATTCGGACGACGACGACGACGACGCCAACGTGATAGCAATATACGACGAAAATTTTTTCAAATTTTGCGGTCGTATAATGAGCTAACATACTTTGTTTTAAAATTAAGTAGATTGGAGGTACATCATAAACATGACTAAGACAAAAAAAATGTAAGACAGTGATGTAAGAGACAAACAAATTTTCCGTGTTACCATTGGCATTGAATTTGCATATTGATTGATCTTTTTCAAAAGCTTGGATGTTATTTAGATCAAATAATTATGAAGTCTTGAAAAACTAAGTTGTCACAGCAAAAAAGAAGCCTTTAACTGTTAAACAATGTTTAAGAAGTTATAATTACATTTGTATTTAACTAGGATAATTTTCCAAAATACACATGTACATGTATGGACATGGACATGATGGAAATTCTTTTTATTTTTTGCCTATTCGTCACATTTTATGCCAATGATTTTTATTCTATAAATCCCATGTTGACCCTCATAACTGGATGCATAAATAAAATTCTGCCTGGGGCAAGAGTGAGCAACAATGTATAAATATCATTATTATTATTCAATTAATTTTATAAATTGTAGTCATTGCCAAATATTAAACCAGATTTCTTTCGAATGATTCCACAAAAGAAAATAATTGAAAGGCAAATAAATGATTGAAGAAAGTAATTTAAACTGAAAGTAAAAATTATGTGACAGTACTCATGTCAGACCTGATGTTTTGATTCAAACTGCCAAATAGTCAGCATTAACTTTATTTCTTCGATTGCTGTTAAAACCTAAGTGTAGAAAAAGCTAAGTTTGACAACATTTGGTTTGCTTAATAAACTAAATACACCTGAAATATATACCTTTGGGAATGCGATATTCAGATTCCTCTGCCATTGCACGCAAGTTCGTTTTGTTTGACAATTCGATCCGAGAAAAAAGGCTAAAAACTAGTAAGTTATTCCGTAATCGATCCCATAGAGTTTCATACCCACAATGTTTTATTCAGTTCGCATATTTCAATTCGATTAAAAAATGTATTTGTCTGCTTAAACTTTGGTCTCGAGCGTAATTCCCCAATGGTGCTGGTTTTCCAAAAAGAAAAATATATATACCCGGTGTCGTGAGCTCTAATAGGTTGGTAGCCCTACTTTGAAGACTAAAATACCCAAAGCTACAATCGAAACCATTAATTCAAAACCATGTAAATAGAAATATATGACACATAGGAAGCAATCTGAAATCAGTTATAACTCCAATTAAAATGTCAGACAATACCATGAGCAAAAATAAAAGCGGAGAAAAGACAAACAATAGCACAGTAACAGAAAACTAATAATTGAGCAGACGGGATTGAGGTTACGACAAGCAGAACATATATGTGGTCAAGTGCGACACAAATATGCCAACAACAACAAAAGCAAATAAAAGAAAAACCTGGCCAACCAAATCATGGTGGTAACTCAGTTCCTTACTTGGTAACTATCGAGTCAGTTACATATCGAAGGCAACTTGAGTTCTGAATTTTACCTCAATCATAAAATGAATCTGAATAAGTACGTTGCATAAAATAACAGGATTGGAATATTTGTCAATATGCCGAATCTTAACACAGTTTTAACTTACTATAGAAATTAGAGACGAGGGATAATATTAAGAGAACATTAAAAACTCAGAAGACGAAGAACAAATGACAACGCAATGACGAAATACGAAAAACCACGAGAGGAAAACAAGTCATCAAAACACTATATTGAAACCTAAAAACTGAGCACAATAAACCCCAACAAATTAAAAAAAAAAAAATACACCCAAAGACCTATAAAGACATCTATACATAGGTATCAGTGTAAATATCCCTATGATAAGGATAGGGAGATAGTCTATGCAGCAGCTCAACCGCTTCATCTCACCTACCACAAAACTAAAGTATGAAAAAAAGATATATAACCGAAACAGTTGCCCTAATTTGTTTTAGACAAGGACTTTACATTCCCAAAAAATCTGATTCTCATGTTCTTTAAAGCAGTAGCTGCAAACTCCATTCATATCTGGTTGTTAAATTATTAAATGCGCAACCACTCATTCGATTATTCAAGACGTTTGATCAGAATGAAAAAAATTAAAGTGGATTCGCGACTTCTATTTTGTCTAAGAATACGTGATACGAACCAAATGAAAAAGCGTTTCAGAGTGTATATAGTTCAATGTATGTAAGAATAAGCTTCATGTGTTTCTATTAAATTCATATTTGAATTTTTTAACGTTACGGTTAGATCTTAAAATTGTGGAAATAAAGTAAAATGAAGGGATTTTGTTTCCATGAGATAAGGAAATTTCAAAGAAGCAGAGTAAGCCTCAGTGAGGTGATAAGTTCTTTTTATTTCCCAGAGGTAAAACACCTTTCAGGTTATGCAATATAACTGAGTAATTCAACAACAAAAATTGAATAAAATCTTTGAAAATGATTTTTTATATATAGAAAACGGAACTATGGGTAGACTGAGCAATACAAGCCTAATAATAATATATATATAAAACTTATTTGTAAAAAATAAATGTCTGCATGACGATCACGAAATTCATCAGAAAATCACAGCCCGGTTACAACAGTAAATGCATGTCGACTCCGAATTAGTATAAGAGCTCTGGTTCATAATCAAGTCAGATTTTCCTGAACACTTCGATACACAACGATGGCAATTATAAATGCATATAAACAGATATGAATCTACGATATAACAATCTGTTGTTCAATCCCAAACTTAAAATCACAGCTTCCCTCTATATCAATAAACACTGTCCGTCCCTCGGTCTTTAAGTCCGGTATAGTTTTATCATCTAAAAGAACGTCTTTCATATCTCCTGTGAATACCATTAAATATTTGTCATTGTCCCTCCTACTGTAGAAATTCACTACAACTGTTCCACGTATGGCGGCACGAGATTTGAATGTGTATCCACATTGCTTTTCTTTGATATGAATTTCAGCTGTCAGATTTGAATGTTCTGGGACTGTAAGTGTCCCTTCACTTGACCATGTCAATGTTTTCTGGTTAGTGGTCTCTCTACCATTGACCACCTCATATCCTCTAGAATATCCTATTGAAGCCTTTGCTATTTCCTCTGGTGCTCCTATTTCTAAACCCATATTTAAACTTGTCGTGTAGCCCTTTGACAAGGTACTTTTACATTCCGCAACTGTCTGGCGCTCGGCTTTCAGAGAATGAGTCTGCGGACTAGCACTTTGATTTTCGAAGACCGACCTAAATATAACATTCGATTCAAAATGTGCGTTCCCTGTCTGGGAATATGTCGGCTGTTCTGTTACAAAAGACACTCCAGACCAGTCAAATACTAAATTCAATTCTTTTCGTTTCTTTGGAAATCCTTTCTTCCTACTGCTCATATATAAATCCCATGCTTGTTTTTCAACGATTTCCTCCAAATCTATTATTTGCTCATCCATAGCCACCTAAAACACATTATAATAAATGTATTACAATAATATTAATATTTAATAAATTGTTTTTTTAAATTATTAAAAAGTAAAGTGAGATCAAAACATCACAGTGACTACATATATGTATGTATAATAATAATAATAGATATAAGAAGATGTGGTATGAGTGTCAATGAGACAACTCAGCTCTCTATTCAAATCACAACTTGTAAGAGTTTACCATTATAGGCTAAAGTAAGACCTTCAATACGGAGCCTTGGCTCACAACGAAAATCTAGATATAAAGGGCCCGGAAATGACAAGTATTAACCCATTCAATCAGGAAAATCGCCAAAGGTCTAATCTTCTAGTATATAACAAACGAAAAACGAGAAAAAAGTTCGAACCATATCAACAAACGACAACTAATGAACATCAGGTTCCTGACTTAGTATAGCACTGTCCTCTATCGAACTTTATCTTTGAGTCTACAGAACACAAATCTGACGTTTAATTACGAAAGGTTTTTGAAAAATTCGACTTCTCAAACAAAACTGCATTTTATTTAAAGATTCTGGCGGTGGAGGCATGGCTGTTCGTTAACCATGTTTTTTTACTGTGGATAAATTTTCGGATTGTCATTTCTATAGACTGTATGTTGACTTGTCACTATCTTTTTAATTTTATTGTTTTTGTACCATTCATGGGTTGCTGTCTTCTACGTTCCTTCCCTTATTTAACAAATACACCCTTTTTTTGGTACTGAAAGCAAAGAGGTTGGACAAATTGATTGAAACTTAGTCCAATAGAAGTGCTTTAAATACAGTTTACACATACTAGATAGCTAATTTATTTAAAAGCAAGATATCAAATAAATAAAAATAACTATAAGGCGTACCTCAACAGTTTTGCCACCTTTTTAAAATGGATATATGCGCTTCATCTTTTGACGACTCATCTTATTTTGAGACATTTACATTTTCTAAATAATCGGACATTTGCACTTTATTTGCATATAGGAATAAAAAAATTTGGTGGTTTTACTGTCTTCTGATTGGTTAAAATTATTAGTTTTATTTTCAATGTTGTCAATTTTGATGGCGACACGCCCACTCTGACGTTGTGTATTCATACGCCAACATGTGTGTACGTTGTTATTGTTAATATAAATGATATAAAAAGTTCTTTGAGCCTTATTTTTGATAGACATTTATTTATAATGAATGGCAATAATTTATTTTGATTTTATTGAACCATAAAACTAATTTTGGACTCTTCACATTTTACATAATCCACTTCGCGGATTATTCAATGTGAAGAGTCAAAAATTAGTTTTATGGTTCAATAAATTCAAAATAGATAATAGCCATTCATTAAATAAGATACTAATTTCTTCCTTAGCAGTTAAGTAAGATCAGTTAAAGTGACACTAGAAAAAAAAGGCGGACGATACCAAGGAGACACAACAATTCGTACGCGAAATAAAAACTGACAACGCCCAATAGAATGATGATAATGCTACTAACATTTGAACATATTTTTATCATTTTATATTGATTTTTTTTGAAAGATCAGATGTCAATCATATCGACCGCAAAGATTGTTGTAATCGATCAACGTAATGGATTATCGTGATTTCATATTGACAGAAATGAAATAAATATATCAATTTTTGATCGTATAGTGTCCTAAACACCGAAAATATAAATTAAAAAAAGTTTAAATAATACCAGGTACATAATAACAACTATATTGATATTTATGTATATGTAATTATAATTTTTTGTCTTTGTGATTCATATTAATTAAGGTACCTTATGGGCCCTGTAATCTGGAATTGAAGATATTTGTATTTGAATCGTTGTTCAATGTACTATCATACTATAATTTGATAACAGTAAAAAAAAAGAGTTTTCAGAAAATGTTTATCATGGAGCTCAGTGTCAGTAACCTCTATTCAGGTTCAACGTAAAAGTTGTTTATTTCACTGTCTGTACAAAATTTTCATTTTTAATAAAGAGTGTTCTGTGAAAGAAAATCAAATTTAATGCACAGAACAAGAAAAGAATGTAGGTACTATTTGAAAGTCTATTATCATAGTTGGCGATCAGCTGTGCTTTTAAATCAAGATCAAAGTTAACGTTTATAATACACATTTGAGGAAGTTCGTTTTGACTTTAGTTTTCTTTTTGAAAGGTCACGTTCGCTATTCTGAACAAAAGGAATGCTAATAAATTTCGTTCATAATAACACGAATTAAAACCAAACCATATAATCAACTCATTCATCGATGAAGTAGGTAAATTTTGGAATGTGTAGATATGTATATATTACAAAGAAACCTATTGACAACATAAACTTGTCCTTATTTATATATATGTAAATGACAAAAGGTACAATTTAACAAGTATTTATTTTAAATCCAGACTGATTTTGAACATATTTATGAAGAAACATTCGAACAATGAAATAAATGCCTTTAAAGTTAACACAAATGAATAGTTGTCGTTAAGTAAATATAAGTTCTTTTAGCGTTAAGACTATGGTGTGCCTGCTGCCAAATTCAATCCGAAGGCCCATGCAGGATCATGCAAAGCGAGCATCACTAAATTGTTATGTCCCTTTTTGAAGTGTTTTTCAGCATCCCTATCTGTCTATATATACACCAACTTGCTTGGTCAAAAACTATAACATATTTTGATTTCTATTCTTTTTTACGCCAACTCTTATGGCATCAGTTAGGTCATCATTCTAGCTAAGATGAGACTCCATGTGGGTTTTTTTGATTACGTAATAAATTGGCCGTATTCCTTCTTTCTTTTCCTGATGTTATGGAAGAATCATAATGATGCGAAATGTTTTTTCATCGTCATTTTCTCTTCGATCGAATAGATTTACATGCAACGGAAAACAACCAAGGTTGGACGACTGTTATTATAGCTTTGTCAAGCGACATATGCAATTAACATCAATTTTCTAAATGTCAGAATGGTATTTCACTGTTTGTACAGTATCCGTTTATTATGATGTCCATTTATCACATTATAAATGATTAAAACGACGAAACTATTTGCAGAAAATAAATAATTTATTGTTCTGCGCACGGAAGTTCGTGAGGTTACGACAGGGAAAAGGATTACTAATTGCGAAGATCTAAAAAAAAATAGTAAACAGCCACGATATTTGCAGAATATAGGATCACAATCATTTTATTTTGTGCATAATTTTGTATGAAATGAAGACAGGTGTAGCCTATAGTATTTACACTACGGACACACAAATGGTTAAAGGTTCACCATGATTGTATGTCTAAAAAAGAATGCTAGCTATGCTCGAAAATTGCAGCTTAGAGACTTAATGTATTACTCTTCTTTTCGTTTTATTCCCTGCGTTTATGTTTTTTTTGGACAAAATAAGATGAGTCGTCAATCGATTCTTATTTTCTATTTGTTGGACATGAGGAGATGCGATTCCAGAGTTTTAAAACAAGGGAGGAAATTTAAGGATTCAAGTGGAAAAGGGGGAATAATCTGCTTAGTTTTTGCCGATTTGTTACGTTATTGAAATAAATCCATAGAAATCTTTAGACACCTCCTCTCTGGATGCGCCAATAACGCAATTGAATATTATTTAGGATATCATTGTGCCCACCAAAATGTCGTAGAATCTGAAATGTGTGTCTTGGACCATTAGATATCAAATAAGTCCCATGCATAGTGACTAATAGAAGGTCCAGCTTGGTAAAAGGTTATAAGCAAGAAGTTAATAAAATTTTTTGCTATTTTATTTATTGCAAAAATAAGTAAATTTCATTCAGACAAACTTCAATAGAATTTATTTTCTATGTCAACTCGGTTTAGGTACTTAAATCAATAAACGTATATAATGTTCCGTTGCACTGACGGAAATAACGAGTGATTTTCGTTTAGAGTAAATTCATGTAAATTGCACCGCGTGTTTTATATTCTACGTTGATTCATATAAATTATCATTTGTTAAGATAAAGAGATTGTTTTTAGATGTCAGATCCCTGGCGGGATACTAGATCAATAATTCAAATTTGCCATTCCATAAGCTCTGGGATTTCTTTTGCATTACACTCCAATAGTTTTATGCATATTTCATGTATTTATCAGAAATGAGCGACTGGAAACCGATTCATTTATAAACAATCATACTTCCTTGTATTTGTAATAATAACACGAAATGAACATTTTTGAAAACGTGTTGAGTCAAACACGGTAAAGCAAACATTCTTCAAGTGCATTTCATATAAGATTTAAAAATTGAAAGCATTTATATTTAGTACATGCGTATTTGCAGCACTTCGTCACGCCGTTTAACTGTTATTGAAGCCAGTATTTACATATTTATACATGTTGTATACATACATGTATTTTCAATTCAATTCAAGGTTATTTTTTTTTAAAGTTTCACCACTCAACAAGTATATTCACTATACACAATTATAACTTATGTTTAAAAAAAATCCCTATTTAAAATAAGATATTCTATTCAGAAAAATGAGAATATTTATCATTTCTAAACAAATTCTCTTTTATCAAATTGAAGTAAGATTTTAAGGCGTTTCATTGATGAATTACATAAGTGATTTCTTAAAGATTGAATAAATATAGACGGATATGTCTTTATCATGTTTATATATTTTAAATAGTTGCAGTATAAAAACTTCATTGTGGATAGACATATACAGAGTAAGTGACAAGTCTAGGCATAAAACAGTGGTAAATATCAAATATGTACATTAAGGTGTCAATAAGAACATGAAAACACCCTCGATATACCATCCTTATTCAACTGACAGATATATTCAACCATCAACGTCTTCTGTTTTAACCATAAAAATGTGTCAGGGTATTATTACAAGTAAAGTATTATAGAGATGTCAACACAATTTTTCATATTTGCACTCCTTTTTGGGGACAACGGAATTTAATGGAATACACCAAAATTCAGCTGTACTTTATCCATGTTATCATTAGCCTTCTAAATAGTGAAAAAAAGTGGCAAAAGAATAGAACTGTTCAGAGAGCACTTTTGTAAAAGTTTACTGAATTGTTCTGTATAAGAGAGTATGTAACTATAACCAAAACATTGCCGGCGTGAAGGCTTTTGCAATGTTCTTTGTGTTTAAGTCGAGTCTTTAATCTGTTTAGTACTATAACACAAGAGATGTCAAAGAAAGCGAGTTTGCTGCTAATACAAAGTAATTTTAAGATGGTATAAAAGTTGCAAAAGGCACGTCTCCTATTATTTTTTGTTGAGAAAGAACCAAAGACTTAGCATGTGTCATTTGAATACATGCAGCAACATCATGATGCAGTTCTGAAAAAAACCGTACCACCACATATGAAACATATGAAAAATGGTAGATGTAAAAAGTACTTCCTGGTGGTCTTTTATGATGATAAACTTGAGCTATAGATTTAACATGTGTCTTTAGAATATATGCATCATGATGCACTTCTGATAAAAGTCAAAACACCAAAATGTAACAGTAAAAAGCACGTTTTGGCAGTTTTTTTGTTGTTGAAAATCTTCAATGAGGAAGAGACTTTACATGTGCCTTTTGAATACATGCATCATGATGTAGTTCTGAAAAAAAGCCATACCACCACATATGAAACAGTGAATTGGTAGATGCACAAAAGGTAAAAAGCACGTCTTGGTAGTTTTTTATGACGAGAATCTCGAGCTAGAGATTTAGAATGTATTTTTTTTGATACATGCATCATGATGCTGTTTTTAAAAAAAAAGCCATAGCACCACAGATGCAACCGTTAAATGGCAATTGAAATCCAGAAACAGTTTGATATGTAATGATTTATCTCAAATGAAAACAATGTGCAGAAGACTGATATATGTTATTTGCACCTGACAGTATTTACTCTGAAAACTTACTAAGTCTTAAGGTGGATTTGCCATTAATCTTTTCTGAATCCATTAATTTTCTTTTTGTAGCAATAAATCTGTTTTGAATGAGATATTTAACACACTGTATGTTTATTTTAGAAATAATGATGAGTTGTGTATTCTTTTTAATGACCGTGGAAGTATACACTTCAATGTATTTCCTGTACATTTGTAGCCATCTGTAACAGTTAAATGTACATATGTAATGAGTTAAAATCGTGTTGTCTAAAATGTGTGTAGACTTTTTCGTTCCTATCTTCAACCAATACAATGAATTACACGTATGATCTTGCGAAATTTTCAATTGATAAAGAGAAAAAAATCCAACAAGATTGAAAAATGGGAATAGGCGCGACCACTACTAGTACCTAAAAGTTAACTTAGGTGCATTATTGGTGCATTTATCCATTCCCTTTTGCAACAGTACAATTCTTATTTCGAGTTGGAATCTTTTAAGAAGCTAATTTAAACATATTTTTTTAGAATAGAGTTAAAACAAAAGATATAAAAAAATACCCACTAAGGCAGTGTATCCATGGTATCATGGTAAATTCTTCATACCAATTTTCATGACTTCATTCGAATTTATATTGAAATTGCTGCCAAAATGTTATTTTCTTTATTTACTACAATTTCAATGAAAAAAGATAGAAAGCCCATGAATGTGAACCAAATTCATGTTCATCCGGAGATAAACAATACTTTAATTTAGGTAATACACATTTTCAATCAAAAATATGAACTACTCCATTTTCCGTTTTACATACGTTATTGGAGGAGTATGTATAAAATGTTTGTTTTACAGTTTGGTTCAAATATTGATAAAGTGTTTACATATTTAATAGCTTTGAAACATTAATAGCCGATTTTGCTGTTATTAGTTGAATACAATTATGAATCATTTTGAAAAGTTTCGTTTCAAAATGGAAGTTTCTCCGCCATCATGAATAAATTTCATCCACTATAGACTTAAAAAATTGGACATATTTTTTTTCATCAAATAAAGCAGAACATAGAACTAGTTTTTCTTATGTGGGAGACATACATTGTATACCAAACTTGATTAAAAAAAAACCAATTGAAAATTTAACAAAAAACCATTTGAAAAGATTGAAAAGATACAACAAAGTCAAACTATTCGAATGTTAAATAAAACTATAAAACATAGCAAATTTCGTTACAAATCTGAAATAAAACGACTATTTAACATCAACAAAAACAAAGCTCTTACCGTTCGACAAATGTCCTTGTTTTTATCCTGAAAATATCAATACAGTTTTTCCGGAGTACACAAATTACATGAATTATGAATAAATGATACCTGACGAAAAGAAGCCATATGATTGGATGTTACAGCGCACATGACCAAAACGACTTATCATTTCCTACAGCTGATTGACTTTACTAATAAGGCTTATTTATTACTTATACATAATTGATAGTTTTTGTATAAACTGTGACAAAAGCAGCTGTTGCAATGGTTATGAAGACAGGTTTTCTTTTATATATTTGTAAGACAATATATTTATATCTATATATATTATGTTGCATATCATCTAAGAATATATAGACAAAGAGACGAACAATCATAATGTATAAATATAATATGATTGCATTTGAGACAACTATCCATAGTTAAAATGAAGTGGATGTAAGCAATAAAAGGCAGCCGGGAATACAAAAAAAAAAAGATATGGTATGATTGCTATTGAAACAACTTTCCACCAGAGTTGAAGCGAGTGGATGTAAGCAATTCATGATAGGCAACTGTACGGCCTTTAACAATGAGACAAATATCATACAATCCGCTTAAAAAGGGTATCTACATGGAAAATGTGGCTGAACATTTATGAGAATAGTATTCTAATGTCAAAATATTATGTCTCAGATCCCTCTAGCAAAATCTCTAGGCAACCCGACACAACTATAGAATAATATGATCGTGTATATTAGCACACAAGAGACTTAGTAACAGATAAAGTACCATCACAGCTTTTAGTAGATATGTTTTTTTAAAAACTAGTAATGTTTTCTGTTAAGAACTGAAGTGCAGTTATAAAGTTTTTAACTCAAATAAATTATAGATTGAAAACTTTCAACTTTGCAAGCTGAACTGGTTCTGTCACTGAGTTTTTCCCAGGAAAACAAATTTCTACTATATAATGTTGTTTCGTTCAAACTTATTATAGAATTAACAAAATTGCTCAAATAAAAAATCAGGACGAATGGCAAACTCCAAATAACAATTGACCAACTGTGTTTCATAGTTTTATGTAAACTTGAATCATGTGAGACATGCTCGGGATATTCAAATATATATACAAAATGTATAGTCAGATTTCAACTGCAAGAATTAAATAAGAAAAGTATTTCGCACAATTTGTCTTAATTTTGATGTCATTTAAAAAGCCAACACATTTACGAATTGTCCTTTTAAATCAGAAATGGCTTGCTGTCTCATTTAATATTCATTATATATTAACATACAGAGAAATTATTGTTAGAAAAATCTCCAAGATGAAAAGATACTCTTATATCGATATAAAAAGTAACTTTTCTTGTCTATCACATAAAGGAACTTAAAGCGACAACATATTGCAGTTCTTATGAAGAACTATATTAAGATATAATGCATCTATATGTTATTCGGAAAATTAGAAATACTGCTTATATATGAAAAAGATGTGGTGTGATTGCCAATGAGACAACTCTTCATAAGAGACCAAATAACATATAAACCAACATCTAGAGTTCACCGCACGGCCTTCAACATTAAGCAAAGACTATACCGCATAGTCATGCAGTTTTAAACGGCCCAGAAATAACAAACGTAAACAAATTCAAACGAGAAAATTAACGGTCTCATTTATGTACAAAAATGAACGAAAAACAAATATGTAGCACAGCAACAAACAACACCCACTGAATTACAGGCTCCTGATTTGGCTTGTATTTTGTTGACACAGGTTTTAAAATTAACTGAGCAATGTAGTATTTGAGAAGTTCCCCTCTGGTTAAATAACCAATATAAATATTATATAGAAACTTTAAACAAAAAGTAATGACGAACTATTAGTCTGTGCATCTCATTCGTTGTAACAAAGCGATGTTTCGAAACCGGAATATGATTTTCTCTTTTGACAGTTTCTTAACATCTAAAACCATCAACTATAATAAATGTGTTACAAGCAAATCGGTCCATAGCTAAATCGGTTTGGTAAAACCGATGAGAGAAAATTGAGTTGCAATACAGAATTTAGCAATTAAACCGATATTTAATTGGTTTAATATTTTTGGATCAAAATAGCCTCTTTGTAGTAGACTTGTATAACCAAATTTACCATATTTTTGTCTCCTCTTTTATATTAATCTCATAATATCAGATGTCACCTCAATGGACTATGATTGAGGCTGGGTTCTAACTCCTCACTGCACTGTATACATTTCGTACCTTTTTAAGTTTGACCAAGCCAGTGGTGCATGCTATGAGCTCCCATGTCTGAGACCAGCATGCTATCATCAGGTAGACCACCTGTATAATGATTATGTACAAGACAGAGATCTAGACTACAGACATTCTCTCCTGACAATGACCGAAATTTACCATTATATCATTTGTGCAAATTTTCCTTTTTGTCATATACTAGTATATATATATTTAACATTTTTAATTACAATTAAACATCTAGCTAGGAGCCTGTAATGCAATGCTTGTCGTTTTTTATGTGTAACATATTTGTTTTTCGTTCATTTTTTGTACATACATAAGGCATTAGTTTTCTTTTTGGAATTGTTTTTCATTATCATTTCGGGGCCTTTTATAGCTGACTATGCGTTATGGGCTTTGCTCACTGTTGAAGGCCGTATGGTGACTTATAGTTGTTGATTTTGTGTCATTTTGGTCCCTTATGGAGAGTTCTCTCATTGGCAACCATATCACATTTTCTTTTTTTTATCAGTAGTCAAGGAAAAAAGGGCCCATTTAATCATCTTTCTCTAGTTCCAATCAACTATGGAATTAGAGAAGGAAGTTACTTTAATGTTTCTGAAGAAGGTGCTGAGATAGCAAGTAATGTTTTCTGATTGATTGATTGATTGTTGGTTGCTTTACGCCGCATTAGCACAAAAAGACTATATCGCGGCGAGCGTAGTAAATGTTTTCTAAATAGTTTTTAAATTGTCTTCTCTTATATTTAACATTTTGTCAAACACATTGCCGTGTTTATAAAAAAAAGATGTGGTATGTTCTTTTGTCCAGATGAATTAGCGAGACTTAATAAGGTCTAGCATGATTACCAATGATACAACTTTTACCAGATACATGTGTACCTTATGACAAAGATGTTATCAACTATAAATTCTACAAGGAGCAAAACCCATAGCGCATATGCTATTAAGGTAGATACATGGTATACCGCCATCTTGGATTGTACAATCACAGTAAAAAATCGGTCTAGTTATTTACCTAAATCTGCAAATTTGGAGACAGATTTGCAATTTTAAGGTTATACTGTTTAATAATATAAAGGAAACTTGGTAATTTATTGTATAATCCAAAATATTTAAACAAACATCATTTTTTTTTGTTTTTAGAATCATTTTTTCAAATGAGCCATTTAAAGAAAGATAACTCTTTTAGTAAAAATTTATACTGGACTGATAGGGAAATGTTTTCTTTTTACTTGTACATAGCAAGAAAACAAGTTCAGTGACACCATTTTTTCTTTTTATTTTCTTAAAATATATTACAAAACCTGTCTTTTTACAATTTTTTTTTAATGCTCACAAATGTGTTTTTCCATGAACAATCTAACCAAATTTAGTCAATTTTCAACGACTCATAGCTTGAAAAATAGCATGGTGACCCATACTTTTTATTATATATTTGAAAAGAGCATAGTAAAATCTTCATTTTGGCTAAGTATAAGAAAATTCTGTCTCAGAAAATGTTTACTTTTGATCTACCTTAAATTAAAAGGCCCAGATAAGTTGGTCAACATGATGCTTGGCTTAGTGTCAAGAGATATTTTTGAAATCTTAAATCTTAAGAATGAGATGTTAACTTTTCCCCATTTCGGTGCTTTGCTTTTGGGCCAATTGGCATTTCATTTGCGCCACAAACCATATTTCATTTGCGCCAAAAATAAAACCTTTCATTTGCGCCAATATTACAGGTACTAGTAAATAGTATAAAAATAGTATTTTTTGTGTTTTTTCCCCCAAAAGACTTTCAATAATCATGAAAGGCAGTTTTTGTATTCATTATTATAAAACATAAAAAATAAACATAAAAGAAAGCACTATACACTGGAGTAAAAACTTGTAAACCGGACGGTATTGATGTATTCAGGCCTTGAAATTTCACGTCTTAAGTGTTGTCCGTTTTTGTCTTTCTTTTTCCGTCTCCCTCTCTTAATATATACCAGCTTTGATAATTGTTTGGTATGACTATAAATTTCCACGCCTGTTCTCGTACCACGAGCAACAAAATTTATTAAGATATTTTGTAAAACATATTTCCGTTCTTCATTACTGTATCATACCACATCTTCTTATATATATAATGTATACTATATAAGTCTGAACCTTACTGACTCTAAGTTTTGTATCAGAAATGAGTATGAATTCACCCAATTATCCAGGGTGGATACTCTGTAGAAATAAATCTTTGAGAGCAATGATTATTTAACTTTTCCGTTCAATATCTTTACCTGTATTACCTGTACAATGGTGCAAATGAAGTTTTCATTTTTGGCGCAAACGAAAGATTTGATTTTTAAAAAATTGGTGCAAATGCAATGCGCTCCAACTCCCACCCCATTTATATAGTTTTAGCTGGTATGACAGGAAATGCATGTATATCTCAGACGATGTTAACCTTATCAAAAATTAAACCAAGTCTCACTCTGTTTTCCAATCATGCTGTTCCGTCTGGTTCGTATATTCAAAATCAATTAATAAGTTTTGAAAATCAGTAAATAACTGTTCATTTTGATATATATCTCATCTATATGTCTTGTATAAAGTATAGTTCTATCACGTAGATAATCTTATCCTGATATACATGTGATATTTGCTGATGGACATCCACCTTTATTATAAACATCTATAAATATGAGTTGTAAAACAAAGTAGGGTTATACCATTTTAATATGTTCTGGCTCTTATATGCATGTTATATTTGCTGCTGGGCATAAAACTCCACCATCACTATTTAATTCATCTATGAAGAAATGTTGTAATACAAAATAGGATTCATATAACTTTATTATCATGGTCTCATCTTTATAAGCATGTTATATTTGCTGATGGACATTCAACCCCATCCATGAATAAGTTTTGTCACACAAAGTAGGATTAATATCACATTGACATGTTTTTGTCCTGAAATGCTTGTAATATTTGCTGCTGGACATGACATTCCTTCTATCATCATTATCATCCTCTATCAATAAGTGTTGTAATACAAAGTAGGGTTTGTGCTTGACTTTCATATGATGAAGACATAATCTTTAATCAGATTAATTTAAGGTCTGGAGCTGGCATGTCAGTAACTGCTAGTAGTCATTCGTTAATGAGGGTGGTAAAGGGTTATTTTCGTGCAACATGATCGACGTTTTTTATTTCACGTTCAACATGTTTTTACTTTTTTATTTGACGTTCAGTCGTGCAAGACGGGTGCCTCGTTCAACGTGTTCTGCTTATTTAATTTTACATGCATCGTGATTTTCAAAGTCTTATTTTGCGTGCTAGGTTTTTTCAAATAAAATTCAAACACTTGGCAGAGATCGTCAAGAAATACTTTTTTAAAAGCCGTAAACCAATTATATCATAAATGTGTATACTAAATCGGGAATATCAAGTAAAACAAAGAGTTAATATATACAAGAAGACAGTGACTCAGTCACAAAAAGTTCACATAAAAGTATTTATTTTTCGTGCAACGTTCATTACAGAAATTATTTCTCGTTCAACGTGAAATTATGTCTTATTTCACGTTTTTTTCGTGCAAGCACCCCCCTTTACCACCCTCGTTAATATATGAATCCTTGTCATTTTGCCTAGTTTATTTTGTTACCTTTTCTGACATGAGAATCAGTCTTCTTTTAAACTGAGTTTTACTATGTGTTTGTTTATTCTACATTGGTTAGAGGTATTAGGCGAGTGTTGAGATCTCACAAATCATGTTTAACCCCGCAACATTTTTGTGCCTGTCCCGAGTCGGTGAAATCTGGCATTTGTTAGTCTTGTATGTTTTTTAAATTTTAGTTGATTTATATTTTTTGGAGTTAAGTATGACATCCATTTTCACAGAACTAGTACTAATTTTCTCGCAGTGTTGAAGACCCAATGGTGGCCTTCGTCTGTTTTGTGCCCTTTGGTCGGGCTGTTGTCTCTTTGACACATTCCCCATTTCCATTCTAAATTTTATTAATATCACATTTACATGTTTTGGTTCTGTTTAGCATGTAATATTTTCTGCTGGACAGACAACTTCATTCAGTGAATCACCATCAGCATCATCATCTAATAAGAAGTGTCGTAGCAAATAAACAAATTTTATATCACAATTTTTGAAAAAAGTTTTAATCTTAAAAGTAAATACTTCAGTGTAAATGCCTAATATATCTTAACTACTATAAATATTACATATTATAAACTTTATAAACTAACAATAAGATATTGAGCTATATATAATGAACTTGATCATCTTCAAGTAAAACTAAGTATATGATTATAGATGTGAAACCTGGACTGACTCACTCACTCACAAACAGAATAAAGTGTAAAACAGATTTAATGTTAAGTTTGTGTGAAAGATGCACAAATAAACTTTGTAAAAATAAAACTTTTCTACAAATTATTTTATATAATTAACATTTAAAAGACCTATTTCTCCTATACTTTTGACATCATGAAGGTTAAGAATACATGTATAATATACAAATTTGATTGCCATCAAATGCTCAAAAATGAAAATTAATTAAAATAACTGAACCCAAAAAACATAGAACTTTATGTATTAAATCAGATTCTAAAACTAATTTTTTAAAGTATATAAATTTTTGACTTGCATTGAGATAAGAGTTCTCCTCTTTTTATAACAACTATTTCAGAGTTGTTATATTGGCTCTCTATTATATCTTCACTCCAAATCTAAGAACTAAGCTTCTTTCATTCAAGAAACTTTAAAATCTTTCAAATAAAAAAAAATAACATGTAAATTGGCCGCAAAGTAAATATTCTGATACAGAGATCAAAACTTGTTACAACCTTTTTTGAGGATATGTAAATAATACATTACAGCTAATTTAAAGATATAAATGTTTACAACCTATCTGCAGCAGACTAAACAGGTACTGCCAAGTTCCTCTCGATTTATATAAATCTTTGAATCAAATTGGGAAAGTTGCATTTCAATATCAAAAGGGTAAAATAATAGATTTAAAAGATATTCCAACAACTTGACGAAAATTTATATTTTCAAAAATATTTTGATAAAAGAAATCAATAACCAAAGTGAGAGAATTTGCATCTAGCGTAATTGTCTTTACCTCCAATAGAATTTTGGTTTTGGTTCTGGAAATGGTTTCCTCCAATTTTACTTTTAAATAATGAAAGTAACTAGGAAGTAAATTGTTTCTTGTTCATGTAAAAGAATTTATTTTTTCTCAGCCTATCAATTCATAATCAAATGAAAACAGAAAATATTGTGAACATGAAATCCAAATTGTTCTTGTTACTATCAAAATATACCAGGACAACACAATCTACAATAAACCAAGCCTCATTGTCAAAATTTAATATTGCTTGATTTAATATTTTAAAACTGCTTGTGCATGCTCATTCCTCAGCAAATTAAACATTCAAGAAATTGATAAAAAAATTAAATATGACAAAAAAATAAATAATCAAAGACTACTTCTTGATTATTAAACATTATTTTTCATGTAAAAAATGTACATTTTCAATATAAATGTAAAAAAATTGGCAAAATGGAAAAGAGAGGTACTTTCAGATCAATAAATGCATAAAATTGGATCATATTCAAACCATACAAAAAGAAAGTCCCCAAAATCAAACAAGCTGAAATATTTCAAAATTTGTATTTCCCCTTCATAATTGAACAAGACAAGTGCATACAAATTTTAATCTCCTTTATTTCTAATATCTTTCTGCAAACAAGGTAAGGGCTATTCAATTAAATTCTTTTTGCAGGGTAGATAGAGGCTATTAAAATAATATCCCTACAACTAAGAACCATTTTCCAGATAATTTTGCATACTTATATGCAAATTTGGACGCAATTATTTCTCACAAGTTCCCACAAAATATTGTAGCACAATTTAAAACATTCCATGTAATACTAAAAGAATGATGGTTGCTTGACACCATAAGGTTATTAGGAGACAGATCAAGGGTCAGTCAGAGCCAATTCAGCTAAATACCCCAAAAGGTAAAATACTTCTATTTGAGCGGGTACTACAACAATACAATATTATATAAAACTAACATTCTACTTCATAAAATACATATAACTTTTTATACATTGAAGCCTTTAATTTGTCTTTATCCTTGGTAAAGTTTCCTAACATTACCAGTTGGAGTAAGAATAAAATTGATTTGTTTTCTTTTCGCAACATTTAAACCAGCAAATAATAAAAAGCTACAAAAAAATTCATTCGATACAAGATAAACTTATCCTACAAATCAACTCAAAATTAATATCAAATACAGTAACTTTCAAATTTTTAATACATTTGACTCCACCATATATATTTTTTCAGGTGTATTAAAGAAACTTTGTTGATAAATATACAAATAAAGAGGGAAAAAATGTTGCTTACCTTTTATCAAATTTAAGAATTAAACATGCAAGACAGCAACCAAAATGATTTTTTTTTTTAAATTGTAAACAATAAAAATTGCATGATCAATTTCAATAAAATGGTTGTTATAACTTTATAAAGATACCCCACGTGACGTTACATATTCTGTTAGTATAATAAATACATTTTTTTTTTTAAATATTGCACATTTAGTGTTAATAAAACCTTTTAGTATAACCCATAGTTTATCAAATCAAAATTATTCTTAAACATAACTTGTCAAATATTTAGGTGAATAAAATATCAATTCTTGATATTGAATAATACCAGTCAGATCATTTTTGTAAACCTCACAAAACATAGAAGAAAAAAATCATTAAAAATAATAAAAGTATAATAAAATGAATGCCATTAGTTCTAAAATAATTATAGAGATTGCCTTATGTTTAAGGTACAATAATTAACTAAAAGAATAGGAATTATTTCATGCCTTTAATTGTTCTATCATGAGCTTTTTCCACCGTAGAAATCTATTTAAAGGGAGGTAACTTAAGTTATATCTCATCATTACAAAATAGAAGTGATCTGAATTCATCTTGACTGAAAGGAGAAGGAGTATAAGGCTGAGACAAAGATTTTAATCATCTGCTTGTTCAAGTCCTCTTTTTGATAACTGCACCGCCCATGACGACTCTTCAGCTTTATGAAGCAACAAAATCACCTGCTCTTTCTTGTACTACAAAATATAATATAATAATTTAACTTAATAATAATTTCAAACCTTCAAACCAGAAGATTTACAATTCATCATTTCATTCTATATTATGATAAAAATGATACATGTAATAATAATGACTGAATTAATATGTTGAAACCTTGAAAAAAAATGTTATACATTTGATTTTATTTGTAAAGTATTATCTCCTGAAGAATGTGTAATTAACTTTGAATGCTATTTTCAAACACAGTGTAACTCATTGTTAAAATTTTTAGATTTTTTTCAATAATAAAGGGACAAAACTTAAGAAAGTTGGAAGTTGCAGTTGATCTGTATTTGGTGATGTCAGATGATAAGCATTGTGAATAAGTTTCATAACATTTGGTTGAAGCAAATTAAAGTTAGGCCAGGATTTTTTAATTTGTTGGTTTACGGATCCGCCGACCTGATTTTGCCTATTTCCAGAATAAAAATAAAATTGACTTTTCATGCTTTTTCATTCCTGCCGACCCTAACAAATGCATTATCCCTGAAAAATAAATAAATTATCGTTTTTTTATAAAATGAAATGCATTAATCACTAACAGAATTGATAACACTTTCTGTTGTGAAAAAATGAAACTTCCAGTTTACGTTTCTAAAAATCGATAAATCGATTATTAATGACCTTGACATGTCGTTTGGACAAATATTTTTGTGGAACGAAACCCTTGTTTAAAACCAATTACACAATAAGTTCGTTTCTCTTATTTGTCAACAGACCATAAGATGCATCTTCTCATAGATATAGACTTGTCCAAATGTGGACAGGTGGAAGTTCAGGACATCAAGTTAAAGTACTGAATATTAACAGATCATTTAAAATTTTCTTGTTTCATAGATAATAAAAAACTTTCGTCCATTTGGATAAAAACGGGAATGCGTGACAACAGATTAACCGATATTCTCGTTTTTTCCAGTGGACGAGTCTATTACGTTTTTGACGCGTGTGTTGAAAATTATTTTCTTACCACGCTTTTACATTTATTTCTTTATCAGTTTTCGTTCTTGAAGATCATTATTCACCAAGTTTTCTGGAATTGATTAAGAGCTATGTAAATTTGTCTTCCTTTATGAAATTTAATTACGTCTTTGTCCGTGCACCCCCTTTTTTACGGGAAATTATTAGGCAATGTCATGCAATTTTTATTACAACTGAGCAATAATATTTCATTAAACTAAAATTTAAGAAATGATGACAAAATAGGATAACAAACATTATTAGAAAGGTGAAATATATTTTTAAATTTTTTTCCCGACCGACCGACCCGACTTTTTCATGGAGAAAATCCGTAAACCAACAAATTAAAACTAGAGGCTCTAAAGAGCCTGTGTCGCTCACCTTGGTCTATGTGCATATTAAACAAAGGACACAGATGGATTCATGACAAAATTGTGTTTTGCTGATAGTGATGTGTTTGTAGATCTTACTTTACTGAACATTCTTGGTACTTAGAATTTTCTCTATCTATAATAAACTTGGACCTTTAGATACAGTGAAAAATATTTTGTAAAAATTTACAAAAATTTACCAAATTAGTGAAAATTGTTAAAAATTGAAGAAAATGGGCAACAACTCCTTAAGGGGTCAACTGACGATTTTGGTCATGTTGACTTATTTCTAGATCTTATTTAGCTGAACATTATTGCTGTTTACAAGTTATCTCTATCTATAACAATATTCAAGATAATAACCAAAAACAGCAAAATTTCCTTAAAATTACCAATTCAGGGGCAGCAACCCAACAACAGGTTATCCGATTTATCTGAAAATTTCAAGGCAGATAGATCTTGACCTGTTACACCATTTTACCCCTGTCAGATTTGCTCTAAATGCTTTGGTTTTTGAGTTATAAGCCCAAAACTGCATTTTACCCCTATGTTCTATTTTTAGCCATGGCGGCCATCTTTGATGGTTGGCCGGGTCACTGGACACATTTTTTAAACTAGATACCCCAATGATGATTTTGGCCAAGTTTGGTGTAATTTGGCCAAGAAGTTTCAGAGGAGAAGATGTAAAAGATTACTAAGATTTACGAAAAATGGTTAAAAATTGACTATTAAGGGCAATAACTCCTAAAGGGGTCAACTGACCATTTCGGTCATGTTGACTTATTTGTAAATCTTTTTTTGCTGAACATTATTGCTGTTTACAGTTTATCTCTATCTATAATAATATTCAAGATAATAACCAAAACCAGCAAAATTTCATTAAAATTACTTATTCTGGGGCAGCAACCCAAAACTGGGTTGTCCAATTCATCTGAAAATTTCAGGGCAGGTAAATCTTGACCTGATAAACAAATTTACCTCATGTCAGATTTACTCTAAATGCTTTGGTTTTTGAGTTATAAGCCAAAAACTGCATTTTACCCAAGGTTCTATTTTTAGCCATGGTGGCCATCTTGATTGGATGGCTGGGTCACTGGACAAATTTTTCAAACTACATACCCTAAAGATGGTTGTGGCCAAGTTTGGATTGATTTGGCCAAGTAGTTTCAGAGGAGAAGATTTTTGTAAAAGATTACTAAGATTTACGAAAAATGGTTAAAAATTGACTATAAAGGGCAATAACTCCTAAAGGGGTCAACTGACCATTTCGGTCATGTTGACTTATTTGTAAATATTACTTTGCTGAACATTATTGCTGTTTACAGTTTATCTCTATCTATAATAATATTCAAGATAATAACCAAAAACAGCAAAATTTCCTTAAAATTACTAATTCAGGGGCAGCAACCCAACAACAGGTTATCTGATTTATCTGAAAATTTCAGGGCAGATAGATCTTGACCCGTTACACAAGTTTACCCCTTGTCAGATTTGCTCTAAATGCTTTGGTTTTTGAGTTATAAGCCAAAAACTGCATTTTACCCCTATGTTCTATTTTTAGCCATGGCGGCCATCTTGGATGGTTGGCCGGGTCACCGGACACATTTTTTAAACTAGATACCCCAATGATGATTTTGGCCAAGTTTGGTGTAATTTGGCCCAGTAGTTTCAGAGGAGAAGATTTTTGTAAAAGTTAACGACGCCGGACGACGACGGACGACAGACGACGGACGACAGACGCCAAGTGATGGGAATAGCTCACTTGGCCCTTTGGGCCAGGTGAGCTAAAAACGTGGCCTTAAGAGAATGGAAACTAATTTTGATACATACATACTAATGTAACAACAATGATATAGCTTAATGCCCCCTCTGCCATGACTGGCACATAAAAAAAACATCACATCGAATTTTTATTTTTGTATACTGGTATATCAATAATTTAATTTAACATTATAAATCAAAATAAATATTTATATAGTTTAAATTCAGTTTCAAATGTACACAGACCATAAGTTATGAACTATGAAAAACTTTATTTTCTATCAAATAACAAAGAAAAGGGTAATTTAGGATGAGAGTGATTATTTCTAGAAATGCCAGTCTATTAACAAAATGGGTACACTGCTGAAATAGACTCTCCCATACTGTTACGGGTAGTTCATTTAAAATCCTGTGGAATAGATTTTTCCATAAAGCCCAATCACATCACTGGAATTGACTATTCCATGAAGACCAGTTCATTTTAATAGTAAATCAAACTTGGAATGGTTTGTCCCTAAGTAAGCCAGTTCCTTTATTTATCAGTCAGCAATGATGACAGTGAGTAAACTTCAATTTAATATTTCAATTATATTAATTATTATTGAACTGTTTTCATTGAACAAATTCCAGTTTTTGAACATGTTGTACACATAATTCAGAGTTTTGTTTACTTGTGAGTTCATAACAGGTTGCAATTAAGTTTTTTTGATAGTTTAGTACTCTGAATGTAGTGAACAATGAACTATAATCATTCTAAATGAACAGAGTTCCAGAGACATGCAATAATAGTTTTCCTAAAATTTTAACATTTCACAAATGTTTTCCTTTTCTAAATAAATTTAACAAAAGATGGAGCGAGATTTCCTTTCTTTAATTCTTTAATTTACTGCTATGAAATGTAGGATTATTTTCCTACAACTGTCAAATTCAAGGGAATATTCTTTACTACTCTTTTTTTGTATGCAATCGCATATAATGTACTATGATTATGCGGTATAACACTTACTGGACTGTTTGTTATCAGCATTTCCAGTTTTATGGTGGTGCCTAATTTGACTAAATCTTTATTATTACCTCTGTTTTACATTTTTCTGGCACTATATCTCCGGGAAGTTTCTTCACAGTATATCTAAACTTATTTTCTTTTTCCTTCTTTTTTACTACAGCTGTCACTTCAAAAGAACTGTAAAAAAAAATTAACCACTTGAATACCGTGTCATGTGGATTCTTAAAATATTTGTTAGATACCAATTTTCATTGATTTCTTGGGTACAGGGGAACAACCGAATTAAAAATTCAACATGTTAAATGAGATACAAATCTTAAAGGAATATATATACATGTACCATGTATGCAGACTCTGTGAAAAAAACATGAAACTAAAAATCCATGAAAATGCAAGATTTCCATAATCCACGAAATTTGGAACCCTTGAAAATAAATGCATCCACAGTATATTTAAGAATTGAATTCTTCTTTTTGTAAATTTATTGGGGTGTAAAAGCGTTGACCGAAGTACATTTTGTATGAAGCGCGGAAGCGCTTCATTCTAAAAATGTACACACGGTCAACGCTTTTACAACCCTACAAAGTTACAAAAAGAAGCATTCAATACTTATAATTACATTTTTTAGCTATGATTATGAAAACACGAATTTTATATATTTTATTATTTAATTCACCTGTGCACTTTATGGTTGGAGCACGTGTTATCATGAATGAAAAGTTGTATTGAGCAATGCAACTGCTTACGGAATAACATGTGATGTGCAGTTAGCCAATCAGAATAAAATATTATAATGAAACATACATCTAATGTAATTATTGATAAATGGTATTCATTCATTGACACATTTACTCTACATAACCTATTAGAGGGTCTGAATGGGGGGAGGGGGGGGGTCTGTTATTCTGTAAACATTTAATTTTCACCCCTTTTTTCTCTAATCTTCAAAAAATAAGTCTATTCTTTAAAAGTGATTTTTTACGCATTATTCTCTAATTTTTTCCTCAGTTTTCTTTAATCTTTAAAAAAAAAATTGCCAATGAGACAACTCTTCAAAGAGACCAACTGACACAGAAATTAACAACTATAGGTCACTGTACGGCATTCAATAATGAGCAAAAGCCAACCACATAGTCAGCTATCAACAGGGGCGGATTCAGGTTTTTTTAAAGACGGGCCGTAGTTTGTAAAGATAGCCGAGCGGAGCGAGGCGAAATATTTTTTTGGCCCCTTTTTAGGACTAAAAACATAAAATAAGTGAAATATGCACTTTTTAAACGGTTCCTGGCATGGGACATGCATATTTTGTAGTTGTTGGTAAGGTGTAAGGGTTGGACATTTTAGATGCTGTATCTCCCTATTAATTTCTATCATTAAATGATAGTTTGGATCCAAGAGCTATGTACTGATACATTTAATGTGTGATTTGTCAGTAAAACGTAGGCATGGAAAATTCTCGCACGTTTGTTGTAAGTTAAGTTAGAATAACATCACAGAGTTCTTGTTGTTAACAAGATATACGCTGGGCTATTCGATTGAATTTGAAATACGACCGACACGAGTTAAAAAAGACAAACAAGAAATTTTTATCCAAATGTTTGGTTGATATGTTTCACCCAACAACATTAAGGGAAGTAAAGGGTTCCAAATCAATCAAAGGCTAAAAATGAGTCTGAAATGACAACGAATTTATGAATGCCGGCCGACAAATGAAGACATAAAGGCCACACCCAGCAGGCAGGTTGCAGTCTGGTCTTGAAAAAAGTATTCCATATATATCAGTTCGGCGAAACAGTCATTCCGATCAGACATGAAAACCCCTGCCACAAAAAAATATGCCCGCTTTTATTCATCATGTTTATTTAATGCTAAATAATTCTGTTGGGAATTTTCGTTTCTAATAGCAAAAAAGTGGACAAGATTTTTCAGTGTTTTGCGTCTAGAATTTTTGTTTAATTAAGGGAAAAATCAGAGTTAATTTTTTTTCTCTCAAAATATATCTTAGACTGTCTCCTCAAATCAAATGGTTCGTACTTACGACCTTAAATCTATAAAGAGCTTATACTGACTGGGGATCATTATTCAGCTATATTATTTTAAAATAGGCTGGGGCGTTTGGGGTTAAACATGTTTCCGTAGTTAGATACTATTTTTGTGGAACTTTTTTTTCATGAGAGTGTAATAGTCTATAGAGCATTACTTTCTGTTTGGTGGAATAGTGAAATAGAAGTCAATATGTTCTTGCTAAATCCTGCGTCGCTTTGAAGGTGTCATGATTGTCATCCTCAGCCTACGCAATGAGTTACTGTAATTTGAATTTCAAAATGACTGAGAGACGTTTTATTCAACGCACTGCAGGTCAACTCCACCATATCGAATCTCATGACTTTGATAATCAGTAAATTCCAGCGAAAAATATCTTTATATGTCAAGAATTGTCGTATAAAAATTAAATAGTAGTACACGGGAAATGGCGAAGTTCACCATGTTCACAAAGTCTGATTAATCATTTAAAAAAAAAAAAAAAAAAGTCCGAGTAAAAAGGGGGGGGGGGCGTACGCCCTCTACGCCCCCTCTGGATCCGCCACTGAATTAAAATTCCGAGTAGAAGTATTGGAAACCAGTTCACATTGACTGAATCCTATAGTCTGTTAGGGACCGTTCAATATTTATCAGATGGATGGGCCGGTGCATTCTTAATATTGTTTCATTAAAAAAGTTATTGCCAATCCTTTTAAATACTGAAAAAAAGTCCTTGCCCATCTAAAAAAATCTATAAAAAAAGTCCTTGCCCCTCTAAAACTCTAAGACAATCAAAAATGATTTAGGTTCTTTTTCTATTTTTAAGTTTTTAAATTTTGATGTCTTGAAATCAAAGAATAGACTTTATACAAAATTTAAAATGTGCTAGTTAATTCTATATGTATATATCTATGTGTGTATCAGAACAATACATTTTACTGATTTTCAAAACCAGTATGACTATACATGTACAGATTTGATTTTATATGTACAGCCTCAAATACAATATTGATTTAAAATAAAGGAAATAATTTAAATTAAGGACAATAACTCTTGGACTAGTAAACATATTATCATATACTGAATTACTAATTATTGTCCTAACATGTTTATAGTTCAAATATCAATGTCCCTTTCTCTATTCTACTTTTCAAAAAAGAAATTTAATATGGTCTTTTTAGCAAATATAGGCAGACATGTTTTTGACTTTAATGATGCAGCCTTTTTTGACAGCTTAACACAAAACTATAAAACAGCCTGGCATTCTTCAAGATCAATATATAAATGAGATAGCTATACAGTTATATGAAAATCTAAGTTGATTTGAAAAAGTTATAAAAAAAATGAAAGGTGACCATCTGAACTTAGTTTAAACTTAAAATTGTAGCTTCTTTTCAACCTATTAACTAAATCCATAAAATGACAGCAAAAAACCAAAGTACTAAACAGCCTGGCATTCAGTAAGATCAATATAAAAATGATATAGCAGTAGAGTTTTATGAAAATGCAAGTTGATTTGAAAAAGTTATGAAAAAAATTAAATATGACTATCTTCAAATAACCAAAAACTGAAAATTTAAGCTTTTTCTTAAACCTTTTTCTTAAATCCATAAGAATGACAGCAACACACCAAACTACCAAACAACTAGGCATTCTATAAGATCAATATATAAATGAAATAGCTATAACTAAAGTTTTATGAAAATCCATGTAGATTTGAAAAAGTTAAAAAAATTTTTAAAGATGACTATCTGGATTTAGCCTAAACTGAAAATTTTAGCTTTTTTTTTTTAACCTTTTTATTAAATCCATAAGAATGACAGCAATACACCAAACTACCAATCAACCTGGCATTCTGTAAGATCAATATATAAATGAAATAGCTGTAGAGTTTTATGAAAGTCTATGTTGATTTAAAAAAGTTATAAAAAAAATCAAAGATGACTATCTAGATTCAGCCTAAACTTAAAATTTGAGCTTTTGTTTTCTTACCTATTAATTAAATCTATAAATTCAACAGCAATACACCTAACTACCAAGCAGCCTGGCTTTCTATAAGATCAATATATAAATGAGATAGCTGTAGAGTTTTAGGAAAATCCAAGTTGATTTGAAAAAGTTAAAAAAAAATTTAAAGTTTACTATCTGAATTTAGCCTTATCTAAAAATTTGAGCTTTTTTTTCTTACCTATTACTTAAATCCATAAATTTTACCGCAATACACCAAACTATTAAACAATTTGGTATTCTATAAGGTCAAAATAATTTAAAAGATAGTCTGAACAGAAAATTCTAGCTTTTTATTCCTTTATTAAATCCTTAAAATTGACAGAAATGAGCCAAGCTACCAGTTTGTTGAGACATGTTTTGAATGCCGGCAAAATAAATATCCTACAAACCAATAAAATTGATAGCAAAATTTTTCCTATAAAATATGTTCTGGCCCATCCACTAAATATTTTAAAAAAAGTTCTTGCCTATCCAAATATTTCCACAAAAAAAGTGCTTGCCCCGCCCCATTTTGCACCGGCCCATATATCTGATAAATATTGAACGGTCCCTTATCACGAAACCAAAAAAGGTTTACCAAGTTTGTTTTCACTTTTATGAGTTTTATCATATTTTTACAATGATAATTTTGATAATTTTCTTTAAATTTTAAGAAGGGAAAATTCTGTGAACAGTTAATTTTTAGCGTTTTCTTTTATTAATCATTCAATATTCATTATATTTTTAGACCACGCATTTCTCTAATCTTTATTTTTTTTGCCCATTATTCTCTAATCTTCATTTTTTAAGGGCATTATTCTCTAATCATTTAACCCCATCCAAACCCTCCTATTAGCCTATGAATAATTAAAATAATTTTTTTAGAGCTCTCTAAATATGGTGAAAAGGTCATATAAGAAAATATTTAAAACATGAAATCTATTCAAAATAATATATAATCTCTTTGAACTAAAAAAGTATGAACATGATTCTGAATATGCCCTTAAATACATCAGAAAGACAAATATATTCCATTTACACTAAATATTCATATTATTATTTTATCGTTGTTTTTTGTTTTAATTATTTTACATATCTCTATGTCAGTCTGTTTTATAGCTTACTATACAGAATGCCTTTTGCTCATTGTTGAAAGCCTTATGAAGATCTTTAGTTGTTTACATAATGTCATTTGGTCTGGTGGATAATATCTCATATGAAATCATGAAACACTTCCTTATTTTTTTACATTTATCATGTTTATATTTACATTCTCTAAAAGACATTTTATAACTTGCATTATAAGATCTGAAACATAACCCAATCTTAAGTCTTACTTGTTTTCAAATTTTGGCACGACAGTAGCATTCTTTTTAGGTTTAGCAGCACCAAACATCTTGGAGGTCACTTCAAGGTCAGGGATGATCACAACAGCTCTGACAGTGGTTAAATCTATCTCCTCAGCTGTCACTGGAAAAAAATATAACAAGTATTCAAATCATTCTTATAGAGAAACTTTCATTGTTCAATAATCTAATTAAAATTAGTTTTCCACATTTGCTCCTCATTTCGTTCAGTTGTTCATATGTCACATTCCCATGTTCCCTCGTGCAACATAAAAACCACTGAAGGAAAATGAGAAGCAAGTGTGGAGAAGTTATTTTAAATCCAAATACAGAAACAGAAAAACATGTCACAGTCTACATGTATGCAATCAAAACTAAAATTTATATGGATGATACAAAAACATATGACATACAAAAACATTCAATGACATCAAAGGTGAAAACACAAAATTTGCAGATGACGGTACAATGTGGCAATCAAGAAAGCCAGAGAAAATAGATGAACTGAAAGAGGAAATGGCACAAGACATCGGAAAAGCAATAGAATGGACCAGAAAATGGAGAGTCAACATCAGCATTGAAAAGACAGAAGTGTGCATGTTCACCAAAAAGAAAATCAGTAAAGAGGATAAAACCATCAAATTAAATGGAAAAGACCTAAATTACAACCCAAACCCAAAGTTACTCAGAGTAATACTGGACGAGAAAATGACGTTTGAAAAACACTTAGAAACACTAGAAAAAAGAGCAAGTAGAAATCTATGACAGAGTTAAAATGACTTTCAGATGTGTTTAGGTTTTTAATGCCAATGTTTGAGACTCAAAGAATTTATCATCAATTATGTTTTATATTATATATTCTACTTGGACAATAAGTTAATATATTTCTAATTGATAATGGACATTTTATAATCAAAGTGACAATAATGCCTCAGGGCTTAATCCTTTATCCTTCTTAAATTAGAGACATTGCTAAAAGAGTTGTTTTAATTATTTATTTTTCTTTATCTGGATAATAACTTGTTTATATTTGTCAACACATTATGTAATAATTGATCTTAGCTAATTGTTTAATTCTCATATATATAGATATTGTAAAATCATTGTAAAAGATATAAGTTTGGAAGTCACAGGCTTGGTGACAAGTGACAAGTTCCAGTCTTGGAAATAAATTATATAATAAGTGGAATTAATCTTCTGTGTATTACTAGTGTTTCCTACAGGTGGTTTTGGCGTGTAATGGCGCCCTGCCGTGATTTCTCGACGCCCTGCCCTTTTTGGGAAAAAAAATTGGCGCCCTGCCCTAATTTTGTCGAAATTCCTGACGCCATGCCTTTATCGTCGTAATTAACAACCGGTACTGAAAGACATATTTTATGAATACCGCTCGAGTTATTTCCCTTCAAATCAAAAGTTCACTAGGTCGCCATTTTGTAATCGATTTCGTAATCAGCTGATTAGCAAACTGCAATAGATTGAATAGTGAATACAGATACTAATCACGGGTCCTGATTGTATCCCCCAAGTCCCAGAAACATCGTTTTGCCTAGAAGATTAATGATAAAACATCGATGTGATGCTTAGATAATTTTTTTTTACAGCTGATAGATTTCTAATTTACATAATTTACATTGTTTGCATGGTTGAACAAGCCAATGAACGGCGATCATGAGACATTTGTCAAATTGAAAAGTAAAAATTCTTTGCAAACTATTTTTTAAATACAAATGCTTGACTGTACCTTAAATAAAATGAATAAAAATCCAAACTAAATTATTAAAAGCAGAATAATCCAGAAAATAAATGAATTCCTTGATCAAATGTTTTCTTTTGTTTACAAACATGTCACATGATCATTTTAGGCGGGAAAAATACTTGGGAAAACACCTAAGTAACAGACAACTATGTCTGGCTATTTATAGACATTTAAAATAAACAGCTGATATGGTAGTGCCATGAAAGTAGTAAAACTTGTTGTATCTATATTAATTTAATTTGGAAAAGGGTGTAGAGGGGAAGGGGTTAATTTGTAAAGTTATTTTTTTTTGTAATTTAATAAATTTTGGTTACTTAAAATGACCCTGGATATCAGGGAATGTGTCAACCTGTTTTTAGGGGAAAAAAAGGAGGATTTGTCAATGACAATTGATATGACCAAAGCAATATTTTTATATACATGTATATGACATAGTGCTTTCTTGTTTTTAAAGAACTGATTTTGTTTTTAATTGTGTTTATTGTTTTAAATATTTCATATTATATATGTTTTAAACACTTTTTCTTGTTTAACAATTTGTTTTAATGATTGATTACAGATGTATATGTCCTTTTTATAGTATTAAACTAGTATGTTTTAAATGAATCCATTTTATAGAAATTGCCTGTTTATGTTAAGTAAGTGCCCTAAAATTGTTGTCCATCGCGCTTAATGTGCCCTCTGAGCTAACAATTACCCTGCCCTTTTTAAAAGCTGCAGGAAACACTAATTACTGCTAGTTTATGGTGCATGGTTTTTTAGGTTTAACATTTAGTTGTGACCGAATCCTCATATCAGTCTCCTAGTTTTAGACTGTGGATTTCTTGGTTACACATGGTCGAGGACCGCCTTTTCCGGCAACCTCAGCAGCACAGCGAGTTACCCCCCAAGAAGAAAAACTTTGTTTACTGACAGTATGAACTACTCATTTCAACCACAGTGGAGACAATGGAACTATTTTCCTTGCCAGCTACCAACAACGCCAACATGTGGAAGATGTGGAAATAAACATTTATATAAAATATGTTATTCATTAACTAGGAGTTGCTGTAAGTGTAAGAAATTTGGATGGACATTATGCGAGGATGTGCAAAACCAGTGATGAACGAAAATTGGAACTTAATGCATTGAAATGTAATCACAAGTCTCAGAGGCAAATTCAAAAAGATAGGAAGAGAATGGACACACACATTCAGAACAAGAAAACATGTCGTGAACTGCCATTTTCCAACTTAAAGGATACAAATTTTGGTAAATATTTGGATGTTACATGTGTTATTAAAACAGAACTAAAAAATGTTAAAAAGAAATTCAAGGATGATCAAATTAACCAGCAAAATCGTGTCAATGAACTACAGTCTCAATTAGAAAAATTGGTAAATGAAATAATTCAAGTTCGGCGAATAATTACCACATTCATTGACCAAACATCAGATTTAAAGCAGGAAAATGAAAAACTCTCAATAACTGTAAACCAATACAAAGAGTCAGAAGCTGTAACAAATAAAATACTGGAAGAACTTACAAAAAGGAACAGTGAACTATCACAGGAACTAGAAGAATATAAAGAGTTCGAAGAAGAAAATACAATGTTTGATTCTGACGGTGAGGAAACATATTTTATTACGAACAAAGATGTGGATAAAATACTGGAGGAACAACGTGACACTCATCTTAAATTAGTTTCAAAACTTAAGGATGAAAATAGGACTCTAAAAAGTAAAATGGAACATCTGACATCAGTTCAATGTGCAAATTCAACCATCGAGAAACAAGAAACTAGACTTAATACTGAGACACGTATGTCTCCAATAAATATTGTTGACAAATTGATTCAAAACCAAAATTCAAAACATTCAACCAAAAGTAGTTCAAAGAATTAAAAACGCAACCCTTAACTATTATAAACAACGCACAGGGCAAAACACCACCGACTTATGCAGCTGTGGAACTAAGGAAACACAACAGCACTACCTCACAGAGTGCCCCAACTACGAGAGTTATAGTGAAGAAATGTACCACCAAATTACAAAAGAAATTGGAATACGCAAAATCAACACATGCACACTGCTAGGAAGACTAGATCACGAAAACACAGAAGAATATAAATGGAAGTTAGAAATCATTTCGGCCTTTATTTCAAAAACAGGATGTTTCGACTTACCCGAACATCCGCAACCTCAATCGTAACAGCAAAAACAAAATTAAAGTACATGGAGGAAAATACATGGAGGAAGACACACATAGGGCGTAATATGCACCAATGAGAAGAGTTGTGCCATAAGGCCATAAGATTGAGGATTGAGGCATACATACATTGTATGACACGACGATTATAAATACTCATAAATTATAAAAGTACCCAGAGACAACTTTTACACAGTCTCAGATCCTCCCCAGCAATTTCAAGGGAAGCAATCCCATCTCATTAGAGCTTATGTTTGTCTATGTTTTATATACCATGCCGACTCTAAATAAAGCTTATTTATTATAAAGAAATTCATCATTCCATACAGAAACAGCAGGCCAATCTGGACCCTCATGCATGTCATGTCTCTTCATAAACTCTAGATAAAACTTTTCTAAATTACAAAGGCTGTTTCATTCTATTTGGACAATTGAATGCTGTATTAACTCAACAATATGGTAGACGTATCAAATCATGACGACTACCCTTCCCCCTATATCTATTGATATTGACGATAAACTGTATCCCACATTAAGTTTGTTATTTCGTCAACCCATCATTCTTTTTCTCCAGAAATGAAGCATTTACAAAACTAACGTTCGCTTAGTTGAGTCAAAAGTGCTCTTTGTTTTAAATATGTTAAGTTATTACCTGTTGGAATGCGAAACTCTTCGCCTTCGGCCATGATTGTATTTTATTAACTCCCTTGACTGGGCAAACCGAAAGTACGCGTTAAAATGAAAGTACTAAAGTGTCACAATTTACTGACAACTCGCCCCATTTTCCGACTCAATCCTTGTATACAAAATTACACCTGTAGAGTCTGTAACAGACTGTATCTGTATGACATGTGAACAATGTTGCTTTCTTTAAAAAAAGAAATGCAATCGTAAACCCAAATGCTTGTTTGGTATTAAATATTAGATAATTGTTTACTTAAGATATATTGTTTTATATAATTATTGTGGTATAAGAATTAAAAACTGACATTGATTGTTTACTTAATGAAATTACAATTCAATGTGGGTTGATATATTTTCGCTAAAGCTGTGATCACACATTCACGATTTTTACTGCCGTCCTTGAAAGGACCATTCCCAATTAAAATTTGTCAAAAGTCTGATCAAGATCCTGTGAATCGTGGAAGGAAATTCAAACTTTAATTAATTAATCACGACAACAATCAGATATTGTTCAGGAAGCGTCGATATTCAACCGTTTCCAAGAGAATTTTTTCACGATAATCCCGTTCTCAATCCGCTTCTAATCCGATTTGTATCTTTTGCAAAGTAAAATTCGACCGAATTGTTCACAACTGCATCCCGATTCTACCGAATGTAATCCGACAGAGATCAGACAGTGACCAGACAGTGAACCGACGCTGACAGAAGTTATCCGTTCGAAAACTGTCGACATACTCGGGGATGATCAGGTACTGTCGGAACGGAATTCTATCACGATCCTCTCTATCTCATTGCAAACGTCTTTGTCTGGTCTCAGTCGTATTGTATTCTGTAATTGTCGGGACTCTGAGGTGGGTATCATTGGCGAATTTCGTATTAATAACAGGACTGTTCCGGAACGATTTCGGCAAAGACGGTTTGAAATCGACTAGATCTGGATGCAATCTGGACTCAATCGGCAGAAAAACATCAATGAAAAATTTCTCCAGATCATTCCCGTTCCACAGGACACCGTCCAGAAAACACAGAACAATGTTAGAATTTTTATCCGATACAGCAGAATCTGCCACGACATACTCACGCTTGTCATCCGGCTAGACAAAGTCGGCTGAGTTTCCCCGAATGTTACGGGACGCACCTAAATATCGGGGTGCTTCGCCGAACTATCAAGACCATTCCCGACCCGTAGCCTATCTGTTACGAATTTAAACGACTGCGTTCAGACAATGATAGGACTTTCCAGATAATTGAGGATAGTAATCCGACTTTTTCACTTTTCGTGTCTTATTGCTGTCTGATCTCAAACGGGAGCAATAATCGGCAATGTGTGATCCCCGCATTAAGGAATCATTGCCCACGACCAAGGAATATTTGTTTCTTCTCTCTCCCGAAAGACAATATGCTGAGTCAACCACTGGATGTTCCATTTTAAGGTGCTGGTTTTTTATAAGAGTTATTTTTTTAGGCTAAAGTTCAATTACAAATGTGAAGAAATGTAATTAATTGATGATTACTTGTGTTCAAGAAATGCAGTACGTGAACCTGTAAATAGCTGTGGTGGTTTTTTTTTTTATAAACTTTGATATGTTCATGGTTATTTGAACAATGGCTTGATATTGATCATTATTAATATCTTTACACCTGCTCTGCAAGATTTTTGTGATGCTTAAGGTAGTAAGCATTGGCAATTTTAAGTTGTGTGCTTTCTGCTCTTAAAAGTTTTAGATGGCAAAACGCTTTTGTTAAAAACAAAAACTTATTAAAAATTTTAACTCGCTTTGAAGATATTTTCTGAATGTTCCAAGTAAGAAGCATGTTGTTTGGTGGTTGTCTTTTTTTGGTGCAGTTCATATTTGCTTTTTGTTTCTGGTTTGAAGTTAGCAGTTACATGTATAGTATACATGTAACTGCTAACTTTGACTACACTGTGTCTAACACTTCATGGAGAGTTGTCTAATTGTTTTTCCTGCCATATTTAAAAAGATATTCCCTCTGACATTTGACTTATTCATTAGAATAATCTATATAATAATACATGTATATATTGAAATTGAACTGACATTTGACTTATTCATTAGAATATTCTATATAATAATACATGTATATATTGAAATTGAACTGAAGTTGCCTTGTTAAATTTTCTATATTGACCCATCTTTTTCTCTCTTGCTGGATAGTTTTATACTGTTCATTTGGGGGTACTGTGTAGCCTACACTGATCAGTGAGATGGCTCAAAATCCCCTTGCACTATTTTACATTGTCGTACTTAATATATATTAAAACCGAAAATTCATCATCTGATCGTCTTCAAGAAATAATAATTATTTATTTTTATTTTTACGAACATTTTGAAGAGCCTTTAAAATTACAATAGGAACATATAGTTAGATAATCTGTTCCCTGACCATATATGATAGAAATTATTATTGGTTATCTCTGTCTACATCTATCATCACTCGGTGTCTATAAAAAAACATTTGATATCTTAACGTCGACCTGTTAAGTCTGCTAAAATTGCATGCATGATTAATTTTAAGGTTATCAATCGTTATTAAAGGTTTGCACATTTAATTTGTTATGTCATTGCTTGTTTACATGAAATCTTATCTCATGAATTAACACAGCTGGTAACCAGGTTTCAATGTTTGACTCTAATTAAAATAATTATTACGGATATATGTAAGGTAAATATTAGCAGCTTGCCAAGTTGCAATTGCGTGCAAGGAAGTATTCAAATGCTCATGAACATAGCTTGTGTCATGATAAATTTTGCATCTCTATAGCAACTCATGATGCTAATGCTTATTCAACAGGTCAATTGATTAGCCTGGGATCCGGCCCAATCTAGCTGCGCGTCGTATACTGACAAGATTAGCCAGGACCCCAGGCTAGTCAATTGATAAGCTATTGCGCATGTATATGAAAGGTGGCAATAGAAAGGACAGATGTATTCCGAATAACATCCGGTGTTCCGAAAAGACTACATATATCGTCCAATATATACTGCGTAAACCCTCAGGGGTTTACGCAACTGAGGGTTTACGCAATAAATTGTCGATGCTGGCTTTAATACAACGGTTTGAGAGAGCGCCGCCGATTTATTGGGAGAACAGATTTGAAGCTATCTACGTTTGATGCATGCACCACAACAGTGTCGTCATAGCTGATTCGGCGCGATCAATGTCTTACAAAGGATGAGTTTGCATAATGTACGGTGTTTTACTTAGTGGAATGTCAATAAACTCACAGTAAGAGTTATTCTTTACTTGCTTTTCCATTGTTTTCCACAATAATTGTTGCGTTGTATTCTTTGAATTTCTCTGCAGTTATGGTTCTCTTTAGACATGCTTTTTTGAGGAATTCGTCTGGTTCAGTAGCGTTAATCAGCCCCTCAACTACTTTTTACATAAATACTAACTTTGGCTTCAACTCCTTGTTCGTCCTTGTCTGGAGATCTTGTTGAAGTTCCAGTTTGGCAAGCATTTTGGAGACGTATCCATCCTCTCTTGACTTGTAATCTCTGGTGATAAATTTTGCCGCTTGACATGTTTTATTTTGTTACCGGGTAGGGGTCCCATACTATGGTTCCATATTAAATAATGAGATAAATTACTAAAGGTCTAGTTCATTATCCTATCTGACACAAATTTCAATAACTGGAATGCCACCCAAGTTGAATATATGGTGACCCACTACAATGTATAACAGCATAATTACTTGGAATTGTGTTTAATACCATGATGGTTCAAAAGCATAAACTTAAATGGAGACAGAAATTTGACATGAAAGATTGTGGATTAGTGTAAATTAAAAATTAGCTTACTATGATATATAGTTCAAGAATGAATATCAAATTGAGCAGAGTTGTTATAAAATATCAATATGGCAGAGAAGTGGTTTCAAGGGACCTGACTGACATGAAATAAAAAATCAAAGGACAGGGTTCTGACTAAGGCGAGTCCATGAGTCCTGGACTCATGAAAATCTGTCTGGACTCACCATTTTTAAAAGTGGTGAGTTCAACGATGCATCAAGATCGAAATATTTTGTATAAACTTAACAATCATATCATCATTTTATAGCAAAAGTTTAAAAGTAATCAGAATTTAATCTTATTTCATTGTTCTATTAGGTCATGGAGACTAAAATAATAAACTGTATTGCTATTAAATATCTTTTTCTTACTGTTTGACTCACCATGTCCAAAAATGACGAGTCCGTGGACTCGCCTTAAAAAATCCCTAGTGAGAACCCTGAAAGGAGTATCCCTATTTGTCTAATCTTAAAGGTGCAATAAAACAAGTATAACAACATTATGCTATTGTACACTGTATAAATCTATAGAAATAGAATTTGCTTCAAGTAACAGAAATAACTATGTCACTAGTAACTTATTTAATGAGTATGTGGGTAATTGGTCCTATAACATATGACCTCGGGAGCATTATTTACTATTTCTATTTACTGTTCTGATGAAAAAAATTTACTATCACACTTGGCATTCAAAATTAAAAAAAATAATGAAAATATCAGTATAAAAACGTTAAAATTGAATAAGAATGCGAAGTCATATGTTATAGGACTAGTGGGTATAAGAGCTTGTTACAACAGGCTCTTCATAATCATTTGATTTGAAAGGATACTAGTCCACTTGTATTTTTGTCCGTCTGATGAGTTACTAGTAAGCCTTTTTCAACTGATTTTTATAGTTCGTTCTTATGTTGTACTGTTATACCACTGTCCGAGGTTAGGGGGGGGGGGGGGGGGGGGATCCCGCTAACATGTTTAACCCCGCCACATTATTTATGTATGTGCCTGTCCCAAGTCAGGAGCCTGTAATTCAGTGGTCGTCGTTTGTTTATGTGTTACATATTTGTTTTTCGTTCATTTTTTTACATAAATAAGGCCGTTAGTTTTCTCGTTTGAATTGTTTTACATTGTCTTATAGGGGCCTTTTATAGCTGACTATGCGATATGGGCTTAGCTCATTGTTGAAGGCCGTACGGTGACCTATAGTTGTTAATGTCTGTGTCATTTTGGTCTTTTGTAGATAGTTGGCAACCATACCACATCTTCATTTTTATATTGGCCTTTTACGTTACCATTTCTTCACTTGTTAAAATGTGCTAGCCTTCCAAATAAAGGTAAATCTGGATAAGCTTTACGGATTTTGTCTTATCGGGGCCTTTTATAGCTGACTATGCGGTATGGGCTTTGCTCATTGTTGAAGGCCATACAGTGACCTACAGTTGTTAATGTCTGTGTCATTTTGGTCTATTGTGGATAGTTGTCTCATTAGCAATCATACCACATCTTCTTTTTTTTTTTTTTTTTTTTTTATAGTAGTCTGTATTCTTGATTTAGAAAAATGTAATTGCAAGAAAAAAATTACACATTACTTAGAGTACTTTAGATCATTCAGGTAGTCATTATTTAGTATGTACAAAAGAACAGCCAGTAGCCATTGGATATTGTAGATCATTTAAATAGTCTTGACCTTTTTATTAGTACAAAAGAACAGCTAGTAATCATTGGATATTGTAGATCATTCCAGTATTCTTGATCACCTATTTATTTGTACCAAAAAAACAGCCAGTAGTCATTGGATACTGTAGATCATTTGGGTATTCTTGACCTATTTATTTGTACAAAAAAAAACCCATCCAGTAGTCATTGGATACTGTAGATCATTCAGGTAGTCTTGACTCTTGATCTGTTCATTTGTATTAAAAAAAAACAGTTAGTTGTTATCTTCACTTCACACACGCATATACGAATACCAATTATATGCTTACGAGACATGTTGCAATGTTAAACTTATAACAGTATGTGAAAATCAAGACTTGCATAAAAAATATCCCAATATTAGAGGCAGTGGCGTCATTTTTCCTCAGAGCTTTCAGCTCTTTGATTTTCTTTTGTTTTGAGACCCAAATAAACCAATGCAAATATAAGGTAAAAGTCCGAGTCAGCCTTTTCCCGCCATATTTTAAATCTCAAATATTTCGAAAAGGAGGTCCATGACCTATCAATATTTTTAGCTTATTTTTATCCTTAACGAATTTACCAGCTTATAGTATCAATTTTAAATTGTTGATTTATTTATTTTCACCTAACCTCACCTAAGTACATCCTTAAAGGTATGTTGATTTTTTCAGTACACGACACCATAAAGTGTAGCTTTGACATGCAATAAATGTCAGTTTATTTGAACTTAAAATGAAAGAGCTGTGTCTGCTTAAAATTGAAGAGTTTAACCAAGAAAGCATTGGGGCCATGAATCAGTGGTGTACTTTCATAAATCCTTGTAATTTATTCTTACCATGCACATTAAAACTCGCTTCGTAATTGCAACTCAACTAAATCACAACAATGGGAACTCCGGTTTAATTTACTGACTTGCCAGTCACCATAAAATTGTATCTAAAGAGAAACAATTTAAGTTGACTTGGCATCTCAAAGTCAATTTTAGCACTGTATCAAAAGAAAAAAAACAACGCTCACTGTCTCAAACAATCATACGTTACCAAACAGCAAATGTATATTAATGCGTTGCAAAGCTGCAATTAACAAATTGAAAGTACTTTGATGCCTTTCATATGAATGATCCAAAATTCACACGTAGATTTTCTCCTGATAAAGAACCAGGTCTACAGAAATATAGTTCTAGGATTGTGAGTTAAATCCTTTAAAATAAAGAGTGTGCAATTATACTATGGCATGGTATTGTTTGCAAAAATTCTATATTTTCCATTTAAATGCAATATTTTATATTTAATTGGTATATTTCTTCATTTAAATGCAATATTTTTTCATTTGAATGGTATATGTTTTCATTTAGATGCAATATTTTTTATTCAAATGGTATAATGTTTCATTTAAATGGTATATTTTTTCATTTAAATGCAATATTTTTTCATTTGAATGGTATATTTTTTCATTTAGATGCAATATTTTTTATTCAAATGGTATAATGTTTCATTTAAATGGTATATTTTTTCATTTAAATGCAATATATTTTATTCAGATGGTATACTTTTTCATTCAAATGGTATAATTTTTCATTTAAATGGTATAATTTTTCATTTAAATGGTATAATTTTTCATTTAAATGGTATAATTTTCATTCAAATAAAATATTTTTTATTCAATTGGTATAAAATGTCATTTGAATGCAATATTTTTTATTCAATTGGTATAGTAGTTTTTTTTTTATTTATATGCAATAATTGCATCATGGGAAATTCTTTGAATAAATTTGCAACAACGTTTTTGCCGGATTGGTCGGTATTTTTTTTGATTTTCTTCCTTTTATTACTAAATTTGGCGTTCGTGGGAGTTCGTGCACTGGCAATTAATGCCAATAATGCCCAGGTCGAGCAAAAAATGCGAGTGACCAGTAATAATAATTAATTTGACACACAACTTGTTCATGGATAGAAACAGATGCTCCAATAAAAACCCTTTCTGAAGAAACTCCCCTACAGGTAGCCTACACATTGAAATAAAATAAATATATATTCATAGCCCTTTCCCCCTCTATCTTCAGATACATAATATCATGACCTATTTTTGTGCTACATGTATATTATTTTTAACTTTTCTTGATCCTCAGAGACGTTGCAGGAGGGCAAAAGAAGAATAAAAAGCCTTCCAAGACGTTATAATTATTTGAACTAAGCCACCTCTTTTTTTGCTACATGAAGAACAAAATCACCTAATTACAACAGCAGAACCAGATACCCCGTGACAAGTAGAGACATAAGCTGTTATTACTCCGGAACTAGTTCTTTAATAAAGACAATTCAGGATAAATTGGAACCAGTTACTAACCCATGTTACAACAATAGTCCTATGATATTTGTATAGAGATGTATATATGCGAGTATTGGCAGTAATGGTTATGGTGTGTGTGTGTGAGGGGAGGGTTTCCGATCAAAGATCGTTTCTATAATTCTATATCTTTTAGTTTTTACCGTTTCACTATATTCCTTATCCTTTGATCTCTATTATATTTGTCCTTAACATGCGTGACATATTTGCCACTGGACACAAGGCAACCGAAAAGCAATCAACTTATTCTGTATATTTTATCATTTCTTTATAATGTTGGTCCCGCCCCTTATCTATTTTTTGTTTATATATTTGATTATGCCATTGTTTTGGAAAAAAAGGTAGGGGCAAGGCGTTTTTAAAAACATATTAATGGGTCGCGTTTTTGTTGTTCTTCGGAAGTAAGCTAGAAGAAGTCTATTTCTGTTTTTTTTGCAGTTGGAAGATCTTCTGGCTCTCGTTCACCTCTTCTTTCTTGATAGGCTATTAAAAGACGGCAGAGGCACATAACAAACAAGGCGTCGTTTAGTATAAATGAAGTTAATAAATTTATAAATAGAGAATAATACATGGCAAAATCCGTATCATATGTCGTATCATCCCGAGACACCAATATCAGCCCAAGGGCCTTTAGGTCTTTAATTTCAACTTAGTGAGTTGACTAAAGCAATATTGCGAACCAATTTCCAATTTCCGTACGGTATCTGTGTTTTTTCCCTCGCTCAACTTTCGTGTTTGTCATTCCAAGACCGTTTGAAGCTTTCATGCTATACAGTGTGCGTTTTGCTTATGGTTGAAGGTCTAACAGGGACCTATAGTTTGCTAACGTATGTTGGTCTTTGGAAATAATTTGTCTGATTGTCAATCACACCAGACACCATCCGCAATGGGATACGTTCATTGATGATATCGTAGGTCTCTTTAAATATATGATCATCAATAGCCGCAATAAGTTGAGTCGAAAATCCAAGACTTAATTTTGTTTAATTATTTTTTTCATCGAGTCCATTTATTTTGCGTGTTTGTTTTATCTGATTGTTATTTGTAGGTCCTCTCGATCTAGTCTGATATTTTATACACTCAGGTTCTTTTGAGTAAGCGGAGATTTTTTAAACACCTAAATACGTTGAAAAAACCGACATATTATATACATGATTTTTAAACATTTGAAATCAAAATGAGCCTGTCCCAAGTCAGGAGCCTGTAATCGAGTGTTTGTCGTTTGTTGCAGTGTTACTTATTGCTTTCGTTCATTTTTGACATAAATTAGGTTGTTAGTTTTCTCGCTTGAATTGTTGTACATTTGTGATTTCGGGACTTTTTATAGCTGACTATACGGTTTCTATACGGTGATCTATAGCTGTTAATTTCTGTGTCATTTTGGTCTCTTATGGGCAGTTGTCTCATTGGCATTCATACCACATGCCACATGTTCTTTTTAAAAAAAATTAAAAACCCATTTGTTAATAATAATGAATATATATAACTTGATATTTTGACAAACTTGATTTTAAAGCCACTGTTTTACCATACACAATATACAAAACATGTACATAAAGACATAAACTAATACATGCTTGATAAAATAAAGCAATTTGTGAGTATTATAGTACTTTTAATTTTGTGTGCGGGAAAAAGTGCTGATATTTTATCAGGGATAACCAATAAAGCTCTGAAGCTTGTTTCCAATGGGTTCTCTTTATGTAAACCGCTTATAGTTTCGAAAATGATAAAACACAAATTAATCTAACATAAAACTTCATATACAGATTATTTTTAAAAATAAAAAAAACCCTTGCAAATCAATAATATAATCAAAGTACTTAAGTACTGAACATCAGATGACCGCAAGTTCTTGTGGGTGGTCAGAAAACACTTGTCTCAGAAAAAAATCACATCTCTATACCTGAAACTGAGCTTAATGTACAGAGATACATTTTTTCTGAGACAAGTTCGTGCGTGGATGATGAATAAATGATAGGAAATTCCACCTCGCTGTAATTACTATTATATTGTAGTGATACAAATCAGTATGCATTGGTTTGTTGTTATGATTATATTAATTTAATAGTTATATGTATATATAATTTTCATCCATTTGTACATCATTCTATTGTACTATTCTAATAAAAGTGCAGTGCAAGTGCATGGTGGACACTCTTCTGTAAAACTAGATTTTGATAAAAGATTGGATATGAGTAGGCATTGAATTTCATATTTTCCCGCAAAAACAAACACACGCGGAGTTTACCGGTCCTGGCGGGGATAGCCGCAAAACGTTCTTGAGATATTCTTCTGCATGCGTTAACACACTTTTTCGGTACGTGTGCATAATATTTGTATACATACAATTAGGACAATGATGGTAATAAATATTATGAACATGGTGTAAACTTAAATGTTTAAGACGATTTTCAATATTAACATAATAATGCTATTCAATACACTATGGTCATCTTTTGATCTATATCCAGTATTTTTTTTAACGTAAATCTAACAAACGATAATGTTTCATTTCAATTGCATAATACTAAAACGAGACTTTCCTAACTATATTTATGTTTGCAAATTTGTGCTTTAACAGAAATCTATTTGTAGGTCATAGTAAACTAGATTTAAACGAAAAAAGGTATTTTCTTTTACATTATAGAACACTTGTTCACAGCTCGCATAAATAATTTTGTTGCTCCTTTTACACCTGTCCATATTTGGGAAAATGCACTTTCTTCGGTTTCAATCCCTTTTCTTGAATTATCACGCAAAGCTGATTCTTCCTGTCGTTTCCTTTCTTCTTCTTTCTGCACTTTCCGTTCCTTTTCCTTCTTCATTTCTTTTTTTCTAAGCTCGTTGTCTTCCATTTGTTTCTTAATTTGCGCGATTCGGTCGTCGTTTGTTTTTTTTATTTTGCTTTGTATTTGTTCTGCATGTTTTCTTTCCATTTCTTTTAGCATTTTTTCCAACCTTTCTTCCTGTTCTTTGTTTTGGTTTTCTTCTTGTTGCTTACATTCCATCAGCTCCTTTTTCAACTCTATTATTTTGTCTCCTGTCTCTGCTTCCCGAGATTCTGCACTCTGCTTTTCACTTTCGATTTTCTCGATTTCTTCAACAAGCCTTTTCTTTTCATCCTTCGCCAATTTCATTTTTTCATCAAATTCGTTTTTAAGAGCCTCTATATTTCTTTGTTCCTCGGCCTTCAACCGTGTCTTTAATTCATCTTCACGTCTTTTCAGAGCTTTTTCAGCTTCCTTATACATTTCATTTGTGTAGCAAAAACCACCATTTTTGCCAACAACCTCATCTACGCGGTCTATCAAATCTTTAACTTGCTCTTCAAGCTTGTTACCAGAAAGTCTATTGTTAAAAGGGATATATCTATTGTCACAGAGGTTGAGAGTTTCCTTTAGTGACTCGTGTAGTCCTTTGACGTAATCCCTAATGTCTACTTTGTCGTATTCAAGTGCATCTGCTTTTGTGAAAACAACTATTAGATATTTATATATACCATCTCCAAAATAATCGACAAGATGTTTAACCGTATCTTTTTCTTCCTGTGTATATCGACCAATGGTTACCGTCAGCAGAATAGCATGTGGTCCTGGCGCAGTCATCCCAACACATTTTACTATTTCCTTTGTAACTTCCTCATTTGTCATGTAAGTATCATATAGTCCTGGAGTATCCACAACCACAATTTTGCGGTCGAATCTTGCATTCATTCCAAGTTGGCATTTCTTTGTAATAGAAACTCCGCTTTCTGTAGATTTAAATTCACGTTCTCCTAAGATTGTATTTCCCGTGGCGCTTTTACCTGTCCCCGTTTTGCCAATTAAAACAATTCGCAATTCCGTTGTGTACACCACTCCTTCTGAGTCTAGAATAAAACGTTAATTGATTAGTCGATAATTTAATACTATTTACTAGGTATATATTCGTCAAAAATATTGTCTAAATACATATAACACTATATTGTCACCTTCAGCAGTAGCTAGTATTTCGGCACAAACATGATTTATAACATATTTTCCTTATATTGACTAGTAATAAATCTATTAACTATTTAAGAAACTAAGGTTCCATCTCTCTCAGGAAATCTTGATGAATTTGGCAATTATCTTTTGGTCCCATTGGTCATAACGTGGATACATTATTTATTGTGGGTTACCAATTTTCGAGGATTCGTAAATAGGCCTTTAAATATTCAACGTAGAACATGTTATGTTTTCTTTTAAGAATTAAGTGGTTCGTTTTGCATATTCATTGGGGGTGTACAAACGTTGACCGAAGAACATTTTGCATATTGCGCGGAAGCAATCAAACTACAATTTCATAGAACTCTTGCAGTTCCTTAAACGAATAATATTTAGCACAACCAGTGGGAAAGACCAACCCGTGGTAAAATCTGTAGAAATTCAAGCCCTCATGAATCAATTCTCAATTTGATATTGAATTTTCATAACATTTTGCTATAGTCTCCCAAGGGTCCAATTAAGAGGACAGTCTCTTTAAGACTCCACAATTTTATTCTTGTTTCATCCGTTATTCATGAACACATGTATTTTGGCACCCGAACATAATCAGTTTTATACTTTTATATCTTAGCTTAATACATGTATAAGACTTTCACTTTCAAAAGGATTGAACGCGATCGATCTCATCGTTTATACACGAAGACAGCTAGATTTTCTCTTTACATTAAACTAACAGACCTTTTTTTTTGTATTTTTTTTTGTTTGTATTAAAATCGATCTCTGAAAAAAAGTTCTTTACGGTTGTTAACGGGATCATACTCATACATAATAGACCGTAATGTTCAGCAATGTACTGTTTTGCCAAACACATTGAATATTAACATTTTCCTAAGTATTGATGATGATGGACATAAGAGACGAGATGAACACCCCTTTCAAACGTTGGTGACAAATTTGAAACAGTAATGAAAATTGAACCAGACACAGACTAACTTCAAGACTTTAAGACTATGAATCTCTGCAATTTTTTAATTCTTTATTTTTTTTTAAGTTAAATTTTTTTTTTTTTTTTTTTTTAAATAATTAAGGTTTATTTTATTTTGTTATGATTTTTCTTTTTAGTCTCTTCTCCCATGTAAGTTATGTTCTTTAGTTTTCTATGTTGTGCCATGTGTACTATTCTTTGTCTGTTTGTCCTTTTCATTTTAGCTATGGCGTTGTCAGTTTATTTTCGATTTATGAGTTTGACTGTCCCTCTGGTATCTTTCGTCCCTCTTTTATAGCGTGTAAAGCGACATATTAAATTATGTTGAGTATGTTCTGTTTACCTAGGATATCAATGTCGTTGGTGCCGTTTATTCTAAAGTCAGCCATCGATGATAACATGATATGATTATAGACTATACTTAAAGTTCGCTTTAGGAACTGCAAGAGTTTTATGAAATTGTAGTTTGAATGCCGTTTCTTTATGCAGTAAAGTGCTTTTCCTGGACTGACTTTTATTGTTTTGTTTTTAATTTAACAATTTATAATTCTATTGATTAACATTTCAAATTTAGAAATTGTTTGACCAATAAAGGTGTTTCTCTGCCTTTTGGTATATTTTAAGATAAATTATGTTGGAAATTATCTCCTTATTTTTGTTAAATATGGGGCTGTTTCGAGCTTGAACTGTCGTAGATGCACCTGTCTGTTTTCTATCTATGAGTTTGACTCTCCGTCTGGTATCTTTCGTCCCTTTTTTTTTTTTTTAAAAGAATGACTAAATGTCTGTATTCTTTTTATGTCGTTGGGTTGCTGTCTTATGAAAGTATGCACTAAATAGCTTTTTATTCAAACCCAAGGTTAGACTAGAGTATAGAAGATATAGTATAACTTAAACAATGCTAGACAGATAAAATGGCTTCGATGATAGACTAATGTCAATACATACTTAATACTTGTAAATCAATCTAACCGAATGGAAAAGAACTAACATAAAATACCATCAGATACTTTTTATTCCGATCGTTTGGATTTTAATATACAAAGAACATTCCTTGTATTTTTCAATATGGAGTATCCAGTATAGTACAAGTCTTTGAACCTCTCCACGAGAAAGCAAGTTTCAAACTAAATTTCAATTTTTACGACTACTATGTATATAGGTTATTAAGGGCATCCGATAAGATTCAAGGGAGTTAACTCTTGGCGCGACGTTAAGCGTTTGAATTCCCGCAAAACGGCACTTTTTGCGGGACGTCCTGCGTGTAATTTTCCGTAATAAGAAACGTAATGTGGATCTATCGATGCTCATATTTCTGTTTCTCCCGCATGCTAACTTCTACATCATTGATATTAGTGCATTTGATTCTAACAGGATAACAGTCTAATAAAATCATACGAAATAAAACACATTACTGTTTCTGTGAGATCTTCAACAACATATCGGATAGTGAGCAATCTCAAGACGACTGACCCTTTTGGTGTTACTAATATAATGTATGTCAATTATCTTTTTTTTTTATTATCATTCATCATCAATGATTTGGTCCAGACCCGAATTTCTGTCATTTTATTACAGCACAGAAAACCAATGATATTTCAAAACTAATATCGAAAATTTAGGTACACGAAGTAGTAAACTCTCTAACTGGACAATTTATTCAATTTATTTATATTAACCCTTACTATGCCAAAAGCCGATTTATCGGCTTTAGAGTTTCCTTCGTAAGTGCCGAGAGCCGATATATAAATAATGGTAAGCCGCTTATATTAACAATGATACAACTTTAATAAAAAAAACTAAATTCCTATTTCCTCTACGTAGCACGTATTGTATTTAACAAAAGGCAATAGCCAACAATATTTTCATACGCCCGTAAAATTTTGACGGGACGTATTATGGTATACCAATGCCCGGCGTCCTTCTGTCCGTCGTAAACATGGTGCAGCATATTATCCTAATTTCATTAAACTTAACATGGTTGTTTTTTTCATGATGGTCAAACGATCTGTATACTTTTGGCGGAACGTTTTGAGTTACAGGACTTTGTATAGCATAGACGGCGTGCATTAATAAAGGCAACAGTAGTGTAACGCTGTTCGAAAATCATCAATCGATTGAGAACAAAAAAACCAAAACAAATCCGGGTTATAAAATAAAACTGAGGAAAACGCATCAAATATAAGAGGAGAACAACGACACATCAGAAACACAACATTAAAATGTAACACACACAGAAACGAACTATAATATAACAATGGCCATTTTCCTGACTAAGTACAGGACATTTTAAGAAAACAATGGTGGGTTGAACCTGGTTTTGTTGCATGCCAAACCTCCCGCTTTTATGGCAATGTTCAATATAACAATGAAATGACAACATTACATGACAGGACTACAATACAAATAAATGGGAGAACATATAGGACAGAGAAACACACGAATAATAGCTAACAAAAGTATCAGGTTTAAAATTTTAAACGCCAGACGCGCTTTTCGTCCACACAAGACTTACTAGTGACGCTCAGATGAAAAAAGATTTAAATCCAAAACAAGAACAAAGTTGAGTCCACAAACGTACGTCTTAGAATTACTAAAATCGTTCACGACGTCGGCATTTCCCCCAGAAAACGTAAGCGTAACAAAAGCACTGGACACTTAGTTTATAACATAATTATAAACATAAACGTTTTTCGAACACCAATTAAAGCACAGCAAATGCACATTCTGGAAATCTAAAAAAATACATGCTAAGTGTAGTGTAATGGAAATAATGGAGCTTTCTTACAAATTGACGAAAGGTACGAACGAACGCAAAGGGAGCACGTATTACATTGCCAAAATAACGATTTAGAGTCTTTGTTTTATCCTGTAAAACAGCATTCTTTTTCCTAATCAAATCTATCTTTCAAAAATAAGCATATCGCAAATAATACACGCTTTTAATATCAGAAAATAAAGAAAAATAGTGTCAAATACACTTACGTCCGATACGTTTTGTAAAACAATGATTCTACAATGTTTCGAAATAGCAATGTGAAACAAATCTAAAAAAACAGATTTTGTGATCAATTAAGTTTTTTTCTATTTATATTATGTTAAATGTAATGTAGTTAATATTGGGATCGCAGGCGACACATGTGAAACTACAAGTTTAATTCCTATTCAGTTTAATATGAACGTTACAAAGTTCACACTGTTCAACAAGAATAAAATGGGAAAAAAGAATAAAAACAAACAAGTTATTGAAGCAACCATTAAAATTCAACAGGAGAGGGGGTTATGTTATTTTTCTTTTCTTAGTTATTCGACGCTATCAATCAATTTTGTTTTCATTCAAACTTTTTACACTTATAAGGAAAAGTGAAAATCTAGATTCAGAATTTTTTTGTTTGTAATCTGCTTGACCATATATTTTTTTTTGTCAAATTAGGAATCAAAATATTTTTAAAGGAAAAAGTTATAACCCTCTTGAAGTGAATTGCTTGTTCCCTTACATTTAAAACAAAAAGTCAAACTTGGTTGTTTTGGATAATTACACTGTAAAAGCATATATATATTGTAGATTTTATAATGAAGATTTATCAGTACACATGCTTGGAAGATAGACGTAAAGTTGTCACTCAATGTTAAGTGGCTTATATTTTATGAATGTTTAGGACTGTAGGCAAAACGCAATTATACGGCCAGCATATGGCATAGTATGAAGATCATCTTTTTTTCTTCATTTTATTATTAATCAAGGAAGTATTTTTTTTTAATTTTCTTTCCCTTATTTTTATGTAAGGGAAGAGAACAATGTTTGCTTTGATATTTTCTTAGTTTGAACAATGCAACATTGTTATTTTGAAGGGTGGGGGAGGGGGGTTGGAACACATTTTTTCATCTTTTTTTCTTCATTTTATTATTAATCAAGGAAGTTTTTTTTTTATTTTCTTTCCCTTATTTTTATGTAAGGGAAGAGGACAATGTTTGCTTTGATATTTTCTTAGTTTGAACAATGCAATATTGTAATTTTGAAGAGTTGGGGGAGGGGGGTTGGAACACATTTTGTTTTTGTTTTTAGGGGCATTTATTTCTTCTGACTACCCTATATTCAGGACATTTTTTGTTATCTCCTTCCACCTAGTGATATTATATCTTAACCTATCGTACGTCCCGAAAACCTATATATCTCAGAAAAATCTTATTTAATATAAGTGTCGTTGCATGTAAGGTAATGGTCCGAAGTTAGTTCCATGACTATTATTTGAATATGCCAAAAATAAATGACCCCTAAAACGAGTCTTACGTATGATTCTTCAATTTGTAAGAAAGCTCTAATAAGCGACTATGGCGTGGATCCTATTCAGAAAATAACGTTAACACTTCATTTCTTAAACTGTAACATAATAACTGGACATTTAAAAAATTCAGGTATTCAGCCTGGACTATCGAATCATTCATAATTTGCAGATTGGTTTAAACCCCTTGTAATGCACATTTTGAATATCAAGTCATTTCGAAATAAGAAAATAGCAATTACATATTTTTTTACCGATTCTGCCATTTTCTAATATCAATACTACTTCTTACATATAACGAACTACATTCCAAACGCATCAACCATGGTCGTTTTTATTTTTTTCGTTAAGTTCGTATGACGTCATAGTCCGAGCCGGAAAAATTATATTGTACGAAAATGCAGGGAAATATTTTAATTTGTACTTTCAGGTCAATCAATCTATTTTATGCTTATTTAGTGTTACAAGTTACACACTCTATGTTCGTTTCATACTTTATAGATTTAGTTTTGGTAACCTTTTTAATTATGTGGATTTCAATCGTTAGCTTCAGTCATTTTATCATAAAAAAACTTCCCATTTAAAATAAATGTTTAACACGGTTGTATAAAGCTACTTTTAAAAGCGCATTTCGCAATTGCCGTCAACTTTGTGCACGCCGTCTTATGATCGAACTTACGAATCCCATCAAGAATAAAGTTGAAGCCATAACTCATAGCGTAAGGTAAGCAATTCAAAAACCAACATGAACAAAATTGGCAATAACGGATACCTATGATAGGTAAATAAGATATGTATATGTACTTATTTTGTATATATATATTCCTATTGCACCAAATTTTAGGTTTCGCAGAAGTTTATATTTACATTCCTATGTCGTCTGATAATTAACCGGATATAATTAACCTATTAAACTGTCATTCTTTTAAATGCATAGGTGATATTTTGCTATCCGTTTCTTTTCTCAATTTTTTTTGGACCCCTGGTTCCAATAAGTCATGGCAGAAGCAGCTATAGTAAATAAAAACTCTATTCAAAGACATACACCGGTTTAGCACATATTAACAGCTGCACGAATTTTCCTTCTAAATTGAATACAACTTATACGCGTAATGCTAATGTTTTACATCCCATTGTAACAAGAACAACATTATACTCTAACAACAGACTATTGAACTGGCGAAAAGTGTGTACCTCCTCGCCTTCATTTTGTTAAAAACATATTCGTTTGCCATACAGAATGTCAAAAAAATGAAAACAACACGTTAGAAATATCATGCGTGCGACGCGCTTTTCTGGATTACCTTCAATAGGAACTCTCAATGCTAAATATTTGTAGGCCAGTTATGTATAAGATCAGTGTAAATATAGAACCGTAATTTTAGTTTTGAACAAAGGGAGACGGACTTCTATAAAAGCACTGACCTTGATTCCTAATCCGAATTATTGAATTACTTGAATTTGTATATTTTGTATTTTATTACTCTTAAGCTTTACATAACGAATTCTTTTGTTAAAATATGTTTACACGAAATTACATAGTATTTTTCCCCTGTATTAAGTAAATGTTAATGATTGACATCACGGATAAGGTTTCTTTATATATCAATCAAGATTCCAAAAATAATAAGTGCCAATGGCTTTTAAGGAAAAAATACATGTTTTGTCCCAAATTAAATGAGTGGATGTAATTAGCTTTCAGACAAGGTACAATTAAAAGAAATCGTTCTTTAAACCTTTGTCACAGTACAACGCAATCTATTATTATTTGCGGTCATTCATGCCTTGCTTTATTGGTGGGTTTAGTATTTTAGATCTTCTTTTATATGCATGCCAAATTGAATGGTGACCCCTCCCCAAGGATGACGTCGTAAAAGGATTATTTGGATTTCTTACTTTGACAGCAAGGAGGAAACAATGCAGGTTTGAATAAATCGCCTATTGTGTTATTTCAAAAGTACAATGCGAAAACTGTAATCATCGTGTTCGTCATTTAACTTTCAACAATCATTGTACCTTTTTCGTCCTCGTGGTTTATTTCGACTTTTATTTTCTTCGCGTCTGGTTCCTGGCAGTCAGAGTCTTCTTCGCTCTCATCTGATAGATTTTGGCTGCTTTCGACTATGTCGTCTAAAATGAAAAATACAAATAATAATGCAAAGATCTAGATCGATTAGCCTTTTAAATCTCAATATAGTTTAAAATATTTAAAATAGAACAAAGTAATAGTGTAGAATTTGGTGTTTCTTGATTGTAATGAATAAATGTAAAACTTGCTCTTACATGTAGTAAATGATTATCATTCTGTTAAGGCTTATTTACAGTTCAAAACAGAAATATCTATCAATGAGTTATAACTGTTCGAAGCCTATTTATTAGAATTGGTGATTGGAAATTAAATTTTGAAACAAACAAAAAAATCTGGGGTATCTTGTGCAGTAAAATTGATACCGGCTGTGTTATCATTAATATATTCATAACGAACTTTCAGATTGCCCTGTGATTAACAATGTTAAAGAGAAATAAAAAATAAGAAAAAAGTCAATACGAATTGAATATCTTAAAACTATGTCATAAGAGATGCATTCCAAATGTATTTATTTACCTTCTGGGACAATAACAATATTCATATCTTTTTCAGAGAAACGCTTCATCCCAATCGACAAAATCATCTGTTGTACAAACATTTTTACTTCTGATAAAAGACTGCTTCCGCTCAGATTTCGAATAGACACGGAGACGGCTATGCATTTATGTGTTGCACTGATGAACTTTACATTGTCAGTATTGAAGTTGTTCTCCAAACCTAATTTGTTCAACAGTTCTATAAGATTGTTCTCATCTTTAACATTGTAGAATATCAGTTGTACTGCAGTCATAGAATCACCTTAAAAAACAAAAGCTATTGCATAAACTTGAACGTAATCGGAATGACTTAACATCTTAAATACATTAACCAAAGGAATATGATAAATACTACAAAGCATATGGGGTATACATCCATAACAAAAATCCGTTCATGCAAGAAACACTTCATCTCAAAGTCACCATGAGGCCTTCAATAAGGATAAACACATACTATCAGCTCAATTACAAGTTTAATAAGACCACTAGCACGTACCGGTTTGAGCTGAACTCTTTGGAAACTAGAATATTTAGATGGACTCTGTTAGATGTAAAATTACCAAATCTTGCCTGGTCAAAAAGAACATACTGGAAAGAAGTACGATTCAAAACAAAATAGTTAATACGCGTAGGTGTTAATATCAAACTTTGTATTACATAGTTTGGTAATTTGGTGTAGCGTGAAAAGTTGAAGGACTGGTGATACTTGTAGAACACCTTTATATCTGATAATTTTGACAAACACTAATAAAGGCAATAGTAGTATACCGGTGTTTGAAAATCATAAATTGATTGAGAAAAAAACCCAAATCCGAGTTAAACTAAAACTAAGAAAAAAAACAAAAATAAGAGGAGAATTACGACAAAAGTAAAATGTATGAATTAATCTAAAACGAGTGTATATATTGACTGTTTCTTAGATATATGAAGTAACTGATTTTATATATTCAAAGTTCCGATATGCACCAGTAGGATCTGTGTATATAACGCTATATAATCCAACGCAGCACCTATAAATCCTTTAAACTGAACAAAAAACACCCAAATAACATAGAAAGATATGATGACCAAGAATAGGTGTAGTACCTCTTTAAATTATTTAAATTACTGGAAGACTTGACTATCATTTAGATTATTGGAAAACTTGAAATACCACCATCGTAGTGACTCATTTTCATCTACCTTATACACAAATTATATGTCTGGTTTATCGAAAACCCGTTGACGATCAAGATCTTGTTCCAGTACCAATAAGAAAAATGGTTCTCTTCTACAATGACTTATAAAAACATTCGAACTAAGGATTGTAAATTTTTTAAGTTATTGCTCAAAAACGCTTTTTTTAATGTTTAAATGATATGTATTGAATGAAAACTGCTGAGCAGTCAATAAGGTTGTTACATTGACACTTAAGAAAGTCAAATATAAAACATGTATTACACGCGATATAACAAAATCAATCAATAGCGATAAATTTAGATTTTTCCCCCAATTAAACCGAGGATGCAAATTTTTGCAGATATGACCAAGCTGCATTTTTTGCTCTGATACCGGCTAGTGTACTCAAAAGTCTTGTATTCTAAATGAGTAGAGTACTCGTCTAGATATTCGTTTCAGTTTACGTGTTTTGTTGCTGTCTAATACATAGGTATACTCGCATGGGGATAGAAAACATATCTTTATCCTATAATGTATTAGTGACTGCTGTGGATAATAAACTTGGAATTGATAGTAAATAGCAAATACAAGTTACCTGTACTAAATTTATGTTCGTATAATTCAGAAAAACGCGAAATAATTGAAATTGATAGAAAACAAAAGAAAATCACGGATATGGGAAAAAGGGGAGGTTTTAAAAAAAAAATCCTGTCCCCAATTACCTATGGTCTTATAGACGTTGTCATCTACTTAGCAAGATATGAAAAATTGGATGATGCCAGCAAAATAAATGTTCATTCGTCCTTAGCAGTGCATGTATGAAGTATGGCTCATATGAATAAAGGAAGAACTTCAAGTTGGAAATGACTATCAGAGTTACTCTAATGAAAACAAGTTGAACCTTTCTAAAAAGGTATCGAGCGCTTTGCACTCTGATAAATTACATCAACATGTAATTATAATTGACAATCGGGTCTAGAATAACCACATTGAAATTTTATTCTTTATCTACTGATATCCCCCCTATCATGTTCCGATTCTATTTAAGATAACGTTTTCGCCAATATAATCTTTGCCAAATCATGATACGGCCAGTCAAAACGAACATATAATATCTTTTCCTGCCCGGGATATGTTTCGAATCCAATACCTCATTTTTGTCAATATAGTTTTTTGTCTTCAAAATCATAAGGTAACCAACGTGAATCGTTATTTGTTACGTTATCATTTCAAGATGGATTGAATATCGCACGAAATTAATTGCTTCGCCCCGTGATGCGTACAAAAAATGTATCCAATATATATTCTGTCCAATTGTAAAATAATCAATTACATCGATTAAAAATTATTCACAACTTAATAAATCTATTGCAAAAAGAAAAAACAATGTCATATATTTCAGATCGAAATTTATCTAATGTCATTGAATTTAATTAAAAATTAATTGTTTGTTGTTGAAAAATCTTATCCGTCGACTTATATTCTTATCGTTTGTTGTTCGGGTATAATGTTTCAGATTTTCCTCGACGTCGTTTTGTTTTTTCAACACCACTACTAACCATGTATTAAAAAAACACGCGTACTTACCCTTCATGAAATAAACACGGTCTCCAAGCGGTTGCTTTAACAAATGATATTTAGAAATATATAAGAGTTAAGATAACAATATTCATTTATCTTACCTCCTATATATTTCTAAGAATATCATTGATAAACTCCATATGATATTATTGACTCCATATATATATCGCATTAGGTCACTAGCACACGGTGAAACATACAATTTTATCAAAGATTTATACTGATTCCCATATTTGAATATTAAGTCATCATACCATTTTCTCTCTCGTTCATAGTTGCTATAATATGAACTATCGATTTCCCTTCGTAGAAATGCAATTCTCTGTCACCAATCAGAGCCGTCATTTTTCCTGCGAAAAAAGTTTCACAGTTATATTTTGAAATCTACCATAGGATAAGAGTTCTCTATTATAATTTCACATTTTGAAAATTGAATAATTTCACCATCAGACTGATTGCATTATACATTTTGAGTACTACTTCTTTGTTATAGTAGTTCTTGATTTTCATATTTTTTTTTACATAATAGTTTCAAGTTTCTATCGATGAATATTTTTCTAAATTGTCTGCCAAACAGTTTTGTTCATTTATTGCCATAATAAATGACATCAAAAAGTAAAATAACAAAATTACCGAAATCAAATCAAATCGGACAGTTCGTAAATAATTAGCAAAATCAAAAACACATCAAACGAATTAAAATACAACAACTATTCTTTGACATGAACCGTGGTCATTAACTTTCTGCTTTGACACTGGTGACGTTTTATAGGTTTTGGTAGCAGATGCAAGCTCCTGAATACCGAATGATTTAGGAAATGAATATCCCATATGCAGGTGAAGTCGGAATGTTGCTACTAAGGATGGAGCAATTAATAATTCTGAAGTTAAATTTGTCTTGTTTTTCATAGATCGTAGTTCTGCGATGACTACTGATGTCAAATTCAGAAAATGGAAATACCATCATCAATATATATCTGAATGTGAAATTTTATGATTTGGATTTTTTAACAATTGTCTGACTCCGACTCAAATGAAATATGACAATAGGTAGAGGTAGGCAAAGACAGTTTCCAGCGAGATACTTTTAAAATTCAAGAAATTAAGGAACGTCGGAAAATTTAAGGCATATAGACAAATAGATGTTAATAAAATGAAATTATGACCCGTGCTTTTTACTAACGATGTGTAGAATCACTTTTAATATGTCGTTTTACAGAGTATAGCCATTAGACAAATATGCCATACTCATTTATTATTGACCTTGTAGACACATACACGATATCATTTCAAGCAATACATGTTGCATTTTTGTTTGTTTGTTTTCTAAATTACCTTAAACGTATGCGTGTTCTTATTTATTTATTTGTCTATTTTTTCTTATGATATTTTGGAATTTTTTTAAGCTACCAAACACCGATAAGGACATTCTGTTGTTATAATTTTTTTCATTTCAAGCTTGACATTTCTCCTATCAAAGTTGAATTTTCATAGTTCCATGTTTAAATGTCTAAGTTCCAATGTACAAGTTGTACATGTGAAATGTCAAATTTGAATAAGAAATGGCGAAACAAAAATGAAATTGCTTAAAGAGCAGAATGTCCCTTCCAGACGTTTTTTTAAAGCCTTTTTTTATTTCAGAAATGACTGTAATATTTTTTCTGTCTAGTAAGAAATAATATAAAAAATGTGGTGCACACTGAATAACCCGAGTAGCGGGTTATATTAAAGTGTGCACCGCATTTTTTTTTAATGTTATTTCGAATAGACAGATAAAATATTAGTGTAATTTCTTATTATTTAATTCTAAATTCCATTTTAATACGGAATAAACCATGAAAAAAACGATGACGTCAATGTCACATGACTAAATTATGTCTAAGATCTGATAAACAAAACAACGTCCGCCAATCAGAAGATGCGTTACATCTAAACATTAAATTATAACTAAATAATCGCTACCTATAATGTATTAATTTTAAAAGAGTTCATACTTTTAAGAGATTCTATTTCTTGAAGAGCCTGTAGATATTTCTCTGTTGTTTCTGTATTCATTGAACAAGATTGATAATGTCTTATCTTTTGTGCATGTCCGACTTGACCTTCTTTATTCAAATATTTGTCGATGCGTTTACCAATTTCAATGCTTGTATCAAAGAAATCGTTCATTTCCTCATCTGTTATTTCTGCATTTATTTGATGAACAAATCTGTTTCTTTTTCGGCGAATCCTCTCTACGTCGTCACCTATATCAATTTCATTTGGCAGTGGTTTGGCACCCCAATTCCTTGTCGGCGGATTAATCAACTGTCGAAAACGTCTGAACATCTTGTAAATTATGTAGATGTCTAATTTTAAAAATCCCTCGGTCATCAATGTTTTAATTGTTGTCCTTTCATCTGGATTTAGCTTTTTCATAAAATATTTATCTTTAATGATCCTCTCATATAGATTTGGTGCTGATGTATGTTGATGTTGCACCAGATCTTGCATTATAGCATTAAATACATTAATGACAACCATACCGCATCTTGCATATCGCCTGTTGCCATCAGTTTGCATTTTTGCTTGATGTTTTGACAAACTTGGCTATAAAACCATGTTTAAGATCTATAGTTGAATTAAATCTTTGATTCCTGAAAAATGTAAGAAAATTGCAATTTTTTAAATTTGAATTTTGCTTTCATTGTACATGTTGTAATTTATCAAAAATTAAAACTATATATTTCACATTCTGTCTGCTTTAATTTTGAGTTGCTATGATTATTATTTTTTTCTAATACTTTCGTGCATAACTATTTCATGATTCATTTAGAACAATAAATGTGTAGATTTACATTAGAAATTTATTGTGCGATGCTTAGAAATAAATAGGGGACTGCCATTGTTAACTAAGATTTTCAAAAGTTTCATATCGATTTTCTTTTTTTAGAAATAGATATAATATTGTTTGATAATGCAGTTGCGTAACACTAGAATGACATGCACGTATTTCCGTAACTTAAAGGTGCTATAAAATATTATGCAGAAGGGGATTGACATGCAATTTACCTGTTTACAACATACAAAAAATGAGTTTTTAAGTTTATTTAGAAACTAAGGACAGCATGGACTTTCCTTGCTTCAATATATAAAACTTTACTTGTTTTAACAGAAAAGTGAAACAGACATGGAAGGGCTGAGGAGACACCTGATACATCTGGCCAGTTTGTTGTGTATCTACAAGATGTTTTTATTTGCTATCACGTGATTTTATACTGGTTAGGGGAGGTGTACTACTATTTTACACCTGTCGGTTCAACCGTTCGTCCATATGACCGTTTGATGTTCTTCCGTGTCCTAAATTGTCTACGAGATATGCTATTCGACTTTACATCATCATGTTATAACTAGTGATGCAGTTTTAAATCATCGCTCATCAACCTTCTGTTTACCGAATACTATATATAAACTGTATGACAAGAAATTTTCGTCTCATTTTATCAGGAACTACAAATAATAGCTGATTGCTTTTTCCTAGGCTTTATGTTAGTACGCTGTAACGTGTGACACGGTTCTGTTGCAAACTTCCCAATACAACATATTTATATTATTCGAACACAAGCGGCTTTTTTTAAAAGTTTTTCAGGGAACTACTAAAAGCAGCTTCCTGTAATGTCCCATGAGGCTTCATGGAAACATACTCAACCGAATTTAATCGTAGGTATCATTAGTGAGCATTCATCTTGTCATGGTGAATTCCTGTCCCATTATCATTGTTGTTTTTCTTATATTTTCAAATTAAATAAGTCATATACTTTAACTACAGACATGTGTACCAAAAGTACACGTCTTTTTGTATCCATGTCCTGGTCCGTTTTTTCTTGGAGGCAATGGTATTGCATAGTGTGCACGCGAGATTGTTATGTCATTTACTCCGAAATGAAACCAATGACTTGAACATTGAATGACTGGAAAATTGCTTTTTGCTGCTTTTCCAGTGCGATGTACATAGAATATTTAAGACGGGTCTGTTAATAATAATCTTGAATACGATTTGTCTTTCTGAAGTTTTGAACGGGTAAAGTAGAATAAGACATAAACATCCGGCTCATTTTGTTGATCTTAAACAAAGCAAAAATCTACATTCATTAACCTTACAATGTTACCGTTCTATTTCTAGTTTCTGTCTCTCCTTGACGGAGTCACAAAGTGAGACATAGGTATGATGTTTCCGGCGGCGTCAACAATGTATGACTTTGTGATTAGGTCTAGTTTATGATAAACCACAAGTGGTAGGTCAATGCTATTCGGAATGCGGTTGTATAGGCATTGGTACATCTCATTTCCATGGAGATTATTTGGACTTGCCCCCTCAATTATGGTCTTTTAAGTATGAAAACTTTGCTTAGTTGAAATGTATTAACTTGTAACTAGATCAGTTAAGATTAATTCTAAGTCGATGATATTTGGTATGCAAATGTATTGGAATTTGCATACATCGTTTCCATCGAGATTATATAGCCTCACCCCCTCATCATGGTTCATTGACGTTGCCACGTTTACATAGTTCACGAGTTAACGTATATGTATAGGTTTGTTTAAAAGAAACAACTTATATCAAGTCAATTGAAAAGGTATTGTATGTTGTGCCTTGTGTACAATAATAGTTTGTCAGTTTGTCTTTTCCTTTTTAGCCATGGCGTTTTCAGTTTATTTTCGATTTACATCATTAGAGAAAACATTACCAAATTTTACCTTAAAAGTTTCATTAGTTTGTTAATGTTCCGTCGATATGAGTCATTTCATTTACGAAAATAGCGGTTGGGATCACGCTAAAATGTTTAACCCGCCACATTCTCTATGTATGTGTCTGTCCCAAGTCAGGAGCCTGTAATTCAGTGGTTGTTGTTTGTTTATATGTTACATTTGTTTTTCGTTCATTTTTTGTATACATCTTTGACCGTTAGTTTTCTCGTTTGAATTGTTTTACATTGTCATTTCGAGGACTTATATAGCTGACTACGTGATATGTTCGTTGCTCATTGTTGAAGGCCGTACGATGACCTATAGTTGTTAATTTCTGTGTCATTTTGGTCTCTTGTGGAGAGTTGTCTCATTGGCAATCATACTTCATCTTCTTTTGTTATTTTATTTATTATAGCTATATAGATAAACAATAAAAATATAGAGAAACATTAATAACAACGGAAATATCCTGAAAACAATGTATAGACATATTGATAATATATAAACAGCCAAAACGTGGGGAAAATGTTATTCTGTCGTGAAGGAACCCTCCACCCAGGAAAAACCAACAGCCAGTTTAAGTGAAAACTTGTGTCTAAACCCTAATAATCGGACGATCATCTCAGGAGATGTTCATTGAACCGTACTGAAAATTGTCTTATGTTTATCTTCTTTATACATGTTATATAAACTAACGAAAACAAAATGTATAGTTGTAAAAACTTCAACTATTCATTGCGAAAATATGAAAATGAAAACCATTATATAAATGAACATATGATATTAATAGAAATCAACCAGTTGGAGAGAGGATGATTCTTTTAAAAAACTACAAAAAGAGAACATTTAATATCACGTGTCCGTACATTCATATATAAAAGAACTGTTTGTACAATGAATATCATCAGTACCTCGATGGGCGGATTATTAGTAAATTATAAGTATTTTCACATTGGAACATTTATCATCTGTAGGTTTCAATTTGTTTACCTGTATTGATACACACGGATGGCGATTAAATTGAAATCAGAAGAAGTCCCGGAGATGAAGGGAGAGTATTACAGCATTTTAGTATAAGTTTAAAAGTAGAAGTTCGATGCATATACATGCACTGCCCTCTGTTGTCACCATTGAACAAAATAGTAGTGCATATCAACTGTTCCATTCAAGGATATAATTTTGACGAAACTTTAGAGTAAAATCGGTACAGTAATAACCATAAAGGAGATTCATTTTGGAAATTGCGGTCTATATTTATAGAAGTGCAACCTTTATTTGGTGAAAAAGAGAACATGTAGAATTTCACCAAATCTTAAGAGATTTTAATTAACTCATTAAAGTTTTAGAGATAATTTATAAGATAATTTATAATTTATAAATTAACTGTTAACAAAACTTTGAATTTTTGAAAAACTAAGGCTTAAAGTTTTCTAACTCAGGAATATATTTCCTAATACCCCAGTCCCACTAGGCCACGATCGCACTACGATCTGTAAAAAAAATGCAAATTTTAATGATCGTAGTGCGATCGTGTAGATCGCAGTAAGGTCGTATCACGGTCGTGGTGAGGTCTTCAAGATCGTGAAGGGCGTGGCAAACTTTGAACATGTTCAAAACAATCGTGGTGCGTTCGTGGCGAAATGAGGTCGTAGTAGAAGCGTAGTGAGTGCGCACTAAGATCGTAGTAAGATAGCAAATGTCGCTGTACAATCGTAGCGAGAGCGTAGCGAAAGTGTGATTCTATTCGGAGAGACTGCGCTACGATCACAGAGCGACGTTATCACGACCTCACTACGACCACTACGTTCTCACTGCGAGCCAACTACGCTTCCACTACGACTATACCACGCTGTTCACGACCTAATATGATTCTAGCACGCCCTTGCCATCCTCATCACGCTCTTCTTACGACCTGACTACGTTCACACTACGACCATCATTCTCATTGTCATTTTCACATAAAATATATAAAAAAGCTCCCTAGATTTTGTTTGTTTGAATGTAAATATCCATTTGCTCTAACGGCTCAACCATGCTTCTCGTTTTTATATAAATTAGACCGTTGGTTTTCCCGTTTAAATGGTTTAACAGTAGTAATATTTTGGGTCCTTTATAACGCGCTGATTGATGTGAGCCAAGGCTCCGTGTTGAAGGCCGTACCTTGGCCTATAATGGTTTACTTTTATAAATTGTTACTTGGATGGAGAGTTTCTCTCATTGCCACTCATACCACATCTTCCGATATATATTGATACATCTATGTCATCTCTGCTTTCGTTCACTAAAATATCGTCATTGAGCTTTATTGACCAGCAATAGGTTGTAAATTAGGTTAGATTGGTCGGTCCGACATCTGTGCTTGATCAGGATTCCTTACTTTGCTCCCTCTGCCTCTACATCAACTCCTACCACCATGCCCACGTGTTCTGTTAGATTTTGGTGGCATTACTGTATTGTTTCAGAGAAATCTACGATTTAATCAGAAATAGAAGGAATTGAACTGTATTGATATGGAACACGATGTTGACGTTATTGCTGAGAACGTAGTAAGATCGCGCTATGAACGTAGTATAATCGTGGTAAGAACGTGTTATAATCGCAGTAAGATCGTGTTGCAATCGGATAACTCGTGGCATGGTCGTAGTGAGAACGTGAAGAGCGTAGACAAATCTTGATAAGCGTAGTGAGGTCGAAGAATAAAAGCGGTAAGAACGTGGTACAATCGTAGCGTGATCTTTGTAGAAGCGTAGAGAGGACGTAGTAGCATCGTGAAAGCAAGGAAAATTAACATGTTCATGCTGCTCATACCGCGACCTGACCACGATCTAAATTTATTTTAGATCGCGGTGAGCGTGGTGCGATCGTGGTCTAATGGGGCTGGGGCTTTAGCTGTATTACTTTTATACCCCAGTCCCACTAGGCCACGATCGCACTACGCTCTGTGAAAAAAATGCAAATTTTAATGATCGTAGTACGATCGTGTAGATCGCAGTAAGGTCGTATCACGGTCGTGGTGAGGTCTTCAAGATCGTGATGAGCGTGACAAACTTTGAACATGTTCAAAACAATCGTGGTGCGGTCGGGGCGAACTCAGGTCGTAGTAGAAGCGTAGTGAGAGCGCACTAAGATCGTAGTAAGATCGTAAAGGTCGCTGTTCCATCGTAGTGAGAGCGTAGCGAAAGCGTGATTCTATTCGGAGAAACTGCGCTACGATCTCATTGCGACGTTATTACGACCTCACTACGACCATCACGTTCTCACCGCGACCAAACTACGCTTCCACTACGACTATACCACGCTGTTCACGCCCATAGTACGATTCTAGCACGCCCTTGCCGTCCTCATCACGCTCTTCTTACGACCTTGACTACATTCATACTACGACCATTATTCTCATTATCATTTTCCCATAAAATATATTAATTCTCTCCAGGTTTTGATTGTCTGTATGTTATTGGGACTTCTTGTCTATTTTCCCTTACGGCTCAACCATACTTCTTGTTTTCATATAGATTAGACCGTTGGTTTTCCCGTTTGAATGGTTTTACACTAGTAATTTTTGGGGCCTTTTATATCTTGCTGTTCGGTGTAAGCCAAGGCTCCATGTTGAAGACCGTATCTTGGCCTATAATTGTTACTTTTAAAATTGTTACTTGGATTGAGAGTTGTCTCATTGGCACTCATACCAGATCTTCCTATATCTATTGTCACATCTGTTTCATATCTGCTATCTTTCACTAAAATATCATCATTTCAGCTTTATATGTACCAGCAATAGGTTGTAATTTAGGTCGGATTGGTCGGTTCGACATCTCTACTTGATCAAGATTCGTTACTATCAGAGCTCCATTTGCCTCTACATCAACCCTAACACCACGCCCACGTGTTCTAGTAGATTTTGGTGGCATGACTGTATTTTTTTTGAGAAATCTACGTATTAATCAGAAATAGATTTGAAGGAAAATCAATGATTAGTAGTAGTAGCGTAGTAATGTCGCAGAATAAGCGCGATGAGAACGTATTATAATCGTAGCGGGATCGTTGTAGAAGCGTAATGAGGACGTAATAGCATCGTGAAAGCAACAAAAATTTACATTTTCATGCCGCTCATACCGCGACCTCACCACGATCTGAATTTAGATCGTGGTGAGCGTGGTGCGATCGTGGTCTAGTGGGACTGGGGCTTTAGGAATTGTTGGTCCTCAATGCTCTTCAACTTCGTACTCTATTTGGCCTTTTAAACATTTTTTGATTCGAGCATCACTGATGCATTTCTGTGTTGACTTGAGTAATCATTGATATGTTCATAATTATAAATTAACTGTTAAAACTTTTTTGAAAAACAAAGGCTTTTTAACCTCAGGAATCGATTTCCTTAGCTGTATTTGGAAACACTTTTAAGAATTGTTGGTCCTCAATGCTCTTCAACTTCGTGTTCTATTTGGCCTTTTTAACATTTTTTGATTCGAGCATCACTGATGAGTCTTTTATAGACGAAACGCGCGTCTGGCGTAACTATAAAATTTCAATCCTGGTATCTATGATGAGTTTATTCATAAAGATTGAGAAAATCCTGCATGGGCCTCACGTAGCAAATTTCAGGCCCCAGTGACAAAACAGAACAGGAAAATGTCTAACCCCTAGATCATAAAATAGCAAATTTACCTGACGATATCGGGATATCGGTATTTAGTCGGATCTTAAGACGTACTTGTGATTTTTTTAAAAACGGTTTTAACGAAGAAATGTCGAAATTTTCAGAACTTAATTAAATCTGTTTTTGAGGTAAGATGGTGCAAGCATACGATTTTCATTGCGTCTTACACTTTGAGAAGCGAATAATCTTTAGCTACTTTATTTAAATATTGTGTAAAACGTTAATTATGAGCTATGAAAGTCAAGTGGCTCAAGCATTTTACTGAGGAAGTTTTAAAAAAATGCAAAGAAATATTTTAACAGTGGGTTAGATTTCATTAGTCTTTACTATCTATAGATTAAGAACTTTTGGCTATATTTATAATATAATTTAGAATCATCATTGAAGGCGGAGCGCGATTGCACAGTTAATTAATTATATTGATGTGCCATTTGTATGCAAGAGTGACATTCCGTTGTATTATGTGCCAATTTGTAAAAGTTATGCGAGTATTGTCTCTCTTTAACAGGTTCATTATTTTATAATTAAGTTTAGGTTTCTGATATAAATTTGAATAGTTACAAAATGTATCAATTCAATATATTTCAGTTTTTGTTATTGGTGTATCAAAAACATTGATGTACGAATATAATTTCATACATTTGAAACGTTTAAAATTATTACATACCAATATAAAGAACCGTTCATCATTTTTGAAAAAGACTATGATTGAAATTTGTATTATTTATCTTCCCTTCATGATAGATTGAATGGGAAATGAACCAGAGTTATCTAAAGGTAATCACAGAGAGGGACTAGCAAACAATTTTTAATTGTAGCTTATTTAACGTTAAAACAACTTTCCACTATAAACAAATGTTACTTTATTCAAATATATGGACCTTGTTAGCTAAATCTACAAATTTTATTAGATATTATGAATTTTTATTACAATAGATTAATATGCTACTGATAAAACACAAAATTTAGTTTGTTTAAAGTTTTCTAGTTCATAGAATAGCTAAATTATATTAGATACATATTAAGATATACATTGTTGTGACAAGATTTTTAAGCTGACCAATTAAGGCAGACATCGTGAACGTTTCTTGATAAATAGACATATAGTAAGGTTAAAACCTGTACCATATGTATGATTCGATACTTTATATAATCTTGAATGTTAGAATAATTCTCTACTCAACTATAAATTTATAGTGTTTCGAAATGGTTTTATATTGTTATCAGAATAGTTTCAAACAGGTTTCAGAATTTCATGTTAGATATCATGCGCATAAGGTAAGCTGACAATAATAAATATAAGAAAGAAGATGTGGTATGACAACTCTTTAAAAGATACAAGAATGACACTGAAATTAAATAAATTATAGATTACTTAACGGCCTTCAACGATGAGCAAAGCCCATACCGCATAGTCAGCTATGAAAGGCCGCGAAATGACAAATGTAAAACAATTCATACTGGAAAACAGTAAATAAATTATAGATTACTTTACGGCCTTCAACGATGAGCAAAGCCCATACCGCATAGTCAGCTATGAAAGGCCGCGAAATGAAAAATGTAAAACAATTCATACTGGAAAACAGTAAATAAATTATAGATTACTTTACGGCCTTCAACGATGAGCAAAGCCCATACCGGATAGTCAGCTATGAAAGGCCGCGAAATGAAAAATGTTAAACAATTCATACTGGGAAACTAACAACCTAATTTGTGTACAAAAAAACGAAATTCAAATATGTAGCACATCAACAAACGACAACTACTGAATTACAGGTTTCTGACTTGGGACAGGCACATACATACAGTATTTGGCGGAAGTAAACAAAGGTAATCGGAATCCAAACCCTCCCCTAACCTGGAACAGTGGTGCAACAGTACGACATAAGAACGAACTATAACAATCAGTTGAAAAAGGATTAACTTATCAGATGGATACAAATAGAAATATATATAACAAAACATGGAGTTGGTGTGGCCGGCTTCTTGTATATCCCAACTACAAACAAGACAGATATGTATAAATGCAGTTACTGACAGCTAAGCTAGTTCAAAGCCACTAACCACTAGTAAAAAAAATCATGGATCTAAGACTAAATCTTTTGTTTCTAAATTCTTAAAAAAAATGAAACAGGGATGGGTATGAAATGTCAAACAAAATTTATAGTATATGCAGTGATTTCTTTTAGGCTTTGATTATGATCAATACCTACTTTTGCTTGCTTTTTAAGATTTTTCTATTTGAATGAATGTAGGTAAAGTTTGCAATTGTAAATACAGCTGATTCGTTCTAAAAACACATATGTAGACTAAAAGTAATTGAAACATACATTATATATAAAGAAGGGATAAATCAAGAACCAATATTTCATTGGCCCGAGCTACTTTATGGTTGAAAATCATTATCAAATCATGAGTGTCGTAAAATTTCTCATGCTGTTGATATCTTAAGAAAAAAATTGCTACGAAGTGACTTATCGACTTTTGTTATCTAAGAGAGGAACAGATACTATTAATTCCAGAAGGATGATTTTAGCAATATTTTGCAATAATATTTTGGATGTAACGTGTCTTCTGATTGGCTGACAGTGTTTTGTTTATCATGTCATTTATTTTCGCCGGTTTAAAATGGAATTTAGAATTAATTCACAAGGAATGACTGTAATATTTGTTTCTGTCTATTCAAAATAAGATAACAAATGTGGTGCATATTTAAGAATAACCCGCTACGCGGGTTATTCAGTGTGGACCACATTTTAATGTTATTCCGTCATCGACAGAAAAAATGTTACAGTCGTTTTTTAAATAAAACAAAACTACAGTCTATAAAGGGAAAACGGTAGTATTACATTTTCCCTGCATTAGGTTGGCCTTTTGTGTACCCAAGACAGGTGAAGGAAGTCAACTTAGGAGCACTGTGATTGGATGTAAGGGTACAATATATATTTTTTTATTTATCTATGAATAACTGCAGTGTGTGTATTTATAATATAAATTTGAAAATCTTTTGAAATATTTTCTAGAGAATTATTCGAAAAGGCTTCCTAAATTTCATAAATTTGGTGCAAAATGACGGTGCGCATGGATAACATAAACAACCTCCGTTGGAAATTGGTCATGATACTATTTTGCTTTAATTTTTGAAATAGAGTAATAAAGTACTAACACCACACATAACTGTTTTATCCAGGTTTTTATTATAAAAAGTTGTAAATTTAGAAAATGTTAGTATTGTCGCCTATGGCAGAATAAATAGTACCGTTTTCCCTATACTCAAGATAGCAAGGGAAATCAAAATCAACCAGACTTCAGTCATATTATACTATTTTGAAGCATTTGATAAGTATATTTGATTTTAATCACAAAGAATAGAAATTTTTAACTGAGAATAATACTGGGTTGAAAAAAGTGCTGAGTCATCATAATAAGTCAAATTGATGGGTACTGATATAAAACTTTATCTTAGGATTTCAATATTAACTATAAATTGCACCAATCTGTTGTTCTTTTGTATTTGTTTTCACCTTTCGCAATGATTAATTCAATTGGAAAACCCAGAATTCAAGTCGCGACAAATATTTTCAACCGATATATTTGCAATTTCTACTGTGTAATTCCCTAAATGTATTACTTGGGTAGTTCTCTGGACATAATCTTTTGAAATAGGAAATTGTCTAGTTAAGTTTGTACTGTTTATAGAGTTAGGCAATATTCAGTCATACTAGAATAAAATTGAGAATGGAAATGGGGAATGTGTCAAAGAGACAACAACCCGACCAAATAAAAAACAAAAAACAACAGCAGAGGGTCACCAACAGGTCTTCAATGTAGCGAGAAATTCCCGCACCCGGAGGCGTCCTTCAGCTGGCCCCTAAACAAATATATACTAGTCCAGTGATAATGAACGCCATACTAATTTCCAAATTGTACAGCATTTTCAGTGTTTTTAAAATTGTCCATTTAAGAAAAAAAGAGGCCCACTTGAGGCTAAATTTAGATAGAATTTGTACACTCCTGTGTAAAGAATTGTTCATATTCTTGGTAATTCATGCAGAAAATATTTCAATAGTGGTTCATTTTGTAGTTTCTATCTTTTGTAATATCAGGCATATATATTTGTTTAACTTTCTTTTGTTGAAAAGACTTATGTTGGAAATTAATACTCCCAAGGGACATAATTCACCTTTTTCATGGATTTAATACAGGCAACAAATACAACTTTACAGCTTAGTATTTTGTATATTTAATGTTTTAAGTGTCTAATATCTTTGTTTTATTCATCTCAAGACAGAATAATGCATTTTATAACAACCTCTGTAATTTTGCACCACAATATGGCATATACTAAAGCATGGAATGGAGATTGGTATGGAAAATCTTCAATTTGTACTTTTGTTGTAAATTTTGGATAAAATGAATACAAATTGAATAGAATTGTCATTTTTATCTGTTTTAATGGAACTGTTTATTATTATTCTTTAATAAGATAAGATATGACTGGATACAGGTTGTTTATTAAGCCTTATCTGAAAGAAGCAGAGAAAGAGGTAAACCAGCATGTATGGGTGGGGACATAAAATGATCCATGTTTCTCCAAGTAGTGGGGACATACAAGTATTTATTATACTCAAGGTTTTCACAATAACCCAGTATTGCATTATTAGTGTCATAAGAATTCTTTAAAGCTTTATGTCACAGTATAGGGAAAACGGTAGTATTACATTTTCCCTGCATTAGGTTGGCCTTTTGTGTACCCAAGACAGGTGAAGAAAGTCAACTTAGGAGCACTGTGATTTGATGTAAGGGTACAATTTATTTTTTTATTTATCTATGAATAACTGCAGTGTGTATATTTATAATATAAATTTGAAAATCTTTTGACATTCTTTTACTACTTTTTAAAATAAAAACCTGGATAATTTAGAAAATGTTAGTATTGTCGCCTATGGCAGAATAAATAGTACCGTTTTCCCTAAAAATCGAACTGAAAATACGTTTTATTTTTTTATTTTTAAAAAGTAGTAAATTTAGAAAATGTTAGTATTGTCGCCTATGGCAGAATAAATAGTACCGTTTTCCCTAAAAATCGAACTGAAAATACGTTTTATTTTTTTATTTTTAAAAAGTAGTAAATTTAGAAAATGTTAGTATTGTCGCCTATGGCAGAATAAATAGTACCGTTTTCCCTAAAAATCGAACTGAAAATACGTTTTATTTTTTTATTTTTGACACAGGGTTGCGGCTTCGAAACTTCTCTCCACATACAGAAACTAGACATGGATTCATATGATGAAGACATAATCTTTCAATCAGTTTAATTGAGGTCTGGAGCTGGCATGTCGATAACTGCTAGTAGTCTGTTGTTATTTATGTATTATTGTCTATTTTCTTTTGTTACATCTTTTGACATCGGTATCGGACTCCTCTTGAACTGAATTTTAATGTGCGTATTGTTATGCGTTTACTTTTCTACATTGGCTAGAGGTATAGGGGGAGGGTTGGGATCTCATAAACATGTTTAACCTCGCCGCAATTTTGCGCCTGTCCCAAGTCAGGAGCCTCTGGCGTTTTTTAGTCTTATATGATTTTTAATTTTAGTTTCTTGTGTATAATTCAGAGTTTAGTACGACGTCCATTATCACTGTACTAGTATACATATTTTTAGGGGCAAGCTGAAGGACACCTACGGGTGCGGGAATTCTCGCTACATTGAAGACCCATTGGTGGCCTTCGGCTGTTGTCTGCTCTATGGTCGGGTTGTTGTCGCTTTGACACATTCCCCATTTCCTTTCTCAATTTTATTGAATAATGCATGATAGCAAAACATCAGCAAAAGAGGAAAAACCTATCACAAGTATGTTCAGGAAAAGACAAAATTTGAGGACAACTAGGCTAAAAATGAAGTTATCCTGTGTTGATGAAATAACATGAACATTTCAACTCTTCTCTTCATTTTTTTTAAAACGTAATCGTGATTTCCGTTGAACTCAAATAGACTAAAAACCATGAGATCAAATGTAATGCCTTCATATTAAACACAAACCATCAAACAAGGGGTTGGGTTTTTATTTTTTTTAAGAGGAGGGGAGGCTGTTTCCTCTGCGAAGAAAGCAGATTCAAAGAGAATATAATAAATAAAATAATTTTTTTTTAAGAACAAACTCGAATATGACTTTAACTCTCAATGTTCAATTCATCTTCCCCTAAATTGATTAAAACTAAACGTTTTTATATTTCCATTTTAAATTTGAAACAAACAAATTATTACAGAAAATGGATAATTATAACCATTCCCACCCCTTCACAAAAATGATTTATAGTCCAAGCCCAGCCACTACAAAAGCTGATATATGAACATTTTAAGTCCAATTCCGTGAAATGTACATTTGATTTTCTTCTAGTTTACTCGTGTTAACAAATTTCCTGTACAAGTTCTAGTAATAAATTAAATGTGAAAACAGTGGTAATAACATGAAACTAGCTGTACACATAATAACATTACGCTGTCAATGCATATTTGTTTCACCTAACAAAAGTTCCTCTGGCAACTTTGTTATAATCAAAGCCTTGTAGAAACACATAGTATATGCCCCTTACACCATATGGAACATACACTGTAAAATTTGTTCCTGTGGAAGAAATATTACAGAACATTTATCCAATTAAAACTTGTATCATGAAGGAATTTATAAATCATGACATCACCACGTTTATTATGTACACGACACAACTTTGTTATATGAGACTTATAGCAAGTTAACTTGAATACAATGCGGAAAGATATACGCCTTATTCAATTGTTCATAACGATGATAAATTTAAAAAACATTTTTTTAACTTTTGTTCATTCAACAGTAACACCATATCATAATGTCTGCGATTCCGTATTTGTTACGCTAAGGAACTAACCCTGCATGAAAAAGTAGTTATTTCTTTAAAGTATCATTCTGTTATAAAATGAAAATTACTTTTTTATATCGTCAACCTATTTCTAACCTATTACTAAATCATGTAAATTGTTTATATAAAGCTGTACATTATCGGAATATCTTTTACCTAAACTGCTCTCGTGTACACCGAGATTAAATATATCGATATTCTATTGAGTCCTGACCATGGACTTATTTTTTAACAACGCGTTACAAACAGGTTTGTAATCGACACCAAGGTTGACAAACTAGTCTATAAATGTTTCAATGCGTAAAACTAACCATTGATTCAAATCAATGTTTACATGAAGTTTAAATCAGATATTGATTTAATGAAGTCAATACAAATGTAAGTTTTGTGCGGGTCAAGCACACATAAGAAAATAATAATCAATTTTTGTAAAGAGTATTGTAAAGTGCCTGAGGTGCAAATCTTGTTTGGCTTGAAGAAATAATCCGTTTTATTGTCATTGCATTGTTTATAATAAGAAGAAAGCAAGATGTCCTCTAGCAATACAATTGATGTTCCTTTTCAAAGAGTTAATGTAAATAATGATCTTAGTAAGACATTATTTTATTATTTATGCATATTTACAGCTCCAAACAAATACAAATCTAAAATTCATTACAACTGCCCCGAAGAACATGTATTTGATACAACGGATTATTGATAGCATTTTGAATTTGGAAACAAACATAAAAAACATCAATATAAGTTTGTATTTTACTGGTGCATAAACATTGGTACGTAAATGTTATTATGTGAATATTCAGAACTCCAAATTAGCAAAAATTCACTTCGAGTGCCTTTCACATTCCACGAAGTTGTCATTAACACCTGTTAGCATGTTTTGATTCATCCAGTTAAATAAAGAGGTTTAGACCCTTTAAATCATCCAATGATCTTTTGAGATCATCTGCAACCACACGTTGATTAAATTGTTTTATACAATGTGTTCGGAAAGGGATGAATGTCCATAGAATTAGAGAAACAGAAATATAATTCATCACTGAAATATTATATAATTTTACCTTCCTGCACACAATAATTAAGCTTCATACAATTTCTACCATTTAATTGCACCGATCTGTCATCTCATGTTTGAAACACAATAGATAAAATTTCTCAAATAACAAGGAAGTCTATACATCACTATGTCTCAAACATAAATAAACTGGCTAAAAAGGAAGTATTTCGTTAATTAAAATCATTGCACTGACTATGATTTGCTTATGTGTACTTTTACAGTATTTGAAGATATTGATATTCAAATTATAAGTTAAAGGTAAAATGTTTAAGTGTACCTGTAACTTAAAACTTATTTTGAGGTTTGCTTATTTAACTATTGAATTTGTTCAAATCAATTCAAATCATAAAATTCAATCCATTCTAGCTGATTAACGGCTTTTGAATTTTTAGTATGCTGAAACATTAGGACAATCTCTTACTAAAAACAATATTTACACTATTCTTCACAATTAAGACTCATCAAGTTCACGCCATATTCTTAGTGTACACGAATCTAGATATTAAGATCGGAAGTTGTATTATTTTGTTTTAGAAAGAAGCACCTATTCGATAAAAATTTGTAAGGGTTCCGCTGAACCCAGTGTCTCGCCTACTTTTGCCGTTACTCCCAGGCTCAACATAAATGAGGAAATAAATAAAATAAAAATATTCCTCTCTATTCTATCTTTTCATTGTAAGAAGCTTTTGTCCAAGTTTGGTAAAAATCCAGGATAGTTGATGAATCTAATAAATGTTTTAAAAACTTTAACTGTAGACTGTATGTGGTGTTAACTGGCAAAAAAAAATGTCCATTTCCAGTAAAATACGGAAAAACAGGAACAAAATTTTAACAATATCTCTTAGATACTAGTTTTTGATCATAAACAAGCTTTTGTCCAAGTTTGGTACAAAGCCAGGATAGTTTCAGAAAGTTATTAGAATTTTAAAAACTTTAACCACAGAGTGAATGTTATATTTTCTGGCAGATATTAAGATCGAAAGTTGTATTATTTTGTTTTAGGAAGAAGCACCTATTCGTACGATAGCCGAGAAGGATCATTCATAATTCAGAATTCAAAACTCGCAAATCAAGAAAGATAATCCTGTTGTATTGCAGTTGCAATCCAAACACAATAAATATTATCTTAATCTGATCAACTGATCTGATAAAATATACCGTAGATTAATAATATAATAGTGCACAGACAAACATTATTACACTTTTCAAAGGATGTGTGCCGACATTATGTCAGACAGATGAAATATTTCTTGTTATCCCTTTTACTCCGGGAGAGAGAGATATCGAGTGTCACTTCAATCCTTATTCGATTTTTTTCTTCTTCTTTTCATGACTTGAGAATCTTTCATTATATGAAAATAAGAAGATGTGGTATGCTTGCCAATGAGACAACTCTCCACAAGAGACTAAAATGGCCCAGAAATTAACAACTATAGGTCAACGTACGACCTTCATCAATGAGTAAAACCCATATCACATAGTCAGCTATAAAAGGCTCCGAAATGACAAATGGAAAACAATTAAGACGAAAAAAACAAATTTGATATACAGCAAATAAACTCATCATAGATACCAGAACTAAATTTTATATATACGCCAGACGCGCGTTTCGTCTACAAAAGACTCACCAGTGACGCTCGAATCCAAAAAAGTTAAAAAGGCCAAATAAAGTACGAAGTTGAAGAGCATTTAGGACCAAAATTCCTAAAAGTTTTGCCAAATACAGCTAAGGTAATCTATGCCTGAGGTAGAAAAGCCTTAGCATTTCAAAAAATTCAAAATTTTGTAAACAGTTAATTTATAAATATAACAATATCAATGATAATTAATGTGAGCACTACCAGTGCTGACTACTGGGCTTGTGATACCCTCGGGGAAATAAATCTCCACCAGCAGTGGCATCGACCCAGTGGTTGTAAATAAACTCATCATAGATACCAGGACTAAATTTTATATATACGCCAGACGCGCAGACAACCACCGAATTACAGGCTCCTGACTTGGGACAGGCACATACAGAATGTGCACCATCCTCATTTATACAACACAACAAATACGTCGTCCACTTTTTGGTGTTGTGAATGAGAATTATTGTCAGGTGCACAATTAGAGATAGGCAGGCGAAGAATGGAGATCGAAGCGTTGTCTTTTTTTATCCACACAGGGAACACATTGAGAGTTTTATGCTGTAAGAAATTAGGCATTTCGCATTGTGTCCGAAAAGACAAATTTTCTTTCATTGTAGAGGAAGCTAACATAGTTTTGACATACTATATTTGATTGTAATATAAAATTTCAACTGTTTTTTTTAAATGATTATTTATTAATCTATTTCTGTTATTTCTTTAACCCGAAACCGCCTTTGAAACTGGGTATCAATTTTACCAAGGGTTTTCGGATTTTTTCATTGCTGTCATTGGGAAATCTAGTGTCAAAATATTACCTTCTAAGTAAACACTGAAAACTTAATCTTTCAATATTGGTTCTGTTTTAGCAATGACACTATACGTTAGAAATTCACAAGAAAACTTTCTGGTAGTAACAATAAAAAAGATTTGCACTAAAAAGTAACATTTCCAAATAAAGTTATCATTTCCCTCCTAAAATAGCAATTAAACGACGAGTACAAGAGGCTACAGAAACTTTGTGTATAATAAAGATAAAAAGAAGAAGCTTTGTGTCAAATTAGGTGAAAATACTCTTATGCAAATATATTCCTGGAGTACCAGCTTTAATTTATGTTTTTACCGGCTGTATACCTCTCTGGAACATGCTTATTATCCGCATATGTATCATATGTACATTTTGGTTCAGTGGAGCTGATGGAATTTGAAGCAGTCCTCTTTTTCATATAATGACATCGGGATTTTATATGATTTATATGCTATGTGGTATGGGGTTTGCTCATTGTTGAAGTGGTAATAAGCATTGTATGTAACTTTCGGTTGAGGCAAATAAAGTTAGAGCGCGTAGAGGACAAATTTAACATTTTTTCCATTTATAAATGGGCTTGAACGGTGAAAGTGATGCCAGCCAAATTTTAACTTGATCTCAGTTTGGTGGTAATTAGCATTTTGTATAAGTTTCATAGTATTTGTTTGAGGCAAAATAAAGTGAAATTGCGGAAACTTCCCAAGTTGTAAATTTTCCCATGAATACGTACGGACGTACAGACGGACAAGCGTTAAAATTAATGCCCCCTCCGCTGTAGCTGAGATTATTCCGGCGGCACGTCTGTCTGTGTATGCCTTCGTATAGAAATATGCCATTTATAAGAATGGATAAGTTTGAAAAAAGTTTGTGTGTGGACAGGGGGGGGGCAAACTTCTGAAAGTGACAAGAAAAAAACCTATTTTCTATGTAGTGTAATAATTAAAAATTTAGTGATTGTTCTCTTTCATTTTCATTTTTTACTTTCAATTTTTGTTTTAAAATGGGAGGGGGCATAGTTTTGTCCCCTTTTTGCCCCTGGCTCATATACGTACACTGTTATTATGACATATTTTTTGTAATAGCAATGAAACGAGTCATTTCGAATACCGGTATGAAAATGAGACTGTTCTATGACGACTTTTATTTATTGTAGGCACTAATTTGTAAAATACAAAATTATTGTATTTATTGGTACTTATTAATGTTCAATAGCGTATTTGAATAAAATTTCTAAGAATTAAATTTACTACAATACAAACAATTCTTAGCTCTATTTTAGAACATGTAATTTAAACTTGTTGAAACGAAGTTAGTTTAAAATTTGTCAAATTAAGCTTTAAGAATTCCTTTTTTTTTCAATTTGTCTTTTAATTTAGATTTATCATGAATGTCTCTAAACAAAGTATGCGACGCGTAACAGTTTAAACGTCTTGGTGTTCTCATATATGCATTTGATACGGTGCATTTATTATGGACATATTTCAGACTCCATTTCTGAGAGAAAATCTATAGAGCCGAGCATTTTGGTTTTTTTGTAGCTCTATTTTAGAACATGTGATTTAAACTTGTTGAAATGAAGTTAGTTTAAAATTTGCCAAAGTAAGCTTTAAGAATTCCTTCTTTTATTTGATATTTATTATGAATGTCTCTATACATAGTATGCGACGCGTAACAGTTTATAACTAAGTGTTTTGATATATGAATTTGATACGGTGCATTTGTGATGGATATATTTCAGACTCCATTTATGAAATAAAATCTATAGGGCAGAGAATTTTGATTTTTTTTGTGTATCAATTTAAAATGTAGATTCAAATATTTTTCACTTCAAACGATGAAGAAAAATTTCTTCAAAACTTATATATAATGTATAGTTCGGCGTCCGCAAAAAAGAAGCCATACGTATTTCATTGAATCTCGATATTTATCTTTTTTTTTTAACACTATAATTGATTCTTTATTGCACATATTGCTGTTTAACAATTAAACTTGGTGTACAGCATTTCATCAAGTTTCCCTGTTAAATTACCACTGAAACCCAGGGATAATATTCAGTAAAATTAACTAATACATTACATTGGTTTAATTCACATATTAAACTATTATTATCGTTGTTACAAATAGTCTTTGCATCTTCACAAAAAGTATTTTTTGATATATTTATAAAAAACTATCTGCACAAAAATATTTTTACGGAAATTGATCATTCATCCGGAATGACTTTTTGGGTTCTTTTATTAACTTATCAAAAACGAATTGCGGTCAAGTGACCTCACACGACTTTTCTGTTCCTCGTGTTTGGACAATATTTTTTGAAGTGTTTCGAGAATTTGGATTATTAATTTCTATGTTGTTTTAAAATCTTTGAATAATATTGCGCAAAGGTAAGTTGGAGTGTAAATATATTTTTCATAGTTGCACTTTCAGTCTTTATTAAATTTGTTATTGATTTGACCCTAAAAGTACCGTGTCGTGACCTTTACCTGACAAAGTTTGTAAACAATGCACACAGATGTAGCGTACAAGTGTCGTAGTACCTATATATTGACAAAGACACACACACACACACACCTACATATTCATTTATATCTGAATTACCCACATTAACATTCATACATTGTAGTAATAATTACTGAACAAACAAACTTCTGAACATACAGTCATACTTGTTCAGTGTCAAATGATACATTTTACAAACAAATTTCTTTCAATAACGTTCATACATACTCATACCTTAGGCATAGCACTTACAGATAATTACTTGCATAGTACATTTATAATAAAGGAAAAAAAATCACATACAATCACACATAATCTAGATCTATAGCATCTGTTTTTTTTTACTATACATGTAGCTTAAAATAACTATAAAATGAATTCATTATTATTCTTCAAAATATTCAACACCTTTGCTAATAAACTGCTGAATTCTGTATTGGTCATACTATATAGTTCTACAGTATTTTCTACCTCATATTCAAAAAAATTTTAATGTGTCTACTGCTTTGTTTTTTTTTATTGGAAACATAATGTGTTTTATAGATTGAAAAGAACATTAAGCTAAGCAAATGATTTAGCGCATAGTATGCATCGTCGTGAATTTTGTATCCTATAACCAACGAATGAAGACTTATTACATGTTCGCCTATGAAGACTTTTTTTATGTAAATCTCGATATTTATCACGTTTATAATTTTTCTAACAATGACGTTCTACCTCCATCAGCCTGGAAATGTCATGGCGGGTCACAATTTTAATATATAAATATAGGTACTATATATTAGTTAATATTATATAAAAATAGGTACATTGTTTTAGACAAACATAGCACACCCCTACCAAAAGAAAAAAAATCAAAGTTAACCCCTCCACCCAGATTAAAATTGATAATTCAAAGATTAAAGTTGGAAATTGCAAGATTAAAGTTGATAATTCCAAAATTAAAGTCGACAATTTGAAAAAAATAAATAAAAAAAGGATGACCCTAATACGCTTTCGTAATAAATGGAATTACATAAGTAAATACCAAAAGTATCATCTTTCGTCAATCATAGACCGTAACTCCCAAATAACATAAAGAAAAATCGTCAAAACTTAACACGAATTTTGTTGATGGAACAACATCACATTATCAGAATTTGATAAACGATACACAAAATCTGTCTTTTGTATATACATATTTTAATAACTAGATTCTTCCGTTGGAAAACTAGGTTATTATAAGAAATTTGTTGTTGTTTGCTTAACCCCCAGTGGTAAATATTTCATGCATATTTAAACTTTACGACAACGCGATGATTTCAATTTTTTCATTGTGAACGTTCCATTTCAGTGATGCGACTTTCCAGCTGTTGTAGTATAGGGCTCGGGTTTCCTTTCCTATTTTCTTGATAGAGGGTTGCTACTTGCAAGGACGCTGTGTTACCAAGGGTTTCAAATGGTAAAGTTGGATGCATCCCTATGAAGGTGTAACGGACCCTTTGCCTTGTTTCAATGGGTTCGTGTTCTTAACAAACTTTCTAAAATAGCTTTCAGTAGTATATTAAAGTGTAAAGTGCGATCTTTTTTGGCTTTCGTAAGCGCGGGGAATCATGATAGATTAAGGCAGGATTTTTGAGTTTTGAATTTTGAATTTAGAATTTTTGAATTTTGAATTTTGAATTTAGAATTTTTGAATTTTGAATTTTGAATTTTGAATTTTGAATGATCCTTCTCGACTTTCGTATATTCGATACAAATTGTAAGGGTTCCGCTGAACCCAGTGTCTCGCCTACTTTTGCCGTTAATCCCAGCCTCAACATAACTAAGGAAAAAAATTAAATAAAAATATTCCTCTCTTTCCTATCTTTTGATTGTAAGAAGCTTCTGTTCAAGTTTGGTAGAAATCCATGATAGTTTAAGAAAGGCATTAAAAGTTTAAAAACTTTTACCACAGAGTAAATGTAATGTTTCCTGGCAGAAAAACCAAGTCCATTTATAAGTAAAATACGGAAAAACAGAATTTTGTTTTCACAAAATTTACTTCTAATTACTATCTTATGATCATAAACAAGCTTCTGTCCAAGTTTGGTAGCAATCCATGATAGTTTAAAAAAGTAATTGATGTTTTAAAAACTTAAACCACAGAGTGTATATTTGTGGACGCCGCCTACGACGACGACGACGACGACAACGGACTGAAGGATCGCTATGTCCCGCTTTTTCGACAAAAGTCGAACGCCCGATAAAAATGATTATAAGAAGATTATTAATGGAATTATACATCAAATGTATCACTACAAAAAATCGCTCTTACTCGAAGTATATAAAGCTTAAGATTACAACGGTGGACAGATGAGTTTATCTCCTCTCCGACTCCTTTCTCTCAGCTTCCCCTTTTTTGTTTTTCTGGTTCCATTTCCTTTTTTTGCACGCCTCTGGTCAGTGTTCAAAATGGTGAATGCCTTTACTAAGCTAGGAATATAGCAGTTGTTTTTCATTTGCTCCATTGATTGATGGCGTATTTAGAATTATTGACAGTTTATCTTCAGTGATGTAAGGGATCGAAACAGTATTTAGAAGTCCATATTATTTACCTCAATTAAGAAAAGACTCTTGAATTGTAAAGAGTTGAAATAGGATGAACGGATTATACAAACCGGACAGAAAATATATTTTAAAACCGCGTTTAAGTATAAGTTCGTTTTTGTTATATAGAGGTACAGATATAACTAATTTCCGTTTTTTTTTCTCACAATATTTTGCAATGAAATGAAACCCAGTGTCTCGCCTACTTTTGCCGTTAATCCCAGCCTCAACATAACTAAGGAAAAAAATTAAATAAAAATATTCCTCTCTTTCCTATCTTTTGATTGTAAGAAGCTTCTGTTCAAGTTTGGTAGAAATCCATGATAGTTTAAGAAAGGCATTAAAAGTTTAAAAACTTTTACCACAGAGTAAATGTAATGTTTCCTGGCAGAAAAACCAAGTCCATTTATAAGTAAAATACGGAAAAACAGAATTTTGTTTTCACAAAATTTACTTCTAATTACTATCTTATGATCATAAACAAGCTTCTGTCCAAGTTTGGTAGCAATCCATGATAGTTTAAAAAAGTAATTGATGTTTTAAAAACTTAAACCACAGAGTGTATATTTGTGGACGCCGCCTACGACGACGACGACGACGACAACGGACTGAAGGATCGCTATGTCCCGCTTTTTCGACAAAAGTCGAACGCCCGATAAAAATGATTATAAGAAGATTATTAATGGAATTATACATCAAATGTATCACTACAAAAAATCGCTCTTACTCGAAGTATATAAAGCTTAAGATTACAACGGTGGACAGATGAGTTTATCTCCTCTCCGACTCCTTTCTCTCAGCTTCCCCTTTTTTGTTTTTCTGGTTCCATTTCCTTTTTTTGCACGCCTCTGGTCAGTGTTCAAAATGGTGAATGCCTTTACTAAGCTAGGAATATAGCAGTTGTTTTTCATTTGCTCCATTGATTGATGGCGTATTTAGAATTATTGACAGTTTATCTTCAGTGATGTAAGGGATCGAAACAGTATTTAGAAGTCCATATTATTTACCTCAATTAAGAAAAGACTCTTGAATTGTAAAGAGTTGAAATAGGATGAACGGATTATACAAACCGGACAGAAAATATATTTTAAAACCGCGTTTAAGTATAAGTTCGTTTTTGTTATATAGAGGTACAGATATAACTAATTTCCGTTTTTTTTCTCACAATATTTTGCAATGAAATGAAACCCAGTGTCTCGCCTACTTTTGCCGTTAATCCCAGCCTCAACATAACTAAGGAAAAAAATTAAATAAAAATATTCCTCTCTTTCCTATCTTTTGATTGTAAGAAGCTTCTGTTCAAGTTTGGTAGAAATCCATGATAGTTTAAGAAAGGCATTAAAAGTTTAAAAACTTTTACCACAGAGTAAATGTAATGTTTCCTGGCAGAAAAACCAAGTCCATTTATAAGTAAAATACGGAAAAACAGAATTTTGTTTTCAAAAAATTTACTTCTAATTACTATCTTATGATCATAAACAAGCTTCTGTCCAAGTTTGGTAGCAATCCATGATAGTTTAAAAAAGTAATTGATGTTTTAAAAACTTAAACCACAGAGTGTATATTTGTGGACGCCGCCTACGACGACGACGACGACGACAACGGACTGAAGGATCGCTATGTCCCGCTTTTTCGACAAAAGTCGAACGCCCGATAAAAATGATTATAAGAAGATTATTAATGGAATTATACATCAAATGTATCACTACAAAAAATCGCTCTTACTCGAAGTATATAAAGCTTAAGATTACAACGGTGGACAGATGAGTTTATCTCCTCTCCGACTCCTTTCTCTCAGCTTCCCCTTTTTTGTTTTTCTGGTTCCATTTCCTTTTTTTGCACGCCTCTGGTCAGTGTTCAAAATGGTGAATGCCTTTACTAAGCTAGGAATATAGCAGTTGTTTTTCATTTGCTCCATTGATTGATGGCGTATTTAGAATTATTGACAGTTTATCTTCAGTGATGTAAGGGATCGAAACAGTATTTAGAAGTCCATATTATTTACCTCAATTAAGAAAAGACTCTTGAATTGTAAAGAGTTGAAATAGGATGAACGGATTATACAAACCGGACAGAAAATATATTTTAAAACCGCGTTTAAGTATAAGTTCGTTTTTGTTATATTGAGGTACAGATATAACTAATTTCCGTTTTTTTTTTCTCACAATATTTTGCAATGAAATGAAACCAAGTTACCACGTTCTATTAACATTGAGCTGAAATAAGGGTTTTGGTTTTGCTTCGAAACGTCTTTCCGAATAGAGTCGTCACCCACAGAAACTGGGCTATTGAAACATGTATTAAAGCAAAAACATAAGCAAAACACATGTTCATAGTGTGTGCAATAAGGGCAACAGTAGTATACCACTGTTCAAAAGTCATAAATCGATTGAGCAAAAAAGACTAACTATGGAGGAGAAATAGGCTAAAAATTAAGTAATCATGAGTTGCTGAAAGAAGTCAATATTTAAACTCTTTTCTTCGTTGTTAATCTGATGTAGCATGTCATTTTTTTTTTTACCAAATTAATTTCCGTAGAACTCGAAATAAACTAAAAATCATAGGATTAAATGTAATGCTTTCTTTAAATAACTACCACACATCAAGGGCTGCGGTTGGGGAGTTTAGGGAATGGACGAAGAAACCAACTATTCATGATTTTACTCGCACTTAATAATATACATTTTTTTCAAGAACACACTGGAACAAGATTTTGTTTTCTTCACATTCAATGTTGAGATAATTTCCCCTTATTTTCAAAAAGGTTGGAAACTAGACTTTTTTCATTGACTTTTAAAATAAATATGTTTGACAAAATAGAGTCAAACACGTTATTACAGAAAAAAGTAATAGAAATCACTCCGCCTGTTCCTCACAAAAAATAGAAACAAAAAAAGGGACATGAATATTTTCAGGTCAATTCCGTGTTATGTACATTTAATTTACTACAGTAGTTTACCCGTGTGAACAATTTTTATTTACACTAACTAGTAGTTAAAACCCTTGCGTTAAATGTGAAAACAGTGGTCATTACATGAAATGTACTGTACACAGGTAGGCATTATGCTACTAACGTATATTTGTTCCGCCTAATAAATGAAAATTCCCCTGGCAACGTTGATATAATCAAGGCTGAAATGCCTGTTCCTGTCGAAACACATATTCTATGTGTCATGACATCGCAACGTTAAGTGGTACACGATATCAAGTTAACATGAATATAATGAGTAAATACATACGCTTATCTCAATTGTTGGCAACGATAATTAATTTAAAACAAATTTTGATCCTGTGATCGTTCAACCTTAATACCATATTAAAATGTCCGCATACCCGTATTTGTTGTCGCTGAGGAAATAATCACGCACAAATTACTAGTTATGTCTTTACAGCAGCATTCTATCATTAAATGAAAGTATTTTTTATGTAGCGAACCTATTTCTAACCTCTAACTAAATTGTTTGAATTAAACTGTAAATTATCGAAATCTCTCTTACCTGAACTGCTCTCGTGTAGACCGAAACTAAATATATCGATATTCTATTGAGTCCTGACCATGTACTTATTTTTTAGCAACGCGTTACAAACAGGTTTGTAATCGACACCAAGGTTGACAAGCTAGACTAAATGTGTAAGTGTCCTCAATCCGTAAAGAACCATTGATTCAAATCAATGTTTGCATGAAGATTAAATCAGATATTGATTACAGGAAGTTAATACAAATGTAGGTCTTGTGCGGATCAAGCACACATAGGAAAATGACAATCAATTTCTGTAAAAAGTATTGTAGAGGGACTAAGGTGCAAATCTTGTTTGGCTTGCAAAAATAATGCGTTTTATTGTCAATGCATTGTTTATAATAAGAATAAAGCAAGATGCCCTCTAGCAAAACCATTGATGTTCCTTATTAAAGAGTGAATATAAATCATGATCTTAGTAAGGCAGTAATTTATTATTTATGCATACTTACAGTTCAAAACAAATACAATTCTAAAAATCATTACAACTGCCCGAAGAACATGTATTTTTTACAACGGATTTTTGATTGCATTGTGGATCTGGAAACACACAGAAAAAAAAAATCAATATGAGTTTGAATTTTACTGGTGCACGTTTATTTTATTTCCACATACCTATACAGGATTAAATCATCTTTTGAATTTCACAAAAAAATACATTTTATTTGAACATTTGAGTTTCGATTAACCAAATAGTATTAGGTGTAAAAATTTCGTTAGACTCAGTTATTTTAACTTTTTAGATAGAATTCTAAATAAACAGAAATAGATGTATAATTCATCACTAAAATATTATATAATTTTACGTTCCTGCACACAATAATTAAGCTTCATTCCATTTCTACCATTTAATTGCAATGATCTTTCTCTCATGTCTAAAACACAGTACATAAAATTGCCCAAATAACAAGGAAGTCCTTACATCACTACGTCTCAAACATAAATGAACCGGCTAAAAGGAAGTAAGTATTGCGCTAACTATAATCATTACACTGACTATGATTTGATTGTTTATTTTTTCAAATTATAAGTTAAAGGTAAAATGTTTAAGTGTACCTGTAACATACAACTTATTTTGCGTTTTGCTTATTTGACTATTTAATTTGTAAAAATCAATTGACGTCATAAAATTCAATCCATTCTAGCTGATTATCTGCTTTCGAATTTTTAGTATGCTGAAACATTAGGACAATCCCTTACTGAAAACGTGATTTAAACTATTCTTCAAAATTAAGACACATCAAGTCCATGCTATATTCTAAATGTACAGATATTAAGATCGAAAGTTGTATTATTTTGTTTTAGGATGAAGTGCCTTTTCAATAAAAATTATTATAAGAACATTATTAATGGAATCATACATCAAATGTACCAATTAAAAAAATCGCTCCTGCTCGAAGTATATATAGCTTTTTATCTTAACTCTTATACATTTTTAGGAATAGGATTGGTTAAAAACGACCTCGTGGAGACCGTGTATATGCAATATCAGGTTAGTAGGGAGGCGGGGCTTATTTCAATACACGGTTAGAAGTGGGTTTACTACTTAGGCACTGTTTGACTATTCAAAAGTATTGAAAATTCTATTTAATATTGTTATATCAAGGTTGTAAATAATTGATATTTATCGTTTACATTAGTTTATTTAGTGCAGGCCAATTGAAGTAGGTTCTTAAAATTGAACTCTTGAACACTTTAATACAGAAATGAGAAGATGTATTTTGATAACAAATAAGACAACTTTAGTCTAAATTCAACAAATAAAGGTAGTCGGTATTTAAAGGTAAATTCGTGCTTCGCTCTCATCCCATATGGAATTTACTGACCCTGCATATATCATATTAGGTCACTAACACACTATGTAACTAATAATATTACAACGGTGGACTGGAGATGAGTTTTTATCTTACCTCCTATACATTTCTAGGAATGCGAGTGATTAAAAGCGCCCTCGTGAAGACCGTGTATATTTTATATTAGGTTAGTAGGGAGGCGGGGCTTATCTCATACACGGTTAGTAGTGATGTTACGTCCCTTTATATACCATATAAGGTAGTAGGGAGGCGGGGCTTATTTTTATGTAGTTTCTTAATGCTAACAGTATTGAAGACTTGCTCATTTTGATAGGTCACTAGTCTACATTTTATACGTTAAGATAGTCGGTAAGACAAATTCGTTACATAGTGTGCTAGTAACCAAATACGGTATATATGGTGTCAGTAAATTCCATATGGGGATTCGAGCTTCGCTCGAATGAAGCTCGAATCCCCATATGGAATTTACTGACACCATATATACCGTATTAGGTCACTAGCACACTATGTAACTAATAATATCCTCCCCGACTCCTTTTTCAATGTTTCTCTCGGCTTCCTTTCTGTTTTTCTGGTTCCATTCCCTTTTTTGCACGCCTCTGGTCAGTGTTCAAAATGGTGAATGCCTTTACCAAGCTAGGATTTTGGCAGTTGTTTTTCATTTAGTCCATTGATTGATGGCGTTTTTTAAAATTATGTCAGACTTGGCTGTTTTGAATTTTATTGTTGTCTATTATATATATATTAATAATAACAATATCTTCATTTACAAAGAATCATTTGGATTACACCAATTACCAATACGACTTATATAACAGCAATCCTAATACATACCAAACATGTTTTCTTTCTTTAATAATAATAATGAGAAATACAGATGCAATATAACCTTTTATATCAATTAGACAAAACGCGGAAGTGCACCGTTCGCATTACAACAATTCTTTTGGAAGTCACTTTTTCAAAATTGCTACTTATTTCTTGTCACCACATCCCCACCTTAATATTTACGTTTCATCCAATTAAATTTACCATCAGACGTTAAAGATCAACATTTCCTTCTTATACATGCCTAAAAGTTACAGTTGTAGGTAAGAAAAACACGCCAACAACTACAGGTCACCCTACGGACATGTAAAAAGTCAATAGACTTTAAAAGACGTGTAGGAAAGTCGACACAACTGCGGGCGCTCGTGTTTGGAGTAAGATGAATACAGTATGATGTGGGGACCATCTCAAAAAGTATAAATACTAAATATGTTTGTCACCTGTATGGGCGCGTTTGAAACTTCTGAGATAAATCATAAACAAGTATATTTATTAAAGTAAGTAGGAGAAGATCAAATACGAATTTCTTTAATAATCCGAAAAGGTTTAAATGATACAATATGAGATCAATTTATATTTATCTTATGAATAATTTGTCATGTTTTAACGTTTTGTAAACAAATTGAAAAAGGGTGTATAACTACGAAAGCCATAACACACCCTAAAATGAAAGTTAGCCCGTGATCTCGGACTAGTTATCCGTGAACTTTGATTGCTAATCTGATCTCGGACTAGTTATCTGTGATCTTTGATAGGTAATCTGTTATATCAAGTTTTTAAACAGTGATCTCGGATTATTACTCAATGACCTCTTATTGACAATCTTTAATCACGGATTGCTAATCTGTGATCTCGGAATCGGTAATGCTGAACTGAATTTTTATGACTATTGAATCATTTTATTAGAAAATACTCACCCTTCTCGTCCAATGAAAAGTCAGTTTTTAAACCTCTAATTGTCATAGTACATGGTTTTCCATGCACTATAAAATGCTATACATGAATGACTTTTCATTTTCAGTTAATTATGAAAGTGAACTTTTAATAACTACACTAACCAAGTGTACAACCTCCTTAGGTGTTTCCATAGGAAAAGAACCTACTGATGAAAGATCACAGAGCAAAGATTAAAATAAAAAAATTTGAATTTTGCAAATTTTTATACATTTTCTAACAGTACACCTATTTAGAATAAACAAAAACAAATTGGGTAAGGATGTAGGTAAAATAATACTTATTTAATTTATATACCTAACAATTGAGGGATTTTTTTTTTCAAGAAAAAAATGACAGACTGCTGATATATAAAGCAAAGATTTTTTTTCCGGAGAATACATGTAAATTTATCAATAAAAAATAAGCATTTAATGTTGAATAATCTGATTTTTTTATATTTATAAAAAAAGTCAAATTTCAAAACGGGAATTTATATAACATTTTATTGCTTTTGAGAATAAAATTCAAGACATATATGTATTAAATTTTACCTGAAGCAGAAGAAAGTTTTTTTATCCATTCGGTCCTCACAAACTATGTCCGAACTTTTTTTAATTTATTCATTGAAATGATAATTACCTATATATATAGCTATATTTAACATTTAGTTCATTATAAAAAGTGAACTCTTATTTAGGTTTGAATATTACAATGGGAAAGGATAACTTTGTAAGATCACTTGAAAGTGTGAATATGTTCTAAATTGGTCAGACAATACTTGGTGATGTTTTATGAAGAATTAAGCCCTCGGCTTCGCCTTGGGCTTAAATCTTCATAAAACATCACCAAGTATTGTCTAACCTATAATTTTCGATAATAAAACTCGCATTTACTGAAGGCTAGATCAAAGTCATTAACAACTTATAAATAATTCAAGTCTTTTTTAACATTCGGATGAAGTTTTCATTTACTTTGATCTATCGTTCAGTTACTGCAAGTACTTTAATATTGATTCGTTGTGTCGATTTCAGACAAAAGAAGTTTACTAGACGTAATTATTACGAAAAACGCCAAGGGAGAAAAGAAATGTAAAAAAATGAATAATAGAATGTCTGAGGGTCGTTGTTTATAGGCAGATGACCACAGCATCATAAATTTGCAATTTAGAATAAATCATCGAGTATTCATCTTATGTTGAAGGGGAACTTGTTTTTCCAAAATAATTTGTTTTATTCTTAAATATTCTTTAAATCGTTCCAAAATGATAGTAAAACGAAGGCTTGTTTCTATTTGGAGATAAGACGGGACAAAACTCTTGGTACTTTATGTTTTGCAAGATTTTGTTGATCTGAAACAAATAAAAAAACATGCTACCCTTCCTTTTTCCACAAAAGGCAAAGATTGTTTTATCCTATTTTGCATTTTTGAATCAAATAATTACAATTACATGTATGGACAAAAGTATCTGCAATATCCCACGTAATTTTTTTAATTCACATTTAATGCTTAATTTTGGGTCTTGTCACATGATTGATTGATTTTATCTAGCATACTATCAGTGGTCAAACATGATACAGGTAAAAGTATTTGTACTTTTGGTAGAGACCCCCCACTTCATATTGTTTTCATCTACCGTCCAACACGAGTGAATAGCAGTATTGACTTTTTTATCCCGTCTAATGTGATAAATGGTTTCGAATTAAAATTTAAAACTATCGTTCTGATTTATTTAACAACACTGAACGAAGAAATAATGGGGCACATAACAATCAACTTAAATCATTGAATGCATGTCGTGTGAAAGGAACATAATAGGGACGTTTCTAATACGTTAATGAGCGCTTTACATATCAGTTGTAAAGCGTTAAAAACACAAATAAAGATAGTCAAAAGAGATGAATTATAGAAATATAAGTACTCGCAATTACTTTTTGACTGATACATCGAATTTAACATAACCAGTTATATCAATACTAGTATAAAGGACAAACGGGACAATAATGATTTTGAAATAATAAATTCCCCCATCTAACCAGCAATATAACAACTTAAACAGCATATGGACTATCAATTTCCAAACTTATTCGAGCATACTAAGACTTTATAAAACATCACCAGTATCTGAGCAAAAAGTTAATGACAAGGGTTATGTAAAAACAAATATGCAAGAAATATGTCAAAGATAAGTTAATTGACTTACATTTCATGTATAGAACTTACTGTTTTTATATGTAAATATCTTCAAATTCCTGTTATATCGTTTAGTTTAGCACTACAATCGTCTGACTTTTCGACTCCATCAACAGTCTCTAAAGACCAGTTTCTCCAAAATTACTTAATGGACCTTTAAAATCATTTACTCTTTCTTAATCTAAAGTTCTTTTTGATATGATCAATTAAAGAAAACATTCATGTAAAACGGTATTTAAATTCAGTTTTCATCTCTTCAACTGATCATTTACAACCTGCAACATCGGGTCTCAGATTCATCTTTAGAAACCTATGAATACATTCAGAAACACATTGAAATTATATGGTTTGAAGAAAATGCTGCCACAACTTAAGCATAACACAGGAAAATATTATATATATCATGTATATGTTGATAAGAATAAAAGACCATGTACAAATTGTAACAATAGTTCTATTGAAGATGCATGCCAGTTTATACTTGAATGTCACAAATGTATTCAAATCCGAAATCCATCTGCATACAAACTTATCCAGGATAATATGTTGGAAATATCAAAGAACTAAATAACTTAGGTTATTTTCAAAATCAGCAGGATAAAACTGAGATTTAATCAGATAAGATCATATACAGTGAAAAACTTTATCTTGTGGTCAGAGATTAACAACAGGATTTTCGGTATCAAGACTAAAAGAGTAACCTTTCCCGTATGCACTCATACATGTTATATAGATACTATTTACCATTTACGAGTATTTATAGTTTTCAAAAGTACCAGGATTATAATTTTATACGCCAGACGCGCGTTTCGTCTACATAAGACTCATCAGTGACGCTCAGATCAAAATAGTTAAAAAGCCAAATAAATACAAAGTTGAAGAGCATTGAGGATAAAAAATTCCTAAAAGTTGTGCCAAATATGGCTAAGGTAATCTACTCCTGGGGTAAGAAAATCCTTAGTTTTTCGAAAAATTCAAAGTTTTGTAAACAGAAAATTTATAAAAATGACCATATAATTGATATTCATGTCAACACCGAAGTGCTGACTACTGGGCTGGTGATACCCTCGGGGACGAAACGTCCACCAGCAGTGGCATCGACCCAGTTGTGTAAATAGTTATCAAAAGTACCAGGATTATAATTTTATACGCCAGACGCGCGTTTCGTCTACATAAGACTCATCAGTGACGCTTACATACTTTTCTTATTAATTTAGTCCTTGTGGGATCACTCTGGGATTTTAACAAAATGTTCAGATGGATAAATACTTAAATATCATGTGATACCAGACATTACTAAAATATTATCAGACTGTAGCCCTATCTTAAGTGAGGACGATTATCTTATATTGACTGGAATAGCTTTGGGATAACGTTTAAGACACTCGATTATATAAAGCGATACAGAAAACAAAATAAAATATACAATTGTGTGGTAAGTAAGTGTCTGTACATTTATTGACAGTTTGTTTCATCATACACGAGAATATACTATTAAAGAAATATGGCATCACATACCACTTGCAGCAGTATTCAGTTGGGACATTGACCAAGTGTCTGCAGATGATGGTTTTGTGTTCAAACAAATCTCACATGTACGATTAGATGCATTATTCACTAAAGTACAAACACTGCACACCCATTCACTACAAGATGATAAAATGATATAATTAGACAGAGGTTTAGTAGTTTCACCTACACAAGATATTGCCATTAGTTGTTTTTTCTCTCACCGTAGGTCTAAACTCTTTGGCATATATCGGTGTCCTTGATTGCCGGCGGTAAAAAGTCATATTCAATTTGATTACACTTTAGAACAATAATGTGACTAACAATTATGTATCTAAGATGCAATTGGTTAAGTTGCAATTTGGGTCTTTGCCAAGGCCATTCACTTACATTATTGTTGTCACAACATATTTGTTGTCACAACATATTATGAGTGTCGCTCGTATAATAATAACTATTATAATAATGACAATATTAATTATTCTTTATTTTCAGAAGGTAACACAGATAGCAATACAGTAAATCCTTCCCATGCCCTTCATGAGATATTTACATAGTACATACACAAAGCAAAAAGTAAAAACATAAATTCTGAACTCCGAGAAAAATTCAAAAAAGAAAGTCCCATATCAAAAGGCAAAATCAAAAATAAAAACACACCAAACGAATAGACAACAACTGCCATATTTCTGTCTTGGTACAGGCATTTTTAAATGTAGAAAATTGTGGATTGCTATTACACTACATCTGTACAAGATTACGTTTAAAAATTTAAAACTATCGTTCTGATTGTTTTTAACAACACTGAACGAAAAAATAAAGGGGTACATAACAATCAACTTAAACCTTTGAATGCATGTATTGTGAATGGAACATAATGGGGACGTTTCTAACACGTTTATAAGCGCTTTACATATCAGTTGTAAAGCGTTAAAAAACACAAATAAAAATAGTCAAAAGAGATGAATTATAGACATACAAGTACTCGCAATTATATTTTGACTGATACATCGAATTTAACATAACAAGTTATATAAATACTGAAACAAAGGACAAACGGGACAATTGTGATTTTGAACTAATAAATTCCCCCCATCTAACCAGCAATATATCAACTTATAATAAACAGCATATATTATGGACTATCAATTTCCAAACTTATTCGAGCTTACTAAGACTTTATAAAACGTCACCACTATCTGAGCAAAACTTAATGACAAGGGTTATATAAAAACAACCCACAAGAATACTGAGCTCTGAGGAAAACTCAAAACGGGAAGTCCCTTATCAAATGGCAAAATGAAAGGTCCAAACACATCAAACAAGTTGATAACAACTGCCATATTCCTGACTTGGTACAGGCATATTCTTATGCAGAAAATGGTTGATTGAACCTGTTTTTTTAACTAACTACAGCTTTCACTTGTATGACAGTCGCATAAAATTCCATTATATTGACAACGATGCGTGAACAAAACAAACAAACATAATAGGTAAAAATTTCAAAAATAGGGGTACAGCAGCCAAAATTGTGTTATAATCTTTATCACTATAAAAAGAAACTAATATTTGATAAAAAAAAAAAACACACACAAAGACTTATATCAAATTTAACAACCTCTCATCAAGAACATCTCGCCCTTTTTCTAAAAAAATCAACAACAGACAGATACTAAGACCTTGCAGATAAATATTACAAATCAACTTCACAAATAAGGTACTGATGGTGTTAAGCACCTAAATTATGTGTCATTGTTTTTGTTTATTTGTCTTTGTACAGTTAACATTTACTGTTCATTTTTTTTGTAAATGTCTCTTTGACGTATCTCTGTATTTATAAATCCCACCATTTTGTTATCGTGTCATGTTTGTTTTCTTATTCTTTTCTTTTATGTTTGCCTTTGAGCTTTGTATATAGAGTGTCTATATGCAATTTTGATCTTCCATGTTGCCATTTCTGTTTGTCTGATGGTCATTAAGATTAAGACTGTTGTACCCCTATTCTGACATTTTACCTTTTATGTTTGTTTGGGTTGCTCACATATTGTTGTCAATATAGTGGATTTTTTTGCGACTGTCATATAAGCGAGATGCTTGCTTTAAAATCAGGTTCAATTTATCATTTTCTTACATAAGGAAATGTATGTACCTAGTCAGGACCATTTCAATTGTTTTCCAATTGTTTGATGTATTTAAGCATTCGATTTTGCCATTCGATAAGGATCTTTCTGTTTTTAATTTTCATTGGAGTAAAGGTTTTATGCATTTTTATACGTAACGTGAAAGCTACTTACAATCCCTATTTCATAAAGTAATAAAGCCATCATTCCCAAGACAGAATTTAGTACAAATCAAACGGATTATCAAAGATTTATTTTTTTTGCATTGCATTTAAAATAGTGTGCAGAAAATTTATAACCTATTTCAAATATCAAGTGCATTTGAAATCATCCAATTGATTACAAATAAGGACATTGAGTACAACGTGAAATGCAATATCAATTTAATTCATGCTTGGCATTTGCACATCACTATTGCTTTTGATTTGTGCATCAGTAAATACATGACACATTTAAGTATTCTCATGATATATTTAGCTTTAGAGATATCACAGTAACCAGTGTAATTGGACAAGAAATACATAGTGATTTGAATTATAGCTTTGATCATTGTTTTATCGAAAAAAAGTATATATTGATAAATATTCTAATTGAAAGGATGGAAAGTTTTATTGTCAGTTTTGTAGACTTTCATCACTATGAGTTATACCTATCTATAATACTAAAATTACGAGGTCCAATTTGTCAGCCGTCATCACGTAAAAACGACGAATCAAAGAATTCAGCTTTATATATTACTAATATAGTACAAAGGTGTAGATTAAAAATTACACCACTTCAGGCCCTTTTGTTTTCCACGTAATTAATATTGCCAATAATTAAGAAGTTCCGTGTCCAGTCCGATACCGATACCAATAGTATATTCACCTGTTACCTATTACCTTACATGTACGTTCCGCATCTAACAGGTGCACCACTAAACGGTGTATTTAGGATTATGCTATAACACGGATCATAATCACAGGGTTGACACTACTAAATTCAATCATTGTCAAATTGTTACTTATTGTAGTATTTTAATCAGTAAGACTTTCTAAGATAACAATACGAATAATAAAAATCTGGACTAAAAATAAGGTGTATATAGAACCGTTTTCAATTTGTTAGCGGGCATGACATAAAACAGTGAATCAAAGAATTCAAATTTATTTATAAATAACATAGGACAATGCTGTTGATTAAAAAATACTCCATTCCAGGACCTTTTGTTATCCAAATAATTAATATTACCAATAATTGATAAGTTCCAGTTCGACGGGTTCAAACAGAAAGATTTGAAAGCAGAGAAAACTGTGTATCTTATAATTGGCATGACTTTATCAGATGAAAAATAATACTAAAATAAGGCTTGCGCATAGTTATATACTTTAATTCAGTCACGGACCCGCGATATCACGGGTGTGTTCTAGTATAGTTTAAAATTACTATCTGATTGCATACTATTAGGTTATTGATTTTAGAAATGTTATAAAACACGGATAGGAATTAATATAATCTAGTGTAATCAGACCCAGTTATCCTTTTGTGCACTTGAATGCATGACGATTGATTGAAAGGAATATTTTATTGTTCATATTGATAATTATTACGAGACACATAATAGTCTGACTTAGAATTAAATTTGACATTAAATGAATATATCAATAAATGTTTTGATGGATTTCTTTTTTTTTTAAAAAAACATGTGTTATCAATACGTAAATTGTCGTGTTTCATTTCAAATGTATATTCCTAAATCAAAGATTGCAACCACTTTCATTTTTTGGCAGTTTGCATTGAAACGTTTATATAGATTTAAGCCACAGAAATGTTTAACATTTCAAAACAGTTATTTTTTCTTCTACATAATAGAACATTTCTTTACGGTTTCAACATGTTCAACAACTGCTTTTGCTGCTCCTTTTACTTCAGTCCATATTTGGGAAAAGACATCCCCTTCCTTTTCGATTCCTTTTCTAGAGTTATCACGTAAAAATTCCTGTTGTTTCCGATAGCTTGATTCAACATCACGAACTTTCTGTTCGTTTTCCTTTTTCAAATCCTCTATCTGTTGTTTTCGCCTGCGCTCGTTGTCCTCCATTTGTTTTTGTAGTTGTGTTATTCGATCTTCGTTTGCTTTATTGGTTTGCATTAGTAATTGCTCTGTTTGTTTCCTTTCCATTTCATGTAGCTTTTTTTCTAGCCTTTCTTCTTGTTCTTTATTTCGGTTTTCTTCTTGTTGCTTGCAATCTTTCAACTCATTTTTCATCACATTTATTTGATCTCTTGTCTCTGCTTCACGAGATTCTGCTGTCTGTTTTTCCAATTCGATTTGCCTTATTTCTTTGGCAAGCGTTTCTTTTTCCTCATTCGCAAACGCAAACTGTTCATCAAATTCCGTTTGAAGATGGCGATGAAGAGTTTCTACTTTTCGTCGTTCTTCTTCCTTCAACTATCTCTTTACTTCATCTTCACGTCTTTGCAGTTATTTTTCGGCTTCTTCATACATTTCATTAGTATAGCAAAAACCACCATGTTTCCGTACAACATCGTCCACGCTGCCTATCAAATTTTTAACTTACTGCTCTTGGCTGTAACCAGAAAGTTTATTTTTAAAAGGGATATACCGGTGGTCACAAAGTTTGAGAATTGCCTGAAGTGACTGGGGACAATTTTGGACATACTCCCTTCTGTCTACATTATCGTCTTCAAGATCGTCTGCTCTTGTAAAAACAACCATGAGGTAATTGTACATACCAATTCCAAAATGATCAACAAAATATTTAACCGTATCTTGTTCTTCATTGTAAATCGACCAACCGTTGACCGTTAATAGAATAGTATGTGGTCCCGGCGCAGTCATCCCAATACATTTTACTATTTCCTTTGTAACTTGCTCATTTGTCATCCCTGTATCATATAGTCCTGGAGTATCCACAACCACTATTTTGCGGTCGAATCTGGTGTTCATTCCAAGCTTGCATTTGTTTGTAATAGAGGCTCTGCATACTTTAGATTCAAATTCACGTCTGCCTAAGATTGTATTTCCGGTGGCGCTTTTACCAGTCCCCGTTTTGTCAATTATTACAATTCGCAATTCAGTTGGGTCTATCACATCACTTAACTTTGGTCTCTTTGTTGCATCTAAAATAAATGGTAGTCTTATATACGTTGATATTTAAATATTGTGTTCTATTTCACTGAACCAATTCGACTAACCTGCGATGCACATACATGCACAATCTGTTGCCGTGTTCATTTTGATAGCAAAATATCAGTATTTTAACGTCATACGTTTACGATACGCAGGCATAAATGATTAAAAAGTGTATTATATATTATATGTTTTTTTCCATTTGATTAAGAACTGAGATAACAACTGTTTATTGAATGTTTTCAGGCTTCAGTTCAAGATTATAAACATGACATCTTTTTCACTATTTTGTTTTACTAATATGAGTTTGGTTATGGATCTATAGACATGTTTTAAGAAGATAAAAAAAAAAAAAAACCAACAACATTAAATTATAAGTCTGAAATCTTTCAATGCATACCAGGGATACCAGTTGGTCAAATATTTCGCCAACTCATTTACAAAAAAAATAAATTTCAATTTGCAGCTTATATAATTAGTTGTGTCTTGTGCATTTACCTCACATCTTTCATGTTCTATATTTCATTTGTATAGACTAATAGTTTATTTATCTGTTTGCATAGGTACACCAGCCCAGTAGACAGTACTTCGGTAGTGGCATAGAAATACGGATTTTGTGCTATTAAAATTTGCTGTAATAAAACTTCGGAAATCATTTCAAATTAAGGAATAAATATCCCTCATGCAAAGTTTTGATTCCTTGCCCGGCCTTGGTTATACCTTTTTGTTGATTTTTGGGTTTATAGCTTTTCATTTTTTTTTTAAATGATCTTGAATTTACAAATACTTTGGCCTCGAACATTACGTATACTGAAAAGACATTGATTGTCTATATGCGCAAAAAATGGCTACCGTTTATGCTATTACTACCACTGGGTCGATGCCTCTATGTAACAAAAAATATTCATACAATCTAATTCCAGTGATTGTTTTCAGTTTTCACAAAAGGAAGGTGTGATTTTGAGCACTTAGTTAAAAAATACAAGTTTCTAAAAGTATGACTTGGATATATCATCTGCCATCATGATAACAATTAATAAGTATTTTTTTCTAAAAATTATTGCAATGGTTACTACATTTTTGTAATAAAATAGATCTTCCAAAATATTCGATATAAAACATATTCAAGAGCTTGCAGTTTTAAGCTTTTAAACCAGGAGTTCCAAGTGGTGAAGTTGAAATCATCCCTTCGAAAATTTTATGGACGCCATCATCAGTTTGTTTGCCATTATGTAATACCTGTTCACAAATGGCGATAGTCATAACCACAATCCGGTCCTCTGTTCCCCGACTGTGATGTACCAATTTAGACTTATCACTGGGTTTGCACTTACACGAACAACACGACGGGAGCCACCTGTGGTACAGGATCTCCTTGCCCTTCCGGAGCACACAACACCACTTCTGATATTTGATGGGGTTTTTGTTGCTCAGTCTTTAGTTTTCTATGTTGTGTTTTGTATACTCTTGTTTGTCTTTTGGTCGTTTTTTCGTTTTCTTTTTATGTGTTTGATTATTCCTTTGGTATCTTTCGCCTCAATACTTATATATTATTAATGATACAAAATTATAGTGATTTTTTCTTTCTTCATTATATTCACATAGTTATAACAAAGTCTTTGTATTGATTAACAATTTGTACTTAAATTAAACTTGATTATTCTGCCTGTAATGGGCGTATTTGATTGACAATACAATATTGAACTTGAAGTTCTATAACAACTGAGTACATCCGTCATGATATATACTTGCTAACAAAAACAAGGTCAGATGCTAACAAAAGATACTATCAGTATATCCGGATCGATATGCAAATCGATGTATCCCAATATGTATTAAGGTATGAATAGTTAGCAGCCGGTTCGTTATTCGATATTCGATATTCAATATCCAACCGGCTGCTAGCAGTCGGTTGGATATTCAAAATTAAGTTGAAATCATAAAAAAATACTTTAAATAACAATAACAATAACATTAAAAGCATGATTTTCATAGTTAAGAAGACTGATAAGATACGTAGAAAATTGTTTCATGACCTCTTCAAGCTGTCGTAAATTTTCGTTATTCTCGAATATAAACCCTTTTCTAACTTACATTTGCCTTTATGTAATATAGTTTGTTGTCAATAAAAAAACTTAAAAGATGTACCTATATACATGATATTTCTTAAAACAAAAAGAAAAAAACGATAACTTTAGAAAACATTTAGGAATATATAAATAGAAATATTTATGGAAAGCCCAAAAAGAAATATATAGTGAAAACCTACCTGAGACCGCTTAAATGAAGGTGAGACCCCCTGGTCTTTCAATGTCCATAAAATTTAATTAAATCATAGACTCTGTATATATAAAGGTTTTATTAGAAGGATTTCCCAGAATAATGTCAGGATTCGATATCTATGGAGGGCTTATATTGTCACTTTTCAGCTAAAAATTATCAAAATTGTAGGACAAAGGGCATAGGGGAATAGTGAGAGCCCCTGATCTCTCAATCTTTCTAATATAAGGCACAGTTAGTGGATAGGTAGATACAAACGAGACTAAGAGGAATTTGGGTGCACTTCGGTCCGGTTGGATATTGAATATCGAATATCGAATAACGAACCGGCTGCTAACTTCACATCCATTATGTATTACTTTAAACAACAAAAATCAAAACACATTTAGAATGTAAAATATTAAAACTACGATAATATTCAATGCCTTTCAGTTGCGCAAAATACTCCTACTGTGTGGTAATAATCCTTTCATGCACTTTAAGTCGATTGACTCATAAGAAAATTTCATTGTTCAGATCGATTAAATATTTCGATGGATTTTTTTAAAGCAACATATCTTATAAATACGTAAGCTATCGTGTTTCATTTCAAATGCATAAAACTAGATATAAGATTACAGCCACTATCATTTTCTGAACAGTTTGCACCTAAACGTTTATAAAAATTTAAGCCACAGAAATGTTAAAAATATTAAAACAGTTATTTTCTTCTACATAATAGAACATTTCTTTACAGTTTCAACAACTGCTTTTGCAGCTCCTTTTACTCCAGTCCATATTTGGGAAAATGCATCTTCTTCCTTTTCGATCCCTGTTCTAGAGTTATCACGTAAAGCGGCTGCTTCCTGTTGTCTCCTATAGCTTTCTTCCACATCCCGCACTTTTCGTTCGTTTTCCCTTCTCAAATCCTCTATCTGTTGTTCTCGTCTGCGCTCGTTGTTCTCCATTTGTTTCTGCAGTTGCGTTATTCGGTCTTCGTTTGCTTTATTGGTTTGCATTTGTAGTTGCTCTGCTTGTTTCCTTTCCATTTCATGTAGCTTTCTTTCTAGCCTTTCTTCTTGTTCTTTATTTCGGGTTTCTTCTTGTTGCTTACAATCTTTCAACTCATTTTTCAACGCATTTATCTGGTCTCTTGTCTCTGCTTCCCGAGATTCTGCTATCTGTTTGTCAGTTTCGATCTTCTTGATCTCATCGGCAAGCTTTTCTTTTTCCTCATTCGCCAATGCAAACTTTTCATCAAATTCCATTTGAAGATGACGATGAAGAGTTTCCACTTTTCGTCGTTCCTCTTCCTTCAATTTTCTCTTCACTTCATCTTCACGTCTTCGCAGTGTCTTTTCTGCTTCCTCATACATTTCATTTGTGTAGCAAAAACCACCATGTTTGCCTACAACATCGTCCACGCAGCCTATCAAATTTTTTACTTGCTGCTCTTGACTGTAACCAGAAAGTTTATTGTTAAAAGGGATATACCGGTGGTCACAAAGTTTGAGAATTGCCTGAAGTGACTGGGGACAATGTTTAACATATTCCCTTATGTCTAAATTATCATCTTCAAGATCGTCGGCTCTTGTAAAAACAACCATGAGGTAATTGTACATACCAATTCCAAAATGATCAACAAAATGTTTAACCGTATCTTGTTCTTCCTTTGTAAATCGACCAACGTTGACCGTTAGTAGAATAGCATGTGGTCCCGGCGCAGTCATCCCAATACATTTTACTATTTCCTTTGTAACTTGCTCATTTGTCATCCCTGTATCATATAGTCCTGGAGTATCCACAACCACTATTTTGCGGTCGAATCTGGTGTTCATTCCAAGCTTGCATTTGTTTGTAATAGAGGCGCCGCATACTTTAGATTCAAATTCACGTCTGCCTAAGATTGTATTTCCGGTGGCGCTTTTACCTGTCCCCGTTTTGCCAATTATTACAATTCGCAATTCAGTTGTGTCTATCACACCACTTAACTTTGGTCTCTTAGTTACATCTAAAATAAAGGGTAGTCTTATATATGTTGATCTTTAAACATTGTGATCTATTTCAATGAACCAATTCGACAAACCTGCGATGCACATAAATGCACAGTTTGTTGCCGCGTTCATTTTGATAGCAACATATCAATATATTAACGGCATACCTTTACGATTCGCAGGCTTAAATGATAAGTGTGTCATATATTATGTGGTTTCTTTCGTTTGATTAAGAACTGAGATAACAACTGTTTATTGAATGTTTGCAGGCTTCAGTTCAAGATTATAAACATAACATCTTTTTTGCCATTTTGTTTTACTTATATGAGTTTGGTTATGGATCTATAGACATGTTTCAAGAAGATAAAAAAAAAAAAAAAAAAACCACAACATTAAATTAGAAGTCTGAAATCTTTGATGTTTACGACAACGTTAAATGTTTTAAACACGGGTTATAATTGCTTTAACAGTTTATGTTATACAATATGTAGTTTCATAACCAACCAAATTTACACAGTTCTTCGGCAAATATTGAAAACCAACGTTTGTATGATTGTGTATTATGTCCAATAAAAGACCCTAGGGGTTAGGATATTAACATTGCAAATTACCTCTGTTCAAATAATCAGGGATATTTACTGGTGCTGTAGCACTAGCGTCACGTGAACTGCTACATATCCCGCATATCTGATCTTGTCCTTTGTTATTGTACGTACATACAAGACAGCTCCATTCTAAAATTCATTTAAAGATACAGTTACTTTGATTTTCATTTCACACCGTACTTTCTCTAGATATGTTCAAATTTCTGTTATCTCATTTAAAGTAGCACTACACATGCTACAGTCTGGCTTTTCTGACTGAAACAAACAGTTTTAAAAGATAAAATACTCCAAAATTACTCAATGGATTCTAAAAATCTTTTACTCATTTAAAAGCTAAAATATTACTCTTTTTAAATCTATAGATAGGTAAACGTTGTTTTGGTATGATCAATAACTCATTAACTGTAAAAAAATGATATTCCAACTTGAATAAGAATACCACATTCATGTTAAATGGTATTAAACATTTGTTTTCTTCCCTCTTACGGATCTTACACACGCTACAAAATCTTGTTTCATATTTTGTTTATATATGCCACCAGTGAGTGACGAGAGGCGACAAATAACAAAGGAACATTCAAACTTATAACTCGAAAATTAACCGACAACACTATGTCTAAAAAAGAAAAAAAGACCAGCAGACAAACAATAGTACACAAAATATAACATAGAAAACTAAAAAATGAGCAACACGAGCCCCTACAAAAACTGGGGATGATCTCAGTTGCCCTGGAAGGTGAGCAGATCCTGTTTAAAAGGTGGCACCCGTCGTGTTCCTCATGTTAATATAAGTATAAACCCGGAAATAAGTTTGATTCGGTAGGTCAGAAATTGTAGTAACGACATTAGGAACATATACCCTATCATCTGTAAAACGGATTCAATAACGATCAACCAAACTCGTGGTGGCGTCCGTAAAACTTACGAAGGGATGATTTCAACTTCACCACTTGGAACTCTTGCTTTTAAAAGCTTACTTGTGACTGCAATCCTCTATCAAGGAAACCATGATAGGAAATACAAGTCCAGGAATATCGTATCAACTGGGATATATATATATACAATGCAGGCGCTTCTAGAATGTTGCTACATAGAAATGGAACATTCACAATTGGGAAGCTGTCTTTCGTGGTAAAGTTTTGTTTTAAACCGACTCTCATTGTCAATTTTGAGATGTAAGTCTAGATATGAGGCAGACTTAACTGCATCTGTGATTTCCTTTATCTTAATTTCGATGGATTAGATGAGTTCAACATAGTCCCCAAATTTTGTGTTATTTAGTGAGAAAACATCATCTATATAGCGGAAAGAAAAGTTTAGGATACGTATACTGACGTATTGTCTTTCTTACAAGACGTTCCTGTATGACGTTAGCCTCAAATGAATGAAGGAACAAGTCGACAAGAAGAGGGGCACACTTTTTTCCCATGGTAATGCCGGTTGTGTGTTGCAAAACACGTCCTACAAACGTAACAAATATTTTGTCAAGCAAGAAATCAAGCATCTCTGATAACGCCAGTTACAGAGTTTTGTTTGAATCAGAGTGATGTTTTACAAAGTAGGATTTATCCCTCAATTAGACAAGATACGTGTATGTACTTTAGCAATTATTTTTTATGAATCAAAGCAGGATCAACTCTTTCAATTAAAGTCTTTTAGTTTGGAATTGGGAATACTTGTGTAATTGTGGTAGCCTCTTTATTTTGTTTATATTTTAATTGTAAAAAAAGATGTAAATTATGTTAATATTAAATAAAAACTTCAAAACATATTGTCTAATATAAATTTTTATTACACTGAAACGTTTCCAAACATTATTTATGATTACTTGGATTTTATTGGTTAGTTGAAAGTTTTTCCGCTTAGTTCCGAGATTCTTTGTTATGGTTTAGAAGGACTAATGGGGTCAAAATGGACGGATGTATATGTCCAGTAGCTATTGAAGTCTTTGAGAATTTATAGAGAGTAGTTATGATTGTATTGTATTGTATTGTGACTTGACATTTTGACGTGAGTTTTCTTTATTTACTTCTTTATTAATAATTCTAATATATTTTCATAGATTGAATGATTTTTGATATGAATGGTTATTTTTCTCTATGATTCCGAAAAGTATTATCACTACATAAAATGCATATATTATACACTTATTTTATTATATAAAGTACTGGTAATCATTCGTTAGAGCTATATGTAAATCACTTTAGAAAGCACACACATTCCGATCGATACTTCGAGGTGTATTCGATAAGACTTTGTTATGAGTAGATTTAAGGTTCATGTGGACCCTTTGGCTAAAATGGCCGTATTTTCACCTCAAAATTTACTCTGAGTACAGACAAACCTACCCATCTGTAAACAAATTCAGGCATAGCATGCCTTAGATAAATAAATGTCAAATATGTTTTATGTTTTAGAAAAATAAAATTACCAGGATTTTGCAGTGCACTTTTTTCATTCCTCCAGACGGTGCCAAAATAAACTAAGTTGGGAAACAGGTTTGAGAACTTCCCCACAGGTAATAATTTAAGTGAACAGTATTGATTGACATGGACAATAGATGGACAATAGATACCTGACAATAACTGGTGATTTAACTGTGTACCTGAGTGGACCATATCAAGGGAAACTCAACTGTTTGTTAATTTTATCATCTTCTGCAGGACGAAAAAAAGTGCACGGCAAAATCCAGTTAAGTTATGAATTTTCTAAATCATACAATGCATTTAAATTCTATTTATCTAGGGCATGCGATGCCTTAAAACTTTTCCAGATGCACAGGTTTGTCTATATTCAGAGTAAATTTTGAGGTGAAAATACGGCCCTTTTAGCCATAGGGTTCACATGAACCTTAAATACCACCGTGTATTACATGTGTGAATTAGTCCGTACACAATAACATTGTTAATTGATTATAAATAGAAAACATAAACAAAATTAAAGCTGAATTAGATAGCAAACTACATTTCTGCACATATTTAAAGTATTGTCCGAGTTATGTTTTATTTTATACACAAGGACATTATTTATATTGTATGTTTTATAATTAGGTCTATGTTTAAGTACCAGTATGTAAATTTGAATTGTTTTGTGCCACGGCAGTAATTACCTTGCTCCACAATTTGGTAAGGATTAGTATCGTGTTATTAGAATTATAATGTATTTTGTTTAAAAAGGTTGAAGTAACTATGGAGTATGTTTAGCAAATTAACCTGACGATCTCGGGATATGGGTATTTAGTCGGATCTTAACACGTACTTGTGATTTGTTTAAAACCGGTTTTAACGAAGAAATGTCGAAATGTTCAGAACTTAATTAAATCTGTTTTTGGGTAAGATGGTGCAAGCATACGATTTTTATGTGTCTTACACTTTGAGAAGCGAATAATCTTTAGCTACTTTATTTAAATATTGTGTAAAAACGTTAATTATGAGCTATGAAAGTCAAGTGGCTCAAACATTTTACTGAGGAAGTTTTAAAAAAATGCAAAGAAATATTTTAACAGTGGGTTAGATTTCATTAGTCTTTACTATCTATAGATTAACAACTTTTGGTTATATTTATAATTTAGAATCATCATTGAAGGTGGAGCGCGATTGCACAGTTAATTAATTATATTGATGTGCCATTTGTATGCAAGAGTGACATTCCGTTGTATTATGTGCCAATTCGAAAAAGTTATGCGAGAATTGTCTCCATTTAACAGGTTAATTATTTTATAATTAAGTTTAGGTTTCTGATATAAATTGAATAGTTACAAAATGTATCAATTCAATATATTTCAGTTTGTGTTATTGGTGTATAAAAACATTGATGTAAGAATATAATTTCATAAATTTGAAACGTTTAAAATGATTACATACCAATATAAAGAACCGTTCATCATTTTTGAAAAAGACTATGATTGAAATTCTATTAATTTATCTTCCCTTCATGATAGATTGATTGGGAAATGAACCAAAGTTCTCTAAAGGTAATCACAGAGAGGACTAGCAAGCAATTTTTAATTGTAGCTTATTTAACGTTTAAACAACTTTCCACTATAAACAAATGTTACTTTATACAAATATAAGGACCTTGTTAGCTAAATCTACAAATTTTATTAGATATTATGAATTTTTATTACAATAGATTAATATGCTAGTATGTTAAGCACATAGTTTTGATAAAAAGTTATTTCCCTTGATTTTGAATGCTTTTAATATTTGTTTAATCTATCAATGTTGTTAATCTGAACCACTACATACATATATTATATGTAAAGACATTAATACTATGATCTGATGATTAAAAATAATATTTGATCTCATTATTTTCATAACTTAACTGTATTTTTGAAGTGCAATGTTTTGTATAATACCATTATATGCAATGAAAGATTATTATACTTAGTATGTGTATAACTGAATTATTGTTTTATTTGTAAAATTAGTATAACTTTATCAATGTTAAACAGGGTGTTTTACGTTACTGATTAATTATTATCCTGAACCCTATCAAAGTAACTTTAGTCTTTCATAAAGCCCAAAAGTCAGCTATTACATTATGTGTAAAAAAGTCAAATGTTTTAATACTATTGCTAGATGAGAGATTCACATATTGATTAAACTGATGGGTGTCCTACCTCATTTCACCTTTCGTCTTTGGGGACCTATAAATTATGAATTAAAAGAAAAATTCAAATTGACCAAAAACTGGGACACGGGTTTGTCGAAATTACTCCCTTTAATTACACAATGAGTTTGACCGCACATATGTGATCTGTTATGTAGTAATAAGATATTGTCAAAGCTCCTTCCCAATCCAGACAGTCTACGATAAGAGAATATTAAAAGAGTGCCCAGCTGTATATAACCAAATATCAATATCTAACATAGTGACATTTATGTACCTCCATACTTATATAAACTACTGTAAATTGCAATGCAATGATGTTTGAATAAGACCGCATAATTTATCTTGTGGTCAGAGATTAACAGCAGGACAGTTGGTATCAGTGGAGGACTAAAAGATAAGCTTCTTCCATGTGCACGTATATAGATAATATTTACCATGTGCTGTCATTAACATACTTTGACACAACCTTGACCTATAATGGTTTACTTTTATAAATTGTTACTTTGATTGAGAGTTGTCTCATTGGCACTCATACCACATCTTCCTATATCTATTTGATTATTATTTGACTCCCCTTCGGACATGATAATGACTCTAGAATGATTTCAAAATGTTTAGATGGATAAATACTTCAATATAATGTGATAAAAACATCTTAAAATATTACTAAAAAGTACTGCTACTGTAAGTGAGACCGATCAACTTTTCAGATAACGATAGTCGACTATATAAAGTAATTAAGAAAGCAAACAAACAATATACAATTATGTTGCCAGTAAGTGATTAAATATAAAAAGATGTGGTATCAGTGACCAATGACACAACGCCCCATCCAAGTCACAATTTGTAAAAGTAAACCATGATAGGTCAAAGTTAGGCCTTCAACACGGAGCCTTTGCTCACACCGAACATTGATCAGATAAGATAATATAATTGTTAACAAATATGGCATAACATACCACTGGAAGCAGTATTCTGTAGATATGGTGACCAAGTGTCTGCAGATGATGGTTTTGTGTTCAAACAAACCTCACATGTACGATTAGATGCATTATTTACTAAAGTACAAACACTGCATTCCCATTCACTACAAGATAATAAGGTAAAATACATTCAGTAGTATTACTTGAACAATATGTTGTCATTGATTGTTTTTTTTTCTCATCTTCTATCTAAACTCTTGGGCAAATATCGTAGTCTTTGATAACAGGCAGATGAATTCATACAAAATTTGGAAAGCCAAAGCCATTCACTTACATTGTAGTTGTCACACTATATTATGATTATCGCTCGTACGAAATAGTGGGCCTTTTCATATAAGAAAGTCTAGTGATATTTATACGAACAATCATTATAAAACTAGAACACACCCGCGGGCATTCAGAGCGTGGTTGAAAGTATGTAAAGTGTTGTAGGAAGAATTTTGTAAAATATTTAATGACTTGAAAATTTTAGGAAAAGTATCAAAAGTCATAGGTACTTGGGGACAGGAAAAAGTTTTTTGTATCCCTCCTCCTATTTCCAAAATTCCCAATTTTTGGTTTTCTTTTTATTTCATTATGAACATACATTTAGTATATTATGAACATTCAAGGCAGGAGCCTGTAATTCTGTGGTTGTCGTTTGTTTATGTGTTATATATTTGTTTTTTGTACACACATAAGGCCGTTAGTTTTCTCATTTGAATTGCTTTACATTGTCATTTCGTGGTCTTTTATATCTGACTATGGGTATTGACTTTGCTCATTGTTGAAGGCCGTAAGGTGACCTATAGTTGTTAATTTCGGTGTCATTTTGGTCTCTTATGGAGAGTTGTCTCATTGGCAATCATACCACATCTTTTTTTTTGTAATCAATGAATTTATGTAAAGGATTTAAAGACTGGAGAATTTCAGAAGTGGTATCAAAAGTCATAGGTACTTTGGGACAGGACAATTGTTTTTCTAGCCCGGCTCCTCCTTTTCCCCCAAAAAATGTTCTCTATTAATCTTAATAACATATGAATAATTTTTAGTGCTTAACTGTATATTTTGAACATTCATAAAGGGGGGTGGTGGTGTCGTAGTGTTCCTGATCCCGATATCCCGGGCTTACATGTACAAACATGAAATCCCGAGGTCCCGAATTTAATAAGAATTAAATATCCCGTCATCCCGAAATTCCGATCTTAAAAGCACCCGATCCCGACGTCCCGAAAAGGTCCTGCCCCCTCTCATTCATTACTATAAAGTGTATTTTGTTTTTACTTTTAAGTCTCAGTTTAATAATCGATCCACGTCGGTCATTGATATATCATACAGACCATCTCTATCTAATAAACTCTGTGACCGCCGTGGATATCATAGTTAACTTGAAAATGATATCAGACAGAAAATACTCTTTATTCGTAGTATATGTATGTTCAAGGTATACAGAAAAACGCAAACCGGAAGTCTAAAATGACTTAAAATTTCGTCCAATGACGGAAACATATCCGGACGCCTTTTTTCTCGTTTTTCTCCCAAAATAACTCAATCTGAATAACCATATGAATGGATGACAAATATGACTATCCACTGTACCTATAGGACATAGACGATGATGATTGATTTATTGTGGAAGGAAGAGAAGCGACACCCAAAATGAGGTCTTCTCGTTTAATCATTATATAATAATATAATATAATAATTCTATATTTTATAATCTTTATAATGATACTGTTAATATTTGTTATCATTTTATCATTATTTAATATTATTATTATATTCACTGATTAATTTTTATGCAATGTTAGAACATTCTATGTAAGATAATTCTAATCGATATGCATGCTCAAACAGACTTAATTCCATCCCAAATCATGCTCTCAGATATGTCTTAGGAAAGATCTTAGGACTCCATCGATAAGGAGGCTCCTACCTTATATACACGCCATCGAGTTACATTTTGATATTAACAACCATTTACGAACTTGTCTTTTGGTTTCTCTAAAATGCATTTTAAACAATTATATAATAATATATGCATAAACACAACCAGACTTTGACGTGCTGTAATCATCTGAATGCCACTGTGATAAAGACACTATTCGATGTCATTAGTCTTTGACTTTTTTATTTTTTAACAAATAAACGATAGTTTCTGGATCATTTATTATTAATCAGCAAAAAGAGATAACTAAATTTATTTGGATTATTATTGCCGAAACAATCAAATAATCAAAGAAAGCAAAATAAACTCTTACCTTTCCATGTTGGAGTATTTATCAAATGATCATTTTAATGTGTGTGTGCATGTATATATACAATATACGAAGTATGATTTATTTATAGTAAATGGAAAACCAATGTGTCATATATCTATTTTTAGATTGATTCAAGGAAATTTTCTTTTTTGCAAACTTTAGTCACTGTATGTCAGTCTTCAATAGAATTATGCATACAACGTTAATATCTTCTAGCTATAGTATAACTAACATTCGTTTATATCAACATGATCAAATCTGATAACACTGTTATAATAATATATATTAATATTATTGTGCTATTTAAAGATCCTTAAATTATCCTAAAAAATCATGGTTTGAACTAAAATTAGACCTTTGGAATTTTTGAAAAGTTTATTTTTAGAATACGTTTTCTTCCTTGATTCAGTATTGATTTAGGAAGTTGAAAATAAAAACCCACAATAATGTGATGTTAAATTATCGATTTGCATTGATGTGGTCAGCGACTTCTTAGATGGAAGACCAAGGTGCTTTTGGGTTCGACATATGTAGCCGTGACGAAACTGGAGAACAGCATATCGAAGAGACAGGTATATATATATAAAAATATATTGTAAGAGAATAACAGAAATGAAATATTAATTTTATTGTCCCAATTAAGGCCCATTGATGGCCAGTATAAGATTCACAAACACAAACAATTCACTATGATTTCGTTAAACATTTTCCCATTGAAATTTCAAGATTCTAAATCAAATGCTATATACGCGATCGCAATCTTACTTTGGCATGTTGGATATATGGTATATATGTTAACACATACGATGATTGATAGGAATACCCCTTTGATTTTCAAGTAACTTTTTGTTAGATCAAGTTCATATTTCTAAATATAGATATGTGTTAGAAAATATTACTGTCTTAATTTATATGGGAAAAGTGTGTGAACTTCTAACACACTGTGACTTGGATGGAGATTTGTCTCATTGGTACTCATACCACATCTTCTTATATCTTAAGAATGTTTTCAACTTAAATGACCATAGTGAAGATAACCCATGGCTTAAAAATAAAAAATAAGACGAAATCGTTTTGCTATTTATACAGGATGGACGTGCGAATCATGTACATTTTTGAACCAGTGTGATAGCAGATACTGTCAGGCCTGTTATGGAATCAGAATGCCAAATAATCATGATGATAATATGGATGCTGAACCTTCTTATGATGATGAAATTCTCGGTGAGTACTTTTTACGAATAAGAAAAAGTTTTATTCATGCCGAGCTTAGCATAAGTCATCCTTACATGGCCTTAGTGTATCTAATATGTGCCTCGGAAATAAAAAAAAAAACAAATTTCACGTATTAAAAGTAGCTAAGCATGACAAGGTTAGAATATTTTTACTTGTTATAATATAAAATTAAGAATGGAAACGGGGAATGCATCAAAGAGACAACAACCCGTCCAAAGAACAGACAACAGTCCACGGCCACCGATGGGTATTCGACAGGGCAAGCAAATACAAAACCTGGAGCGGCTTCAGCTGTCCATTTAATAATAATGTATACTATAGTTCAGAGAAAATGGACATTATAAACTCCAAAACATATAAATGAACTGATATCAAAAACACATACTAGACTTACAAAGACCAGAGCTTCCTGATCACTTGGGACAGTCGCAAATATTTGGTTGGGATAAACATGATTTGAGAGATCTCAACCCTCCCTCTACTTGTTTTGATGCAGCGTTTGTGTATAATAGTATTTAGGATTGCAAAATGATAGGCACATCAGACTAACAAATTTGTCTTTTGTAAAATCATGTTATTACAAAACACCTATTGATCTCTTTTTGTTATTTTACTGCGGAAAACCAAAGAAACAGTTGTGAAAAACTTCACAAAAATCGTATGTCTTTTCAAATTTTGAAGTATGGTCATATTGTGACTATATAACTTTGTAAGTTTTGACTAATTCATTTATAGTATTTGATTCTGTGCAATACTTAATATCATTATCAGTTTGTTTGAGGATGTTTTAGATAACGTAATATTTCTCTGGCCAAAAAAAAAAATATGTCCTCAAAGCTTCTTTTTTTAGTGTGCATTTCCATTTCACCATCATACCATAGTAACCCCACCATTACTTTTTTCTTGGTATCAGTCTTTGTTATCCTCATTCCAATGTTACTTAACGACAAGTTTGGTTGTTACCGTAAATGCAAATGGTAATGACCATACATGGTGAGACAAACAAGTGTTCAGTTTGCATTTATGATAGGTTAATGCTATAAAACATAATGAAAACCTGTCCAATGGTGCGCACTTCGATGTGACACAATGATAAAAATATAATATGTTCAATATCAATACGAAGATGTGGTATGAGTGCCAATGAGACCCCCTTGTTTTGAGAAAAGGAAGAATTCAATGCAAAGCAAAACGCTTCTATTTGTAAAACACAGTCTATTCACAAACGCACAAATAAATGTTGAATTTCAATAAGCAAGAATTTTACCATGTTAACAGGTCAAATCTTGCTGTCTTACAATATTAGATGTAAATATAAGTATCAACATTTAAATTTAACATTTTTTTCTTTTCTTTAAGTTTGGAAATGTGATGAATGTCGACATACAAATTATGTCGCCGACAAGTACTGTGACATGTGCAGTGAGTTGCGCCATGATGATATACCAATCACTACATTGTCGCAGTTAACACGGCGTTACAAGTCAGCAAAAACAGGTAATATAAATAAGAAGATGTGGTATGATTGCCAATGAGACAACTCTCCACAAGAGACCAAATGACACAGAAATTATCAAATATAGGTCACCGTACGGCCTTCAACAATGAGCAAAGCCCATACCACACAGTCAGCTATAAAAGGCCCCAAAATGACAATGTAAAACAATTCAAACGAGAAAACTAACAGCCGAATTTATGTACAAAAAATGAACAAAAAAACAAATATGTAACACATAAACAAACGACAACCACTGAATTAGAGGCTCCTGATTTGGGACAGGCACATACATACAGAATGTGGCGGGGTTAATAGATATAGGAAGATGTGGTGTGAGTGCCAATGAGACAACTTTCCATACAAATAACAATTTAAAAAGTAAACCATTATAGGTTAAAGTACGGCCTTCAACACGGAGCCTTGGCTCACACCGAACAACAAGCTATAAAGGGCCCCAAAATTACTAGTGTAAAACCATTCAAACGGAAAACCAACGGTCTAATCTATATAAACAAAACGAGAAACGAGAAACACGTATATATTACATAAACAAACGACAACTACTGTACATCAGATTCAACATTTGCAGCGGGATTAAACGTTTTAATGGATCCAAACCTTCTCCCTTTTTCCTGAAACAATAGCATAACATCACAACAAAGAAAAACATACGATAAAATATCAATTGGCAGACTTAACTCAATTAAAAAACCTATGATTAAACAATGAACGAATAAATTTGATCTGCGATATCTGAATACAAATGCACAGTTAATTAAATATTAGAGACAAACATTCATGACCAAAAAGCCAACAAACAAATTCAAACACAGGTCATGACTGAGAAATATTTAACCAATCAATGTTCACTTTAGAAAAAAACCGGTTTTTTTATAATCTTGAAGTTTATACAAATGTTGTAAGAATAAGTGAAAAATTGAAGATATTACAAATAATCAAAGCTGGTGTACAGACAAGATCCATATAAATAAAAAATAACAAAAAAGCATTATAAACAGTATCAACAGGTCGAATTAACAAGAAAATAAGATTTAAGAGTACTCGCAGTTACTGACAGCTAGTTAAAAGCCAAAACCAATTAATAATAAAAAATCATGCATCAGAGACTAAAATCGACTAAAACACATCACAGGGATTTAGTATTTTAACGTCATGTAAGCGGGTTCCAAACCCTCCCCCTAACCTGGGACAGTGGTGTAACAGTACAACATAAGAGTGAACTATAAAAATCAGTTGAAAGTGGCTTAACTCATTAGATGGATAAAAATACAAATACTACAAATACAAGTGGACCTTTATTTTAATGTATAAATCATGCAGATAAATAGCTGTTTGCCAGCATGATCACTTCCCTAAATGAGGTCGGTTTAGATTTCGATGTCTGCGGCGTTTCTTTTAAAACTAATGACGGATGACAATTGATTGTTGAGAGTGTCATTTTATTCACAGTTTACCAGGACGGTAACGCGAACAAGCTCTACTGTATGTGATGAATTTAACACAAACTTTTATAGTATATTGTCATTTTGATGTTAATGATACCAGTAGAAAGTCAATTAAGGTCAATTCTGATTCTTTTTTTTTTTTTATAATAAATGAAACATTTCGCCACTGGAACAAACTATCATAGAACCAACGCTTCATTGATTTTCAAAGTAGGTTAGAGTTTTGTTCCGTTATTGTGTGGAATTAATACCTTTTGGTTCTTTTTTGTCAGACTTGAGACATTTTGTCGCGATAACGAGACAACGCGATCATACATTATTTTGTTGGTGACGTCGGTGTAAGCGATGTCAACAGCTATATTCAGGCTTGAAAATATAGTTTTTCCGATGTTTACCATATTTTACTGATAAACGGACTTAAGGTTGTGTAGGTGTTTAACATAAAGATACACTTCAGACATCAATAAATTTTTTAAAATGTCATGGAATTCTATGAAAAATAGCAAAACCCTTTTAATGATAAAGAGGTAATTTCTGCATGAATCCAAATTTTGAACATATATTTTTCATTGTCATATTTTTCTGAAAAGTGGGCTTTGTTGTTCTTTGCAACTAATTGTAACACAAGTCTGTGGATAAATTTTCAAACATCTGTCAATTTTTCAAAACTCCAAGAAAGTTTTAAAAACTTGAAGCTTCTTCAACAACAAGAAATAGAATCTGCAAAAACATATCGATTAAAATATTATTTTGGTTCTACACAAAAATAGAAATAGATTTTGACTGTAACATCGGCAATTTCAGACGAGACACAGGTGTCCGTGAAACCCTTTATGATAAAAACAAAATAAAATCTTGTATTGAAAAGACCCAAGATCTCTGATTAATCTTTGATCATCATTAATTACTATTATTCTTATTTATATAAGATTTGTGGAAAAAGGATTTAAAAAGAAGGAGAATATACAAAGATCACCATGCAAAAACAAAGCGGTCATAAGATATGCTCCTGGATAACACAAAAAAATGAAAGCAAGACTGAGAAAACGGGCCTTAACAAAAGATCGCTCTCAGATAGACAATCGTGATTCTACAATCCGTGATTTAGTCATAATATAAGAAAAAATGCCCTATCGAACGTTAATTGTCTTTTATCTTATCAGCAGACATAAACAAGTTCAGAAATTATGGGCATTCACATATGTTACCCTAATACATAGCCAAATATGATCATTTTGTAATAAATACAGTTTTTTTTAATGATAAATGATAAATAAGACCTTTGTCAATTAACAGACGGTGAAAGCAAACGAAAAATTTATCCAACCGAAAAAGTTGCCTTCTAAGGCATCAGAATTGGAGTTTCTAATGCTAATGTCATTGTCCAGACATGAACAACACCCCTTTGTTTTAAGTGTATGTGCCAAAAATATAAATAAGGCTGCGTATTTGAAATTGTATCTCTAAAAATATTATGGATTGGTGGGATTGGTATTGTAAGTACAGTGGCAAACATTATTAAATAAACGAAAACTTGTTGATGTGATAGATTATGCACCCTGCTTTACTTGATTATCTTTGAGTTAGTTCAAAAATTATCGGCTTCATTGAGACATGTTACTACACCCGACCAGTCCTTACACTTTAATACTTCGAAATGCTGCATTATTATTCGAGAAGTATACATATAAACTTCAAGACGTAACTTTGACCCGGTTATCTTATGGTTATAGACAATACATCAACCGATACACATTTATTTTATATTAAGCAGAGTAAACAGTAATTGTAAATAATTCAAAATTTTGTTGTTAAAATCATAACATTACATTCTGAATATGACTTGGCTGTTGTCTGTTTATGCCACTCTTCATATGACACATCGGATGTAGAATACAACGCATTATCGAAGAAGCACAAAATATGTATAATTGGTGATACGTCTTTGAACGACAAATGTTGAAAAAGATTGAAAAGGGGAAAGAAGATACAAAAGAAGCAAACCCCACTATGCTCGAAAGATAACAACTAAACATAACAATCTCTCCCAAACAACATAAAGCAGATAGATCACCAAGGCAAACTCAGGTTCACCGAAAAGGTAATCAGTTCACGATCTAGTGGTCATTGGCAAGTAAAATTCCACTTATTTATTACGTTCATGGATATACATTCAACGTAGTTAAGACATTTTTGTTATTTAAACGCTGTTATATGAATTCAGATTACTTTTTCAGATTGCAAGTGGGCCGAGAAAAATTCTCCCTTTGCAAATATGGAAGAAGATGCTGAAAGACGAATCTTGCTCATAGGTAAAACTGGGTCTGGTAAAAGTGCAACTGGTAATAATATTCTAAATACAAATGTCTTCCATTCTGCTGTTTCTGGTGAGTCTGTCACTGAGAAATGCCAGGTATCACAAGCAACAAGATTTGGAAGAATGATAACAGTAGTAGATACCCCAGGACTCTTTGATACTCGATTTACTAATAGAAATATATCAAATGAATTAGTAAAATGTACAGAAATGATTTTACCCGGACCACATGCTGTTGTACTTGTTACTAGGATAGGAAGATTCACTAAGGAAGAACAAGATACTGTTCAATATTTTGTCGATCATTTTGGAGAGGGCGTATTTAGATATATGATTATTCTTTTTACAAGAAAAGATGATCTTGTTAAAGATAATATCTCCCTCGACCAGTTCATAGTTGATTCAACTCCTGAGCTGAAATCGTTACTGCATAAATGTAATAACCGCTACATATCCTTTGATAACAAAACAGACAATGCATCGAAAGAAAAACAATGTACAGAGTTAATTCTCTTGATTAATGAAATGCTACTGGAAAATGATGGACATTTCTTTACCAACGAAATGCTAATGGAAGCAGAAAGTAGTTTACAAATAAGGTTAATACAAATAGCTGAAGTAGAAGAGGAAAAGCAAAACGAGGAAATAAATAAAATAAAACGCAAAGAAAGGAGGAAGATAAGAAAGGAATTAGACAGTAAAATTATAGAAACAGACGAGCTTTACTGTCTTAAGCTGACAAACGAATGGGAGACTGAGGACCAGAATTTTAATACAAGGAATTTAGAAAGAGAAAAGGAACGTCTTGAGAATGAACTGAAAGAAGCTAAACAAAAATTGAACAAATAAATTTGTTCGTGTACAGATTATACTTTATACGAGAAACTGTGTTTGAAAGAAAACGACTGCATGTTATAGAATGTGAGTTAACACAAAATCTTGCCAATACGGTACACATTTGTGAAGTGTTTTTACATTTTTATGACAACACAACAACGGCGTGTTAACATGTTCCACATTTGTACTTGCTGATATTAATATAATTAATCTTTACATAACATTTGTTTTTGTACTGTACCTTCATAAAGAAAAATCCTCACTCTGAAAGTTAAATAAAATGATAATTTATACACATCAGAGTACCGATATGGCACCGATCTTATATTTTATTTTTTAGAAATTAGGAGTAAAAAAATGTTCAAGGCATCTATTTCTTAAAGAAAAGTATGCCTTGACAAATAAGATTTTTTTTTAATATACGGGAAAATAAACAAACCATAAGTTATGCAATTGTTACAAATTCGACTTACGCAAAGAATTATTTTAGGTAATTCTCAGTACAGAACATTGTGTCGTTCGGAAGTCAGTTTAATAAGGTTGTCTATAGTTCAGGTTGGATTAAAAATTTAAGTCAAACTATAATTATTAAGGATAGATCTATTAATAACCAGAAAATGAACATTGTTTCTGGATCCTACTAAAAGTAGGTGATAAACCGAACAATAGGTGCAATATGTGTAAGGAAATCGACATGACGTCCTGTTATACAACTTTATCAATGACTGATTGTTCATGCCGAGATATGTGCGTGAAGCTAAGTCTACACATGTTCCATGAAACATGCAAATAAAGCAGATTTCTCAGAATTTGCAATTTTGGTTGTCGATTTCAATATACCTACATATAATGAATAATTAAGTCTTTCAGATAACTTGTTATTTTAAGATGTTATCATAACCTTCGTGGTTATTACAAAAATCATATGTTACAGATATACAAGTATGTAACATGACTGGTTGTCATATAGCTACCTATTTACCTCGATTCCGACTTAAATCAAAACAATGTATAATGTATAAAAAAACAAAAAAATGAATAATGTATAAAAAAAAAAAAAAAAAAAAAAAAAAAACTGACTGTAGTTTTTACAAGAAAAGGTTTTATTCGCAAATAACAATGCAACCCAACGACATAAATTACAAAAATTAAAAAAAAAAAACAGCTGGTGTCGGGCATCCATTTTTCAGCAATAAACAGGTTTGCATACAAAATAATAAACTTTATATAGTATGGTATCTAAAATTTGTAAATATATTAAACACATGATACCAAATATTTACCATCAAACTAATTTCGGCGTATTTTTAACTGAAGCATAAACTTCAAGACATAAAATAAAACCAGCAATGAGTTATCGGAATTTTTATAGGGACAAGCATATAATGATAAATTCAATAGTGTTTTGTTTTAATTCAAGACCCTCACAGTATTTGTTTGTTATGACGGATTCGACAACTGGCTATCAATTTTGTTATGTTATGTGAATTAACAGTGGGAGAAAAGGTGCTATTTAGTTGATGTAATTATCTCCTAATTGCGTTTTAACTCAGGTCCTTGTACTTAACATAAACATACATGAATACTTGGGAATATGCTCCCAGGTTTACACAATTTCTCCATGCATACACCATCTAGACTACTAGCAATCCTGTCTATGCTTTCACCCGAAAGGATAATGTTACATTGCAATCTGCAAATTCTTTGAAATTTCAATTTTCATCAATTTATTTTGGTCTAAAGTTTCAATTCACATTAAATAAATAAAATGTCTTTTCACTACATCAATATTTATAATGAAGCTTCGCAACAAACAATTAGAAAAGTCGAAATATGTTTATTTCAGTCTGGTAGTTACAATGCAGATTGCAATCTCTTAGTTTCACCCCCTTTATTTCAAGCAATAAGATGATTCGCGCACATATTGTTTTTACACTTAATTTTTCAGATTCTTAAGAATTTGTTTATTAAATCTTATATGGACCACATACAATGTTTAAATAGGAAGAAATGCTTAAAAGCTGTTTTTTCGCAGATGGCGGTATTTTGGGCGACTTAATGCGTTGTTATGATTTGCTGTTTGATTAGCAGTAAGCATAATTTTAGGGAATTTTATGATGTCAAAAACTTCTTTGATAGTCATTACAGGGTTTTACTTAGTTTTAATTGATTAGCATTTGCACCAGAAAGACAAATTTGGGTTTTCACACATTTTGTTAACTTTTACTCGAATTTCAGGAAACATGTGCTCTCTGTCAAAAACACGCTTTAAATATTAAAAAATGCATTTGAATAATGACTGTTAATCTTTATGCTTTTGTTTGCATATGTGAATTTAGTATATAAAAGTCATATTATGCAATCAGGCTGAAATCTTAGAAAATATGCACTTATTCGTCCTTGGCCTTTGATCTTGATTTGACGGAAATTGCACCGTACGATTTTTTTACGACCGGGCAAAACAGATAGTACAGATGGGTAGCTTTCAAATGATATATAATTTAGCCGTGTGTTAGGTAGGTGCATTAAAAATTTAATTTTATGGTTAAAGTCACTCGCCTAATAGTGATGCATACTTTTGGTAATCTACATAAAATACATTTATTTTGAGATAAAATTGAGAATGGAAATGGGGAATGTGCCAAAGAGACAACAACCCGACCATAGAAAAAAAACATCAGCAGAAGGTCACCAAGAGGTCTTCAATGTAGCGAGAAATTCCCGCACACGGAGGCGTCCTTCAACTGGCCCCTAAACAAATATATACTAGTTCAGTGATAATGAACGCCACGCTAATTTCCAAATTGTACACAAGAAACTAAAATTAAAATAATGCACATATCTTCGTTAAAATTACCTGCTCAAAATAAATTTACTTTGTAGTTTAGAAAATGCTGTAATTTATAAAACAATATAAATTTATTTTGTGACGATGATATTTTTGTGGTTACGACTTGCTTTAATAAATTTATTAGATGATTTAGAAAAAACGGTTGTAATGAGCTGTGAAAATAAAATTATTTGAGGTTGTGATATGTTCATGATAATAATAAGCTCAAAATATTTTTTTTTAGATAAACATATACATATAGAATTTCCGTGTGTTTGTCGTTAAGCCATCACATAATATTTTTATAGTCTGATTCTACTCAAAATAAATGTATAACTATAGGTAAATCATAGGATTATTGGAATGTTCCTCTTTTTTTGGACTCGGTTCATAGTACTTACTACTAATTGTCAATTTCCAGTACTACATCTAGCCTATATAGTGTAGGAAAATAAATATGCGCAAAGTCTGTAAATCTTTTAAACAGTTGATATAAGAAACAACACAACGGACTTAAATTATTCTTTTATTTGGATTTGCATGTTCTATATTTAATCAAAGTCTGAAACAAGGACAACAATACGAGCACTTGAATAAGGTACATTTTATCCTACACAGGTGAATTCCAGTAAATCGAATTTTTTTCGTTAAAATGTTCATATATGCGACAGTTTCTGTAACATAACATTTAAAAAAAAGTATAAATACAAGCTGTGATAATTGTGTAAATAATTACAATAATCTGATAATTATTTACTGATAAAAGAGGGACGAAAGATACCAAAGGGACAGTCAAACTCATAAATCTAAAACAAACTGACAACGCCATGGCTAAAAATGAAAAAGACAAACAGAAAAACAATAGCAAACATGACATAACATAGAAAACTAAAGAATAAACAACACGAACCCCACTAAAAACTAGGGGTGATCTCAGGTGCTCCGGAAGGTTAGCAGATCCTGCTCCACATGTGGCACCCGTCGTGTTGCTTATGTGATTACAAAATTTTAATCCGGTAAATAGTCTAATTCGGTAGGTCACATTCATGAAAGGGAAGGGAATTGTAGTTACGTCGTAAGGAACATATCCGATATCATTTTTGAAACGGTTATTCCATAACGGTCAACCAACTCGTGATGGCGTCCGTAAAATTTACGAAGGGATGCTTTCAACTTCACCATTTGGAACTCTAATAGCTGCCTTGTGAGCAGCAATCCTCTATCAAGAAAATCATGATAGGAAATGCAAGCACGGGAATATCGTATCAATTGGGAAATAAATACCCCGTATGCAGGTGCTGCTGGAATGTTGCTACTTAGAAATGGAAAGTTCACAATTGGAAAGCTGAAATCATCTCGTTTGTCGTAAAGTTTTGTTTTCAACCGACCCTCATTGTCAATTTCTAGATGTAAGTCAAGATATGAAGCCGACTTAACTGTATCTGTAGTATCCTTTATCTCTAGTTCGATGGGATAGATGCGTTCCACATAGTCACCAAATTTTGAATTGTTTATTGAAAGAACATCATCTATATAGCGGAAAGTAGAGTTAAAGGATATTGCTAACTTATTATCTTTCTTCCTAAGAAGTTCCTGCATGAAGTCAGCCTCATAATAATAAAGAAACAAGTCGGCAAGTAGAGGGGCACAGTTTGTTCCCATTGGAATGCCGACAGTCTGTTGAAAAACACGTCCTCCGAACGTAACAAATATGTTGTCAATCAAGAAATCAAGCATCTTGATAATATCAGTTTCAGAGAATTTTTTTGAATCAGAGTGATTCTTTACAAAGTAGGATTTATCCCTCCCTAAGACAAGATACTTGTTTCTACGTTGGCCATTCTTTTTTATGAAGCAAAGTAATACCAGCTCTTTCAATTTGTCTTTTAGTTAGGAATGTGGAATACTTATGTAAAGAGTAGAAAAGTCAAATGTTTTAATACTGTTACAAGATGAAAGATAGGAATGTGGAATACTTATGTAAAGAGTAGAAAAGTCAAATGTTTTAATACTGTTACAAGATGAAAGATAATCTATGCAAATCAAACTGCTTTATCATCTCAAATTCAATTGTGAAAGTCAATCTTTGTTTTAAGAAAATCCTACCATTGTTTTGCATAGTTTTGCTTTAAAATTATGTACTAACAATAACTTGCCGCCAAATAGATTAAAGCAAAAGAAATATCTGATACAGAAGTTTAAAAAAAAAAAGGACCAGGGGTTTCTTTTTTACTGTTTATGATCCACAAAAATAAGCTTAAAGGATCATATTTGACAGCAATGACAAAAAGTTACCTTTTTGAAATACACGGATACTTCTTTGTAGTACAGGATGTACGTGTATCCCGTTATTCGTTAGGTGCATGAATGAGTGCGTTGGTCAAAACACAAAATATGAGGGTCAAAAGTGTAAAACTATCACTGGAATAAGCGTATTTCTAAGTTTACCTTAAAAGTATAATCCAATCTTGAGTGATACTATTTAATGGAGGTCAGTAAATTTTTCTTGACTGTTTATCTCGGTGCACTCATAAAGTCAATTACAGATCTTTTCTTTGCACATTCTAAAGAGTTATCTTTTTTTTTTATTTTTTTTTTATTTTTAAAGATTTCAATCGTTCGATATATCAAATATCTTGTAAGTAGGGATGTCAACTCGGTGAAGATTTACTAATCGATTACTCGTTGGATTTACCGACCGATACTCGAGTACTCGCTCGGTAAAACATTTACAAAAAAAGAAACACAAAATTATAACCAGTTTTGTACATGTATTGTGGGTTGTTGTCTTATGATCGAAAACCCTCAACATTATTACCTAGGGCTAGATAATAGTCCAAGGAATTGTATATCATAAATAATAACTCATTTGCTACATGCACTAATTATGTAAACTGCTAAATAGTCTAATCAAGTAAACAATTTTAACATATCTAAAGAAAAATTATTACTCAAACAACAGTATTTGGGAACCGTAGAAAAAACACATTTAATGATCTACAAAGGGGTGATGATTAAAACTAACTGATACAATTAATAATTGTCTGAGGGTCGTGCAACGAATTTATTCTTATTCAAAAATGTTATATTGTTACTGGTCAAGCGATTTCTCCATTTGTCAGGTAACTAACAGTTCTGCTGAGGAAAATATATGTTCGAACGGTACAGAGATGGCAAAGTGAATACAATTAGCTAACAACGTAAGCCTTGTAAACATGATCTTATTCATATATCCTATATGTACATCTGTGTGGAGGAATTTTAAATGACAGTTAAACTTTAATTTTTAATAATTTTGGTGAAGGTATAACAAGTTCCCGGGCGCTCTCAATAAACAAATGTTTTTGTTTATAAATTTCGGAAAGCAACGACATTCCAACAGAAAAACCGATTAGTCGAGTCTCATTTTGGTAATCGATACTCGGTTCTATCGAACGATACTCGAATACTCGAGTACTCGTTGACATCCCTACTAGTTAGTATTAAAAAACAGACAATGTTTCAAAATGTACTTTCACCCCGCCGCAGGTTTGCGTCTGTCCCAAGTCAGAGGACTCTGGCTTTTGTTACTCTTTCAGGTCTTTTTTTAACTTGAGTTCATATTTACTTTTTGGAGTTTAATGTGATGTCCATTTTCAATGAACTAGTACACAATTGTATTTAAGGACCAGCTGAGGACCAGCTCCTTGTAAGGGTTTATCTCGCTGCGTTTAAGACCCATTGGTGGCGCATTCGACTGTTGTCTGCTCTTTGCTCGGGTTTTTGTCTCTATTATTTAAATATTCCCAATTTCCATTCTCAATTTTATAATATGTGTTGTTTGAAAAATATTAGTGTAATAGCAATATTCTGTTTTTATGTGTATTTTTCACAAGTCCTTAGTTAGATGTTTCAATGATGTTCAAATCTACAAGACGACTAGCTTTCTTCATTGTTCTTCCATTATAAAGCATTGAGTTAACACCATAATTCCTACTTCACGTGGCTGCGTCTGAATACATCCAATCAACGAAACGAACGTCCCACTTTAGCAATGATTTGTTTTCGGGATTAGAAAAGGCCATGGATTATCATATTTCTGTATTCAAAATTCATATTCAGGTATAGCAAAATAGTATAAATGCGTGTAATGAAAACAAACATACCTTGTTATCTAGTGTTTATAAATAAAAATAAAGTACACATGTTTATATCTTTTTATCGGCATCAGGTGACTTGAAGGATACATATACTATCAAGTGCATAACATTTTCTAAAAATACAAATAAATAATCAAGAACAGATATCATATTTTTGGAAATATAAAACTGAAATTCAAACTTTGATCCTCAAAAATAGGTGTCTTATATCAGTATAAAAGGCGAACATCCAGTGTTAAATATATATCGGGGGACTGATTGGTACTGTATCTGTTACTAGTTTTCTCATCAAAGCGCTGCTGAAATATCAATTGAAATAACTGATTCATCATGGTGTGAGCACTGGTAAGTCGATGATAACACAGTTATAAGTCTTGTGAAAGTATAATGAACAACATAACTATATACATCTAAGTTAATTAAACTTAAACAAGAATCAGCTTACCATTTTGATTTGATCGTCACTGAAGTATTCCAGGCATAGATTACCTTAGCCGTATTTGGCACAACTTTTTTGACTTTTGAATCCTCAATATTCTTCAACTTTGTACTTTGGTTTAGCTTTATAAATGTTTTGATATGAGCGTCACTGATGAGTCTTATGTAAACGAAACGCGCCTATGGCGTACTAAATTATAATCCTGTTTACTTCGTAGTACTGTAAATTCAGAAATTATTGCATGCATTTATTATTACGATTTTGTCATTTTAGACTGAAATGCGATTTAAATTTTTACAATTTTGAGAAAAATCCTGTTTAATTCATATAAAATATTTCAAAATGCGAGTTTAAATTATTGCATTTACAACGCATTTACAACGCTGTCGCATTTTTCGCAATAATAGAAACCTCGCAATAATTTCTGAAATAACAGTACTTTGTTTAGTCTTTTAACTTTTTTGGATTGGAACGCCATTGATGATTCTTTTATAGACTAAGCGCGCATCCTGATATCCTTGGTGAGTTTATTTACAAATACATTGTCGATGCCGCTGCTGGTCAATAACTCTATTATCTTGCACATGATCTTATAAAAGATGTAATAGATTTTAAGTTATTCCATGGTTTTAAACTGGGTCTTATTTATAGATTTTATAAACATAAAGCTACTTTTGTCTCTTTTGATTTTTAAAATAACAAATTCTTTTTTTTACAGAAATTAAAGTTTTATTAAAAATGTCTATCCCTAAAAGAAATTCGACACACGAAATAGAGAAACATGGAATAGAGCCCGAATTAAAAGATATAAACCCTGGTCTTTTCTCGATGAAATTAAACTTGATGTACCTTGACCATGTGCAAATTGAACATACAAAAATATCTTTACTTGCTGCAAAACAGGAAGAACATCAAATAGTCCATGCTGTTATTGATTTAATGTTAACATTACTGGATAATCCATTACAAAACCGCCGGCGCATAGCTCACAATATTGAAAAGCTTGAACAAAATATCAAAGCGAACCCAAAGCACTTGAATACATTAGCTGACCTTGCAGTCTTATACAGAACTATAAATGCAGACGACAAAGCTGTTGCGATATATGAGACAACTAATGAAATATTGATAAGCAATGATCCTAATGATATTAAAGAAAAAGCAGTGTGCGTTCTTGAACAAGGTTATGCTGTATTATGTGACGAATTATCCCAAAACGAATTTGAAGCTCAGCACAAATTGGCTGATTCCTTGCAACGTATGCAGTTAGAAAAGAATATATCTGTTGGGAAGAAACACGATCTTCTTTGCCAGGCCTCGAAACACACAATCATTGCCCAACAAATGCTGTATCGTTCACTCAACTGTAAAACTAAAGACAATGTTTGTTATGGAAAGACATCAAGCATGATGCTGTTCAAAAAAGGGATAGACCACCTTGAAAATACTGCATATCTCAAAGAACATGTTTACATATGGAAATATTATTTTGCACGAGCTTGCAATAGTGTGACGCTCATTTCAAGTACAAACGATATTAAAGCATGTGAATTGTATCTGTCGGTTCTTGGAAATCTACTTAAAGATAATAAAAGCTATGCCGTCTATAGGGCACGTGCATATGCTTGCATTGGTCACAGACTCGTGACCCGCAAGGAAGTCCACCAGGGAGATTTAAAGCATAGTCCATTATCAAATGATGAAATATTCCAAGTTCTTATGAAGGATCCGCTATCTGCTTTTGATTATGCAAATGCTGAACATGCACACGATGAGATTGTTCTTAATCGTAAAGGAAAAAGCTTGCTCTTCAGGTGTAAGTTTAGGCCTGAAACACCGGAAAATCAAAAACTTAGATATCTTACTGAGGCGGACACAGCACTATCCTTATCACTATCACTGAACCCTCGTATGGACCGTCTCAACTTTTCCGTACGAATGAACGTCTACTTTGAAATGTCAATCTTGAAAAATATTTCTAATGTCAGTAGATATAATGTTTTACAGAAGGCATTGGAAGACGGAAAAGCAGCAACACTTGTTAATTTGAAAGGAAATGACGTATGTAAAGTTGCTGAAATTTGTCAACGACTTGCGAAATATCCGAAATTTTTCTTATACGGACCAAAAGCTGTAACAAACAAAGAATACCTTTATATTGCTCTAGATTATCTAAATCAATATATCTGCGCAAAGGGTCAAACGTATTTCCAAGCATTCGCAATTGGAACTATTCACTATGACATGGGCGAATTTCGAACCGCTTTAGAATGGCATAAAAGAGCATTCCTACTCTCAGATTACAAACGTGCAATTGGTAATGTTACAAAATTGTGCCTTTGTATTCTGAGATTAGAAGAGACAGCATCTGTTTATATAGAGTTTATTAATGCATTAACGTGTATTGCAAGCAAACTGATTGATTTAGAATTTGTTAATACTTTAGTACCAAACAATCTTTGGAATGAATATCTTGGAAAGCTTTTGAGATTTCTTGACTTTTTAAAAACATTTCCACTAACAACAAAGCAGGTTGAAATAGCCGAGTATTTGAAGAACGTTTTATTAAAAAGAATCCTTATTTCAGTCCGTCAGTTTAGAAAATACCAATACACATCGTCTACAGGAAACATAGAATATGATTGGAGAACCTCAAGCTTCCCTCATCCAGTAATTGAGCCAGCGAGTGATCATCTGAACTTTGAATATGACTATTTTGCCATCATGAGTCATGAAAATTCTGGTTGGATTGAATGTTTTCTTAAGAAGCAGTTGAGCACTCAAATGCTTTATAATGATATGACATTTACAGGTATGTTTAAGCTATATTAAAGTAATATGGTTATAGACATTACCATTTGAAATTTGAAATTATAAGGATATAATCTTTTATAATTAAAATAAAGTAATTTGTTTTTGATTTTCTAAAATGGTTTATTGTGATTTATATGTATGATCAACCTAAAACTAATTATGAATAGGGACGTCAGATTTACTTTGTCAGTTTTTTGAAAACACATTCTTAGAATTGACATACAATAACAGGGAGACGATGTTCATACCTCTCTTATAGAGTCAAACCATTGGTCAGACTATATCTTGTTAAGCAGTTCAACTAATGTACCGATATCCGAGTAAATTAATGAGGAGGTAGTCAATAAAAAATGACAAAATATAAAAAAAACGAAGGCCCAACCATTAAATCTAACTATCTTAATAATGTTTGATACATTTTATAATTTTTACTCGTTTTAGCTTGTCCTGAAGTTATCACATATGACTCCTGTTCAACGTTATTGGAGACGACCATTAACGGTATCAATAAAAGTCGAAATGTCATACTCGTTCTTTCAAATGATTTGTTGACCAGAGAATGGTGCGTGCTGAAGTCAATAATTACAGAAACGTTACAGAAAAGACATGGCATTCTATTGGTTATTTTACTGGATAATTGTGATGTGCCGCCAGAAATAGATTCTGAACATTTATTGTACTTTGATTTCACTGACGAGAAGAACATCCCTACGGAAATTCATAACTTGAAACTGGCGTTGCTGTCAGTTTAATAAATGATAATATGACAAACAGTTTCAATTATGTTTCAATGTTTGCATTCATGAAATCATACGCTATACAAACAATTGTTTGGATTTTATAACGTCTATAACTATTCTAGTGACATGAATTTACATATGAGAAGTTGAACATACAACACATTTTAGTATGTATACAATTATCTTTCAATCATATTATTAATCACATCCAATCAATCATACTACAATCAATATATTGTATCGGAATATCTTCTTTGTAGTATATTTTATATAACATTTGTTTCCGTACATTTCATTTATAGTCAGATTGAATTTTCATTATGAAATTTAGAGGAAGCTAAAAGCTAGATTAATTATAATGTTATAATTTGAATTGAACTTTCCGACGAAGTTTGGGTTGGACTTGGATTTATAGCACAATATTTGCTTGATGTAGTGATTTTCATTTGTAGCAGATGAATATAAACATACAAAAGGATAGCAACAATAGACGATAAGAGATGGTCTTTTATATATTATTATGATTTAATTGTATCGTTTATAATTGATTAAAACGACTATTAGAAGACTAAAAACCGCAATGTGAACTCTTTTCCTGATGTTGTACTAGTATTTATCTAATACAACTATGTTAAGAACTAGGACTGGTTTATTACAATATTTTTCTCCGTGTTTTCTTTTATATACAATTATGTTGGTGCATTAGGGACATTTGGTTTTCTAAAGTCGCATCTAGAAAATCACTGTATGAGTCAATGTAATACAAGGACATTATAGTAGCACTTGAACATAGATTACATAATTTCAATCCATAGTGTGTGGTGTGGTTTGTGTTGCTCAGTCGTTAGTTTCCTTTTTTGTTTTTTATGTGGTGTTGTTTGTTTGTTTGTCTCTTTTATATTTTAGCAAAGGCGTTGTCAGTTGGGTTCGACTTATGAGTTTGAATTTTCATTTCCTAGCTACAAATACTGATATTAGTATACACAAAGTCAAAAGCTCTTATACATCTTATAAAACATAATCTGTATTATTTCTTGCTTCAAAACAAATATTGTAACCAATTGATTAAAAAATAAAGTAATTTATCACTTGAATATCTGAAGAAAATCGATGACATGTATGCAACGAATTTGGCGAATGTCCAATGTTCTTTCGCAATCTCTTTTGAATGATCGGGTTAACCTTGGTTTGTATTCTATTTGAAAAGTCATGATATAACCTATTTGTTTATTTCAGGCGTTTCATTATCAGTACTGTATTCAGAAAATGTCAAACTTTGACAATGCATTTGTACTAGTTTTATTTTCATAAGATAAACGTCATCAATCAATATGTTATCATTATGCAACACTTGACACATATAATTAAGTCGAACTCTAGTTTATGATAACCACGTACAGAAATGAAAGTAGGTTGTTGTTTTATGGAAATCAAATTCAATACATTGAACTTTACATAATATAAAACGTGTTTTCTACAACATTTTTCTAAACTGCTACCGTCTGTGTTCTGTAACAAGCCCGTGTCTTTGTTTTGTAAGTGCGAGGAATACATTTACAACAAGATAAGCCAATGTTGTGATTATTTGCCCGAATTTGACTATCATGTTTGTCTTTTCTTGTTTCAATCACTTCGATGTTTTACCCAAGTCAATACCTTTCTCCTCCAGTGTCAAAGGATATATGACTTGTCATTTATTTCAAGATACTGAGCCAACTTATTAATTTTTTGACCGACGTTGGCTAAACATCTTGTCCTTTTGGGTTGTATCAACTTTAAATTCTTTTAATCAGCTTTAGATTTTTAAATACGTTCGTTCACAAGCATCAACAAGAGGACATCAGTTGATATGGTGGATCAAACGTAGTTACATTAATGCTATAGTAATTTGAAATAATCCTGTTTTACTTTGAGACCGTTAAAACAAATGATTTTTTCGTGCATCAACATGATCACAATGGTTCCATTGTTTAATCTTTTAAAGTTGTTTTTACGTTTTCATATGTTTCACAATGAAAGATGGAGAACATACAAAGCATATCCAAAGCGTAAAGACAGATTCAATTCTTGTCTATGAATTAAAAAAACGTGCTGTCTATGTTGTTTAATTTGGTTATGTTATGTGTTATGTTACATTGGTCATGTTGGTTATTGTTTTCTTTATGTTTTGTTTTAATTCATCATGGTCATTTCTACTTTCCGTTTCGAAATGAATATACAATGTATTTCCAATATCGTTTTAATGACAATAAAATAAACTCGATTTAAATGATAACCATCAGAATTATAAAATATAAATAATATATATTCGAGTTAAAATACCATCTTCATCAAGCGCCCTCATACTTTTCTTCTGCATGCAAAAAAAAAGGGAAGTGCCATGAAAAAAAGAATTACTTATATTTCGCACACTTGTTAATGTTCAATGATGTTGAAAAAAATAAAACAAAGTATACGAAGCTGATACATGTCAGCTATAACACAATGTTTAATATTTAATTTTCTACATAAGGAAATGTTCGTATCAAGTCAGTTTATGTAAGTTGTTATGAAAATTAAAGTTAAACCTAGTTCGATAGCTCACATGTATCACAGTCGTACACATTTTAATGATGCAGCGAGGACTAAAAATGCCCATCGATTTTGCCAAATACTTTGGAAGTAATCTGTTACTTGGAAAGACAGTAGTTTGGATGTCCAAAAATTCAACATTGTAGTTTGACAAGGTCAATGATCAATCATGTCAACACACGTTCTAACTACTGGACTGATAATATCATTGGATACGACTACTCAAACAACAGTGGTATCCTTATGATGTAATCTGCGTGGTAATAGTTTCATTTGTAGAATACATTTCAACCGAAATATATTAACGACCCTATTTCCAGAAATCAATCAACGTCGTTTGATAAATTTAAGGAAAAGTAATTAAGATTTTCCGAAAATACAAAGTGTAGTCATAAATAGATAAGGACTAAAAACACCGGTTTTCTACGGTCGATTATGTATTTCCCTCTCCTACGTATATTAATTACGGTGAGTCAGATAAGAGGTGTATATACTTTGGTTTGATAATTGATAACAAATAAGACTACCTTTGTAAAGTTCTTCATATGTATTTGTGGAAATAACCGTTACGTAAGTTCCGTTTATCATTTATGTTAATGTGGTTAATGCGAATGTGTAAAAGCTGAAAAATAAAGGTATTTAAATAAAAATGTGATCAACAGTTTATCATAGAAAAAAAACCATATTAGACATTCGTTTATTGAATAAAATCAGTTGACATTTTTCACTGTATTGTACATAAGGTAATGCCAGTATCAAGTAAGGATTATAGCAGTTGATTTCTATTTGTTTGATGTGCTTCACTGATTCATTTTATAAAGGAATGTTCGTTTCTCATTGCCTTTAATGTTTCTTAATTTTTTTTTTTTTTTTTTTCATACTTTCTTGGCCATCACTTTGTTAACTAAGGTTAACCCCGTATAAAATAAAATAAAACAACAAATGTTGCTAGCTATGAGTTGACAATCAATATTGAAAATACACTTTCACTGTATTTGTTGAAATAAAAGTTTTATAATTCTGTTGAGGCATTAGTTTCTTTCATAAAATGCAAAAATCGTAAACGACAAAAGCATACGTACAGACAAGGCGAACTGTTTGTTTCTGTCAAATTTAAAACAAAGCTAAGCTTATAAGTTGCAAATACACTCAACTTATGGTATTTAAGGTAGATGGGGTGTCTAATCCATAAGTTATAATCCATAGAATTTTTTAATAATTTGCAAAAATTGTAGTTTATATCATGCTTTTTAGAAAACAACAATAAAAAGAATGGGTCACGGGGCTTATTTTCAAGCTACATGGTGTTCAAAATTGACAGATTTTGTATAAATTATGCATGAAAAACCTTATTTTCTGCATAAAAGCGTAAACTACACCATAAAATTTTGAGATAACATATGAGAAGATAGCTTTTATAGTATACTTTAAGTGTAGAAAAAGAAAAAAAAATGGGTCACCGGACTCGTTTTCTTGCTACATAATAAAATAGGTAAATTCCTAACACATTCTATTGTAAAAGTACCTTTATCTGAATTATCTGCCCTTGCATTTGAGTTGCATTCCCTTATGTGGTGAAGTTGGAAAAAAATTAATCAAACAAAAGTTTCTATTTTTTATAATATACAACCATGAATATGTTAAAACATGTCATTTTCTATATTGGAATGAAAGTTCTTACACAGGAATTTACTACTACTCTCAAAATTTTCACATTCTATTAAACATCTAGACCTTGTTTTCTGGTATTTCCAAATTTAAGATGGAGGAAGACACCCTTTCTACCTTAATTCCGTTTATTTACTGTGTCATCATTGTTAATTGTAGTTTTCAAATTGTAAGCCAAAAACGAAAACAACTCTCATATTCCTGACTTGATATGGGCATTATGTTTGCACCTGTCCTAAGTCAGAAATCTGATGTACAATAGTTGTCTTTTGTTTATGTAGTTTATCCGTGTTTCTCGTTTCTCGTTTTTTATATAGACTAGACCGTTTGTTTTCCCGTTTGAATAGTTTTACACTAGTTATTTTGGGGCACTTTATAGCTTGTTGTCCAGTGTGATCCAAGACTCCGTGTTGAAGCCCGTACATTGACCTATAATGGTTTACTTTTATAAATTGTTATATGGATGGAGAGTTGTCTCATTGACACTAACACCACATCTTCCTATATCTAATTACTTTATATAGAGAATTAAATATTAAATATGGTTTGATAGCTCACATGCACAACTGTCGTATACAGTTTAAAGATGCATTTTTTTCGATATCACAAACTGGTCAAAACATTTACTAAATTTTATCACCGGTATAAGTAAATAATTCGTAAATATAACTCAATTTGCAGACATCTTATACGTTCAGGTATTTTACATCCAATTTTTTATGGTAATATTCTTTACAAAGCAAAAAAATTTCAGTATTCACCTCAAAAGCTTACAAAACCTTTAGACAGACTTATTAAGAAGGGTTATAGTTACGATACTGTTGTCATGTCATTAAAGACTGCATATCTTGGCTTTGATATTGATTCACTTATAGGGTCTTTGCATCGGAACGAAACACATTTATTAAAAAAAAAAACAGGTGTTGGCATGACACGGGTTATATAAAAAAGAAGATATGGTATGATTGCCAATAAGACAACTATCCACAAAAGACCAAAATGACACAGACATTAACAACTATAGGTCACCGTACGGCCTTCAACAATGAGCACAGCCCATAACGCATAGTCAGCTATAAAAGGCCCCGATAAGACAATGTAAAACAATTCAAACGAGAAAACTAACGGCTTTATTTATGTAAAAAATGAACGAAAAACAAATATGTAACACATAAACAAACGACAACCACTGAATTACAGGCTCCTGACTTGGAACAGGCACATACATAAATAATGTGGCGGGGTTAAACATGTTAGCGGGATCCCAACCCTCCCCCTAACCTGGGACAGTGGTATAACAGTACAACATAAGAACGAACTATAAAAATCAGTTGAAAAAAGTCTTAACTCATCAGATTGACAAAAATACAATTGGACGTGGCCGGGTACTTATACATCCCGACAAAAAAGACACAATGAACATATCTGAGAGTACTCGCAGTTATCTGACAGCTAGTTCAAAGCCACTAACAACTAATACAAAATCATGCATCTAAGACTAAACTATCAATCCGTACACATCCAACATCCAATGGATTTAGTGTAAAGACGTCATAAACAGCCAGAGAAAAACATGACCTTGTGCAATGCCAAGTAACAGGTATCGACAGATTGTAGATCCATGAATATGTATATAACATACTAATAATATTTAGTTAGCTTTTAATTTATTGATAACAAAATCAGTATTATACCAATAAAAATAATATTCAATGATCTTATTACAGTGTTGAATAGGTAACCTTTTAGAATAAGTTTATTTAAAGGAGCGACAAGTTTACATGGATCATTTCTAAATTTCCGGGCACAGTTAACAACATTTCCGTAAAAATGAGGATGTGCTATCCCGTTTGAAATAAGTTTTATACAGATACAACTAAACTTCAAAACCAAATCTTTATATCTATGGGAAAATTTAGTAAAGGTTTTAAGTAATTTATGGTAACGATATCCCTGGTTTAATAATTTACTAGTAATACATAGGTTGTTCTTCTCATATATTTTATGATCGTATGATACCAAACCCTTAACGGGAGGGATTGTGCCTGATATTCATATGATGAAGACATACTCTTTCAATCAGTTTAATTGAGGTCTGTAGCTGGCATGTCAGTTAAAACAACCACTGAATTACAGGCTCCTGACTTTGGACATGCACATACATACATAATGTGGCGGGGTTAAACATGTAAGCGGGATCTCAACCCTCCCCTTACCTGGAACAGTGGTGTAACAGTACAACATAAGAACGAACTATAAAAATCAGTTGAAAAAGGCTTAACTCATCATGTCAATATACGTTCTGACTACTGTACTGATGATACCATAGTGTAGGAAAACCCTACAAGCAGTGACATCCTTTTGACTTAATCTGCGTGTTAGTGGTGTCATTTTAAAATACATGTAAACCCGAAGATATTGAGAAACTCTATTTCCTTAAATCAATCAACGTTATTTTATAAAATGAAAATAAAAATAAATTTCCGAAAATATTAAGTTAAGTCATAAATAGATAAGGACTAAAACACCGTCTTTCTACTGTTGATAAAGTACGTCTCTCTATTACGTATATAAGTGAGTAAGATAAGAGGTGTAGATATACTTTGGCCAGCTAATTGGTAAGTTAACATACAAGACAAACTTTGTAGAGTGTTGTATATTGATGTGTGAAATTAAACGTTACATAAGTTCTGTTTATCAATTATTTTACGTTTTGTTAAGGTTGAATGTGTAAAAGCTAAAGATATAAGTTATTTAAATAAAAAAATGAGCAACAGTTAATGATAAAATAGAAGTTTGAAAAAAAATCATATTGGACATTTTTTTTTATAACAAATCAGTTGATCATTTGTAATGGTCTTGTACCATAACAAAACCCTAACAAGTTTGTAAATAATACTAATATTCGTATATACTTATTGTTATTTAGAAAAAGAGGGAAGAAAGATACCAAAGGGACAGTCAAACTCATAAATATAAAACAAACTGACAACGCCATGGCTAAAAATGAAAAAGACAAACAGAAAAACAATAGTACACATGACACAACATAGAAAACTAAAGAATAAACAACACGAACCCCACCAAAAACTAGGGGTGATCTCAGGTGCTCCGGAAGGGTAAGCAGATCCTGCTCCACATGCAGCACCCGTCGTGTTGCTTATGTGATAACAAATCCGGTAAATAGTCTAATTCGGTAGGTCACATTCAGGAAAGGGAAGGGGATTGTAGTTACGACGTAAGGAACATATCCGATATCATTTGTTATACGGTTATACCATAACGGTCAACCAACTCGTGATGGCGTCCGTAAAATTTACGAAGGGATGAACACATTTGTCTATTATTTTGTATTTTGAAATAATGCGTTCGGTTTGTACTAAAATATCATGCTTTGGTGGTCTTTATCTGTACTTTGTATCAATAACTATCAAACATTTTGACAAACACGTTTGTTGTGATTGCCCTTGAAGCCATTTGCATTGCAACGATAGCTTCACTGTTTATCTCTTTGCAATGTGTGCTGTGCTTTTCAATCTTAATATTTAGTTACAACAGCTGTTGCAATGGCTTGACACAATGTGTTATATTAAACACAATTACAGACATGTTTCTCGTATTTAGTTTTAATATCACTTCTGTATCTTTTGCCTCTCTTTTACATATGTCACACAACTATCATAGTCCTGACTTATTACAAGTCTTTCGATATGTAGAACATTAAGGATTAAACTTGGCTTTAAGGCTTGCTTAATTTGAAGATGCGTGGCACATACTGAAGGAAAATGTAGCCAAATACATCGTTAGTAATCTTTGCGTTTGCAAGAAAGTTTTGTGTATGTCAAACTATTCAAATTTTAATTACGACCATGTCAATGATAATTCATATCAACACATGTGTTCTTTCTATTGGGCTTATTATACCATCGATTAGGACACATTTACAAGCAGTTGTTTCTTTGGTGCTTTTTTTTTATTTTTAAGTTCATTGTTCGATTGACAAACCTTGTTGCCATGAATAATTCAAAGTCGTATTATAAATCACAAAAAAGTAATTCGCATTTTCCTTAATTTAAATACACAAAATCTAGTCATGAATAGATAAGGACTGAAAACACAGCCTTCCCATTGTCAATTTAATTACTACTACCTTTTGGAAATTATATAAAGTACGTGGAGTCACATATGAGGTTAGATATACATTAGTCTGATAATTGGGAACATAAAGAATAAAGTATGACTAGCACTTCATATTGATTTGAGGATTTAAACATTGCGTAAGTTATTTAAATCATTTATTTTACGTATTGTTAATGTTGAATGTTTTTAAAATAGCTAAAGAAATAAACTAAAAATGTGATCAACGGCACATCATATAATCATGCACAGTTATATACTTTAAGTTGTGCAATCCCCCTTTCTTTCTTTGGTTATATATAAAAGTTTGTTTTATGAGTTTAAACATTGCCATAACGTGCAGAGGTTTGGCTAGCCACAAAACCAGGTTGCACCCTCCATTTTGTGTCAAAATGTTCTTTACCAAGTCAGGAATATGGCAGTTGTTATTTTATAGTTCGTGTCTATGTAAGATTCATTGTTGTTTGTTTTTCTGTTGCAATTTTGTGTTCCGTTAATCAGTTGTTTTTCTCTTAAAGTTGATGTGTTTTCTTCGGTTTTAGCTTGTAACTCGTTTTCTCTCAATCGATTTATGACTTTTGAACAGCAGTATACTAATGTTGCCTTTTCGAATATCGATTATCATTTGCTGTTTGTTCTTTGTACATCGGAGAAGTTAAAATAATTCAACGACATCGAATGAAAGACTTGACATGCTCAATTGCCATTCTTTACGTGTGTTTTTCGTATGTATTTTACCCTCTTGAATAAGATTCATATGAGCAAGTCCATGTGATAGGGTACAAAAAGTATTTTTGATAAACTTTACCGGACACGTTATTAAAGTGTGTTATGATATTTTTGAAAAAAAATATACATTAATGTAAACATTCATATAATTGTCAATTATTTCACGAATTTGTTAGTTAAAACAGAAAAAAAATCCGCAGAGATATCTGATTTTTGGGTATTTGAGCAAGTGTAAAATTATTTGTTCCACGGACTAATGCTATATTGACCAGAAACTTTAAGTCACTATAGAGGCAAAAAGTCAATAATTTTCATCAGTTCAAAAGTTTTAAAGAAAGGCAGACAACATTTAAACATGAAGGAAAATACAAAAAAAAATATGTCATCTTGTGTTCTAGAAATTTAAATTTAAGTTTAAGTTAAGTTATTTTATATTATATAGATCAACCGTCCGTGCACGGGATTCAAACCGTGCCCTGTTTGTTTGAATTTATATCAGCATCGGAAGCGATAACCGTATCCCCACTGCTACCGGTGTTAACATGATTAATTGGCAAATCAAGACATTTAAAATGTCCTTTGAAAATGAATGAAATATATGAAAAAAGCATTAAAAATCGTAATAAAACTAAAAAGGGAAAGTGGGGAGGGGGGGGGGGGGGGGGCGTATAGCCCACAGAGTCTGCTACCAATAATTATGGACACTTTTAAGAATTTTGTAAAATTTTCGTTTTTGTACCTTTTCACATGGACTGGTTCATATTTAAGGGTTATTTTCACTCTTTTTTTAATTTAACACAAATGTTCACATATGTTTTGTATTGCAGACGCAATATCTATACATGCTTCTGTTTCTTTTAGATGAAACGGAAACGGAATGGAGACTAAGAAACCAGAATTGAATGAAATATGCCCCGGCTTATTCAGTATGAAATTAAACATGATGCATACATCAAATCAAGCGTGGATCGATAATCGGAAAAAAGCGTTAAACAATGCAAAAGACAAAGAACATCTTATAGTTCAGGATGTTGTTGAGCTAATGGTGATTGTAGTGGATAGTCCATCACAAAAACGTAGAAACAAGGCAACCAATATTGAAAAGCTTGAACGTAAGATAAAGCATAACCCAAATCATTTAAATACATTAGCTGACCTTGCAGTATTGAATAGAAACAGCAATTTACCCGAAAAGGCTGCCATCTTAGAAGAGAGAATAAATGAAATATTGAATAGCAGCGATCCAAATGACATCATTGAAAAGGCAATAAGTGTCCTTGAAAAAGGTTATGCTGCTTTATTTGAAGATTACACCGGAAGCGGAATTGAAGCACAGCAAATGTTACTAGAGTCTTTACAACTAATCAAGGTTGAACAAAATACTGCTGTAGGAAAGAAGAAAGGTGTTCTGAGAGAGGCTTCAAATTGCATACTCGATGCACGACGACGGATGTTTCAAGCACTAAACTGTAAAACAAATGACATTTGGAAATTTTACTATGCAATGGCTTACAGTAGAATGTCTGACATTGAAGTGGCCACAAGCAACAAAACATGCATAAGTGAGAAAGCTGTAAATCTATTCTGGTCAGTAATTGAGAACTTATCAAAAGACAACGAATGCTTCTCTATTTATAGAGCTCGTTCATATGCGTATATTGGCCATATTCTTATTTCCACACATAAACCCTCCGATGCCTATCCAAGTTACAGCTCATATGAAAATGACAAACAGTTTCAAGCCCTTCTTGGTACTCCGCTGTCTTCTTTCCAATGTGCATATAATGAACTTTCTAATGATGAGGTTGTTCTTAGTCGTGAGGGGATGAGTCTTTGGTTATTGTACAAGTTCGGTCCGGCTAAAAACATCGAATATCTTGAAAAGTCTGAAAGGCAATTATCGTCTTCCATATTACACAACCCTTACCTGCGCCGGTTTGACTTTTCGACCAGAATGAAGGTCTATCTGGAAATGTCCTCTTTGGAAGGTATTCCTCTTGAAAGAAGAGAAGATTTATTAAAGAAAGCGTTAGCGGACGGGAAAACGTCAGTAGGGCTAAATTTGAACGCAAGGGACGTATGTAAACTCGCTGAAATTTGTCAAAGACTAGCTAAGTTTCCAAATTTTTACCGGAATGGACCAAAAGCGGTTACAAACATTGAGTACTTACATGTAGCCCTTGATTACCTTAACCAGTGCTTTAAAGCAAAGGGTCAAAATTATTTCACAGCATACACATTTGGGTCAATTTATTTTGGTTTAGGCGAATTTAGGACCGCATCAGAATGGCATAAGAGAGCATTCATGATATCAGATTTTAAGTTAGGAAATGGAAATATCAAACCATTATTGTTTTCGATTTTGAGTTTGGGAGAGGGATCAAATATGTATGTCGAGCTCATTCAGGTGTTAACATATATAGCTAGAAAACGGAAGGACGTACAATTCCTTCGTACGTTAGTACCAAAAGTTCATGTGGAGGACTATCTAAGAAGTCTTTTAAATTTTTTCATTTTCTTACAAACCTTTCCACTCACGGCAGAGCAAGTTGAAATTGCAGAGACTTTGAAAGGTTGTTTAATCAGGAAAAACGTCTTAAAAGCTGACCATGTAGGGGGTAGTCAGTACACAATAACGACCACTCAAGTCGTAGAATATGACGTAAAACCGGAAATTGTGTATCAACGTGTTCAAATGAAGACGGAACCTGTGGATGTTCAGCACAACTGGAGTTATGATTTCTGTATTATCACGAGTGAAGTCAATACTGGTTGGGTTCAATGCTTTCTACAACATCAGTTGAGCACACCAATGGTCGATAGCGACATGATCTTTACAGGTAGATATACAATATTATATTATCGAGCGTATCTTTAATACCCATTCAAATTACAATATATAGGTTTAAAGAAGTTTCTATTTTAACCCTCACAAAGATGTTATTTTTGGTCTAGAAACATGGATACATTTCTAGCAAACAAAAATATTACACACAAAGTGTCCATTTTGCCTGCGGTTGCAGTCGTGATATATGTATACATTAAATGCCGTATGTATGTAGCCATACATCATCCCTGTTTGCAAATTTACACCCGAAAAAGTGTTTGATATATAATATATGTTTAAAACCACAATTGTCGTCTCTCAGCAATGTGCCTTATATGTGTGTTTTGTGATTCTTTAAATTTCAAACCATGTTCATCTTCTTTGCCAAAAAAACCCAGTTTTTTTAATGTGCTTAGCCAGAATATCACTGAATTATAAGCCGTAAGGAAAACCCTTATAGTGTGATAGTAAATGAAAGAACACATGACTAGAATATTTTTTGTCAATAGATATATCCAAATATATTTTTATTGATTAAAATAGTTAAGAAAAGAAACAAACGAATGTATGTATTAAGTGAGCTTATTGTTAAAATATTTGTAATTCGTTTTAGGTTTTCCAGGCATTGATTATGACTCCTGTTCAACGTTATTGGAGACGACTATGAACGGTATAAAGAAAAGTCGGAAAAGCATACTAGTTCTTTCCAAAGACTTTCTGACAAGAGAATGGTGTCTGTTGAAACAGATAATTCTGAAAACGCTACAGAACAGATCGGACTTTTTATTTATAATTTTACTTGAAAAGTGTGATGTGCCATCGGAGATAGATGATGCACATTTATCGTACTTTGATTTCACTGATGAAATGAGGATTCCTTTTGAAACTCAACATCTGAAGTTTGCTTTAGTTGAAAACTGATTGATTGAAAACAAAATCACATGTTCGCTCCATTTTTAATATTATGAATTCTGAAGGCGTAACTGTGATTTTGATTTGAAGAAGAGCAATAATAGTGTGTTTTTTTACCTTTTTGTTTGCTGTGCAAATGTTAATGATTTGTTTTTGTCATGAGGAGAAACCATTCGTTATTCAATGGGTATTATTCATATGCGTATTCTTGTTTTTTTAAATTTCTTAATGTGATCTGCATGTGTAAGCAATGAGAGGGTGTATGCAATTTAGCTGATAGGATCTAAAAGTTAATATTAATTGCTTTCATTATGACTGTTTATTAAGAAATGGCTTAATATTTGCAACGCTTAAGATGATAAAAAAAAACTTACAGGAAATCTTCTTAGCTTCAAATGATTCATTTGCATTTATGTTTTACATTGCTTACTTATATAATACGAAATTGCTTATGTCCAAAAGGAAGATTATAGACGTTTGTCGTACAATGATTGACAGTCATTAATTGGTGAAAGTATACTTTGTATGTATTCAAAGTAATCATTTTGAAGACGAGATTGATGTAATAGATATTTAGATAATAACAACCGTTTTTTACTTTGCTTAAAGAAATATTTCATTTATATATATATGTGGTCCTAAATAAAACGATAGAATATTAACAAGAAGATGTGGTATGATTGCCAATGAGACAACTCTCCACAAGAGACCAAATGAAACAGATATTAACAACTATAGGTTACCGTACGACCTTCAACAATGAGCCAAGCTCATACTGCACAGTCAGCTATAAAAGGTCCGAAATGACAAATGTAAAATAATTGAGAGGACAAAACTAACGGCCTTATTTATTTACATCAAATGAACGAAAAACAAATTTGTAACACACGACAAAGACTGTTGACTTAGGACAGGCACATGCATTAAAAGTCTTATAAAAAGGCTTAACTTATCAAATGGATAAATAAAAATGCATACAACAAAAACACTGATTAGACGTGGCCGGGTACTTGTATATCCCCAAAAAACAAAAAACAAAAACACTGATCTGAAAGTACTCGTAGTTATTGACAGCTAGTTCAAAGCCACAAACAATTTATAAAGATATGCTTCTAAGACTATAACCGATCAATTCACAACCAACATCCAATGAATTTAGTGTGAAAAAGGCATTAACAGTCAGAGAAAAACATGATCTTGTGCAATGACAATATCTAATTGGCCGATTAGATAGAGACGCGCGCGGACGGTTAACACCAGGTAAACAATTGGAAGTGAAGTCGGGAAAAAAGTAAAGACCTTTAAAATGATTAACGTTTACACTATTTTAAGAAATAGCGTAAGAACCATTCAATTGAAAAGTCCTGTAAATTCAGATATAATGGCGTGGTTTTTTTTTATCACTGCAAATAAAACAACTGAATGGGTATCGCAATAATTAAGATTCTGATATCTGACACATAGATCGGTATGCATTTTCAAACTTGCATTAGACGTCCATTCTTGAAAAATCGCAATAATAAAGGCACACAATAATTCCTGAATTTGATGTAGCGCGTTGCAATGCTGGTGCAAGAATTAGCAATTTATTTTTGAGCATTCATTTTTTCGCCGGGAAATGTTGTCAAACTGATTTTGATCATTTTAACTCTCTTGAATTATCTTAGCTCCTGATAAAGAAAACTAGATTTGATGTATGAATCACACATTAGGAATATGTTGATGAAGAAACTAGAAATCATATAGGTATATCTTACATTAACCCATACTAGGTTGTTGAAACCTATTGTGTGCCTGCTCTTGTATTTCTTCTGTACGTAAGCTTTACAGCGTTGCCTTTGTAGGGCACAGAGGCGGAAGTTCAATCTAAATCGTTAATTGAATAAAAAAGGAGGACGTTTTCATCAATGGAATATAATAAAAGTAGATGATGCTATCTACAATAATTTCTCTGGCGAAATCATGTTGATTGAGTTTGTCATGTCACATATGGGTTCAATCACAGTAAGATAACTATAATATGTTAAAGGTAATAGATAAGGTAATACCAATTAATGCTAAATGTAAACACGGTAAAAGCAGCAAACCTGTGAACCGTTGAAAACGATACGTAATACAACATGCACAATTAATAACTGAAATTATTATGCAAGAAGCATGTCATCATCTTAACTGTACAAGAGGTAAATATTAAGAAAAACACTGAGTTGTGGATTTTCTTTAAAAACATTCTTTATTTTAACAGATAATCTAATTCTGAAATTACAGCATGTTTTCTACTGCAGTTTGACACAATAATTTGCTCATTTTTGGAGTCAGTACGTACACTGACCGTTATTTGTTTACCTCCATATCGTTTGACTCTGCATGATTATTGTCTTATTTGAAAACATGCCCCGTCTTCTTTTTCCGAATCTTATGGTTGTTTTCTGATTTCAAATCGTAACTCATCTCATACTATTTTTTAATAAAAATGTATATACATGTATATATTTGTATACTATAATTGTGTTTTCTGTTCGCCTTGTTCAATTGTTCATTTGAGGCGGAGTTCATAAAAGAGCTCATATATAATTAAGAAAGAATAAATAACACTAGTCCGGTTGTTAACTTTACGTTCCGCTATATAGATGTTAACCTAGCTAGCTCTTACCGAAAAATCAAATTTTAGTAAATATAATGTACGCCTATATCTTATCTAAATTCAAATGTAGTACAAGATTCATTTAAGTATGTCTTCACTAATGGTTTACACCTAGAAGAGGACAATAGATAAGAATGAAACTTTACAATTAAATAGATAAACTCATCATAAATACTAGTATTAAATATTGTAATTACGGCAGACACGCGTTTCGTATACAATAGTCTCATCAGTGACGCTCGAATCTCCAAAAGTTAAAAAAGCCAAATAAAGTACGAAGATTCATCTCCATACATTTCAATTTAGCAGCAATCCAACTGAACATGCATAAGGGATATGTTTTATCACCCAGTTGATATGATATTCTACAACTTGTATTTTATATTGAGCTTTATTGTCATAGGGTTATTGCTCATAAGGAAGCCGTTCGACGAAGAATCCCAAGTATTGAAGTTTAAGTTACCCCTTTCGGCATTTTAACCGTCTTAGTCCCAATTCGGTTCAACGTGTTAAAATGTCTATTTCAAATCAGAGATGACAAGTTTTCATAACAAAATTATTTAGTTTTATACAAATGTTACCTCCCAAATAATTCTTATCGCAAAGTTAGGATTTACAAGAGCAATGCAGTATATGATCATCTAAGCATTCCAATGAAGCTGATATTATCGCTGTGTTAATTGTAGGGTTGCTGTTTCTGTGTCCCTGTATCAATGCTGTCTGTTATAATTCATTGTTTGTACTGAAGTCGTTTTCCCCAAGGCAGTGTCATTTTTGTACCATATGAATCGTACGTCCTCTTTAATATACTAGCTTCCCTTTACAAACGGTGTACACAACCTCATTAAAGTTGACTTTGTTTTCCTTTCTTAAAATTTCGAGACCGTACGCAATGTACGAATATGTGCTAGTTCAAATCTATTTCCAAACTTGGAACAAAATGAATCAAGTCGTAAATTCATACTTATTAAAGTATATATTACATTGTTTTGTTAGTATTTTAAGCAGTAACGTAGTGTTTTTTGTATAATATTTATAATATATGTTAAAGGTCATCAATTTATTGAAAATATATATGAACAGACATACGTTTTAACTTAAATGTCCTCTATATGGGTATATGCCAACTTGATTTGAAGTTCATTGTATAAAAATATTAAAATATATACGTGCTTGATAGAATTTACGAAGTAACACTAATTATCGAATGTCAATATGTATTTTTCAAAAATTGAAAAAATGACATGAATCAACAGGGAGTTATTATGTAGTTTTTGTCTGGTTCATAATAGAAATATAATAACTAGTCAATAAAAGAAGTTTTGTCAATATTATTGTATAAATCAGTTGACAATTACCAACTTTCTATTATTAATGTCTTAATGTGCAACGAATTATGTGTACTTTTTTCTCCAGTTTATCTCGATTTACATGTACATTCGCACATAATATCGCAAATTTTAAAATCATCAATCAAGGTAAACAAAGGTGAAAACAAAAATCATTCAATTACTGGTATATGTTTAGCCATACTAGTATTTTATCGATGGTGCATAATTCAATTCAGCATTTCACTAGTACTTGTCAAAAAACTTTTATTTGAAGCGTTTATCTTCAACTTTCAAACTGAACAAGTATTCAGTTAATCAATTCTATATATTTCTATTTGAGTTTCTAATGAGTCAACAGTTATCTATTAATGCAAATATGTTGGGACGCATACGTTCATACATGTACCTTATTTTTGTTTTTACAATATATTTTCATTTCACTTCTTTCATTACAGAATCTAAAAATGTAAACTCATTCTGTTTCTCATAAGGACGACGACATGTATTTAAATAAATTGAAATTCGACGCAATATGTCCCGGTTTATTCCAAATGAAATTAAAACTAATGTGTACATCGAACCAGGCGTGTATCGAAAGATTGTTTTACACAATGCAAAGGAGAAAGATCACCCAATAGAGCATGTTGTTATTGATTTGATTAAAATTGCATTGGATAATCCATTACGTAAACGAAGATATTTACCTTACAATATTGAAAAGCTTGAACTGATAATGAGACGTAACCCAAATCACTTAAATGCATTAGCTGACTTGGCTGTTTTGTACAGAAATAGTAATTTAGTAGACAAGGCTATAACAACTGAAGAGAAAATAGATGAAATATTAAAAGGCAGGTCATCCAAATGACATCAAAGAAAATGCAGTGTGTGCACTTGAACAATGGTATGCTTAGTTGTTTGAAGAATATACAGAAGACGGACTTGAAGCACAGCAAAAGTTATTAGAATGTTTAGAAGTTATCAAAGTTGAAAAGAGTACTGCCGTAGGACGAACCAAAGAGTTGCTTTGCCAGGGCTCCAATAACGCAATGGGTGCACGAAAACTATTGTTTCAAGGTCTTAGCTGCAGAACAACAAACAGCTTCGTAGAAAAAAGAATTCCAGTGTGGAAATGTTTGCAAAGGGGATGCAGTTTCTTGCTAATACTTCGTATCCCAAAGAACAATATCACATTTGGGAATTTTATTATGTAATGGCTTGCAGAAGACTGCCTGGCATTAAGGATGCCGCCTACAACAAATTATCCATGTGTGAAAAAGCTGTTCAACTACTCTGGTCAGTAATTGTGAATTTACCAAAAGACAGCGGATGCTTTACTATATATAGAGCTCGTTCATATGCATATATTGGCCATATATTCATTTCAACGTCGGACGCAAATCCCAAATATAGCTTATTGAGCAACAACGAACAATTCCAATCCATACTTATGAGTCCAATGTTATCCTTTGAATTTGCAAATGCTGAACTACAAAATGAAGAGGTTTTTTTTTTTTCGAGAGGATATGAGTCTATCGATATAAGTCAAGTATGGCCCGACTAGAAATAATGAGAAAATCTATGAATTTCTAGACAAAGCTGAGAAAGTGTTATCGTTATCTATATCAATAAGCCCTTACATGCACCAAGTGACTTTTTCGACAAGAATGAGAGTGTATTTGGAAATGTCCCCTTCGCAAAGTCTCCCCTTGATAGAAAGAAAGATGTCTTGAAAAAGGCACTAGAGGACGGTCAAGCTCTAATAAAGATTAAGATGAGCGTGATGGATATCTATACAGTCGCTGAAATTTGTCAGAGACTTGCTTAATTTCCAAAATACCGATATGCCGATTTCAAAGTTTGTATTTATCTTTGACAACTTATACTCAGAAAAGCTTTACAAAAATGTTCATCTATTTCTATCATCTTACAACATGAACAATTGCCCTGCATGACCGAAGACATGATAGCAACTATTTTACATGTTAAATTATTATTATTTATTTGTTTATATTTACTAATGGAGGTTGTGTATTTTTAGCTCAAGTTTGACTTTATGTGCTGGTGTATTATTATTTTTATTAAAGGGTTTGAAGGGGGTGGGGGGGGGGGGGAGCACGTGTGGTAACTGAAAATTCAGAAACACAATATATTGTTTTGTTTTCCCCAAAAAAACTGTAAAAGATTTAAAAGCACAATTTTCTACACAATTCTGTAGTTGGTCAGTTTAAACCATATATTTGGTATTTACAAAATGTGAATCTTACTTACAGACCATGGAATTTGTCAATACATTTTTGTTACCAGACTCTTGTTTTTTCAATAAATGGTACTCATACACCGTGTTCATGGTCATTTTATATTTCTTATAGACAATCTAATATTGGTGTCACTTTTTTGTAACGTCGAATGTTAAAATTATTATGGTGAACTCATTGACAGCACAGGAAATAGCTTTGTAGCCGCCTCAACATTCCCTAGGTTATGTATTATATAATATAGGTATTAATACTGCAATACCTTAAACTGTTTGTCCTAAAGGAAGGAATGAGATAGTTCGATGTGCGTTCGTAGCAATTTTTAGGCAGATTTTTTTTTGTTGTTGATTTTTTTTTGCGTCATCATCTAAATATATTTTTATATTTTCATCCAACTCACCTGTATTTTGAGACGAGTTCAAATTAGCACATAATGTGTATTGTGACAAGAAAAGAAAAGAATAACACTTTATACATTTGCTGCGTTAAAAATGTTAAAGGAATTTTAATTTAACGATAATAACTCAAAAAATTTAAAAGTTTGCAAAAACCGAATTTAAAAAAAAACTATTTCCTCGAGATATTAGGAAATGTATAACATTAAATACATATATTAATAACAATATGTTCAATGTTAAAGCGATAAAACAAAAATATACACTTTACCCATTTCGAAACGAGTTCAATGTCTGAATGAAGTTTCTTCAATTTTTACAAAAATAAGGCCGTTAGTTTTATTGTTTGAATTGTTTTACATTGTTATTTCGGGGCCTTTTAAAGCTGACTATGCGGTATGGACTTTATTCATTGTCGAAGGCCGTACGGTGATCTATAGTTTTTATTTTGTGGGTCTTGTTTGTCTCATTATCAATCATACCGCATCTTATTTTTTATATCAACTAATAGATCGTTTTTGAAAAAACTTTGGTTACAGCAAAATAACAGTATTTTACTCCTTTCGTCAGAGCTTTCAAATATTCCATCAAAGGTATCACATTGATATTTGATGTATTCATATTTACCCTTCCGGAGCACCAGTTTTTGGTGGGGTTCTTATGTTTATAATCTTAAGGTTTTTATGGTGCGTCTTGTGTACTACTGTTTGTCTTTTTCTTTTTTAGAAATGGCGTTGTCATATTTGTTCGTCCCTCTGTTATCTTTCGCTCCTCTTTTATTCAAAATAAATTAAACAATCGAAACAAAGAACGATAGGTCCTGCACTTATTGGGTGCTCAGCACATGTCATTTTTTAACACCTAAACATATGATCACATAATCGACATTTTTAATTTCTCCTAAATTATAGGTTAAATGTCAATGTTCTCTGCTTTTTGCATATCTTTAATTTTAAAACAAGTTATGCTCTATGTGAAGAATTGGAAGATTTCATAATAGTTGCCGTCATTCAGAAAAATATGAGCAGTCGTAATCATTAGCACTATACTATCGAAAGTCTCTTGAAAAGGAAGTAGAAATAAATGTTAAAGAGTCTGGGTCTAGGTCATTCATTTCTGTATTTAAAAATAGTTTAGGCAATTTTACTCTTTTATTTTATTATTTTATCCAGTATTTTCTATTCTCAGACTGTTGACTTTGCCCTACATTTATCATGTTATCTATTTTAATTTGTTTCCCAATTTTCCTGAATTTTTAGCACATCAATTTCTTCTGTACACACCAACAATGGAAGTGTATTTGTATATGTATTTGTTCTGATGATTTTATGAACTAGCTGGACCATGTAAAGATCATGGATGTAAGCTAATAAAGTGTAAGTCGGTGACTACGGAATACAAAGGTATTCCGCATTCACCGACTTACCCTTGCATCCCTTTATATGTACAGATGATTGAAAACAGCGAACGTAAGTATATAAAATAACAAATGTGGATAAAGTGTCCCTCATGTATGTATGATTTCTTGATTATGTAAATCATTAAATTACTGTATCCAGTAATATTTAACCTCATTCTTTTATTTTCCACATTCATTCTTTACTTTTTGGCACCCCATCATTATTTTTTCATTTTGATTCGCTCATTTTTCTCTTATCATTATTTTTTTGCTAGTTATTATTCTCTATTTTGTAATCGTCATCCAGACCCTCTTGTGTGTATTAACAACAGACTAAAAATTAAACCAATAATTTCAAAGCTCGACTTCAAATGAATAATTTAGTCGACTTGGACTGGATTTTTTCTGCCAAGCCAGCTTAATGAGATTTTTCGTGAATTTGAAAGATCGTATTAAAAATCAAAACAATAAAATTTTCCACAGTGTTTAGATTTATACAAGTGATTATAATAAATGATTAATTGAACCATTCAACCTGAATGAACTAAACCTATGAAAATTTACTGACTCCATTAAGGTTTAAATAGGTCCTTACATACAGCTTATTTTATGCCACACTCCAGAGAGAGACATTACATGCCTACCTTTTAGTGATAATTTGTTATCAATGCTTCAAAAATAATTTCATTTACATATTACTGTATATTTATGAGAGTATAACTAAGGAAAAAGTTTTAATTAGGGCAAAATATAAGAAATAAGGTGAAACAGTCTGAAAAAAGCTCCTTAAAACTTAGTTCGATTTGCTCTGTCTACCTTTATTCTTGGTTAGAATCCTTATTCAAGGACATTTTCGCTCAAAATTGCTGTGTTTTTGAGACTCAGTCCGCTGAGATGTTTCACTTTAATAGCCTGATATTTTAACAAATGAGAGTACATACAAGTTCAAATGTGCATGTGCAGCATCTCAGTCAAGTTTTGTCATAACTAGTTCAACAGTTGAAGAAAAATCTAGGATAACTTTAGATGACATCTAGAGCGATTCGAACAACACTTCTTCGAAAGACTCGGCCGTTGTTCAAATCCACCAACATCATGATATAATAAAGTGTTGACCAATACATAATCAATTATTTATCTCATCTGCCTTCATACAGTTGAATTTTATACAAAAGACGTCTGAAAGATACAACTAATGAACGTCTTTTTTTACTTAATAAGGTCACTTTTGATTTTTTTACTCCTTTGATTTCCTCAAAATTTTAACTATTCAGACTAATTAATGTGGTACCTAACACTATAGGGAGATAACTCTTTAAAGTTAGCTAAACGTTTAAATTACGTTGTGTTTTAAAAGGAATATTAAGCTTCTCAATGATCAAAATTGGTGTTTGTCAAACTGCTATATAACCAGTGTATTGTTTCTGATAAAACGGTTGGTTCAAAATTTTTGAAATTTTCATATTTTTGTTAGATTAATTTTGACAAAATTTTATGAAAATTAAACGAGCCAAATTAATTTTAGTGAAAGTGTTGGATACCACCTTAATCACAATATTTTGGCAACTGTCACATATTTTTGCAAAACATGTATAGCTCTATAACAATTTTCTTAGAATATTTCATTTCTGTAATATTTCAAATATACATTGAATAGCAGGAAATTTCAAAAAAGAATTTTAAGTCTTGCTTTAAAGTACGATTTCAATTATTGAAGATTAACTCCCTCCCATACAATTCCGTCCTCTCTTCTTCCTCTCCTCCTGAAAAAAAGAACAATACACCTCATTTATATTTTATAGTTAAAACTATAATAATAAACAGTTTTAAAAGGCCACTTTAAATAAACTTCCTGTTGGTGGCACCTCATTTCCAGGAAACTTATATATTCGATTAAAATTTACTGGTAGTAAAATGTTTGTCAAATTATTATTCATTTGCCTACTGTAAAAACAATTATAAAAGTATGGTAAGGAAATTCAATTACATATTGTTGACTTCAAACTAAACTTTACAGAAAATTAAATTATTTCTTTTTTCATGATACTTTTTTTTATTGTATGTGGCCTCACCCAGAAGTATCTGTATTTACAGGCTTTATCTAACTGGTGTATCTTTCTGCAGTTGTTTACATTTTGTTACTTCTTTAGATTTTGATAAATATTGTTATCTTATTTTATTCTTTTTATTTTATTTTCAAATTTCAAAGAAATCCGTTTAAGAGAAGTTGCGTTCGGAAAGTCATGCCAACAGAGTTCAAACGAACAAGGGTTAATTACTTCAGAGGCTGTGGATGGAGATTTGAATACATATATGAACACAAAACTCGATCAATCACCTTATTGGATTGTTGACCTTGAAAAAGCATACCAAATAAAGCAGATCGACATATTCAACAAAAAGCAAGGGTCTAAAGCCACAGGTGAATAAGGCTATTGACGTGATCGGATTTATCCACAGGTGAGTAAAGCTTTTGACGTGATGGGATATATCCACAGGTGAGTAAGGCTATTGACGTGATGGGATATATCTACAGGTGAGAAAGGTTATTTACGTGATCGGATATTTCCACAGGTGAGTTAGGCTATTGAGGTGATGGGAAATATCCACAGGTGAGTAAAGCTATTGACGTGATGGGATATATTCACAGGTGAGTAAAGCTATTGACGTGATCGGATATATCCACAGGTGAGTAAGGCTATTGACGTGATCGGATACATCCACAGGTGAGTAAAGCTTTTGACGTGATCGGATATATCCACAGCTGGTGAGTAAGGCTATTGACGTGATCGAATATATCCACAGGTGAGTAAAGCTATTGACGTGATGGGATGTATCAATGATCTTCGAGACATATGAAAATAATGATATTCTAATCTCATCAGAAGAATTTAAACTGACAACGCCATAACAAACTAAACACATAGACGACAATAAAAAATCTAAAGAAAAACGCTACATAAAAAATCTGACAAATTTGAACACATTTGGTTAGTACAGATTCGGTTATAACGGTCAAATCACTCGTGATTTTTATTCTTTTTTTTGTTTCACGCGAGTAATTAAGGTAAAACTTATCAGCTGGAGCTTTTGACAGTTTGTCTCTAGTTGAAACTAGCCAATAAGACTGTGGCGTTTTCTTGTATTTTAGACGGGTCGACATAGTCCAATGATTTGTTAAATCTGAATTAAGGCTAGCTTTTGGAATATATTAATTAAAGGTGAATCGGAATGTTGTCGTTTTGACAATCGGTTGTCCTTTGTAGAGATCTGAGGATTCAACTTAATCTTATTAATCTAACAGTTTAATTCCTACATTTTTATATACTTTTAAACCACAGCCCTGGTGTAGGCTATGAATAAGCCAGTTTTACCAGAGCATTTTCCTCCGCCGATGATAATGCCTTTACAATTTTGTCAATTGTATGAGTTTTATTGCCTTTTTTAATTTACCTACGAGCTCGCTATTTTTGTTATTACTTTTTCGCCTTTCATATTTCACGAAAGTTATGGTGCGTCGCAATCCTAATTTCGCTTTTACTGTCATTAAAAAGTATTGTAGCCCTATGTAATTGTTGGGGCTCTTGCAGTTTACCAAACAGCACATTTATTAATGATCAGCGAAGATCCAATGTCAGTGATATATTTTACGACGGTCTTAAACTTAACTTTAAAATATATAACATTTTCACATTTACAGAAACCCAGTCATATGTTGCTAGTATGCTCGGTTGATAGCTAGAGATCGTGGGTGACCGACTTAAACCGACATAATAGGTTATCGTGGCACGAGTTGGGATACAGCTGCAAAAAAAGGGTACACATAATTCACACTTTTTTTCTAGTTGTGTATATTTGAGATAAAATATTACACCAACATCTTACAGAGTGTAATTCTGTATTTTTAAAGTTTTTGCCAAGACCTTTTTATAACACCTACCAAATAGAAAACTAATTGACTCAAAACTCACACCTAAAAGCGCGGAGTCAGTTTCATTGTGCCCCGAATTTCTTTTCCTTATCTTATCAAAAAGTTACTGTTTATGAATCTTGCAATTTTTTTTCAGTCAAATAAACTATATTTTAGACATTCACACTTTTTACAAGGACTACTACTTCCATATATGACATTTTTATATTATCCTTTAATAATTCACAGATTTACATTTAAAGGATATTCGTATTGTATTATACATTTTTTTAAATGTCCTTGCAGAATATACAATGCCAGGTATATTTAGGTATCACTATAGATGAACTAGACGTCGGAAACCAACAGACACTAAATTCAGTTTGCGCCGAGTTAAGTAGTAAAATAATAAATGTATGTACATAAATGGGATATCATGAATATAAAAAATATAAGACCTTTCAAACGTACACAGAATTCATGCTTCTAAGACAAGCTAAACGGATTCGAAAATGATAGGTTTGTTAATGTCACCAGTGCGACAAAAACAACACAAACCTAAATAACTATGATGCATTGTCAAATTTTTTGGAAAGAAAACTTGAAAGTGATCATAGTACATATCAAACAAAGATAACTTAAAATATATACAGTTAAAAGCAAATTTTGTGTACACAGTTGTTTTTAACATGTTTTATCGATTAAAGCAAATACTTGTTGAATCTTCTTTAGTTCTTCTAACCATAATGAATTGGAAAATGTATTTAAACATTCCGTGTAATATACAGTCATTATTAGATAGTCAAATTACCAATTTGCAAAGTCTTGTTCAAATTTGAGGTCCATATTTGACATTTTGTAGGTCTTTTTTAGCAAAACAAAATAAAATTGGCAGCAAGCATTACCATAATTATTAAAACAGTCTGTCTGTCATATGCATGTGCTGATAAGAACAAGAACGATCATATTGATTGACCATATAACTTGAGCTTTGTGTATCATTCATTTCCGTTGCTGTTCTCTTTTAAAGGGTATAGACAGAAATGGTTCGCCGTTATTTTTTCTTATAGATTTTGACGCGAAATCAATTTTGAGATGCACCTTATTTTCAGATATCATTGTTTGTTATTTCATGTAAAACTACAAATTGTCTATCTTCAAAACTGTTCTCAAAAGTAACTACTTTCAAACAGAAACGGATAGTTTACCCATTTCTGTTTCTTCAAAGTTGTCCTTTATCTATTGCTTTTAAAAGCAGCCCCAAACATGAAGGTTTAAGGCTTTTAAATATTTGTGAAATCATTAAATAATTTATAAAAGATGTAGACAATTTTATTGCTGATACAAATGCATATAACAAAAACTGATGGTTCGTTTTTCCTTGCATTTTAAATCATAAGTAGTAAGTATTCGTTTTAATAAATGGGGTACGTGTGCTAGTCTATATAGTTATAAATACAAACCATAGGTTTTTGAATGATAGAGAGTTCATTTTCGTTTTGTAAGCCGATTAAATTTGTTCTAATTCAACGACGTCGTTCGTTTTTTCCTTTTGTACACGAACACGCGTTCTACGAGCTATATTGTTATACACGGTCTTATTAATAATAGAAAAGTATTTTTTTTCCCGAATTTAACGTCCCTGAAATAAATGTCGCGTACCTATATACTGTATGTTTGTTTTTCATTAGACATCTTTTAACATTTACGTTACCGAACAGATGACGTTAATGATTTTATATCGAGATATGTATGATTATCATTACTTACATGTACGTTACGAAATCAACGCAGTAAAAGTTTAGTCATTTGTGTCTGCTCTTATTACAGTTTTGTGTGTCCTTCTGGTCAGAGTTCAGGTTGTTTCCACAAAAACACTCGTGAGCATACTGTAATAGAAATTTAAAGTCGCAAATGTTAAATCTTAAATTTAAAGTTTGTTAATTTTTACCTGCCCCAATATCAAACATATAAATACGCCATTATCGTTTCATGGTGCAATCTGTATATTGTGTTTATACAATCAAAATATAATTTACATGTATGCCTGTATTTTGGTTAGACCAAAAACGGACTTATTATAACCGACCAGGGACGGGATCAGGCAAACAGCTATTACAATCAATGACAAATTTCCAACTAATCTAATGCGTCAATACGAACATAATAATTCAATTCATGTAAGGACTGTGATATTACGTATTTGTTCTGGTCTAGGTATACTGTGAAGATCACAGAGTGCATTTTTTTTCATATAACAAATCGAAATCTACAGCATATTAGTCTTTATTGAGTATTCAGCTGGTATGCAAAGTTTTCAATTGATATGCACATTTAGTTTTCGAATGGATAAAACAATTATCAAATATCAAAATTAATCTTAGTTTTTACAAAAAGGAATACAATTTCAATTTACCTAAGGTCCTAGAAATATGAAGCCATGACATTTTTGTTGGCATTTCTTCAGAGTCAAATCTGAAATTCCCTTGACGGTTTTTGATGGTAACATACTATTCTTTATATCACTAAAACACCCAAGGTAACCTAATAAAACGCTAAATATTTCAAATGAATGAAGATATGTATACACTAATTATTTATCATATGTTTCAATGTCTTTAACGTATAGTCTACTATTTGGTTTAAACGTTTTCTGATTCTTTACTTAACTATATCGATTATATCTGATTTTTGTTTTGGATTAGCACCTATTTGTTTTATTAAAATCTATAATTCAGACAAAGCAATCGATGTTTTCTTCAACTTTTAACCTTCCTTTCGTTTTTTTGGTAGCAAAAATGGAAGTCCAATATTGCCACAACATACAGACATTTTATATCAACTGTAGGTACTGGAGGTGTTAAGTTTACAAAGTCAAGTTGATTGTTTTTTTCATGTTTTTGAATAACTGAGAACTAAATCAACCAAGAATGAAGGAATTCATTTGAAAACGCAACGCCCATTTCTACGCATGTTTTAATCTTGTTTCTTGATCGAGAATCAGTCATACAGTTAACAGTGTTTTAATTAACACAATTAAGAACACAACACGCGGGGTGTTATCTACTTTTACACAGGTTTCGAAGCGAAGAAAACGCGACCAAGATAAAAAGTAAAATCACAAAAATACTGAACTTAGTGGAAAATCAACTCGGAAAGTCCATAATGACATGGCAAAATTAAAATACAAAACGATAAGTAAACATATCAATTGTTTTGTTTCAGAATTCGTTGCGCCAACAAAATGTACTGCATGGAAGGAATCAAATTATTAAGTATTTCGAAGAAGCAACTCACGTTTTCACATGTTTCAGTGCAATGTAATCTCAAAAACCATTTTGGGTTGCAGATTTTGAGACTTCATATGCAAGTTTTTGCTATCAAAGATTTGAAGCAATACCAGCTTCTTAGTTAACATTATTTGGCTAAAAGTAAATGCTTTGTCAAAAAAGTTATGTGTAGCTCGGGTGTCGGACTCAGCACCTCAATGGGTGAGGCTTTTATTAAAACAAGGAAGATTTGCATATGATTCGATATTTATCTAATTGTTGTTATTCAAACATACCTGATATATTTTGTTATGACTCGTTTCAATCTTGTTTTTTTTTGTTTGTTTGTTTTTGGAACAATTAAATCATCTTTATTGCGCTAAATGCTGTTTAACAATTTACCTAGCTTACAGCTTTAGGCTGAGTATCCCTGTATATCAGTTATTATACATCCAGGGAGAATATATAATAAAATATTATATAAATGTTAGTATTATACAATCATACATAATACATAAATTTAATTAACATCAATATACATTGATTCATTCATTAATTAAAAAAAATTTGTCTGCTTACAAATCGGGAAAAATAACGGATCTACACCGTATCGTTTTTTTATTATTATGTATGTTTACTTTTTCGTTTCAATCTTGTGATGTATAATAAAGCCCATATTTGAGTTAATTAGGTTATATGTACTTTCTATTTTACAAAACGTTTGAAAAGTACTTGTGAAACATCCGCTTTTAATTGCTGAAAACTGATTATAATTCCATCGGTGCAGTAAATGAGTTTGTGCTTACAAATAAAATGTTGACACTTTTATCAATTGGTCGCATACCTCCGTTTTAAAACATCCAACCTGTATTGAATATAACTAACACCTCATAGGTGATGATTAGTGTGATACTTTACATTTTTGTACTTGATAAATCAACAATTTTGTAAACCAATTTTCTTTCCACGCTTTAATATTATATTATACTTTTGATTCGAAGGCAGTGTTTTTCAAATATGTTCAATTAAAACATGAACAATTCCTGCATTTGCTCCTTTTTTGATTTGTTGCGCAACAATAATAAAAATGTTAATTAGAATAACAATCTAACACATAGTTATAGTCAATATATATATCAGCAAAAGCCTTACACAAATATATTTACACTGGTTAACATCCATATGTACAATACAGCAACATATCTGGTTAATGTAATTAACAAAGAGACTATTTTGATATTTGTATCTGTCGTGTTCTCAATTCGGAAGAATGAAGCCGAAATGCCGATATGTTTTGACAAAATTCCTTCTTTCATATAAAAGAGGGACGAAAGATACCAAAGGGACAGTCAAACTCATAAATCGAAAACTGACAAAGCCCTGGCTAAAAATGAAAAAGACAAACAGACAAACAATAGTACACATTACACAACATAGAAAACTAAAGAATAAACAACACGTACCCCACCAAAAACTAGGGGTGATCTCAGGTGCTCCAGAAGGGTGAGCAGATCCTGCCCCACAGGTGGCACCCGTCGAGTGGCTTATATGATAATAAACCCGGTAAATAGTCTAATTCGGTATGTCACATTCATGAAAGGGAAGGGGATTGTAGTTACGACGTAAGGAACATATCCGATATCATTTCTGAAACGGTTATTCCATAACGGTCAACCAACTCGTGATGGCGTCCATAAAATTTACGAAGGGATGATTTCAGCTTCACCATTTGGAACTCTTGGTTTAATAGCTTCCTTGTGAGCAGCTACCCTCTATCAAGAAAATAATGATAAGAAATGCAAGCACGGGAATGTCGTATCAATTGGGAGATATATACCCCGTATGCAGGTCCTGCTGGAACGTTGCTACTGAGAAATAGTAAGTTCATAATTGGAAAGCTGAAATCATCTCTTTTGTCGTAAAGTTTTGTTTTCAACCGACCCTCATTGTCAATTTCTAGATGTGGGTCAAGATATGAGGCCGACTTCACTGTATCTGTAGTATCCTTTATCTATAGTTTGATGGGATAAATGCGTTCAACATATTCACCAAATTTTGAATTATTTAGTGAAAGATCATATATACATGTTTATACCAATGTCAAACCTGATACTGTCTTTTAAACGTATGAAGGGTGTTGTGACTTTGTAGATATGTTAAATATGTTGAAACCTATAATTATACACAAACCATAACTGTATGTTCATGTAAACCAGAAGTAGCTTCGTTTCAAACATTTAGACAATTAAAGTGGAAAGACCTTCAATAGTTATCATCTGAACAATTGGATTTTACTTATGGCAATTTAACATATTAATTAAAATTAAAGAATGAGTCCTGTTAAGATCACTAGTTTTTCATGGAATTAAGGTAAACAATTAATTAACCATAAGTGTGCATCAGTTCATGTACAACTTGGCAGTGCCAATCTTCAAATAGTAAGGAGCTCAACGTTGATTTTATCTAATGTCTATACATATTTGACACAAACAAATATAGTTTATATATACCAGCGGAACAATGTATGAAAGGGGTATTTTACATTGAACAGAATATCTGTAGGATTAAGATAATTTAGTTGAAAGTTCATATCTTCCCAAATCGTAGTTTTTGTTCTAGATGTAAATCCTAAAAAAACATAAATAGAAAGTGTTGTGTTTACCAATCATTTAAGTCTGAACAAAGCATTCTAAATTAAAGGAACATGCAACTGTTTACCACTGAAGATGAAAACAAAACTAGTACTCTGAATAAAAAGCCTGTGTCGCTCACCTGTATCTACTGTTGATTCTGAAATCATGTAAAATAAAGTTAACAAGATATTAAATGGTATTATAGTCCATAACAAGTTTGGTTTAATTTGGCCAAATAGTTAAATCAAAAACAGGTCATCCCCTTGTTGTCTTAAAATAGTTACTGAAGACTTCTAATTATTTATCATTATTAGAATAAGTTTTCAAGTTGTGAATATTGGAAAACTTGTTTTTACAATTTCCCCCTTGACTCCATTAGTATACCCCGATGTTCTATGTTTTGACAGGGCGGCTATCTTGGTAATCGAATACATTTTTCAATCAATATACACTTTTGAGAAAATATGGCTAAGTTTAATGCTATTTGGCCCAGTAAAGTTAAGATAAGATAACAAAACATAAGAAAAAAAAAAAAATACTATAACAAACAATAAATCCTTAATGGGCAATTGCCGATATTGGTAATATTGATTCTTTTTAATATTTTCTTTGCTGACCATGTTGGTTGTTTACAGTTATTTGTATCTGTTATAATATTTATACTGAGAAATGTCTTTAAACTTTCCAATTTAGAGGCAGCTATCCAAAAACGGGTTGCCTGATTTTCTGAAAATTTCAGGGCAGAGATAGATCTAGACCTGACATTTATTAAAACTTAAAATTGTTATAATTAATGAAGAGTCAGGTATGAACACATCCAATAAATCATGCTTTTGATCAATTTTCAACCAGTCGGCTCCTGCATGTGCTGTGTTTTTATTTTTCTGCAACACTCCCCCTCCAATAATGGTATTGCTCTTGATAGCATGGTATTTGCAGTTTAGTAATAATAAGGTCTTTATTAAGTGACATAATTCAATCTACAATAATATATATGAACGTCACTAGATCATGAAATGTAAATCAAGTTTCTTCGAAAGAATCACTACGCATTTATATGAAATACAAGAACGAAAAAGAGTATATATCGTTATATCGTTATAACTGTTTGTAATGATCTTCAACTTTATATTGAAGCGACGAATGTTGAAAAAAATCGTTTTGCTAACAAGTTAAAATTACCTAAATAATTTCTGTAATTTGAATGTCTTAAATAGTCTATCCATTATTCAACTTTAGAAAAAGTGTTGTCGTAAATATCAAATATGGTGCAAATGACGTTAAGACAGCCGTAACTGACAATACATAACTTGCAAAGAATACCCCACTGCTAATGCGGTAAACATATCTCATAACTAAACTAGCATTATTTGCACGTGAAGTATAGTTGTGTTTCGTAAGAAGATAAATATTTGGCTGCATATCTGCTTTTTATTACGGTTTAAGGTCCGGATATTTGTCACACGTAAACCGATATTGTTGTGGTTTCTAGTTATGCGCGAATAAAAGAAAGTCATTTGTAGTATTTGTCATACTGATTTCTTGTTCATTTTAGAATTTCCGAAGGCTTGCCATTTGTTTAATACATGTTATGTTGAGTATTGCTAATTATTCGTTGATGATGAAATTAACCGTTAAAGTGACTATCATTGCAAATTTCGCTTGATTTTCAGGTGTGTTTAATTTGTGTTGTATTCAAGTAAATAGGCAATTTCACTATCTCGTAAAAACTGACTCCGTAAGATGCCAGTTTACGCCATTATTTTGTCTCTAGATCCAGTTTTCACCGGTATTCTGCCGTTCGTTTATGCCTTAAGTGAGCATGATTCCACCTCAAGTCTTGTTTACATGGGTAAAATGTCAACATTCAACATCTTTAGTACGAAACCCAGCCGCTTCATTTATCTGTAGCCTTAAAACAGGATGATATTGACAGTTGCTGTTATGTTTTTTAATTTTTATCTATACAATTTATACAATTCGAAATATAAATTTAAGAAATCGCTCTATTTGAATTTGCTGAGACATAAGTTTACTATAAATATAAGTCTTATAAAGCTTCCCCCATGTGAATCAGTATTTTAACAACATACTATGAGCTTTGTGACAAAGCAGAGTTTTGGTGTCTCCAAATTTGGCTAACAAAATTAATAGCTCACAGTGTGCCTTTGATTGGAAAACTTTGCAAAATGACAAGCTGGAGCCAGTTGTCTTGAAGGAACACATAGCATCAGATATCCTTCACTATCTTAATTGTTCGTATAAAGAGAATACGCATCCCAGGAGCATGTGTTTGCTAGCAGAAGGGACTCCTTTGCACTGACTCAGATGATTTATCAGATTGACATATTAAGAGTGCATTTCATTCTTACCACAAAAAATGTTGTGTGTCATTTGTTATAAGTTGTTAAACGTTACAAAAGTAGAATCAAATGCATCGTATGATCAGTGTTAACTGACCATGTCTGAATTTTTGAAAACTTCATGCATATGTTCATGATGTTGTTTGTAAACAAACTGATAATTCCAGAAAATACCTTCTGTAGAAGATGCACATCGCTCATCTATCAATATATAATTTTATTGTCAGTTTATCGTCTACATTTGATGCATGTATGAATAGTGATGATAAACCCTTTTTAATGAAAATAGCAGCAATGTAAGAGTGCAATTTTTAGATTTGAGTAATATGTGACATTGTTTTGAGATCTGACAATCAAGACTATACCTCCTTTTCGTTCGTCGGAACCAATCTTCTTTGTGGAAAAAATATTTTTAGATGATTGATTCATTGTTAAATTTAGAAAGAAATGCTGCGTTGCGACAAACATTTTCAGAAAGTACACGATTTCATCGTTCCAACGTGGTATTAAATTCCCATGAAGTATCTAAGGAATTCAAACTTCTAAAAGTGTCCCCTATGCCGCTCCGCTATTATACTTGCTTGACTTTCTAACCTTTTTCATCCGAGCGTCACTTAGGATCGAGTCTAAGGTAAACGAAACGTGCATCTGGCGTATCAAATAATATCCTGGTTACTGTTAGAGGTCGGTCATTTACAAACGTATCAACCATATCGTATATGTTGACGTATCCGCATCTGCAGATATATAAAAAATAATATGTGATCCCGAGCTTATAAATAAGACTATTCTTCATTTAAATAAAAAACTAATTGGAATCTCTTCGAAGCAATCAAACATACACTTTGGTAGTGGTGTATGGTAACAATAAAGGGTTCTATCAACTACTTTTACATTCCCTTAAAAAGGAGCCAATGTAGTGCAGGTGCACGAGTATCGTACACAATCCTTTAATAATCTAGTTCGGTGTGAGCCAAGGCTCCGTGTTGAAGGCCGTACATTGACCTATAATGGTTTCCTTTTTTAAATTGTTTTTTGGATAGAGAGTTGTCTCATTGGCACTCACACCACATGTCCTATATCTAGTTAAAAAGATATTTCAAGATCTTACATGAATAAACACCCAAAAAAATTGAAATCAAATTTACTACTTATATACATGTAACGAACTTTGAATATTGTTCATTTGCGATTTTATCAAGAAAGGTAATAGAAAAGTACTGAGTATCACTCTATTTGTCAAATAACAATTTGGTTCTACGTGAGCACAAGTTCATACACAAACAAATGGTTTTACCGTATCATTCACTCCTATCATGCCTGTAAACTGTTCCAACTATCCGGAACATCTTTAAAAGTCAGGTTACATTTTCCACAAAAACTCGATATTTCCTAATTGTTTTGTAAATTTCTGTATTAGAAATTAATCAGTTGCCCATTCGCATGATTTCAAGTACATAAAATTAAAGCTCGGGATCACATACTGATTTTTGGTATATCTACAGATGCGGATACGTCAACGTATATGATACGGTTGATACGTTTTTAAATGACCGACCTCTGTTGCTAACTATTCGAGTCAGTGAGATGCAAGATAATTAATACAAAGACCTGTTGGATACTTTAACCAAACAAAACAAATTACAAAAAAGCTAACAGATATGTGTCTGTGTATACCAAATTCAAACACATAACGATTAAGTAAGTATAAATAATAAATTAAACACATGAACGCATTACTGTTTGTACTTGCACATTCCACTTCTCGTTGCCTGTTTTGTCAAGCTTTGTGGAAACTTACCCATTCTTCTTTCAATGTCGTACACGTATGCCGCAACCAGTGCTACAACGATACCATTTATGAATGCAATAAATACGTAGCTCATATCTTCCTTTTTCATTGACTCCCAATTTGAATATAAAATATAAACACTCACTCATCTTCTTTTGCTGTTGTCACCGGATAGTCACAATTTAGTACAAAGGAAGATAATTCATAAAGAATCAATGAGCAGTCAGGTAAAACGGTGAACATTCATTCTGAATTTTAACCTACCGTGTATCGATACAAGCTTGAAGATTTTGACAACAACAATGATTTAAATACAAATGTGTCGATTCATGTACAATTTTAAATAAGCGTGCTATGGTATTTTGAGGTTTATGTCTGACGCAAAAAGGCTATGAAATGGAGGTTGTGGGCATTTTATTGTATGAAAAGACCGTCTTTCAAGAAAATGTTTGATAACATACCGTATTTTCTGTGCATCTATTCACATACAATGAACAATGCACATGTAAGAACCAGCGATAGCTTGTATGAAATAGCTTTACACTCTATTTTATTTGTAAATGAGTAATGGAAAGCTTTCTCTTAATTACGGTTTTGATTTTTCGGGCTACAACACATAAGATACTAGGAAATCATTCACATATCGGGTAATAATTCCAGTTTGTTTATACTGATCTTTTGAAGCATTCGCATCATTATTTTGACAACTATTAATCTGATTTGGACATTAAACTGCCGTTCATGTAAGCAGTATAAGATAGCTCTGTAACCATCTATCTTTGGAGTGAAGACGAGACAGTGTCATATTCTAATGATAACATTCTAGATACGATTTCTTCTAAATACACGATGTATTTGATCTTGTATTTATTTTGATGCACATGGCGTTATGAGCGTCCTTAATGGTGATGTTTATATAGATTCTACCATGCATCAAGTGTAATACGATATTTATCCACTCGAGACAGTTAAATTTTCAAATTTAAAAAGCGAGGCTTGCCTGAGCTTTTTAAATACTTAAAATTTAACTGTCGAGAGTGGATTAATATCGTATTACACGATATTTGGTGGTGGAATTTTTTTTCTCTTATGATTTTCTAACATTACGCAGGCAAACTTATTCCTTCTTTTCGAATGATCTGCAATAAGATGTGTTCTTTCTATGTAACGTCATCAGGCATGGTCGCCTTTATTCATGCCGTCACAATAGGGAATTCAGAGGAAAGCAAGAAAATTCGACGTCATAATCGGATTTTAACCAATGAAGTACTGAGATCAAACGAACCACACGTTGATTAAATTTTTTATACAATGGGTGCAGAAAGGGATAAATTGACGAAGAATTAGAGAAATATTATTACAGGTTTGATTCTATTGCATACATGTACTTCTATAGACTCAGGCATATCAATATATCGTTGTAAATTTAATCGAAATTTATGTTACTTCATTCAAGTGAGAGGTGTTTCCCAAATCTTATGAAATGATTGTTTTTAAAAAGGACTTAAGCTTAATACTTAAGTTTCGAAACAGGCGGCTTTTTTTCACCAGTTCAGTATCTCGGATTTAAAGAAAAACAAAGAAAACATTAAATGTGTTTGTTTATTCATGGCTAAATGTATAGGGTAGTGTTGAGAACTCACAAAACATGATTGACCCCGCCGCATTTTTTGCGTTTACTAAAATAAGGAGCCTCTGGCCTTGGTCGGGAGACAAATCGAAAATCCCGAAATATTGCTATCAGAAATAACGGATTGGAGCACAAAGACCGCCGAATAGAAATTAGATGTAAAGATTTGGAGAAAACCTTGATAACGGATAAGTAATTTGAGATATCAGATACAAAATATGAGATCACGAATTAAATACATTTGTGTAACTTTCCTTCAAGCCTTCTGCATGTTCAGTCGATAACCGTACTGGAATAGTGTAGGGAAACTCCTATACGTTTTGGATTTAAAGATGCTAATCCTGATACCATTTTACATGACACATTGTGCTAAAATATCTTAATAAGTATTTAAATTCTTATAACTTTGTTATAACTGTGTATAGTAAGGGTACTATTTCGACTGTTTAGATTGACAAATTGGTTAGTTGTTAATTTAAAGTACCGAATATGATCTTAATTATTTATTTGTTAAATGCCACGATACGGGTACATGGGTCTCATTATCAATTCAAATGAATACCTCGTATTTAAACTGCTACAGTGTTTTAAATAGCCGAAGAGATTCATACCGATTATCATTATATTTAAATGTATTTATATTGACAATATCTCCATGAGAGCAACTTCTCATTGTGTATTCATTCTGGAAGGAGATATACATACAGAATTAGAGAAATTATACAGTAAATATACTTATTGTGTACGAAAAGCGGACTTTAAAAGGTTCATTCCCGTATTGCTATAAGTTTCGGTAAGATGTTTATTGTTAGACTGATAATACAACAAATCTATGATTGACAAATTCATTGTTCACGTAATTAATGCATGATTACACTTGAAATTATATGTGAACATATGGTAATAATATTTTAGTCTTAAGGTGACGAGACTCAATATTTAAACAGAAAAGTTTTTTTATTCCTTTTTTTATTTAAATTAAAACTGTTATCAAACTTCGAGTATGCCATTGAATCAATATTCCTTTTAGAGCCGTATCAATCTAAAACTACGAGGTTCAAATAATATTTTGACCCAGGGCAGATGAATTTATCATCCAAGGATTTTGGAAATAGTACACATACAATGTATGCATACAATCCTCAATTGATTGCATTAAATATTTTGCACAACTGCGTAACTCGTCGGTTTTTGGGAGGTGTTTTTAATTAGTCAATAAAATACTCAATTGTTTATATATAGACCATCGGTCATTTTTTTTCTTATATCATCGGACAAATGTTCGAGACATCTTGTACTAGATAACGTTATACAAGGCAGCCTTCAAACAAATTATTATCAACAGAACAAGACCCGAAATGATGCTGTCACACAAACTATTATACAATGCAATACACATAGATAGTTTCAAGATATTTAACATGTTTAAGGGATAACATACAGTCTAAACACACAAATCAAAAGAGCTATTTTTAATTTATGTTTGATGACTTTTTTTATAAACACTAGCCGAAAATTCAGAAGCCCGTAATTCAGTGGTTGTTGTTTGTTGTTGTGTTACATACTAGCTTTTTCGTTCATTTTTCTCTCTCATAAAATAGGTCGTTAGCTGTCTCGTTTTTATAGTTACATATTTGTCATTTCGGGGCCATTTATAGCTAAAAATGCGGTGTGAACTTTGTTCATTGTTGAAAGCCTAACTTTGACCTTTTTTTTTAAATATAGTTGTCATTTTGTTGTATCATTGAAAATCATACCACATCTTCTGTTTATAAATAAATATAAATACATGGTCCTAAAATAATTTATGCAAAATAAAGCACGAAACATTTTTAGTTTGTTTACCGTTAGAAATACACTTTATTTTTCTTTTGAACTCGAGTTATGTGTTATACATATGTGTAATTTCTTTACCAGTGTTTCAAATTTAAGTTCATAGTAATTATATGTATCACACCTAAGTTTCAAAATACCATAAAGCTATTCAAATAAGTTCAAATAATATATTCAAATGATTTTTTTTCTTTAGCTAGAATCAAACATGTATCTAGATTTTCGTTTTCCTTCTTCATGTTTTTAAACATCAATAATCTAACACTCATATTCATGACAGGGTTTTACTGCCTGTTTAACTAAACAGTTCAGAGTCCAGCACAAGATATGACTGATGATCATGAAATCTAAAACAAAAATAAATAGAATGCAACCATGATTTGAATATACTTATTCAAACAGACCAATACTATTCCCTTGGTTGAACGATGATTAACTTATATATTAGCCCTGTAAATGATTGATACTCATAGAGGTTTGTCTTAAAATTTCATTATGAAAATTCTGGATAAATACATTATGTTAAAATGGTAACCTTTAAGAATAGGTTTATTCAAATGATCGTTCATTTTACTCGCATTGTATATTGTACGAGGTCGTTAAATTAACTCATCACAGATACCAGGATAACAAACACCCTTAAAATGTTCATGTTTATATAAACAAAATCCTGTTCGAGTGCGTTCCATGCTCCAAAATTCTACGTCTTACAATTTTGATATTGATGCGTAAAACTTGGATCAATACGTTTGTATATCAAGTGGTAACACATAGTAATAACAGACAAACTTGACAATAAAATGATATGAATTAAAGTAATTTATTAAAAATTGTTATCATATTGAACATTAATTTATGAAGGTCAAAAATTAACGTGTAGAAAAAAATGTTTATAACGTTTTCAATTTCTCTCACAACAGTTAACACATTTCAGTTTAGCCTGAGTGTTGATATAGGTTATGTACTATTCACTTGGCCAATCGTCTACTGACATCATGAGCAACCACATGTGGATTAGTTTGTTTAATGAATGATCCAAAAAGGTGTAGATCGACACGGATTATAAAAGAAATAATATTTGGTTACATACGTACCACTTGGCTTTATATCATCAGATGAATTAACGATATTTTTGTTTTATATAAAAGGACACTGGTAAACTCTTAACCAATGATTATTTATCATATATTTAATATATTGTAGTGCTGTCATATATGGCATCATCCTCTGCGAGTTGTGGTGTATGTGAACGACGAACCATCGACAAACCATCAATAGTCTGGTGTACAGAATGTGAAGAAGGACTATGTGAAGAATGTCACGAACACCACAGTTTATCCAAAGGAACCAGAAACCATAAAAAAATATCAATTACTGAATACAATAAAATACCTATTGAAGTACTTACAATTTCTCAATTCTGTAGCACACACAAAGACAAATTTATACTTTATTGCAGAGAGCACGAATGTCCCTGCTGCAGTAAATGTATAGTTAAACCATAAAGAATGCCATAATATCGACAATTTTGACGATGTTATTCAAAATGTCAAAACTTCTAAGGGCTACTACGAGATTGAGGAAACATTGATTGAAGTAACAGAAAATTTACAGAAAATCCGCCAACAACAACAAGCCAATCTGTTGAATTTGAATGAAAAAAGAAAAGAATTTAAAAAAGAAATGAAAGAGACAAGAACAATGATTATAAAACATCTAGACAAGCTACACGACGATTTTATAAAAAACTATGACGCTTTTGAAAAGAATGAAAACATGAAAATTCGTCAATTTTTGTCATCATTAGAACTGCAAGAAAACGAAATAATCAAATACCAGAAAAGCATTGCAAACATCAAACGATATGCAACTGACTTACAGCTTTTTCTTTCAATTAAGCAGATAGAAAAAGACGTAATGAACAAAGACAATATTCTACATTCACTAATTCAAGACGAGACTTTAAATTATCGTGCTTTAAGCTATAAAATCAACACTGCTATTCAGAATATCACTTTCGATATCAAAATCTTTGGGGAAATATATTTTGAAACTGAACCATGCGATATTGTGCTTAGTAGAAATAAGACAAAACAAGCTCAGATACTGGTTCCAGACGTAACAACAAGCTCCCTTGATAAAATAAAGCTGCAGAAAAGAAGACAGATAGATATGCAAGGAAAAAATATCTGTGGGTGTTGCATACTACCGAATGGTAAATTGGCGTTTACTTACTTTTGTGACACGACGGTTAAAGTGTTCAATATCGACGGATCAAAAGTCAATGAGATCAAAATGCCGTCTAACGTTTACGATATAGTCTATATAAGGGCAGACAACACATTAGCTGTTTCATCTGGTACATCAAGAAAAAAGTGCGTTACTATTCTAGATTTCGAGAAGGAAGAAATTAAGAAAACAATTTTACTAGAATCGTCTAATTTTGGCATATCACTTAAAAAAAATAAATTAGTCTGTTCCAGTAAGAACAAAGGCATACTAATGATAGATCCAACAGATTGCACTACAACTACCGTAGTCCGAGCTGAAATGCAGAACGACTGTTATACGGCAACATTTGATGACAAAATATTTCACTCAAATCCGACAACAAATGCCGTTGAATGTTTTAGCCTCCGAGGTAAACTTAAATGGACATTCAAAAATAAAAGCGTTCTGAAAAATCCCCGTGGTATTGCTGTCGATAAAGATGGTAATGTGTACGTGGCGGGGATGAACTCTCAGAACGTTCTTAGTATCTCTCCTGACGGAAAACAACATAAGATAGTATTAGGGGCGAGCGATGGTCTTAACAATCCAACTTCGTTGTGTTATAGTAAATCAAAGAAACAGTTGTTAGTTGCGAATTGTGATTACGAAGCTCATCTGTTTGATTTTATTTGAAACATCAGCATCAAGATCAAACTTTGTCTCCATAAAGTTATTTTACCTACTCCGAATAACAATTCAAGTTATACCACTTACAAAATAAGTAAATTGAAAATAATTTTGTATTCGAAATTAGAATCATTTTTTTAATTGGCTAATAAATTACAACATTTTCACAGATTGGATTTGATAATTTTGACTTACACTTTTGCAATTCATAGTTTACTTTATTTGATATGACAAAAACGTCCATAAAGTCTAATTAAACTAATTGACCAGATTTCTGTGAAACATACTTTTGGTTGAACAAATTTCCGTACAAATGCAATAGGTCATGTGTGTTTAAGTAATACACAGTATACGCGTTTCTGTTTCGCCTGAGTAGCAAATGACTTATATTTTAAAGACATGTGAAATTTAATGATTTGAACAACTAAAGGTCATTACATCAACTTAAGAATTCTCAAATTCCATAACAGAAATGGTCAGCCAAATATGAACAACCGTACGAGATGCCTTAAGCTAGCCATACTTAAGAATTTAGCTGGCCATACATTAAGGTTTAATCCACCAACTTCCACACAAGAAAATGCCTTTATACTGCAATCTGCTATTTTACTATACAGATAAAGCTATAAATACGTATAAACGTTCGCTTTATACGTCAATGACCTCAACTAATCTATTAGCCCCGCCTACTTTCTGGAACTACTGTATTTCACCAACAACGTCACGTCACAACCAGGATAATGTGTACTAACAATAGTCATTTTTTATAGATTTAAACTTGTTATGTCTTCTAATTGGTAAGTTATATACCATGTTTATTAAATTTTATTTTTCTCTTTCTAATTCCTTAAAATGTGGACGTCTTGCCGCCTGGACTACGCTTATAAAGAAATACCCCAAAATGATACCCCAAGAAGGAAATTCCAAACGCTTTATTTTTTAAACAATATTTGTTACATATTTTTTTTCATTTTAGTTTTTTTTATCGATTTCAGTAGGAAGATTATATATGTATAGTGTCTTGAAATATGAAATTTATTTGTATCGGGCGGAATTGCTCGGTAAAACCGCGCGTCTGGCGTACTAAATTATAAAACTGGTACCTTTGATAACTATATTCTCCCGTTTCTTTCTAAATACAAATACATTACATATTTCAAGACACTATACGTATATTGTCTAAGTACTGAGAAAGGAATATGACAGTTAACCATTCGTTCCATGTGTTTAAGCTTTTGATTCTGCGATTTAATTATTTATCGTCCGATTTGAACTTTCTTGGGAGTTTTGTAGTTTTGTGATTTTACTTTCTGATAAAGGACACAATTTGTCAAAAACGAAACCATGAATATGGTTTTCTTTTTCAATTGTGACTTGAATAGAGAGTTGTCTCAATGGCACTCATACAACCTCCTCTTATTTCTTTGCCCTATCAATTGTATGAATAGCATTTTTGAGAGGCAAATCAGAAATGTGGCGCAGTAACTTAATGTTGTTGAAACTCGACAAACAGTGCGTTAAAGGACGAAAGAAAAACACAACTAAATTGATATTAGCAATACGATATTAATGATTTGCTATACCCCATTGTCCTTCAGTATCCACATCCACAACAAGACGCCTCATTGAGAATAGTAACCAGCATAATTATAGCCATTACTATGTAATCGTTTCCAAATATTATATATAGTATATAGGTATATTTGCATTTATAAGGAACTAAGTTACTGTAATGTCATGCGGTTGCATTGATGACTTAAACAGTGTCAGAAATCTTGCAGTGATGCTATTATGTTTAGAAAAAAATCTTTTTAGAGAGAAAAAGCTGTAAAATGTGACTTTTATATCACTTTACCATTATCATGTTACATATTATAGAAGTAGAAAAATAACGAACGCCAAGATAAATTTACATCGGGAAGTCAAAGGAGTAAGTTCGGTAAGGGCCATATTTGGCCCCAATTATAAAGTTCATAGTTATAAGACAATAATCTTTTTAAGTTGTCTTAAAGACATGTGAGAAAGTTAAACAGGACTATTTTTGTCAAATTTTAATTCTAACACGTTGATTTTTACATCCCAAAAAGGTCAAGATAAGGGATTTTGGTGAAATTTGATAAAATCAGCTGGATTTCAACCAAATCAAGGACTAGGAAACATAGAGCGAAGGCGTCGACAAACTTAATTTTCAAATGAGACATGTGAAATGTCTGCGCAAACACTATTTTAAAAGATCTTTGTTGTCGACGTATGCGCTCTATGTTTCCTGTCCAATAATCTATGGAAATTTAACCATTTTCATTGATTTTTTTGTGAAAAATCAATATGAGTACAACTTGTGACGTCATAATGAAACGCAGAAACGTAAAACTTTCAACAAAATGGCTTATTTCCTATCTAGTCATTGTATTAGCTATAATTTATAGTGATATTGGTCAATAAATCCGAATTTGAAATTTACTCTCAAAAAGGGGGCCATTTTAGGACCTTACCGAACATACTCATTTGAAAATTAAAAGCTCAAACTCATCACAAGAATGGCAACAGCGTCATATTTCTGACTTTGGAAAGTTATATCCTTATGTTGAAAGTGATGGAATACACCTGGTTGTGTAACTAGCAAACCCATGTATTTGCACATAAGCACAATTAAAAAAATGTGCCACAGAATAACAACTGATTTGATGGATGCATAGATACCGAACCACGCCAAAAGGACTTTATCAATTACATCCGCCAAACAGAAAATAAACAGTTATATAACAAAAAAAAGACGAATTCCTTAGACATTTAATATTGGGAGGTCCTTTATCCAATCGCAAAATTAAAAGCTTGAACCCATAAAACAAATGTGAGACAACTGTAAAATTCCGAACTTGGTACAGGTACTCTTTAATATTGGAAATAGTGGATTAAACCACATTGTGACCATTTTCTGTTAAGATTGTATGTGCATGTGTCTATGATAAAAAAAAAAACTTAAAAAGTATCAACTTCTACTTTTGTTTACTATATCCGGAAAAAAGCAACAAATGGATGATTCGTTAAACAACTAAACAAACAATAACATATACACGTCATATATAAATCCTAGCCCTGTATTGTACAAGAACGACACGCTGAGCTAGATTTAAATGTGTTAGCTGACATAAGGACATATTCACATATATATTTCGGACGCTAGATGGATGGTTAAACAAAGGAAGGTATAAAATCTAGAGAATGTCATGATTTCTATTTTAGGGTTTCTATTGAATAAGACATATATCAGTATTAATTGTTTGTCTGTAAGAATCAAACGGCAGAGCATGATATTGGGACGTTTCAATAGATTTACTTGACAACACTACACATATCCGGTTGCTTTGGTATATTCTGTAATTACGGTCAATGACAAGGTTTCAAAACTTGATGTTAACCATGCATCACTATGAGATGTCAAGTTGATTAACATATGCTCATCAATTTTCAAGCATCCCACACAAAGGTTTATAGTCGGTGTTGTGGAGTTTCCCTTTAATGTAAATGTGTATCAATTAAGTCGATTTAACACGTTGCTGTAAAAACCTCCGAAATAAAGTCACTGTTATACCAATGTAACACAATATGATTTTATATCTGTATTGTCTAAAGTAAATTAAAATCCTTGTAATGTGAAAAGTGACTGTCTGCTTTACACATTTTATTCTACATGGTTGATCACAAACGTTTTCGCATCGTTGGCCATTTCGTTAAATCAAGGTAGTATTGTAAACGAATTGCTGGAAGATGTTCATGGACCGGAAAGTATAAATCAAAAACGTCCCCTTTTAAAGAAAAAAAAACCCCAACCTTTTAATAATAAAAACGTTTGCATTAACTACGAAAATCATTTAAGTTTGATTTTTTTACAAACTAACATATCCTTAATGATAACGTTAGTTAACGTGTACTATTAAAATGTCCTGCTTCAAGGGTTTGGATTTATAATAGTCTCATTAGTCTTGTTTAATCAAAGTCGTTGTATCATAAAGACAATCAAGAAATGTTAGTATGCGTTTTCTTTATTTATGATCCATTGAATTCATCACATAGATATCGGCTAAAATTATGGGTTGATTTCTTTTAATGAAATGAAGAGGACAGCACGCATGTGAACGACTACGACATCTTCAAAGCACGCTACCATGTGTACGGATGATGGACATAAAGTAAGTAAATGAAACAGATGAAAAGAATATATCTGCAAAACAATGATAAATATTAGATGCGAAGATTTCGATTTAATTGCACCTTGTTAGTAAGAAGAGATGTTCATTTCGAGAATGGACATTTCAAAGAATATTTTTTTAATACATGCAATAGAAGACTTAAAAAGGACAGTTTTATTTTAGAAGCTAATTTTAGTATTTATCGAATGGCGTAGAACTTGTTCATCAATCAGAAAGTTATACTTTTGATTGATGTTTTTTTTTAATTTTGAAGTCCAATTGGCCTATGTTTTTTTTACCATCTTTTGAAGAATCTCGCTAACACAAGATTTAGGAAAATCTGTTGAGCTTTACAATGCTAGTTGATGTTTGACATATAGATCTTTTGAATAACTTAAATTTTAAGTTCATGTACTGCTCAATTTAACTTTAAATCTACATGAACACGTCATCACCTTCTTGAATAGGTTAATATGTGAAAAGACTCAAGAACAATAATAACTGTCATAAGTTGAAAGCATAAACTTTCAAAATTATATGCAAACTGTATATTAACTAGACACAAAAACCAAAGAAAATTGATGACGACCATTTAAGTAAGCCAATTTGTATTATAAAACACAAAACAAAGAAATACCCACAACACTATAAACATGAAAAGCTGATTATAAAAAGGAAAAAAAAAACAAAAAAAGAAAAACAGAACATTTTGGGCATATTAGAAACATCTCTACATTTATTTGTAACCACTGACATTCAACCATGTCCAAAAACAAATTATTTGCAAATATACCGAACTCGTAGAAATTTGAAAAGAGGGCAATTTATTAAACATTACCAATATAAAAGGCCAATACTATTTACATGGTAGATATCAAATGGTATACACACTAAGTCATATACTTATCAATTATGTACGTACTAACGACAAGGGTACCAATGACTTTTCCCTCGTATTTACAAACTTCAAGACGATAATACGTTAATAAAGGTTTAGTTTTTGTTTAAGACTCCCATTTGTATTTATTAATTTTTAATAACATAAAAACCAACTTGTGATTTTTTTTTTTTTTTTTTTTTTTTTTTTTTTTTTTTTTTTTATCTATATAACAATATTACATAGAGTGCAGAGTTACACGCACTTCATATTTAGGTCAGAAACGGAATTATACTAAAAAAAAATTATATCAAAAGATCCGGTTTGTCGAGGTTTGCACGGTATAATTCCGTTTTAATTGACAAGTATGCATTGAGATTAGAGACACATCAATAGTTTTGCTATTTATGACGCCTTAAAAAGAATGCTTCAAAGTTACTAATTACTTAACAGTTCCTTGTTTCAGGTATGATTTATTTTGATACTTCCAAATACATTCCTTTTTAGATGTGATAAATATGTAGACGTAAGGTTAATTAACCTGTTTGGAAGAATAAAATAATGAAAATCAAAATTTTGTTTATTGATGAAAATAGCTTCCTGATTCAGAAATAAGTTTAGAACTTACCAACTTTACGCTAACGCGTTGCAGAGGGGTTTCGTTTACAACTACATCAACTTTAATAATTCATGAATGATATTTACCTACTGTACCAGACCAGTGAGTTTCTTAGATTCTGCAACTGTCTCTTTATGTCAAATCTTTAAAAAATCCCCCTCTTCGGAATTTGTAAAACTGAAAGTTTTCTTCGGTACTTTCCTACCATGTATTTCTTGTAAATGCATCAGTATATTTCTCTTTGTTTTTGGTGGTACATTCCTTACAATTTTACAATCAAGTTAAAAATTTATCATGGCAATTTAATGACACCTGTTTATCAGGAAAAACTAAATCTGACCTAGTTTTTATACTACAATTAACTATAATTTTTTTTTAATCGTTAATCAAAGTTGCAAGTGGAGAAAACAGGTAGGTTTAATATTACAGTTGGTTTTTTTTTGGGGGGGGGGGGGGGTGCGTGTTGCTTAGTCTCTATATTTTTCTGTTTTTGTGAACATATACCGCAAATACTCTTTTATCGATACTTATAATATTAATGGATTGATATTAAAAACAGTTTGTTAAAAATCCGACTAAAAGAAAAAGAAAAAAAAGCCAATGATGTTGCCCTTGTAATGAAATATTCGTAACAAAATGATATTGATAATTGCTAATAATAACTGTTTATTTTTCTACAAAAAAAAAAAAAAAAAACTTCAAAGGAAATGTATAAAACAATTTTGTTTTGTAATGAAAATTGTTCAAAAACAGAACTGTTATGGTCATTTATGTTTATATACTATATTCTTTTATATCTTTTTCAATAGAAGTTTGAAATTATACGTTTCGATATTCATGATTCTCTGATGTTTTTAATTTTGAGAATTAAATGTAAATGTTGTAAATCGATATTCGATAGTTGGTCTTTAAATTCATTTGTTTACTTGTCACGGGTATATCTATAGCTTGCAATTACATATTCTAAAGATAGGTATATATTGTTCAAAATTGATATTGTTTTTGTTTGTGTCTTTGATAAATTGTTGCAAACATGAACAAATATCGTAGATCTCGTTGTATCGGTACTCATATGAATAAATATCATGAATTCATAGAACATTAACCTTTTGGACTATTTTAAATATCGGGTTATTTCTGAAACTAATTTACATACTTTTGATTGTTTATCCCTGTATGCTAACATTGCCCATGTGAAAATTTAGAGTTGTTTGTATAAACATTGAACGACAAAAATATGTGACGTATAAATTTTTCTTTAAAATTGTAACACGAAGATGACTGTTGTACCCATATTTTGAGTATTTTATTCATTAAATCTGTTTAGTTCACATATCATTGTAAATGTAACGGAATATGACGACACTATCGTACAAAGTGAGAGGTTTATCACTATAAAACCAGACTAAATCCACCATTTTCTACATTTGAAAATGCCTGTACCTAGTCAAAATATGACAGTTGTTGTCCATTCGTCTTTTTTGTGTTTTGTCATTTGATGTTTGCCATGTGATTAGGGACTTCACGATTTGATTTTTCCCTGAGTATTTTAGTGATTTTACTTTTTACACATTCATAAAATTAATATCAAAATAATTGAAAGATAAATACACGTTGTTTCTACTTCCAAATATTATGTTCATATTTTCAATAACAACATTCTCAATGTTTTAAAGTCTAGAATGTGATAGGAACTAATTTTAAGTAATAGATTTAAATGTGATATGATTGGTGATGAGACAAATCTCCATAATAGACTAAATGTCATAGAACTATATGTCACAGTACGGCCTTCAACAACGAGCGAGTTAATACCGCTTTGTTAGCTATACATAAACTCTTGAATGACAAATATAACACAATTCAAACGGGTATTTGACAGTCTAATTAATATAAAATAAATCGAACTAAAACCAATATGAAGCTCAACAAAAAACAACCACACAGGCATTACAGGATCCTGATTTTTGACAGACATTGGTGAGATTGATCATGTTAGCAGGATCCCAATCCTCCCCCTTACCAGGGACAGTGTTGTAACAGTGTAATATAAGAACGAACTACGAAAATCAGTTTAATAATGCTGAACTCATCAGGTGGATACAAATAGAAAAATACCAGACACAAACACGAAGTTGACATGGAAGGGTACTTGTACAACAAAAAACACCAAAAAGACACAAAAAATAGATCTTAAAATGTACTCCCAATTACTGACAGCTAGTTCAAAGCTACTAACAACTTATGATAAAAAAGAATGCATCTAAGAGAAAATATCAATCAGTACAGATTTAATATTCAATATATTTAGCGCAGAGACGTCATAAACGGTCTGAGAAAAAGGGGACCTTGTACTATGCCACAAACATTTTTTTTTATTGAACTGTTGTCTAGATAATGACTTAAGATTTGACCTTCACTCAGAATGTCCCCAACATATTAATAGTTTCGACAATTTGATTGACGATTAAAAATTTATACAAATCATGAAATGCTCCGAGATTCAGTCTTTTTTATGCAAAAGTATTCATAATTTTTTTATGCGACGTAAATTATTTACATAATTTTCAACTATCTTTCATGCGACATAAATTGTTTACTTACATTTTGAACCGTGAATAATTATTTTAATTCATTCTGTGTATTTACATTATGCATATCAGTTGATTTATTTTCCCGCAATATCTTAATGTAAATATCTAATATATGTGTGAAGTTCTATAAACATGTAAAGTAAATATTTTTTACAAAACATTTTTGAACATTTTTTACTTAATAAGTTTTATTCATCATGTTGAAAATACTCTTAAATCATAGTTATTTGTTTAAAAAAATATAGTATTTCAAAGTATCGATGGCTTTTTAAGAACATGTATACATATTTTGTACAATGTGTCTCATAAGCCAAATGATATGGCTGTGTATTAATAGTTTTGTGTATGTTTTAATTTGTTGTATAATATGTGTGTCATCCAATATGTGACACAATAATAAAATAGATTATTATTATTATCTTTTTCATGCCAAGTATCGACATATTGATTTTTCTGTGATATTTTGGTAATGAAAATCAAATGAATTACTTCTGGTAAAGGAGTATGTCCGGTAAAACCCCTTTTTAGCCTCAAAATATAGCAGTTTTACAAAATTGTTAAAATGTAAACTTTCAGTTATCTTATGAAGAGTAGAATGCTATGTTTTTGTCATTTTTTTTATTTAACAAACTATATTGGCTACTCTGTTTGAATTTAACCTGCTTTAGACAAAATTGATACCTTATTAATTAATAACGGCTCTAACGCAGCAGCACAAATGAAGGTTCCGAGGTTGAAAGCCATTGTAAATTTTGTTGAAAATTAGTATTTCTCTTTATTTATCAAAACCTTCAACATGTGCAACTGTTTTTATTCAAACCTATGTAAACCACAATGATCCTGAATTATTTGTTTTAAAACTATGAAAAGAAAGTCGGGGTTAGCGGGCAAAATTTATAATGATTATGCATGGATAAAACAAGGTTACTGAACATCTTACCAAATTTTCAAAAACAAGGGATGCGACCATTCTTAACACTTTTGGGTCATTGGTATTAACCGCCTTTTTTATATATATAAATGAACAATTTCAGTGTCATTTTGTTGAAGAATTGTCTCATTGGCAAAAAAATGTATGCTTCTTTCGAAGGCAGATTGTGAGCGTAAATGAACGGTGACCCCATTTTCTTATTTTATTTTTCTATTAAGTATAAGATAAAGCTCATTTATAGAAAATATAGAGAAATCCTATGTTACGGGAAAAACATGATTAAACCCCGCGAGCCCCTTTAAACACAAGTATTCGTGACCACTTTTCAACTTTGTTATGAATTGTAAAAGACCTTTTTTGAACTACAATACTTTTTTTTTCAAATGAAGACTTATTTTTACCATCATCGTCATTATTCATCACGTATACTATTTCTAAAAAGGAAATATTTCATCATGTTGAAAATATATGTACTTGTGTTATTTATATGACGTCACAAATATCATTCAAATTGATTTTAATAAAATAAAAAAACATGTCAATTTGCATTATGTTTTTAAGTGGATAGTTTGGGTGCATGCTTCGACATGAGGCGTGTTATTATATTTAACATATATGACTTGAATATTAGCAAATGACTAATATAAAAAAGATGTGGCATGACTACAAATGAGGCAACTCTCCATAAGAAACCAAAATGACACACTTATTAACAACTATAGTTCACTATGCGGCTTTCAACTATGAACAATGCCCATACCACATAGTCAGCTATAAAAGACCCCGAAATTACAATGTAAAACAATTGAAACGAGAAAACTAACGGCAACATTTATGTATTAAAATCGAATGAAATATACATGTGCAACACATAGACAAACGAAAACAACAGTATAATATGTTATAAGCACATTTAGATATTATGTACGCTAAGGAGTTAAACAGTTCTATAATGTCGATCCTTGTAGTAAAGATATTGTGTTTGATAAACTAAAAGAGGGACGAAAGATACCAAAGGGACAGTCAAACTCATAAATCTAAAACAAACTGACAACGCCATGGCTAAAAATGAAAAAGACAAACAGAAAAACAATAGCACACATGACACAACATATAAAACTAAAGAATAAACAACACGAACCCCACCAAAAACTAGGGGTGATCTCAGGTGCTCCGGAAGAGTAAGCAGATCCTGCTCCACATGTGGCACCCGTCGTGTTGCTTATGTGATTACAAATCCGGTAAATAGTCTAATTCGGTAGGTCACATTCATGAAAGGGAAGGGGATTGTAGTTACGACGTAAGGAACATATCCGATATCATTTGTGAAACGGTTATTCCATAACGGTCAACCAACTAAACTTCAAGTGACTCATACTTTTATCTAACTCTACATCAACTTCGTTTTGATATACAATATTCAACTGTGTCACCTTAATCAGGAACCATTAATCTTATTTTATTTCTCAGTTAAAGATATTAACAAGTCCAGCAGATTACACAGATGTATTGTCTATAATAATTAAAAACATAAAGACGAATAAGAAGTCAGCAGTATTTTTTCTATGTTGATGTCATTGTATAAAAGGACAAGTAGTAGATCGTTTTACTAAGAGGAATCCTTGCATAAGTGAAGAGGAACATTAAATCAATGTAAGTTCTTTTATCATATAGTTTTACGTGTTTTCACAATTATATTTAAACTTTTAAAAATATGTAATGATATAACTTTGCTTCAATTATTAAACTCTTTTATCATTAACAATGATGTTTAATTAACTTGCCTTTAACAGTAGACAATCCTTGTGAAACATGTTGACAGCACAGATTGGGGCAAAGCTATCATGTACAGTCATTTGACAGTAATTCAACTTGCCTATCAGTGATTTGGTCAAAATTTAGCTGCAACAGGTTTAAGAACTGGTTCGACTAGTTTTTAGATCACAGTCAATTACAAAAGCAAAATTGGTCGTAGGAATATGTTTATTCTTAATGCAAGATGTTTTCTTTTTATTCAAAATATCAAAGGGTCAAATCTGTCTAGCAAAACAAAAATATTTGACTGTATCAATCAAAATTGACCATATTTCTACTTGTTTATCAATGTCTTATAGGCGGGTATCATTAATCAGTATATGTGTTAACCAAGGATGTATTGCTTAACACACACACTGACTAACAAATTGTGTCCATATCAACTTTAAGTGACATCATTTATTATTAGAGCATCACCAAGATCTGTAGTTTTCATATCCGAAAGTAAGGGACAAATTAAGGTGCATTTAATTTTTCAGTTTATCTATTAATTAATAAACCAAAAACACTGCAACCAGCTGTACATAACAATTAGGAAGGTCAGCATGTCCTCCTTTTATTCAAAAATAATATTGAACAATTACCGAATTATACTATTTACCGGGTTTGTAATAACATGAGCAACACGACGGGTGCCACATGTGGGGCAGGATCTGCTTACCCTTCCGGAGCACCTGATACCCCAGTTTTTGGTAGTGTTCGTGTTTCTTAGTCTTTAGTCACAATATTGAGTGTTGTGTTCTATCATTTGTCTGTTTGTCTTATTTTTTTATCCAGGCGTTGTCAGTTTTTTTTCGATCTATGGTTTGACACTCTGTCTGGTATTTTTCGCCCCACCGTAGCTGATGTGACTACTCGATATTTTTTAGACATTGTACGATTGTACGATCTGTTGTCGCCAAGGATGAAAAAATTAATTTCTACAAAAGCAAAATAAATGTTGTAACTTGGTTAGATTTCTTTCCACTAATTGCCCTGCTTCACATTCTTGCTAAAGAAAATCTTAAACTTCAGTAGAAAATCTTACAAATTTTCGTTCTTTTCTTAAGGTCCATCCCATGTCTTCTGATGAGGTTCCTACTGTGTCTCTGTCTGACGTATTACTAAAATTGATAGTATTATGAAAGTTGACATTACAAGTTTCTACCCAACGCTTCCTTACTTTGTCATATTTGGAAAGTCCATTTATGAGGTGTTTTCTACTACTTTAATGGGTTTCAATGTCATGACATGATAAAAAAGTGGCACAAAGCCAGGTTCAGGACATTAAAAAATATCAGACTCTTGATGATTGGCTGTTGTTGAATTGTCTTTTGATTTTATTGCCCCATAAGTGGCTCTTGGTTCACTAAATTTTTTTATAACATTTAATTCTGTTTCAACTTGCTCTTGCCGTAGCACGTATGACCTTCGAATTTTTTTGCCAATTCCAATATTGTAAGAATTTCAAACAAGAATATCCCCATCTTGAAACTCTAAGTTTGAAAAACTGTTCACACCCTTAAATCTATGGCTTGTCATCTCTTGTTTGGAAGTATCCACATCAGCAACTGCGCATTGACACCCAGTGACACCAGCTCCACTCATAATTGGCTTTTGCAGCCTGCATTTCTTCTGCTGATGAAATATTATTGCCTGAAGAGACAAACATTTTCATTTTGGAACGCATATGGGCTATTTTCGCATCAAAGAAGCTTTTCCCAGACTGTGCCTCACTATAGTCGTACCTCAGTATCTTCAAACCTGGAATAAAATCACAAATACTAAAGAAAAAATGTCAATTGTTCAGGATTGAAATTAAAAATCTGATAAACATTATTGTTGTTTTTATTTTATTAATCAATATCAGATAGCCTTTAACCTCTAATTATTAAACTTAATAAAACACATTATGACTTTGATGGAGAGTTGTGTCATTGGCACTCATACCACATCTTATTATTTATATTTACCTTTGCAAGATTTGCAGTTTGACATTTTGATAAGTGCAAGCATGCCTTAATTCATATTTTATGTTACTTGTTTTTATAGGTACTAAAATATTTAATTCTTTATTTAACATGATTATTTAAAAACCTCACCAATACCATGCCTAAGGAAGAAACTTCAGATCTGTTTTCTAATCTTAGTTTTTTTTAAATAAAAAAATAAGAGGTAGTTAAGTGTGTCTCGTCAGACAGCATCTCTGGCACTAGTTTATTTAACCAGTGTTCATGTGTTTTCCTCAAAATTTCCAAACTTTTACAGATTTTTCAGATTGGGTTGCACAGAAGAACAACAAATCTATTGTTTTATTTGGACATATAAAAACTTCACTATTTACCTGTTCTTTGACTTATTCAATATAAACTGAGCCACAAACACCCACAATGGTAGCAACCTGCATTATCGCTACGCATAAAAACCTCCTCTATATCCGGCATTTGCTTCTTAATGGTCATCAATGTATTTTCTATGATGGATGCCACAGCAAACAGATCTTGACGTACCCCGTCAAAAAGATGAGCATATGTCCTGTGCTGAAATTAATATAAATATCTATAAAAGCATGATCTGTATAATGTATCATAAGATAAAACTTCAAATCTTTGCATAAATTGTTTAATTTCTTCTTTAAAGAAAAGAAAATTTTTAATATCTAAATATGATTATTTGTCTAGTGTTATTACATTTTGTATCTATTTTATGAATTCATGGAACAGTCATATCATATTCTTTTTAAATCATACAAATGATCAAGTTCAGTTTAACTTGCAAAATTGATAACAATAGTGGTAAGTACATTGCATAGATGCAAATGACAAACAGTATTATAACTAATTGATACCGTGTTTGGTATATAGTTTACATGAAAATTTAGAGATCATTTTTTTTTATATGATAATTTTTTGAAGAGATTAATATGGTCCTTAAATGTTTTTCAGTTGCATGCATGTATATTTGTCATGCTTAAAGAAGTAAAGATATTGAATTATAAAAAAAATGCTTCTGGAATAAAGTTTAACCATGACAAGTTTTAAAAAGATCAAGTTCAAATATTGTTTTGGTCTGAAAAAACAAAATATTGCATTATAATAATCATTAATCATGTTAATTACATGCAATGTATTATTTTCTGGTTTGAAAATAGCTACACTGACCAATTCAGACCTTTCTGGCCGAAGAAATCAGACTGTTTTTCCCTGTAACGCATTGGCAAAAACTTCATTGCCCAATCCATAACTAGTAATAGTTGATGCGGTTCCAGTGACTCCATGAGCTTCAGTCTTGCTTCATCTTGTTTTTTTGTCCGCAGTTGGTGAGCTTTCCATTGCTTGACATTATTTATATCTATTGTTGTTGTTCTGTATAAATCATCCTTGGATTCTTCATCTAAAACAGAAGAAGTGTAAAAAGAATATGATATTAATTTTCGAGTGTTTTCTTTTAAATTGAAAAGTGGTGGGGGTTGGGAATTGCATAATCTTTTTGAAAGCGGTTTTTACTGTCCATGATAAAATTGTTTCCCTCTAGCCAAAATTGGAAAATTAATTGTCAAATTGACTATATACAGTATCTAAACAAGAGGCTCTCAAGAGCCTGAATCGCTCACCTGTAACTTTTTTGCTAAAATCTCTCATCAATGATTATTTTACTTTATATTCCATATCTATATTTAAAAGGGAGATACAGTTTTCTGTTATGAGAATGGAGAAGAGGGATGGGAGAAATGAGATAGTGGGTGGGAGAAAGGAAAATAGTGGTGGAAGAAGGGATAAGACCACCCCTATCCTCCCTCATATTTGGTAGATGCAAACTAAAGTTAGAGAATAGAAAAGACAAATTTAGCAATTTTTATTTTACGCCAAATAAAACAATACTGTGATATATGCAGTGAATTACGTCACGATGACATACCAATCACTACATTCACTGGTGGTAAGCGGATGGTCGTAACTAAAAGTTACGACCATCTGAATATGGGAGACAACTCTAGGGATAAGTTTTTCTTTTCCGATTTTCGTGCAGTAAAAGGTTCATTTGAGTCAAACCGCTTGTCTCATATACACATATCGTGAGTGCATTCTTATTGAAACCAAATTTGATACATAAAATCCTTCCACGTTTCGTTAAATGGTCATTCAAAAATTCGAGCATGATGGTCGTAACTTTAACTTATGATGGTCGTAATGTCAACTATAGTATCTTGGATGATGGTCGTAACCGCCAAAGGATGGTCGTAACTTTGAAAGATGACCGTAACTCATGTATTTAGACGAACTTTTATCAAGCTATTTTAAAAGTACTGTGCACATGCATAACCATGTTAATAAACTCAGTTGTTATATAAAGTTTACTACAAAAAATATTATTTCATTTGTTACTCTGATAATGGTATGCAGAAATTCAGTTAAAGAATTATCAATCATACATTTTTGATATGTTCCAAACGACCATCATTTAGGAGAAACAGTGAAAACTAATCAACTCGCATTAAGCCAAATAGTATGTTAGGGTTGAGTATAAATATATTTTTACTGTACGTTAAGGCATAAAATTATTGAATATTTGCTTTCAGATTTTTTTATATTTACGACTTTTTATTTCCTGCAATCATGTCGGCAGATGAAATTATTGAACGTACAATTTTGAACAATCTTTTTTAATTTTTAATCAGCTATTGCAGTTTTTATAAACCACTGGCTTTCAAATATTCGGCTTTTGGTGAATCATGATTAATGAAAATCCACAAATGCCTGGTGTTTTTATCGTGTTGTCTTTATTTTTTATCGATTGCATGACGATCTTGCGGTATATCATTGATAATTGTTCTAAGTATTGGTTTAGAATAAAAACTTAATCCATGGTGTCGCAATGAACATTGTGTTAACCTACAAAGTATGAATAAGGTTGAGATATTTTACAATGCTACACGCGTTGAATTTAAGAGTAAGATCAAATATCAGTAGTTTGTAGACAGGCTTGTAGCAAGGATAATATTACAAGGTAGAACTAAATGTACTGCGGCAAATATTACATACATATATGCAGGTATATATTTTACAATGATACACGCTTTGAATTTAAGAGTAAGATCAAATATCAGTAGTTTATAGCCAGCCTTGTAGCTAAGATAATATTACAAGGTAGAACTAAATGTACTGCGGCAACTATCACATACATATGTATGTTGAAAATAATATGTATGTTATATGTTTATATTGTATGAATGTACTCAGATTTAAAAGACCAGCACGCTGAGTTGATCTTTTAAATATTATCCTGGCTACAAGCTATGTATGAATACTGTTTGCTGAAGTCCTTTTGCTGAAATTCAAAAAAAAAAAAAAATAACATTATCATCAGCATGTAGTAAACAATGTGAATTGCTGACCCCCATATTCTTTAGAAAGAAGTTTAAGGATCCATACTGTGAAGGATGTTTTTTAACTCGTGTAGCAATTTTGACTCTAAATATGCCTCCTCTAGTAGTGGAAAGATGATCCCAAATTGTCAAGCCTGTGCCAGTATCGGATCATAGACTTTGCAATGACAAAATACAGAGTGAATCTACCGAGTTAAGAAAGATTGGCAAAATGTGTTTCTCTTTTGGTAACACCAAGTAAAAAGTAAAATCACAAAAATACTGAACTTAGAGGAAGATCAATTGGGAAAGTCCCTAATCACATGGCAAAATCAAATAACAAAACGCATCAAAAACGAATGGACAAGAACTGTCATATTCCTGACTTGGTACAGGCATTTTCAAATGTAGAAAATGGTGGATTAAACCTGGTTCTATAGCGCTAACCCTCTCACTTTAATGACAGTCTCATCAATTTCCGATATTTTTACATTGATGCGTTAAATAAACAGACACAATAAATATAATAGTCAAAATATGGGTACATCAGTCATCATCGTTTAACAATTTTAAAAGGAACAATTTAACAGAACACAAAAACATCTACTATCTACGAACACATTTATTGATTTGAGTTTCTGACGTCAGAAAATTTTTTACGTCACATAAATTTGTCGTTCAATGTGCATACAAACAATTTTAAAATTTTCCTGGGAATGTTAGCATACAGGGTTAAAAAATCAAAAGTATGTAAGAATACATTTAAGAAATAGACCGAGATTTAAACTAGTCCAAAAGTTACATATAGAATTTATAAGAATCCAAATGTTTACAAAATTCAATGCTTAGTAGCATTTCTGAAAGAATCTTTGGATAAGCCTGATCTACATTTTTTTGCTGAAGTTCAAAAAATGGCAAGATCATCAGCATATGTATAGTAAAGAATAGGCTGGTCGTGAATAAACAACAGCTGGATCAGGGGAACTTTTAACACAATCAGGAAGTTCATTTATAAAAATTTTAAACAAATTTGGACCCAAATTGTCTCCCTGTTTTACTCCAACTTTAGATCTAAAGAGATCTCTTACCATACTCTCTAACTATATTCAATAGCTTAAGTTTTATCCCTGGGAGAATGACAGTATCAAAAGCCTTATGGAAATCAACAAAGCAGGCAAACATTCTACCTTCTTTTTAATTACAATACTTATTTATAATAGTTTCTAGAATGAACATATGGTCAGATGGTCGTGTTTTTTTTTTTTGTTTTTTTTTTTTTATTTTTGTAAACCAAATTTGGCTCTCATCAATATTATGATATTTATCTAAGGATTTACAAAGACGTGTATCAAGTATCTTATTAAAAAGACTTCCACAATGAATCAATAATTGTAATTCCTCGATAGTTATTAAGATCGGACGCATCATTCCCTTTATGAATTGGGAATAAAAACCGTGTGGTCCAGGGTTCATGGCATTTTCCATAAGAAATACAAAGATGTATAACAGATAGCATGGTACCAATAGGCGTATTCAGAATTTTCTAAAACCACGGGTAATAATTATACCTGAACTTCGAATTTGCACCTTATAATCAGCTTGACTATATACCAAATGACAATACGACTTCTCAAAATCCAGGCTAAGAATAAGATGTATGTTGTTTAATTCGATTACGGACCTGCAAATTCGCGGATATGATCTTGTCTCGATAACGATCCCCATAACATTATTTTGACTCCTTACTTAGGCTCTTTCGACTTAAAGTATCAATTTTAAATTGTAGATTTTCTTTTAAATTCCACCTAGTAGGTACATACTAGTTTTTAAAAAGTTTATCTTTTCATCTTTTCAATACATGCAAAATATAAAGAAAATAAATCAGGATACTGTTATTTCATGTGATGTCAAATTTGTTAAAAAGCCTTTTCTTAATTCGTAACTAAGAATGATCATAACCAGAGCTGTGTGTCAATATGAATTCTCCACTTTTGAGAAATTTATATTGTTATTAAACTTAACAGCTTATAATTAGTTGCCTCTTGGTTGATTTCATACATTATATTTTAAGTAACAGTGACTGGTCTTTTCATTTTGTAATGGGTTTTTTTTTCGATTCGTTCCAATTTTCTTTCCTTTCGCACTTTACAGGTATCCCTCTCTTCACCTCTTTTAGTTTTTATCATTTAGTGAAATCAACTTCACAAATATATCATATAATATATTCATATAACAAAAGACACGTTTAAAACTATTGACTTGTCTTATTAGGTCCTATTTAATAAAGAGTTACGACCATCACAATTTTAAGTTACGACCATCCTGAACATTTTTGTTTTTTTAGTTACGACCATCATGCTCGAATTATTGAATGATCATTTTACGAAAATTGGAATGTTTTTATGTATCAAATTTTGTTTCAATATCAACGCACTGACAATTAGTATGTATGAGCCAAGCGGTTTTACTGAAACATTTTTTTACTGCACGAAAATCGGAAAAGAAAAATGTATCCCTAGAGTTGTCTCCCATCTTCGGATGGTCGTAACTTTAAGATAATGATATGATGTCTTCTAATGCCTTTATTTTCTTCATATGACACACCCAAGGCAGAATATGGCACATTAGAAAATTGAAACGTCTTTAAAAGACAGATGTTTGAAAGGTTGAATATGGGAAAAAATTAAAGCAGTACAAATTATACCAAGAAACAGACGTCCCCCCAGCACACTGACTGATAGATGAAACACAAAAAAAATCCACCAACAAGACGAAATCAAGTGCCCCGAAAAGGTAATCAGTCCCGATCCACTAGTGGTCATTGGCAAGTAAAATTCCAGTGATATACTATATTCATGGATATACATTTAATGCAGTAAATACAATTTTCAAGCTTGTTACATAATATCATAATTTCAGATTAATTTAAAGTGGACTGAGAAAAATTCTCCCCTTGCAAATATGGAAGAAAATGCTGAAAGACGAATTTTGCTTATAGGTAAAACTGGGTCCGGTAAAAGTGCAACCGGAAATAATATTCTAAATACAAATGTCTTCCATTCTGCTGTTTCTGGTGAGTCTGTCACTGACAAATGCCAGGTATCACAAGCGACAAGATTTGGAAGAATGATAACAGTAGTACATACTCCAGGACTCTTTGATACTCGATTTACTAATAGAAATATATCAAATGAATTAGTAAAATGTACAGAAACGATTTTACCCGGGCCACATGCTGTTGTACTTGTTACTAGGATAGGAAGATTTACAAAGGAAGAACAAGATACTGTTCAATATTTTGTCGATCATTTTAGAGAGGGCGTATTTAGATATATGATTATTCTTTTTACAAGAAAAGATGAACCTGATGAAGATAATGTCACCCTTCATCAGTTCATAGTTGATTCAACTCCTGAGCTCAAATCATTACTACAGAAATGAAATAATCGCTATATTGCCTTTGATAACAAATCAGCCAATGCGTTGAAAGAAAAACAATGCGCTGAGTTAAATCTTTTGATTAATGAACTGCTATTGGAAAATGATGGAAATTTCTTTACGAACGAAATGCTGTTGGTAGCAGAAAGTAATTTACAAATAAGGTTGATGCGAATTGCCGAAGAAGAAGACGAAAACCAAAACGAAGAAATAAATAAAACAAAACGAAAAGAAAAGAAAGGAATATTAGACAGCAAATTAATAGAAACAAATGAACTTTACTATTTGAAACTGACAAACGAATGGGAGACTGAGGTTAAGAATTTAGAAAGAAGGAATTTAGAAGGAGAAAAAGAACGTCTTGAGAATGAATTGAAAGAAGCTAAACAAAATTTAAACAAATACATTTCATTTGTTATCAGTTTACTACAATAGTGTCGTTTCTTTAGAAACTCAAAAAACAAAAGGTTGCATTGCATTTTAGTCGTGAACAGAGGATACATTATACGCGATTTGTTCTGAAATAAAAGAACTGCATATTATAGAATGTGAGTTTACACAAAAGACGGTATACACGTATATACAGTGGAGATAACTTCTAACCTCTCATATTAGAACTGTAAGGAAAACTGTCATAGAACTGTTCTAACCTGTCCTAGAACAGTTCTACCTAGAACTGTTCTAAGTAGAACTGTCAGAATCAGTTCTAGGTAGATCTGACTAAATCAGTTCTAGGTAGAACTGTCAGGATCAGTTCTAGGGTAGCACTGTCTAAATCAGTTCTAGGTAGAACTGTCCAAATCAGTTCTTACCGTAGAACTGTCAGCAGAACTGACTAAATCAGTCAGGACTGTAGAACAGTTATAAACTGACGTCACTTTAGAATTTAGAAGAAATAAATCACTTCCAATTACTTTGCTATATAATAACAGATTTTCTATATTTCTTTCTGATCATACGTTACATGTACAAATATCGAAGTGAATAGGAGGTTATCCAACTCATCGGAGAAATATTTTTATAAGATTGCATAGGAAACATCATTGTTTACGTTTCTTCGTTCCCCGTTTTTAACAGTCTCTTCATACATGTCATAAATATATCTCTGCATTTAATTCATGGAATTTTAATTAAGAAATAATTGATGCCAGCTATACTTTATTGTAGTTTTAACATGGGTAGGTATTATATTCGTGATTATTTTTGCCAGAGCGATAGCGAGGGCTAAAATAACACGAATATAATGCCTACCCATGTTAAAACTAAAATAAAGTACAGCTGGCATCAATTATTTCGATTCTGATTAGGACAATTACGGTAATTTCTATGTTCGCTGTGTAAGGTGTACAGTATTTGTGTAGGCTCTTCCATCACCCTCCCTGTCGATTTTTATCCAACTAGTTTGAACCAGTTTAATTTCGCAAAGTTGTATTTCTAAAATTTAAAATTGAAACAGAAATTAACAAATTTATTAACTTTAACATGTTAAACAATATTTGTGTCACAATATAACAGAAAAGTTATTCAACGTCTTTTTCTTTGAGGTCAATTTTTGACACGCACATTTTCAAGTCAGTTGTCAATGACGGTGGACGCACAAGGAGAATTGGGTAGGTTCTTTATTTACTAAATTAATTGTAAATGTTCCGCCGGTTAGTGTAGCTTTGGTAAATATGTTCATATCTGATAGAGGATTCCTTGATAAAGTTGTGCTGACATTCGAGACTTGGCAGGAGGGGCCCTTTGACAGAGGTTCATTTATACTTACGGTGTCAACGTATATTTGTTCCACCTGACAGAAGTTCCAATGGAAACTTTGTTATAAACATTGTCATAATATCTATTCCTGTTTGAACAAATATTCTATATCATTTATTCCGTTAGGAACATATTCTGTAATATTTATTCCTGTGGAAATAGTATTCCAGAATATATTTTCCTTTTGGAACTTATATTATGAAGGAACTTCTATTCCGTGACAGCGGTAGTCCAATTAATTACGACGTCTGGCAAGTGGCAAGGCTATTTTAATTTTTTTTCTGGGACGCCTTCCTACAACGGCGTCCCAGAAAAAAATAGCCTTGCCAGACGTCATAATTATTTGGACTATACTTGCGGTAGCTACACCCTGTAAAGTTGATGAAAGGGCACGCCTTTGTGCATCCAGAGACATACATTGTAATACATGATGATTAAAATTAATACTGAGTGACAATCTTGTTGCATTTGTAAAATGGATTGGAAACCTTGGTGGTATATTGGAAATTACGCCTATTTTGTTTGATAGGAGAATGGGGTTCGATTCCCTGCTAGGGTCAATACATTTTATCATAAATATGAAACAATTTTGTCATTTCAGTACAACAGTTATAATTAACCTATACTTTATTTTCTATGTTATCGTCAGATCATATGTTTCAATGAAACTATTATATACATGCCTTTTAACAGGATAGATGAAACGTGTTTTTCAGAGGGAGGGGGTTTGAAGTTAGAACAGCCAACATAAACGTTGCGGTATCTAGGTCAAATATGTCAATTTCGAATTGTAACACATTGTTGTCAATGTAAAAGTATTAGTAACAAAATGTGTATCATATGTTAGTGTTTGAAAGTGTCCCAAGTTAATGAAATACATTAAATGCGTATACCAATTTGATAAAATTCATTTTTCTGACGTAGTCAATATACGCATGTGTAAACTAATTTTATTGGATAATAAAGTATGGTTTCTTTACAAAGCTAAAGAAGCACGTCATATTAGAATCGTAATTTACCTTGTTTGCATTGGATTTACATTCAAATAATTTTGTTAAAACGACTCAGTCTGATACATGTATATCGAAACTACTGAAATTTATTTACAATTCAATATTTTGAATAAAAAGAGGACTTGCAGAAAATTGCTGGTACTCTAAATTGATGTGAAATTTTTTTTTAGCCAATGTGTTACAATATTGCTGTCATTTGAATTATACAATCCATCGTGATATGTTACTACATGTATAAGTGATTTACTATGCGGCTATATATATATTAAGATTTACATTATAAAGTGTAAATATGGTCAGTTTTGGATGATGCTGTCACATATGGTCAGTTTTGGTTGATGCGGTCAAATATGGTCAGTTTTCATGGTTTGGTTGATGCGGACAAATAATTTTGTTATATCAATGAGTCAGTCTGAGATATCAAAACTACTGAAATTAGTTTACGATTCAAAATTTTGATTAAAAAGAGGACATGCTGGCACTTTAAACTGATGTGAGCATAATTTTGTTTTCCAATGTTGCTTTCCTTCATTATGTTTATATTGAACAATTCATCCTGATATAAAAATATGAGCACGCGCAATAAAAAATTCTACTCGGAACAATATTCCCCAATATTCATGCAATAACCCTATAATATAGATCATTTGTATTATAATGATAATACACTCCATCCTTACATAAAAATATTGACTATGCGACTATAAGAGTTGATGTGGTCAAATATGGTCAGTTTTGGTTGATGCTGTCAAATATGGTCAGTTTTGATTGATACAGACAAATAATTTTGTAACATGAGTCAGTCTGAGGTATGAAAACTACTCATATTTGTTTCTGATGCGATATTTAGAATAAAAATAGGAAATGCTGACACCCTCAATTAATGCGAAAAAAAATGTGTGGTCATTGATTTCCAATATTGCAGTTATTTATATACTACAGTCCCTTTTTTTGTTAAACAGGTCGTCCGAGGTATGAAAACTACTCGTAAACAGATATTATATTGGTTATTGAGGTCCGATAATTTTGTTATATCATAATGAGCCATCCTGACTCCCGGAATAACAAATGTAAAACAATTCAAATAATAATGCCCCACCCTAATACTAACGGCCTAATTTATGTACAAAAATTTTAGAGAAAAACAAAAATGTATGTAACACATCAACAAAAGAAAATCACTGAATTACATGCTCCTGACTTGGAACAGGCACATACATGCAGAATATGGCGAGGTTAACAGGTAAAACATGTTCTCTAAGGCAGCAACCATTTGATTTTCTGGGGGGGGGGGGGGGGGGGGGGGCTATGGTTTTTTTTCTGTACAAACTTTTTTTTTCGACTTCGGCGAAGAACAATCTATTTTTTGAGCGACAAACCGAAAACAATTTTCTTTCTTTCAATTTTAGCATTACATATAGTGGCAGCTGAGGATGAAGCAAACAATTGTTTTTTCTCAGGGTCCAAAACAAATTATTTTTTTCACCAAAAACTGGAAACAAACATTTTTTCCAAAAAAAAAACATAGCCCCCCTCACCCCAGAAAATCAAATGGTTGCTGCCTAAGTCTTGCCGATTATAAATCTAAATTAAATCCGGCAAAATAGCAAACTCTATATAATTTAAATCGCTTTTTTACCCAACCATTCATATTAAGGCAAAGTGTTCTAAAAACTGATAAATCAACTCTAGCCGTAGAATTTATTAATCAATTTAAGCCGCAGAATTTATAAATCAATTTTAGCCGTAGAATTTATAAATCAATTCTGGCCGTAAAATTTACAAATCAATTCTGGCCGTAAAATTTATAAAAATCAATTTTAGCCGTAGAATTTATAAATCCATTTTAGCCGTAGAATTTATAAATCAATTTTAGCCGTAGAATTTATAAATCAATTCTGGCCGTAGAATTTATAAAAATCAATTCTAGCCGTAGAATTAGAAATCAATTCTAACCGTAGAACTGTTCTAGAAGTAGAACTGACTAAATATCTGGTCAGTTCTAGCTAGAACTGTCAGGATCAGTTCTAGGGTAGAACTGTCAGGATCAGTTCTAGGTAGAACTGTCCAAATCAGTTCTATCTAGAACAGTTCTAACCTAGAACTGACTAAAAGGTGTCAGGCTGACAGTTCTACGTACTGTTCTAGAACAGTTCTCCTGACAGATTTAATGAGAGGTTGGAAGTGATCTCCACTGTATGTGAAGTAGATTTGTATTGTCGATGACATCGCAACAAAGGTGCGTTTACATGTTCTGTCAACTATTTTTGATATAAATAACCTTAATATTTTATTTTTTGTACTGAACCCATGGTGTCCTTTATAAGAAAAAAGTAAAATCATAAAAATACCGAACTTCGAAATATAATCCCAACTCTAAACGTTTAATAGAGTGATCATTGATACATATCAGAGTCCCTATATTGCACCTATTCTGTAAAATTAAAGAAAATAGTCTTTTCTTAGAGACAAAGTAATTTGTATTTCTATATTTCGTCATTACGCACAGCTTTCAACATAACGATATCTATTTGAACATACCAAACAGATGATCATGACGTGTTCCGATAAAAAGAAAATTAACTGAAACGTCGCATGCCAGTCCAACTTTAAAAATGAGGAAAATTTTGATGTATATTCGAATTTTACGAATTTGAATTTACGCATTGATGTATTTTATGTACTCCTCGTATAAGAAGCTTGTGCCGTTTGGAAGTCGTTTAAATCCAGTTTTGTATAATTAAGTAATTATTCAAAATTTTATTTTTGGAACTCTATAGTTATCAAAGATTCATTTATTTAATAAACAGAAAATGGAAACTTGTGTATGGATCTACACAAAAGTAGGTGATAAACTGTCATAAACTGTAAAATTGAGTGTATCATTAAGTTATGTTGGTATAGCATGATATCACAATTTACTTTTGACCTTTGACTTTGAAATTGACGTGACGTCCTTTTAACAAATTAATCAATAATAAATTGTTCATACCGAGATCTGTGCGTGAAGTTGACAGCCAGTCTACAAATGTTCCATGCAACATTAACATCATGAATATAAGTTCTCAGATTTGCAATTTTTGTTGTCGATAACAGTGTATGCTAAGTTTAGTTAATTATCATTTAATTATCTTTCATAGTTTATCCTGGCATCTTTCAAAAGACCTGCAATATAATGAATGCTTAATCTTTCAGATAACTTGTTATTTAAAGATCTTATCATAACCTTAGTGGTTATAACGAAATCACGTGTTACAGATATACTATTATGTAACATGACTGGTTGTCACATAGCTCCATATTTACCTCGTTTCCGAAATAAAACAAAAGACGAATAATATATAAAAAAATCAACTGACTGTAGTTTTAAGAAGAAAAGGTTTGAGGATATTCGCCAATAACACATCAACCCAACGACATACATAACTATAAAAAAACAGCTCGTGTCGGGCATACACTTTGAAACAATAAACAGGTGTGTGTACAAAATTAAAAACTTTACATAGTATGGTATCTAAAATTTGTAAAAATATTAAACAGATGACACCAAATATTTATCAACAAACTAATTTCGCCGTAACTTAAACTTAAACGTAAACTTTGAAAACATAAAATAAAACACAAGAGTTATTGGACTTGTAACAGGGACAAGCATTTATAATGGATTTAAATAACAGTTTGTTTTAAATCTAGACCCTCACACGTTTTGCTGGTTATGACGATTTAGACAACTGGCTATTAATTTTGTTATATTATGTGAATGGACAGTTGAAGTGAAGGTGCTATTTAGTTGATATATTATCTCCGAATTGCGTTTTAACTAAGGTCCTTGTACTTAACAGAAATATTCACACACGAATAGTTGCGAATAAGGCATGTTCCCATGTATACAAAAATTTTCCATGAATACACAATTAAGACTTCTAGCAATCCTTTCTTTGCTTTCACCCTAAAGGATAATGTACCGTAGCAATTATTAAAACTTTTGTTTGCTTAACTTGGCGTCGTAACATCGACTTCATTCGTTCAAAAAGTTATCAAAGGTACCAGGATGATAATGTAGTACGCCAGACTCAAAGTTATATGTAATGAAACTGCAGATATTTTTATGCAACTGTAGTAGACGACTAACACATGTACAACAGTATTCGTAAAATTGTAAGGAAGTATATATAAATGTCAGTCACCTTTTTATTAAATATAAACGTAAGGTCAAACATTACAAAGGTTAATAATTATTGAGAGAAAATTGGAAACGTGACGAATAATTATGTTTTAAACTACTAAATGGGATACATCTGTTACCTGACATTTACACTACTGAATGATCAGCTAGTTTTAAGTGAGTGTTTGTGACCATGCATAGTTGGCTCTGAACATATGGTTGAAACACACACGCAGTAGTAAAGGTAAGTAGTTGTTTTGAAAATAAAACAGACAAATGAAATCAACAAAATTTAGATATAGACATATTTGAAAAAAATAATTGTATAATATATGTCTTGGACAAAATATTGAATTTAAAGTGGTTTTGAACGTTTAAGTAATAATAAGTTGTCCAATTATAACTTTCGTTAAAACTGCCACCAGACTCTGACTTTTAAACTGTGTTTTACTGTACGTATTACTATACATTTCATTAGTCAATATTTGCTACAGGTAAGGGGGAGGCTGGTATATCACAAAACATGATATAAAACACCGCTGCATTTTTACGCCTTCCCAAGTTATAAGCATCTAGTCTTTGTTTGTGTTGTATGTTTTTATAAAAATTTTGGTTCATTTATATGCTTTGAAGTTTAGTCTGACGTTCATTTTCACTGAACTAGTACACAATTTTGTTAGGGTCCAGCTGAGTACCACCTCCGGGTGCGGCATTTTCTCGCATATTTGAAGACCCATTGGTGGCCTTCGGCTGTGGTCTGCTTTTTTTTCGGGTTGTTGTCTCTTTGACATATTCCTAATTCGCATTCTCATATCTCGAGACTCCATTACATAATCTAAGTAAAAACACATACAATACATAATACGCATACAATCATTGATCAAGCTGATTCAGTTACCTTGTAAAGCCCATAGAAACAGATATACACAATTTATATTAACCAACTTGGCATGTTTTTACCTTCCCCAAATAAGAGTCTAATATCAACTGTGTTTCCGCTTTTTTAAGTTGGTTGGTAAGAATAATTTCCTTACACGGTGTCATGGTGACCTGATACAATACATGTATATACGGAGTCGGTTATTTCTACATGAGAGTCTTTTTTTTATAGAAACATGAAAAATCACAAAAATACTGAGCTCTGAGGATAATTAAAATTGGAAATTCCATAATCAAATGGCAAAATCAAATGATAAAACAAATCAAACGAATGGACAACAACAGTTACTGTTATATTCCGGACTTGGTACAGGCATTGTCAAATGTAGAAAACGATGGATTGAACCTGGTTGTATACCGCTTAACCTTTTTTTCACATGAATTTCATGTGAAATGTACAACAAAAATGATATATTTAATGATTTTAATTAAATTTTTAAATCAAGTTGTTATTTGAATAATTCTTTTTTTAAAATTCATGTCAATTTCACATGAAAAAAATTTACGTGATTTTCATGTGAAATTCACACGAGTTTCACATGATATTCACGTGACACTCACAAAAACTTATTGCATTTGAGTTTCACGTATAAGCTCGTTTGAGGTGAAATTCATGTGAATTTTACGTGAGATTCACATGAATTTAAATTCACGTGAAATTTATGTGAGTGAAATTTGCCTGTGTAACACATCAGATTTTGTAAATGAATATTATGGTAGAGAGTAAAACAAAAGAGCGGTTGTATCACATCATTTCTCAAATTTAACAAATGATTATAAATATATATATACGACAGAGAGGGAACAGTTTCCGTCAGTAATGTGACGATTCCAAATAAATGAAACATTGGTTTCAATTCATATATATTTTTAAGTAGATAACATGTCTCATTTTGAATACTACCGTGTTTGCCCATTTGTTTGATGTTCATGAGCTTTTGATTCTGTTGTTTGATTAGGGAATTGCCATGTTGAAGTTCCCTTGTAGATCAGTATAATGGTTATTTTACTTTTTTTGCTACAAATCTAGCGACAAAGATTGACTCCTGCTAATTCAACATGAGACGTTGTTGTCGCAGATTTTCCTAATATTATTATTATTACTACCCTAACATTTTTGTTTTATGAAGAAAACTATGGATGTTATTGTGTTATTCCTTCGTTAGTGTTTCTTTAGTCGTAGTATTTTTATTATTTTCAATCAAAATATAGCATCATTACACACCAAGAAAACACAATATCGAAAATCAATAAAGAGGTGGAAGTCGTCGTAATTGATTAACTTAATTGGCATTGATGCAACTATATCGGTTAAAAGTTTTGATGTAGCAGTAGAAAACTTATTACTTAAAGGAGGTTGCATCCTAATTTTCACGCAAAAATACGTAGTTGATTTAAAAACTTTTCTAAGATGTTAAAATATGAATTTATCTTGTGGAAAGATAAATTTAGGTAAAAGAAGTGTATAAATGTCAAAATGTCGTAGTGAGTTGTAAAATTAAAGAAAACAAATCAAGGTAGCAAATAAAAGGGGATGAAATCGCAAGATCACAAAAATAAACGATAAATACTACTACTTAATCTCATCAAAGATACCAGGCTTATAGTTTTTAACCATGAAGTACGTTTTGTCTTTAATTTAATTACAAGGATTCTATAGTTAACATGTTTACAAAACTCCTTCCGTACAGACAAAAGTCAGTTTATGACCAAAACACCCTTGAATTCACCAAATGTTTCATATCTTCAAAATTATTGGCAATCGGGAATTCTTTTATTTTTTTCATCTCAAAATATATTTTTTTATGTCAATGAAGGTTCATGAATAGAACAGGTCTGGTTTTCTGCTATTGTCAATTCATCAATTATGAAATGTCCTCTGCTTCATACAGACATATTCTATCCTTTCTTTTAAATTTCAATTGAAGCAACAAAATTAAAACTGTTCGGCATTATTGATTTTTTTAGCAATGGCTTTATCATTTGTTCTTCGACTTGATCGTTTCAAATTCCTTATGTATCAATTGCATGTATTTTATGTTTTTTGTGGGTTTTTTTTGGTGACAAGTAATTAAGATTCAGTACTTATTTCTGTTTCAATTATAAACAAAATATAAAATATTTCATAAACATGTCTGCAAACTAATCATAAGTGGATTGTTATTAGAAGTAAGTGTACGATTACATAAAAACGAAACATTTGATATTCTACATGTAACGAGCAGAAATTGTGAAATTTGATACACGCTCTTAGCATAGCTCTCAAAAATAAAATTCAGAAGTACATTGCTAGAATAGCAGATGGCTAATGTTTAAATGTTTACTTATTTGGGAACTACTGTTTGAAGGCAAGGTTCTAACCGTACAAAAAATTAGTGTTTTGATGTGATATTTAATGACAGGCGACGTTTGTTGTACATAAAAGGCGATTTGTTTTTTCAGTTAAATATGAAAAAGGTACCAATAGTTGTACTGATAGCAGCAGTTGCACTGAATGCTCTTGTATTGAGTTTAGAGTTATCAGTAGAGTCTTCTCTTGAGATCAAGAAGGACATGAACATTAGTAAGTGGTACAAAATATTCTTAGATCTAAACAGCTCTTGAGATCAAACAAAATATATACATCGGGAAGTATTTTCAAATAATTCTAGATTTGGTATCCTGTTTACCCTTAAATAAGGAAAACATACACATCAATAAGAATCACGAGCCATTCGTACATCAACACTTAATCTTAAAAAGGAAGGACGTTAACGCTATTCTGTATTATGAAATCTCACCAATTAACACTTACTCCTGAGATATAGATATAGACATCCGCATGTTTATGATATAATCTTTTATTCTCAATAACGATGCAACCAGAGATAAGTTAAATATACTTTTCAGAAGAGTTCAGTTTAATTGGCCAAAATATCTAGTTTCTCAGTAAACATTTAGTTGTTATGGTGCAATTTCATTGCATTTCTATATATTTTGTGTAATATTGCATTGTTGTGTATGTTTAAGCAATAACATAGCACTATTTATTTAACTTGCAGATCAAAACAATTATAAAGAATTTATGAAACGTTTAAGTTTTACTAATGTTTGCAAGTCAAAAAAAATAAGAAGGAATATAAGAAAGGTTAAGTTTTACAAATGTTCATATCTTACCTTCTAAACACTTTTTGTTTTATTAACGAAGAGGGGCGAAAGATACCAGAGGGACAGTCAACCTCATTTATCAAAATAAAATGACAACGCTATGACTAACAAAGAAAAAGACAATCAGACAAATTATAGTACGCAAGACAAACCACAGAAAACTGAAGACTTAGCAACACGAGCCCAACGAAAAACTAGGGGTGATCTCATATTATCAGGAAGGGTAAGCAGATCCTGCTCCATATGTAACATTCGTCGTACGTGGTGCTCATGTTATCACAAACCCGGTAAATGGTCTAATTCGGTAGTCACCTTCGTGAAAACGGAAGGGGATTGAAGGATCTACATAAGGAACATATCCGAGATCATCTGTAAAACGGTTATTCCATAACAGTCAACCAACTTAAAGCTTACACATGGAAACCGTAAACATACAATTAGGTCGGTGTGCGTATTCTATACGTGTTACACGGTCAATGGGGATAGTTTAGTTTGATAGCTTTGATGAAATTTTGTTTGTTTTTAATGTTATTAAGATAATAACACAACGTTATTTGACAGTTCGATCTTTAACATGTATGTCTGTTTAATTTGTTCACGCATTGTTGTCAATTGAATAGAATTTCACCACTGTCTTACAAGTACGAGATATACATAGCTATAACACCTGTTTAAATCTGCCATTTTTCTAAATGAGGAAATGCCTGTACCAATACAGGAAGACGCCAGTTGGTTTTTATTCGTTTGATGAATTATCGCATTTAATTTTGCCATTTGATAAACGATTTTCAGTTAGCATTTTTCTTAGATTTCTATATTTTTCAAATCCTACTTTTTACTTCATCTCAATTCGGTAAAATCTTTTATACAATTTTGGTCCTCAATGTCCTTAAACGTCATACTTAATTTGGCTTTTAAATATTTTTTTGATTCGTTCGTCACTAATAAGTCTTTTGTATGAAGTTATATTTTTAGTCGTTCTACTATAAGAGAATACTTCTAAGTTTAGTATAATGTAAAAAAAAGTAAGTATAATATATAACATGTATAACTTGCCGCAAATACTTCATGAATCAGATTATAGATTTCGTATTTAATCGAAATTAGAAACACAACAGTTGACAACGAAACCTACTTTGTTGATAAAGCAACTTATCGAAGATGTAATCATAAATGCGCGAGGTTACATTTAAACCAATAGAATCTTTTTTTCCCGCAATATGATTTACAAAATAAAAACAATTCATCCAAACATTGTTAAAGATCTTAATTTGCGTTTTACTCACTTTATTTTTACTAATAACATTGACCTTCATTTTTCAGGAGGATTGTGGACAGACAGAAAACAATGCTGTAACTATAAAAATTGTCGCCATCCTTGGTGTCGTTGCTGCTGGGTTTTCATGAGATAATGACAAACTGATACTACAAATAAATTACTTAATTAAAATGATTGGATTTTGTGTTTGTGATTTGAAACATTCCAAATAAATAACTATCGTTGATGTAGTTTTCTGCCCGAAAGAGGAAGAGCAAAAAGGACTTTAAGATATTGTTTGAATCAATGTCAGATAAAGTATCTTTGACCATTGCTATTTACTTTTTGAAATATGATATGTAACATATTTTTTCACTTTCATTTTCGTGAAGGCATAAGCGAATTAGATGATAAGCGAAATGATTTGGAAAGTATAAAACTGATTTCAATGATGCATTTGAATCAAAAATGATTTTCTCGCAATTGAACTTAACCTAGAAATGATACCTTACATTGTTGCAAGTCGTTTGTGGATAACAGTCCTTTTTTTCTCGCTTAAAACTTATTCAAGGATGACTATTACACCGAACCATAAGCCCTGTAATCGACACTATTCATTTAAATCTAATAGCATTAAACCAACAAGGTAATTTATGATATCAAGAAAACTGCTGTTTTAAGAAAAGCTTGAATCGTTGATGGCAACTGCTCTCAATAAAGAATGGAACACACAAAATACGACAATTTAACACACTGTGTACTTTCGGTACAAATATTTTAGCAATGATTAAATGAAATCTCTCTATGCAGTTGTATTTTCCAAATGCTTGGAAAGTATATTCATTCCGCAGCATTCAATTATGATAAACAGAAAATGATAATGAAAAGGAAAAAACTGAAAGTAGTCTAATATTTAATTTGTTTAGTTTCTGACTATATCATCACTGTGAATTTAAAAACAAGTCTTTTAAGGTGCATTTAATAAATAAACTCATCTAAGATACCAGGATTGAAATTTTGTATTTGTACCAGACGCGCGTTTCGTCTTCATTAGTGACGATCGAATAAAAAGGTGAAAAAGTCCAAATAAAGTACGAAGTTTAAGAGCATTGAGGGCCAACATATATAAAAGTGTGGCCAAATACAACTAAGGGTATCTATTCCTGAAGTAGAAATGCATTACTTTTTAAAATGTCCCTTAAAGACTTGATGTGAACATAAATAATAAATAACTCTGTACGATTGTCTATGAAGTAGTTTACAAATTTAAAGATTGGGTCTCAAAGGTTCTTTTATATCTTAAAGGAATTCAACTGTTTCGATTTTTACAAATAAAATTTGCTTTCAATTATACGGACATGGCCGTTGTAGATAAAAATAAATCACGAGAAGGACTTTAGAAGCATTCAATTGATAGAGTTATCTTAACAGTTAACTAGAGGACACGTCATTCTTAAGGACAAGTTATTCCGACAACGAGCTGACAAATTTGTTTATTTTCTCATGAATCGTCCTGATAAAGTGACGGGAATCATTCAGCATGGTTGCAAGCAACGAAAATCTATTATATATGTCAGGATAAAGATCTACTAAAAGCAATAACACCTAATCACTTAATATGTAATGAGTTTATGTGGGATATAAATCCGTTTGGTTTTGGAGCTTTCCTGTATATCATACCAAAACACTATATATAGATTAGAATGTTTGCACATGTCCTAAGTCATGAATCTGATATACAGTAGTTGTCGTCTGTTTATGAAGTTCATACGTATTTCTCGTTTCTCCTTTTTATATAGATAAGACCGTTGGATTTCCCGTTTGAATGGTTTTACACAAGTAGTGTTTGGGGCCCTTTATATCTTGCTGTTCTGTTTGAGCCAAGGCTCAGTGTTGAAGGCCGTAGCTTGACCTATAAAGGTTTACTTTTATAAATTATTAATTGAATGGAGAGCTGTCTCACTGGCGCTCATACTACATCTACCTATAGCTATAATCAAAGAAATGATAAACACAATATAATATTACACGCAGCATCTGATATACAAGGAAATGCTATATTCTCCTTATTTATAATCCACTTTTTCTTTTATCTCTAAATGCATTTAATTCTCATTTTTTCGCGCAAATGCTGATCTGTTTACATATGTATGAAACAATATGCTAAAATATAAAAAAGAAGATGTGGCATGATGGGCAATAATGCCAAATTAAAAAAAAAATAACAACTATAAGTCATCGTAAGGCCTTAATCAATCAACTAAACTAATACCATGCATACCAGTATTAAGCAAGCATTTTAAATTAACTTCGTTGCGATGTCTATATTTACAGCTACAACACATGTACTATTTGAACAATTAGTTTTTGATCGATATTGATCACGCTTGGTAGATTAATACTCAGGGATATAGTGTAATATCAACAAATTACAGAATATAACGGGAATGACAAAACTGCAATTCAAAATTGTCGTAATTTTCTGGACTACCGTGTAATAGACTTTCGAACGTATTTTGCAGTTTAAAATAAACCTTTATAATGCTAAGATACAAAAAAAAAAAAAATATGCTGGTGTGCAATAAACCTTCCCATAATAAAAAATACGCGATTTAGTACCGACATACATACATGTACAACCTTAACAATTATTAAATCTGAATCCATTATAAAACATCCTAAAGGAACGATTTGATACAAAGTATTCAAAGCAGCAGAACCAAACTAATTTTGTTATTTGGTTATGTGTGTAATTAGCTGTTAGAACAGATTATAATACACATTTTAAATGACTAAATAGTTTTGATTTCTCTCTTCTACGCAAGTACTTTACTGTATCAAAATAATCCGTAAAAACAAGAAAAAGGTACCAATGGTTTATAGACAACAGGATCCGTGATTTACATAGTTCCTTTATGTCAATTACAATCTGTAGAAACACCATATTTTGTATTTATTATGTCATTCCACTTGTGTTGCAACTACCATAAATAGAACTAAGATGTTAAAATATAAATAAGTATCTTGCATACGTAGTACGTATCCGAAGCCGCTCTCTGAAATTGGGTTTATTAAATAACTTGAACTTCCATTTTACTGAACGGACAGAAATTTCGAAAAGGAAAATCACTTCAACAACTACCGTCATAGTTAATTCATGTAGAACACCCCATGCCAGAGATTGGTTCTGGAATACACATGCTATTCTGTGTTATTTAGTCTCTAGTTGAGAGTTGTCTCATTGGTAATCATACCACATCTCCTATTTTTTTTTATATTCAGCTCCAAATGTGCAAGCAAAATCAAGATTTCTAAATTTTAAAGATTTTGTTGTAAAGCAACTCTCAGACACATATATGTGTAACATGATGTTAATATACAATTATAAACATTTTTAATAATATAATGGTAATATTTTGAAACAAAATCAAATCAATACACATATCACAATAAGTTATTTAGCTTTCTAATAACAGATGACGCCTGTGTATATAAATTAAAATTTCAGTAATATAACATAACAGATAATTCCTGTTTGCTTTGATGTTTCGTATAATAACATGAATAACTAGGGATATTTTTTTTTTCTCGAAAAAAACCCCAGCTAATAAGACTTACATTTAAAAAGGTTGTGAAATTAGTCTCCTACATTTTCTTTACATTTGTGTCATTGTCTGTTTTCCACTGGTATATTATACCAAAGTCGAGTTTCAATGGGAATTTTAAATTAGACTTTCTTAATTTTAAAAAAAATCAACTTGCGAGAAAGGTTCACAAAAACTCAAGCTTTTTGGAAAATTGATAGGTTCTCAAAATAATAAAAATTAAGTTGCTCGAACCTATGTTCGAATTCTTATTGTATAAATACGCGTTCTTCTTCTTTTTCTTATTATATAACTTGTCTGAACGATTCAAGGCAAGCAGTAAAATTGTCATCTTTTGATTTGTTGTATAGCACCATCTATTATAGGTCAAGGTTTGCATTCACCGATTTATTTGAAATATTGTTACAAGCGTTAAGAGCTAATTAGACGAAATCTGGTGTATATCATCTTTTAGAAAATTACCCCCTTTTGAAATTACCAAAACACAATCAAAAGAAAGTTTTATAAGTCGTATTGGTCTGACACAGGCTTGTGTAGATTGACATTCATATAAGGAATGCTCATTACAAAATGATTTGAAAAAAAATGATGTTAAGGTACCGACACGCTTGAAGAGCTAGAACAGAGACCTAACAATTGACAGCAAATAAAAAAACCTTTCTTAGGTCAACTTTTTATTAGAGAACTTTACTTACTTAATGATAGAAGTATCATGTTCGCATTGAACAAAATATCGATGCATTGTTTCGGGCATTCATGTTAAAACCAACGAGAGATCCTTCTGAACATTACGGTCCTGTTTTATCTTAAAACATATTTTTGTTGAAACCATAGCCCTTTTCTTGCATTAATTTGTAAAAGTCTACAGATAACATTTCTATATTTATTAGTTTTCTGTTTTCATTTGTTATATATATTAATAAATTTTGACCGTATATATGAATTGTTTTTCAAATAAGTTACGTGTTGCTAAACGGTGGAAACGGAAACGGAAAGAAATATTTATGTGGACGGAATTTAAGGTGGGAAATGGAAAGAGCTACGAAAATAAATAACGACTGAAGTATAAATGAAATCACACAACAATTAGCATGATTAGGTTGACAATAGAATATGATATAGATACCAAAGAAAATAGCAAACATTGTTAGTAAACATAACATAGATAGATAAAAAAAGGTGCTAGAAAGAGCACGTGCCATTCATTTAGGTTTATGTGCATCTTCAACAATAGGATCTCTTCAACATTATAGATTTGAAAAGTTCATGATAAAAATCTCTCTATCTTCTTTAGTGTTTATCAAAAACACAAGAGAGGATGAAAAGTCGTCCGTCATTTAAGGTCAATCATTACTTTAAAAAGGCTACTTACTATAACGGAAATATCAATTTGTTTGTAGATCTTGTCTTGCTGACCATTTTTATTTCAATAGTTTCTAGCTATCGGTTATAGTTTTCAAGATATTTGGTAACAACACTAAAGATGGTAAAATAATTAAGGACGAAGACTCTAATAACGATTCGACTAACGATTTCGACGGACATTTTGACCTCCTTGTAAATCTTGTGTTGCTGGTAACTTAAGCAATTAATAGTTTTTAACTTTTTTTTATATTTTTATATAATATAGGCAAACATGGAAAATAGTAAAATGTGTCATATAAGGGCGATAACTCCTATTAGAAATCATTTGACCGTTTTTACTTGAATGGACATTAGGTAGAGCTCAACTTTCAAGGCATTTTATTCGCAAAAGTTTTCAATAGACAGCACTTGTATTTCATCCCTAGGTTTTAATTTCAGCTATGTTGATTATCTAAGCTGGCAGGCAGGGTTATCCAGCCCAAACTAGATACACCAATGATAATTGTTGCAAAGTTTAACTAAAACTGTCAAACGACTTCCTTTTAGAAATGTGCTTGGTAACATTTGGCCTAGTAGTTTCAGAAAAGATTTTTGGAAAAGCTAACAACGACGAAAACGGACGACGGACGTCAATTGACGTGAAAAGCTCATTAGAGCCATGTCAAATAAAAAAAAACAAAAAAACTCTCAAACTAAACCACCACTTAAGACTAAAACCAGCAGAAAACGAACATGACAGCAGAAACACTGAATGAACAATTCACTTTAATTGTACTAACTAAGTCATTTATAAGTAGACATAAACTAAATACGCACCACTAAATAAACCGTTAAATACAAAACGAAAACACATAATAAATTAAGTAGGACAAGAAAAATAAATAGAAGATGGACTCAATACATCCAAAGTATGAAGGCTAAGAGAAATAAGCCATATAATGTTATAATACATAATAAATTAGCAGCTTAAACATTTTATCATTTTTAACTAATTTTACAACAATCATCAATACCAGCTGAATACCTGATGAATGGACAACAGCAGACATTTGTACATTTGCGCTATGCATTCTCTCTAAGAGGCTCTAACATATACATGCAGTATGCTCTAACATAATGCGTAACCGCCTGGATTTTATAGTATCATCATTGCTTTTCGTGAATATCGCATTTGCAACTTTGTGCTGTCATCACCTTTAGTTTAAATGTTGTGTATTATGTATATTTTGCCCCTTCTTTTTTTACCACCGGGTAATGTATTTTGGTGGATATTTTGTCCCCGAGGACATCATCCGCTCAGTAGCAGCATGCATGAATTCAGGAAGATCTGACAGGAAACTGGCTCGGACTTCGCTCAGTACAAAAAGCTCCGAAACAGACGTCACCATGGATACGGTGTCGTCTGATATGGCAGATGTCCCCTTATCACAAGATATGGCAATATCCGAACATGATTCATTCAGATCATCATACTAGTGACAATTGTAATAGTACACTTACATAGCCATATTCAGTTCTCCTAAACATTTTAGAGTTTGATGATTCTGAACAACACTGTAGCATTTCGAAATGTGAGACCAAAGGCTGTAAAACGTGTGAAATTTTAAAAACAAATGCTCAACTCACTCATGATTTTACTAAGAATACTTATTTTACCAGAAGGTACGATGATCTGTTGTAAATACAAAAATGTCGTCTACTGATTAGAGTGTAACCATTGTGGATTGCAATTTTTATACGTCGGTGAAACGAAAAGATGGCGAAACAAACGAATTTGCGGTCATAGATCAGACATTAACCTGAATGCAAAAAGTAAAACCACAAAAATACTGAACTTAGAAGAAAATCCAATTGGCAAGTCCATAATCACATGGCAAAATCAAATGACAAAACACATCATAAACAAATGAAAGAACTGTCATATTTCTGACTTGGTACAGGCATTTTGAAAAGTAGAAAATGGTGGATTAAACCTTGCCTTTTCATGAATGTGAACTACGGAATTAGACTGATTACCGGTATTGTAATAACATGATTATTTATTCTTTAAGTTATAAATACAACATTGTGTTGACTACATGGTGACTAGGTTGTTTCCAAAAATATTGAGATGTACGTAATTTTGGGAATTTGTAGCTAATACTTGTTATGTATGTTGGTCCGTTATTTTCCACTTTTTGAAATATTAAAGAAGCAAAACTTTTGAATATCTTTAATAACTTAGATATGTTTCTGACCGTAACGTCGTAACTACTATTCCCTGCCTTTTTCATGAATGTGACCTACCAGTATTGTAATAACGGGGTATCACATGTGGAGCAGGATTTGCTTACCGTTCCGGAACACCTGATATTACCCCCAGTTTTTTGTGGGATTTTTTGCTCAGTTTCTTTTATTTTGTTTCTTATGTATTATTATTTGTCTCTTTGTTTTTTTTGTCTTCATTTTTATCCATTGTTATGTCAGTTTATTTTTGATGCAAGAGTTTGACTATTCCGCTGGTTTCTTTCGTTCCTCTTTTAGAGCAATTCAACTATAACCTTTAAAATGAAAATCTCGATAAGTGATAACTTTTCTTACATTTGTATATATACGGGTTTAGATTTTTAGGACAACTAAGAAGGAAATTATTCTATAAGTTAAAAAAACAACATTGTGACTACGTGGTGACTAGGTTGTTTCCTAAAATATTGAGATGTACGTAATTTTGGGAATTTGTAGTTCATACTTGTTATGTATGTTGGTCCGTCATTTACCACTCTTTGACATATTATTTGGCTAAAAAGCAAAATTTTTTAATATCTTTAACAATTTAGTTAACAGTCGATTAATATTTAAGAATTATCATGAAATGGTTTACCAAAGCTACATATAAAAATCTTACACAGTTCTATCGTAACAGATCCTGCCAAAGCAATTGAATGTTATTATAATCACTGCAAACATTTGTTCAAGTTGCATTATCCAACGAAAAAAAAAATGATGTTATAATCAACGCTTTTACACCGCGTAAAAATATTTAAGAAGAAATCAATATGAATGATGTGTCATTTGTTTTAAGGAAATATAGTTTTAGAATGCTTTACGCCTACTATTGGCCGAACAAAGTAGAGGGGATATATATGAAACATCAATGTAATTTTATGATAAGTTGTTGTTCAGGTTATCTTATTGATCAATAGTCGTACATGTATATACTGTGATACTTAGCTTGTTACGTAGAGAAATTCAACATTATATTAGTCAATAAGTACAAAAAACATCATTAGTCAAAAAGGGTAAAAGTATTATAACAATAATATCGACCTAAAAGGATAATTTAAAACGAAAAGTCTTTTATCAAATGAAGAATAAGACACATGGTATGCGTATCATGATTTTTGCGTGCGCAAGAATTACTCATAGTTTCCGCTCATAGTCATAGTTTTCGTGAATACCTTTACATCCGTTTTGTGTTTCAAAATGGATAAAATGATGAAAGTATATTCATGATGCAAAAACAAAGAAAGATATGTTATTATTACTGATTGTGTTGTTTCAAACTTTTGATTAAAATCAAATGTGTATTCAGAATCTATGCAGATGCATTATTTCAGTGTGGATTACAAAAGAATAAAGTCAAAGCAGCTAATAATGGCAAGTTTTATATATATAAATTATATTTCAAAATGTAGTCTTCTCCTATTAGTTTCTTCTTCCTTCTCGTGTTTTATTTTTTACAGGGTTAATGAGAAGAAAAACAAATATCTTATGAAGATCGGTACTTGTTGAACCATGTCGATTGCACCGCAGTTGATTTTATTTCAAATATATAATTAATATGAAAAAAGGGATAACAGCATGCAATCAGTTTTATTCTTTTGTTGGAATTTTCAATACTGTTATTGTTTACCCAAACGGTACCACCTGAATACCCCCTTTGTTCTGTGTTTTTTTTTCTTTCTGCAAGGTCGTGTAGTTCTTTTTTCGTTTATTTGTGTATTGCATCCCTTGTGTCTTTTTAAATATTACTGAAACATCATTTTGTCTCCATTTTCTTTAAAAGAAAATAAATAATAAAACGATCACTGCGAACAATGTGCAAATCGGACTCACAGGAAGTTCTTGATTCGCACTTTGTACACAGTATAAGGTTAATGTGGTTTATGACCCTTGTATTGCTGCATGATCCATCAAATTTTAGAACCATTTCTTTTTTTTCATTTAAGTGTAGTTGAAAATGATGTCAGGAAGAATAAGAGCAGCACCAGATGTCAATTTTGATTACCTAAAGACGGACGCGGATAACTCTTTTGACAAAAGAAATTCATAAAAGCAACAAAAACAAGACTTACGACGACCATACTCAACTTATTGAATTGTTCCTAGAAGAGTCAACCTCAAAACACGAGAAAAAAATGCTGTGATATAAGTATTGGTAGTCTTAAAAATCAATATGAAAGTGCTTTTGTCGTCAAGAAACCGTTTTGATGAGTGACATAATTTTTGTATTCGAAGTGACTTTAATAAAATGTTTTTTTTAACTGTCATTCATTTGTTCGTCGGTTGCATTTTTGTTTACATGATGAAAGTAATTGTGGTATTTAATAGTTTTTATTAAAATTTCAGTGATTGAACTATTATTAACCTGTAAGAATCAGTTATGCTACCTTTAGCTGTTCAATATTTTTAAGAAATTAAAGAAAAGGGGTATTCTTAAAAATATTGGACAGCTAAAGGGTACATAATGGTTTCTTAAAGGTAAATGATAATCCAATCACTGAAATTAAGAACACGTTAAACAATAGAATGACGTCACAACAATGTTTTAATATTATTATAAGTATAAGTCATTTTAAATCCCTTATAGAACGTTATTTGAATACGATATATTAAATTCATTTAAATTGATTAAAAGCGAGGAATCTCGAAGAGTAAAAATTGGCCATAAACAGATTAAAGTTTGATGATTTATCCAGGCTACATTAGATGCTGTCCAATTTTACATATATAACAAGATATAAGCAAAATTGAAAGGATACAATCCCTGGAACATGTGGAACAGAACGTAATATTTTGACAATATATTTAGAATGTGCGGAAATTGTACCCATAGTTAAGTCTTATAAAATGATTTGTTTTAACCTCGCAATGAGATACTTAACAATGAAGTTAAATACAAGGCCACATTTGGAAAACAAAATAATAACCTAGTCAGTTGCGACAATGAAAACCCTTATTTAGATCGTTAAACATTAAAGCTGAACATGTTACGAAGTTATTTCAGATCGATAAAGATAACGCTTTAAATGAAGTACATTATGTTAATTAGATAAACCTATATGTAATACATTTCCATTTTCAGTTCATTTATAATTCATATATTAGGTTAAGGTACTTAACAGAAGGTTAATTTTCTTTAACAGGCCGATAACACTACCTAATACGGATATGCATAAATAAAATTGCTAATGCCCATGCAGATCAAGTTTTTGTTTTTATAGAATACTTTATTTTTCTCAATGTCATTGTGCATTTAGTCAAGTAGTTGAAATGTATGAAGGACTTCTATTTGGTTTTATATATATATATATATATATATATATATATATATATATATATATATATATATATATATAAAAAAAACAATGCATTTATTCCTAAATGATGTAAATACATTTCATATCAATTTATTACTACATTTACAAACCATGATATAAACCATTAGCTGCATTTCCAGATAAACGAATATTTGTTTTTATCATAAAAAGAAAAGAGTGTTTGAAATACCTGAAGCAAAAATTTGAAGCTACAAATAACATGCATAATTAAAAATTTATTTAAACGTTTGCTGATTCTTTTCTTTTCTTTTGTTTTCATTTGTGTATACCGATTTTGTGTCAAACACTAATACACAATGTACGTGATTTTTGTTTATATTTGCTACATACGCAAATGAGATAATCTAATGTACATGTTACCAACATTTCAATACAACATGCTAGTATATGCTACGTATACAAGTCCAAGTTTTATGTGCGATGGATAAATTAACACAAATGATACATTTAGCCAGTTATAGACAATTGAAGACCAAAGAAAAAATGAGAATATACAATATAAATTTCTGTGCTTGCAAATTAAAAATCATGCTTTATATGTTTCAATTATAAAATTAGACGACAGAACAGGAGTTCTCGAGATACAGTACAAACTGACACTTTTCAACCGTATTTCGTGTTTTTTCTTTAATGATAATTAGTTTGTAGTAGCCCCTCATGCATTGTGATACATTGTGTCGATTGGTCAATTTCACATAAACATGTTCACATTTTTATTTAGAAGCTCACTTTGTAAATGTAATCAGACGTCAGAATTATAGAAGTCTCGACCTGCTAAAAGCAATGTTATATGAAACGATTTAATTTATCTCTATTTTAAACGCTTTATGAATTTATTATTTTTGTGTTTCTGAACTAATATCCTAAATTTGTTATTGGAGTATATATAATTAGCTACAAAAGTTTTTTTTTACCAAAATGGTATAACATGCTTGACGAAAATAAGACCATATACGCTACAAATACACAATTGAAGAGGCGAATCTTATCAAAATGTATTGAGATGCTGTGGTGTGGCAAGTGTTGCCCTTGCATATTCACGTTGTTGCTTCATCATTTCATTTTCATCCATATCTGTTTGCTTCTTTTTCGTTTTTTGTTCCACACTCGAATCTATAAAATGAATAGTGTATTTGAAAAACAGATATGGGTATCCATGACTCAACATCAGTAAATGCACAGCAAGAACTCCCCCCCTCCCCAAAAATAAATAAAATAAAATCACACACACAAAAAAGCAACAGTTATTTGTTGCTGATATGTAGTATAAAGGCACAGAGATGCTTTAAACAAACAAATTATCACCTCACTGCAACATGCATTTCTATACATGTATCCTTTATAACTAGTAAGTATTGTTTAAGAACAGGACTTTAAGAATTTTATTGACTTCCGTAGATTGCTATAATTTGATTTTTATTGGCTTCACGTTTTAGAATGTTCGCAGTACAATGGTAGAACAGTGATTTTGTGGTCATCCATACATTGCATGGAAGCGCAATAAGTTCATGTGTATGGCGATTTTTAAGTGTACATATTAATTAATGACAATAGAATTTGCGTGTTACACCCTGTACAATGCTGTATGAAATCTGTGTACACATAATCCGAACATATATCAGCAATATATTAGACGTATACATTTCATCTTTATTTTACAAAGTCCCAAGGAAGCAGGGATACTGTTAAAACAAATTATTTCCGTTATTTTAATTGATTTGTGTAATTGACTTTACCAAAAAAAATAACTTCACTACTTTCACAGAATCGGACATCTTGTAATATGAACCAAGATCCTAAAGAATATATATTTCAACATACGATGATAATGTTTATTCCATGCATTTCTTAATTCATACGGTGTGTTATTTTGTATGTTACAAGTCGAATAAAAGGAATATAAACCTTTCATGAATTATATGCTAGTCAACAAAAGAAACGATGCAAAGCAATGTGTTTTCCATATATAAGGATATAAGATACACTGTATCATCCAACATTTCAGATATGAGAATTTAAAATTGTGAAAGATAAAAAATGGTTGCTTGAAAGTTTGAATGCCTTTGTCGATATTTGAATACTTAATTCTCATCTTCGAAATTAGGTGCCAACTTTTGTCATAATTTGTCGTAATATAAATTAGACCCCTGTGTTTAAAAACTCGGTATTTTCTCACTTAGTCAAATTCTTTTAGTCTTATGCATTTGCTTTGTAAATGAATGTTGTTTATTGGATAATTTAACAGTTCTTTACAATATTTTACGATAAATTTTACTTCAAACGTGTATTAGTTCTTTTGTTGACTTGAATATATTCTGAAATGCATGTCGATCATTAGGGAATAATATTATATTTGAATAATTCTTATATAATTTGCATATTAGAGAATACGTTGATATGATTGGTCGAGAGGACTTCCGGAGGTTGGTCTGGACGTAGTTTTTTTTCGATAGACGACGTTGACCGAACTTCATTTCGGAACCTATGTAAACAAGATGGCGGCGATAATAACAACGACGTTAACAAAATTAATATTCAATTAACGTTAATTGTTTAATAAAAAAATAATAAATACAAAAAACATTCGATTGAATGATAATAAGAGTTTTTGCAGTTTATTATTCTTCAGATAGCAAATTTCATTGCGTACATATTTTTGTGTTAACCAATAAAAATATCTATGCGCCAGCCCTATTCAATGACATAAATATACAATTTACGTGTGATAGATGTAACGAGTGTGGAAACAAATATTTCCCTTTCTCCAATTTTAAAGAAGGATTAAACGCCTTTTTGAAGGATTTTTTTATGTATAAACTGGACCAGGTCGCTCACAATCATAATTTAGAAACGCCTTGTGATTTTTATTTGTTCGTGAGTGAATTGGTTTAGTTTATACACCAATCAATTTCTTTAAAAAGGCGTTTATTCCTACAATAATCATGGTTGTTTTACCTTCTACTTTTCCACAACCAGAACAACAAGGACTTCGACAACTACTACAACAAGTACTTCCCCAATTATTACAACAAGTACACTGACATTTGATTGCAAGCCGGAACACACTAAAAATTCTGAATGGTAAGTTCAGCGGTGAAGGTATTCTATCTTCATAATCAATTACAACTAAATGCCGATAGTACAACCATTTCTGTCTGGCCGTTTTTTGAATTTCGTCAAACCGGGCACTGCAAACAATAATTCAAATTTGTTTATATGTTATAATCTTTGTAAACAATAAAGTCTCTATGTCTCTATGAACTTCTCTCAAACATTTTGCATATGTTCCGCTTTTTTGGCAATTCACGCTTGATGAGTGCTTGTCATCGTTTAATAATGCTTTTTGCATTAATACCCTCTATAATATCAAATCCATTGATCACATAAAAACAAAAATTGCAAATTGTTATAGAATATAAGAATATATGTTATGGCACTGCAAATGTAATGCACAGAAATTACGTGAGCGCAATAGTAAATTGCTATTAAAAAAGTACCTACAGGACATTTAAATAAATGAAGTTATCAGAGAATAAAGTTAAAAGAACTGCAAGCTTTACCATAGCTTTAACTATACACTATTAAGAATGAGGAGGGAAGGGTAAATATTTCTAGAATTAAACTATTTTACTTAACCTGATTAAGAGGTTTATATGACTGATTTTCCTATTTTATATTTTATATCAATGTTTGCTCATTTTATGGTTATTTTCACGAAAAGATCACAGTTTCACGATTAAACATTTTTATATTATACTTTCATGTAAGATAATGTGGACCAATCCGAGTAAATTTAACAAAAACAAACACTATAGGTTGGTGTTAATGCTCGCTAGTTTTGTTTCTGTGTCGTGTGGGAAAATTACCACACTGTTTATTTTGTATATGTTGAAAATTCTTTTTTTTTTTTAATAAACACGACGGATATTTTTTATTTTTATTTGAAAAAAATACATAACTTAGAAATTTGAAAGATAGACAAAATAAATAAAGTACATATTTTTGGTAAATAATTTTGCTGATAACTTTGATTGGATTGGTTGTAGAATTTCAAAAAATGTATAACTCAAAAACAAATTATTGTAAGTACCCAATTTATTCACAAAGTGTATTTGAATTATAATTTTAAACTATTGTTTGTTTTTTCCATTTTTAATTAGTATATCATTTGTATGACTTATGATAAACTTAACCAATGTTTGAATACAATTATAAAATAACAAGTAACGATTGCGTCACGTGTTTATCAATGAAAAACTATTTTTTTTTTAATATGAAGCGTTAATAATCTGCAGTGCAAATAAATAGTACTTTACCTTTCATATATGTTCTTTTTCTAGAGAGCAAACATGTCTAATTTCAAATGAAATATTAAAATGTGTTTTATTTTGTATCGTTTCTTCCAGTTTAGCTATGTGTATATCATACTGACGTGGAAATTACTTCGAACTTCAACTGATTGATGAGCACAACTCATTATAATTGTGTAGCGGTTTGGTTTTGAACTTGATAGACATTATTTTAATAACGAGCTCACCAAGTGTAAAATATACTTTTTAATAGGCAAAACTTAATCATTAATGATATTATGCAATTTTGTTTCTGTGCTGACAACATGTCCACATTAGACGAAAAGTTAATTTGAATGACACACAAAGACTTATAATTAATAACATAATAGGTTTGTAGATTTGAACATTTTATATTTGATATTCTCATTAATATATTTCTTGGTAAATGTGGAATCAATGCGAAAGAAAGTATTTGTCTCTCTTGATGATTTTTTTCAATAAAACACTTCGTCTTTGTGAAAAGTTCATATTAAGGATAACAAATCTAAAGTGAAAATTATTTACAAATATCTTAAATATGCATTTTATGACAGAATGTCTAAGAATTGAACTCAACAATACTGTTAACTGATTTTTGTGTTTGAGCAAAACATAACATGCTTTCTTAAAGTCATATCAGTTATATACTAATACAATACAACACAAAACTCGTTGTCCAATTTAAAAACAAGAGTTTATAAACAAAGGATTTTTTTAATAAAATATAATATTGCATAATCAATTCAGTTCCTTATCTTAGTATTATGAATGGTTACTTTTTTATATAATTTATCATATTAACAAATACTGCAGTTTAAAACTATATCAGATCTACTTTTCATTCTTAATGAAAATGAACCTCCATGTTTTTCATTTCAACATTTATATAATGAATTTTCTTTCAAATTATAGACCCGAAGTGGACTAGAATATCATTATTTGCGTTTTGTTAATGTAAGCCTTGCGTTTTATTCTCTTCAATATTGAATAAATTTATCTAATTATATTTAATGAATACTATTCATGTATGAGGTTTACAAATTGAAAAGTATCACCATTCTTCCCATTATCGTGCATTCATCACATTCTATAGAATTTTTCCAACTGTTGTCAAGATTAGAAACTTAGAGAAATATGCAATATTCCATCATATTTGAAATGGATGAAAACACTAATAGTAACTCTAATTACAGTGGTTTTAAATGCATTAAAGCCCCGTTTTAGAGTAAGTGTTTTAGATAGTGACCATGGTGATGATAACATGCACAATCTTCTGAAATGAAAAAAAAAAACCAAACACAAAAAACATGTTAATGAGCGTTTGTCTTCAAATATTGAACAATTGAATGTTGATCATATTACCAATGTAATGATGAAGTTGATTGCTAACTATAATCATTCTCCCAATAACGGATAAACAAGTCTAGTTCTGTTGCCAGTTGTTTACAAGTAGTATGTGTACATTAAATCCTTGAAAATGCTTTATATTTGAATAATTTCACTAGATAATTAAACAATTGTCATATTGTGAACTCCTAGGAAAATATAAAACGGAAAGTTCCTAATCAAATGTCAAAATCAAAAGGTCAAACTCAACAAACGAATGGATTACAACTGTCATATTCCTTACTTGGAACAGGCATTTTCTTATGTAAAAAATTGTTTATTAAACCTTGTGTTATAGTTAGCTAAACCTTTCACTTGTATGACTGTCGTATCCATATCCATCAAGTTGACAACGATGTGTGAACAAAACAGCCATAATAGGTAAAATAGTCACAATATGGGAAGAGCAGTCAGCATTGTGTCACAATCTCAAACAAACAAATATTTAACTGAAAAGCACAAAAAGCATCTATCAAATTTTAAACCCACATGCATTGCTTCACGTGTATAACGTCAGAAAATATAAACATCAGATAGAAAGAAATATAAAAGTTTGTGTAGTGCTATACAACCAGGTTCAATCCACCCTTTTCTGCATATGTAAATGTCTGTACCAAGTCAGGTATATGACAGTTGTTGTCCATTCGTTTCATGTGTTTTATCATTTGATTTTGCCATTCGATTAGGGAATTTCCTTTTTGAATTTTCCTCAGAGTTAAGTGCTTTTGTGGTTTTACTTTTTACTGTTTCTTGTGTATATAGGTAGCCAATACAAAGAAGGGACTTTCAAATGTTCAGAAGAAGCCTTCAGATGTGATGTAGTTAAGATATGTTTCTTTAATATATGACTCTATGATATGTGAAGCGCACATTCAAGTTTAAATATCATTCAAAAGGACAATCGACATATAACAAAACGGATTTAAAGTTGTCAGGAATTCTAGCATTTTTAAGCTTAAGCTAAAAACGAAATGTATGCATGATTTTGTATTGATGTTCATTATTTTATTAACTATAATAACAGTTACCTAAACATAGCTATAACAATATTCAATAACAACCAGTTAGTCAACATCATGTAAAAAGCAGCAATGACTGGTGTTATCCAATCTGAAGTTGGACATCTTTCAACTGTCGGGTCATTTTTCCATAGTGTAGCATTATAAGTGCAACCTGATTCGTCTGACGCTTAAAATGAATAGATTTCACAGATATTAATTAAACTATACATAAACATAAGTCTTTGAACATTTTGTCATGAGTCTTTTAAAATTATGTATTAACACCCCAAACTCCACACTGCTAAATTAGTTACTTGCACGTTTATCATTCTTTACCTGCTACAGACATACATGTAAACTTAGGTTGATTAAAATGGAAAGTCGTTTAAAAAGATTGGCAAATTAGCAACGTTTGACACCGAAAACGTCGAAATTTACGAAAAAGTTATTCATGTGTTGTCATAAATATAAATATATAAATTGTTATTTGGATGGAGAGTTGTCTCATTGGCACTCATACCATATCTTCCTTTATCTATATATAGCTTCTATCTCGCAACGCTACATCGATAAAAATAACATACATTTAACAATAAGAGAATAAGACTTAGGTTTGTATCAATACAGTAATCGGAAGCATTATTACATTGTTTTTATTTGCAAGAAAAACGCCACTATAACTGTGCAATTCAGATACATTATAAATGTATAAAATGTAATACCTTCAAATGTATCCAAATACAGTTCACCGTAAACCTGCCAGTAGGGAATTTTGAGGATTGTCCATATCGGCCAAGACTCAATGTTACTCGAACCCGTCACTGTGTGGTTTGGGTAAACATTGGCGTGGTAAACAATACCAGCAGCAAATATGAATATAATCAGTATTACCAAATATTCCATCAAGTCTACAAGCTGTAAAGTGAAAAAAAGCATCGTCTAAATTTACAAAAAAAAATTGCACTTTTAATTGTTTACTTTGAATGACTATTTGATATAAAAACAGTTACATATAGTGATGAACATCAAAACATGTGTATTGATAAACTCTTTATGATTGTATACATGCCGAATTTTAATTGATTTTTAGGATAGATTTTAGTGTGATCACGCATAAAATTATATCGAAAGTGAAGAGTCGGTTTTTGGATGCCTAAGATGTTACTTAAATAAGGCATTCAGTATAATGAAATGATTTATATAGTCTGTTAACTCAATTATCGTAATGTCTATGTGTTTGATAATGTCACACGAGATAGCTTATCATTTTGTATGCCAGATGCATCTTTCGTCTACATAAAACTCAACATGGGCATCTGACTGAACAAAAATAGCAGGCTAAATTAAAAACGAATATAGATTCCGCAATCTTTTCATTTCGATAACGACATGAATAATAATCAATCAATATTTTTATAAACAGTTTATTTATTGAAATCGAAAATGTAATCAGCAATGACACCACAAAGAGGTTGCCAAATCTCACGAAAGGACCCAGGTATATAACTTGAACGCTAGACTTATCCGTGACGCACTGATGAAAAATGCAAACGGCTTATTCTAATACGACGGAGATGAGGATGAACCTCAAAAGATTGCGAAAAGCGTATCTAAATACAGGTTCGAAAATATATTAAAAAAGGTCAAGAATATAATCGTTGCAAATAATTCAACAGTAAGGCTTTTCTAAAGTAAGTAGTATAATCTATGTCATGTCTACATGTGTTTTTTTATACCAGTATTAAAAATATTTGATTTAATGGTAGACATATTATATGATAAAAAACTTCGTAACAATACAAGCAAATGAGCACACAATCGTCGAATATGTTTTATTTCGAAGGCCTTATAACATAAACCCACCATTTCTGTCAGCATGAGTATGATTGTACCGAAACGTCTTGTAAGTAACAGCAAATTCAGCAAGCGAAGGAACATGATAAACAACGCAATACTGTATACTCTTCTTGATGGCACTAACAAATCTGAGTCAAACATGTGCAGACAAAATCCAAGTATGAACAATGTGAAGCACAAAAAGTCTAAAATATTCCAAATGTCAAATAGGTGTAGAAATATTCTTTGTGCAGAACGTTCTCTTTTCGATCCAATCTATTATAGAGATAGTTTGATTAAAACTACCGTCATTAAAATATGTTTGTACAGTTTTACACATTTGAAAACTTTTGATTGAAAACAAGCTGTTCTAACAATAACGACTGTTACAACTATCATGACTATTTTCAACTTCAATATCAGTTAATTCATGATGGAATAATGACAACACATATATCATATATATTAATTGAATAGCATTTATATTTGAATTGCTTGCCATAAATTAATTATTTTGATTGAAGCAAATACACAGTATTCTTACCATGGTCCAAATTTCCTCCACCAGATCTCCCAACATATATACGAAAACCATGCCTTCCAGTAGAGATATGGAGTTAGCTTCAAGGTTTCGTACGAGAAAGAGACTAAACATGATTAAAGCCGATAGGAAAAACACCTGAAAATTTCAGACGCTATCATGTAAACTATTAGGTATATAACATTTGTCATGTAAAAGGTGTTGTTAAAGCGGAGAAATGTACTTATCCTTAGTGTTATACATGTTATAACGTAATTTCCTGACTGTTCATATACAATTCTTGGGGGAAAAAATCGTGTTCAAATAAAATTTTTGTGTAATTTATTTTAAATATTTCATTTATTCATCAACTCTTTTCAGACTTAAGAAATTCGAACAATATTGCAAATACAGATTCAGATAAATGTTACAAGACCGATTCCTCCACTTTAACAGTTTTTTTGCGAATTTGTTGTATGTCAAGAAAAATATTAATTTTCAAAATGATAGAAAAGCATCTATGATAAATTTAACTAACTATGACTATAATTCAATGGTAGACTTCTGTTGTCTACATCAATTGCAGGTATTACTCGATTTATTTCACTTGACTGGGCGGGGTTTAACCGGTTCGTTCATAATAAACCAGTTCATCTATAGATAGGTGTTTTAGGATAAACTCTACAATGAAATGTCCAGTCATTCTTTTGTAAATTACCTTAATGACACTGGTAGGTGATTAGAAATCAATAATAATTATACGGCAATCATTCTTATCGCACACATCTTCAAATAAACTGTCCTAATGCAAATCAAAACGTAAGCTCCACCCGATCAGTTGAAATATCATTGGTAATAGGTTCTTTATGTTATAAAAGAAAAACTCCATTAGTTTTCAAACTATTTAAAGATTACAACATGCGTTTTTTTCGAAATTGACCCTGGTATCATCACGATATTAAATGATAATACTTTTTCCCAGGTGTATATAATAATGCATCTCATTTGATATCTTATGATTTATAGTACATTGATAGCAAAAAATAGAAAACTAAATTAAATGATTCCAAAATAACTGATTTTCTTTACATAGGTTATAGCATAATTTTCACATTTGAGATAAAATTTAAACATAGGAAGATGTTGATAATAAATATTATAGCACACCATTATAATGTACTTACCAATTAGCTAGAAATGCAATGACTCGTTAAATTTGTACGTAGCACAGAACCAAAAAAAAACCCACATTATGTTTGGAAAAAGCATGAGATTGTGCCTTGACTTAAAATGATTTTACGGTATTGGAAGGAGGTAAGACAACATACTTTTCAACTGTACAGCAAACCATATTTGGTTATGATTTTTTTACAGATTAAACACAAAACGTATATGATAAGAAAAATATTTATGCTTTTCATAAAATTCAATATAATTGAGAATCAAGCAATTGTTTACTCACAATGTGAAATAGTATCCTTGTAGCTGGTGCTGTAAGAATAGCCAGCTTAGAGTTCTTCCAGTGGTGCTTGAAAATAAATGACAATCGTCAATAAAAATCTTAAATGTTAAAATTCTGTAAGACTGTCCTACATTGGTCCGATACTTTAAAGGATAACTATTACACACAGATGGTATGTAACAACGAATCAGAATCCATAACAACACAATATGTTCAAAAGCAAATATACTAACATGTTACAAGTGCGGTATTACACTTCTTGACCTAAATAACAAGATTATAATGCTGTTAATCGATTAAGTCGATTTATAGAAATATTTTCTACATTTTTCATAGCAGTATCAAAATAATATATGGGAGACTTTTCTTTAAAAAGTTTTTGAGAAAAAAGTTAAATTTGCTTATATTTGTGGCATATGTGATGTTCACCCAGAAAGAAATATTGGAAGAACCTGTTAGAAATGTAGCTGAACAGTAAGGTAGTGTCTAATTAATCTCTGAATTTTTCTACAAAAATCATTGTAGTTATCTTACTTACACACTCGTTTAAATAGGAGATGACGTATATATTAAACACGTTGGTTATTTGTATCGTAAGGTTGCTCTCTCATTCAGTTATCCAAATATAAGTCACATTTTTTTTTATCGATAACAAAACCACTTAAGAATTATAATTTGATATAGTTTATCCAAACATTTAATTTCTTACAGATAGAAATGTTCCATTGCTGCACGAGTTTTGTACTGAGTAACTTTGATTTTTACATGTGATTTTCTCTTCAGAGACCGAAATACTGTGAATTCATTCATTTTCGTTGGATACCAATGTCCTTGGATTTCGTGGTAATAAACAAATTTGCTATAGACTTGAATGTAAATTGCATCAAAACCACGAAATCAAATATCCACTAATAAACAAGTTTTCCCTAATCCCCGAAAATTGGTACCCGAGAAAATAAACGAATCCTCGGTATTACTGTTTGCTAGTTTATAAACCTTAATAAATGACGACAACCCAGTAATATTTATCGGATATGGTAGAATTTTAATTTCTGGTTCTTTCTTATTTTGCGTGTCGTTCTGCCTTCTCGAACTAGCCCCATTCAACGAAAACAACTTTCTGCTTGCATATTTCTGATTGAAAGAATGAGATATGAATTCCTCTATTTGAAATTGCTGAGCAAAGTGTACTGGACTTTCATAATGACCCCACACATTTGAAAAATAATCGAGAGCATTCATCGCTTTATCCTCGTCATCTGTAAACTGTTTTTCCAAAAGTGTAACTGCATGTGATAAAAACAACCTGCAAGACACAAAAATCGTGCTTGTTAGCAAAAGGTACCTGACATGTTTTTTTGAGTCATTATTGTTATTCGATATATAAAAGCAACAGTAGTATACCGCTGTTCAAACTCATAAATCCATGGACAAAAAACAAAATCGGGGTAACAAACTAAAACTGAGGAAAACGTATTAAATATAAGAGGAGAACAACGACACAAAACTACAATGTAACACACACAGAAACGGACCAAGCATCAGAAAAAAATCAGATATGATTGGTATAGTGTATGGAAAAACTTAGAATAGACAAACATTGAAATGACTTCTATATGATTAGTTTAAACAGTCGTATGCTGACTATTACTTTGGAAATATATATTTATTATTTGCAGCGATGTGCACTAATTGCACTAGTCCAAAAGAGTGCGTAACAGTACTTGTCCATATATACATATATATATATATATATATATATATATATATATATAAAAGAAGATGTGGTATGATTGCCAATGAGACAACTATCCACAGCAGACCAAAATGACACACACATTAACAACTATAGGTCACCGTACGGCCTTCAACAATTAGCAAAGCCCATACCGCATAGTTAGCTATAAAAGGCCCCGATAAGATAATGTAAAACAATTCAAACGAGAAACATAACGGCCTTATTTATGTAAAGAAAAAATGAACGGAAAACAAATATGTAACACATAAACAACAACAAAACGACAACCACTGAATTACAGGCTCCTGACTTGGACAGGCACATACATAAATAATGTGGCAGGGTATGTCTTCTATGACATCTTCTAATGACGAATTTGACCAAATGAAATAGCTTTGTCCACCAGCAGTAATGGTCTTATTTTAATCTGACCCTATATTCTTGAATGCCTCAAAGATGGACGAAAGACACCAGAAGGACAGTCAAGGCAATTAATCGACAAATGTTTGATACAAAAGATATCTGAATTTCGATGTGCAGTTCTAAAAGAGACCTTTCATGAAGGAAGTAGGTCCAGTAAGACCCCTTTTAGAACCAAAATATAGCTGTTTTACAAAATTGTAAAAATGTAAATTTTCAATTATAAATTGGAAAGTAGAATGCTTCTGCTACATAAATATCGGCTGTTTTTGACAATACAATGCACATATATCGGGTACTAGCATCATTAAGTCATGCTAAATTACTGACATCTTCACAATTTTAGCAAGTTAGTTAAATTTTGGACAGTTTTCGTCTTCAATGAAAATGGTCGCATTTGTGTTCATTCTTAATATTGAAATGTTAATTGTATTTGATGATAATACATAACATATATAAAGGTTGAGGATGGACACGGATGCGGCCACTTTCATTTTTGACAAAACAACATCTGAAAAGTGACATTTTCTGGCATATTTGATAGATTTTTGATATTTTAGCTTTAATCGGAGCGTTTTTAATGGGTAAATCACTTAAAATCTGTCACATAAACTAATTGAATCAACTGAAATAGACACGTAAGTGTTTAAAAAGTGTCCAAAATCTTTCTTCAGAAGAACCTGAAATTTTACCCTTACCGGGACTACTCCTTTCGTAATTTTATACTTTTTTTTATCTAAGTAGTCTTATGATTTTACAGTTATATAATTATAAATATGTATATATCAGTCTAAAAATTTGCACAACGTTGTGCACATTTTTTGGGTGATATTTTTTTTCCTCATCTGCATAGTATCGTCTATTTTACATGTTCTAGACGACCCGGTGCATAGTAAATTTGCTGGTTGGTCCTTTTTATAGACTTCTATATATACATATATATATATATATAGGCGTAAAAAATAATTTTCACATGTGCAGATATATATATTCATTAAATAAAATAATAAAATAAGTAAAAAGTTAACAGTTCCATTCTATCGATTTCATCCTTCCATTGGGACTCTTCAGGATAACTGATGTAGTGTCGCTATAGGCGACGTCGTTAAGGAGGTTTATGACGTTCCGTCATTGCTCGTTATTAAAAGTTCTCGGGATTTAATTTTGATCGGAACGTTGTTATAAAATAACGTTCCATCTCTTTTCTATATGCTTCATCCCGTCTACATTTAAAAATAGGAATTATTTGAAAATGCTTTTTACCACCAATGTCAAGATGGGCACTAATTGGCGAATTTCTGTATTGTGGGTGTTTTATTTGTTCTTTGTGAACTCGCACCCGTTCACAGAGGCTATTCCCGGTCTGTCCAATATAATTTTCGTGGCAACCAGGACATGTGACGCAGTAAATAAGGTTTGTTGTCTTACATGTCATATTGGCGTTCACATGAAATTTTTTGCCATCTTTAAATGATTTCATTTTACCCGTTTCTAAATATTTCGTATCTTGGCCACAAACACCGCATCTTGAATCTCCGCAAGACTTTATTTCAAAGTCATTAACCTTCGGTTCGAACCGAGCTCTGGTTAAGTGTTTCTTTAAGTTTTTAGGTTGTCTTCGGCTGTAGATTAAGTTTTCTTCCGGTATCAATTTTTTCATAGTTTCACTTTCGTGTAGAATCGGAAGGTTTGATTTAATTGTATTAAAAACGTTTGGTAAATACGGGTCATGTGTACTAACAAACGGTATTTTCTTTAAGGTTTCGTCCGTGTCTTTCACTTTCGGGGTTCGTAATTCTTGAAGTGTCAAGAGTTTAGATTTTCGAATTCCACTTTCGATTAAACCCTCTGGGTATAGCTGTTGTGTCAAATAGCCTTTTAATTCCTTCAAACGTACTTCTCGAATGTTATGGTCAGATACTATAGCACAAATCCGTCTTGCCATACAGTAAGGTATATTTCGTTTTGTATGGGACGGATGACACGAATGAAAATTTAAGTATTGATGGGTGTCTGTGGATTTATAATAAATATCCGTTGTTATATGTCTGCCTGATTTTAAGATGAGGATATCCAAAAATGGTAGTTGTGTGTCACTGGTTTCCATGGTGAATTTAATCGACGGATGTAAGGAGTTGATAAGATCTTTAAATTTATATAAATCCTTTTCTGATCTGCTCCAAAATATTATACAGTCATCTAAATATCTTTTCCAAAATTTAATGACATAATCACAGAAATTTTGATCGAATTGGACAGATATTTGTCGATACATCTGTTGCTCTAAGTATCCCATCACTAAATTTGCGTATGTGGAGGCAACTTTAGTTCCCATGGCTGTACCTTTAATTTATCTGTATTTGTTTCCGTCGAAATAAAATGTATTTTCTTCCAGAACTATTTTGGTAGCTTCTAGTATGAAGTTTGTTTCAAATCTACTGTCAATTTCATCCCGTTTTTCTTCGATCCAGTATTTTACGGCTGTAAGACATAGATCATGGGGAATATTTGTGTATAGACTTGTAACATCAAAGCTTGTTAATAGTGTTTCTTCCGGAACTATGGCAGGAATGTGATTTAAAAATTCCATATCATCTTTGATATAACTTGGAATTGACGGACATAGATGTTTGATAACAAGGTCGATAAAATGACTTAGTCTTTGAGTTAATGATTCCGGTCCGGCTATAATTGGTCTTATTTTCAAATCGGCGGGACGGAATGTTTCAACGTAAATATTGTTTTGATCTCGAACAGTATTTTGTATTTGTGCACTTTTACAAAGAACATTAAACGAAAATGAAATTTATTTGTTATCAAAAGGTTTTAAATTTGCTCCCGTCCCATACTCAAATGTTCCGGAATTAAAAGCTGATATCAACAATTTCTCAAGACGCCTCCGTTTAAAAGAAGAATTCGGAAATAAAAAGGGCCATGATAAATCTCTCGTAAGAAACAAATCAACTTACACCCCAAGATCGGGGAAAGATGATTATTTAGATACTTACATTGAGACAATAACAAAATTTCCCGTCCGTACACGTAAATGTAAACAGAATTTAACCCGAAATGAACAGGATGCGTTAAAAAGTCTTAAAGATGATGACTCCATTATCATTAAAGAAGCAGATAAAGGAGAAGCCATCATCATTATGGATACCGACTTTTATAAAGAAAAAGTTTTGGATCAGCTTAATGATGAGGAATACTACAAACAAATAACAAATAACCCGGATAAAGCAACTAAAAAGAGATTAAAGAAACTGATAAAAGACTACAATCAATGTCTAACCGAGAAGGAAATAGCGTACTTGTGTGACTTTGATCCGAAAGAGAGTAATTTTTATGGACTTCCAAAAGTACATAAAAGTGCACAAATACAAAATACTGTTCGAGATCAAAACAATATTTACGTTGAAACATTCCGTCCCGCCGATTTGAAAATAAGACCAATTATAGCCGGACCGGAATCATTAACTCAAAGACTAAGTCATTTTATCGACCTTGTTATCAAACATCTATGTCCGTCAATTCCAAGTTATATCAAAGATGATATGGAATTTTTAAATCACATTCCTGCCATAGTTCCGGAAGAAACACTATTAACAAGCTTTGATGTTAAAAGTCTATACACAAATATTCCCCATGATCTAGGTCTTACAGCCGTAAAATACTGGATCGAAGAAAAACGGGATGAAATTGACAGTAGATTTGAAACAAACTTCATACTAGAAGCTACCAAAATAGTTCTGGAAGAAAATACATTTTATTTCGACGGAAACAAATACAGACAAATTAAAGGTACAGCCATGGGAACTAAAGTTGCCCCCACATACGCAAATTTAGTGATGGGATACTTAGAGCAACAGATGTATCGACAAATATCTGTCCAATTCGATCAAAATTTCTGTGATTATGTCATTAAATTTTGGAAAAGATATTTAGATGACTGTATAATATTTTGGAGCAGATCAGAAAAGGATTTATATAAATTTAAAGATCTTATCAACTCCTTACATCCGTCGATTAAATTCACCATGGAAACCAGTGACACACAACTACCATTTTTGGATATCCTCATCTTAAAATCAGGCAGACATATAACAACGGATATTTATTATAAATCCACAGACACCCATCAATACTTAAATTTTCATTCGTGTCATCCGTCCCATACAAAACGAAATATACCTTACTGTATGGCAAGACGGATTTGTGCTATAGTATCTGACCATAACATTCGAGAAGTACGTTTGAAGGAATTAAAAGGCTATTTGACACAACAGCTATACCCAGAGGGTTTAATCGAAAGTGGAATTCGAAAATCTAAACTCTTGACACTTCAAGAATTACGAACCCCGAAAGTGAAAGACACGGACGAAACCTTAAAGAAAATACCGTTTGTTAGTACACATGACCCGTATTTACCAAACGTTTTTAATACAATTAAATCAAACCTTCCGATTCTACACGAAAGTGAAACTATGAAAAAATTGATACTGGAAGAAAACTGAATCTACAGCCGAAGACAACCTAAAAACTTAAAGAAACACTTAACCAGAGCTCGGTTCGAACCGAAGGTTAATGACTTTGAAATAAAGTCTTGCGGAGATTCAAGATGCGGTGTTTGTGGCCAAGATACGAAATATTTAGAAACGGGTAAAATGAAATCACTTAAAGATGGCAAAAAATTTCATGTGAACGCCAATATGACATGTAAGACAACAAACCTTATTTACTGCGTCACATGTCCTGGTTGCCACGAAAATTATATTGGACAGACCGGGAATAGCCTCTGTGAACGGGTGCGAGTTCACAAAGAACAAATAAAACACCCACAATACAGAAATTCGCCAATTAGTGCCCATCTTGACATTTGTGGTAAAAAACATTTTCAAATAATGCCTATTTTTAAATGTAGACGGGATGAAGCATATAGAAAAGAGATGCAACGTTATTTTATAACAACGTTCCGATCAAAATTAAATCCCGAGAACTTTTAATAACGAACAATGACGGAACGTCATAAACCTCCTTAACGACGTCGCCTATAGCGACACTACATCAGTTATCCTGAAGAGTCCCAATGGAAGGATGAAATCGATAGAATGGAACTGTTAACTTTTTACTTATTTTATTATTTTATTTAATGAATATATATATATATATATATATATATATATATATATACAACTCGTCTAAACATCAACCCAACAATGTTAGATCTGTAAATTTGCTTTCGCAAATTTTTGGTTCTTCCCTCGCCGGGATTCGAACCCATGCTACTGTGATATCGTGACACCAAATCGCCTGCACTGCAGTCGTCCCGCTAGACCACACGACCACCTGGGCTCTCAAAAAAAGAGCTTTCGCTGGCCATGTGTTACCTTTCCACGTCAGTTTTAATCTAGCGGCGTACTGCAGTACATGATATATAAGGCATGAAGATGTTATAGTTACAGATCAGCTAAATTATCTTTAGTAAAGGATCCTACAAATTAATGTAAGATACAGTCACAGAAAATAATTATATTCATAAGTACGTCTGAGTCAGTGACAACCCTACAACAGATGTATCCATCGGATCGCCATCAAAGATGGTGATACATGGCTGTGTACATAATGTATATACAACTCGTCTAAACATCAACCCAACAATGTTAGATCTGTAAATTTGCTTTCGCAAATTTTTGGTTCTTCCCTCGCCGGGATTCGAACCCATGCTACTGTGATATCGTGACACCAAATCGCCTGCACTGCAGCCGTCCCGCTAGACCACACGACCACCTGGGCTCTCAAAAAAAGAGCTTTCGCTGGCCATGTGTTAACTTTCCACGTCAGTTTTAATCTAGCGGCGTACTACAGTACATGATATATAAGGCATGAAGATGTTATAGTTACAGATCTGCTAAATTATCTATAGTAAAGGATCCTACAAATTAATGTAAGATACAGTCACAGAAAATAATTATATTCATAAGTACGTCTGAGTCAGTGACAACCCTACAACAGATGTACTTATGAATATAATTATTTTCACAGTAGCATGGGTTCGAATCCCGGCGAGGGAAGAACCAAAAATTTGCGAAAGCAAATTTACAGATCTAACATTGTTGGGTTGATGTTTAGACGAGTTGTATATATATATATATATATATATATCTGCGAACATGTATGTTTTTCAAATTATCTGCCAAATCTTCTCAAATCATATTAAAGAGATAGAAACTGTTGGTATATATGTTGTATACATAATATCTGGCAAAGTGTTATATTTCTAGACACAACAGTTTCATCCGTGGCCCTTTAACAAATTAATATCATTTTATCGAATATAAGTGATCATTGATATTGTTTATCGAGTACATGTATAGCAATCTTGAAATTGAACAAACGAAAGGAACATAAAATTTTTGACTATTATCGCGGTACATTGGATGAGAGGAAAGTTTTATTGAAGTTTGAACAATAAAATGATAAAAAGTCCAACGTCATTTTCAATGTCCGCTATATGTCAAATTGATCAAGAAGTATTTATTAGGGGAATACACTTATCAAAGATACCAGTGTTAAACATGCGTAAGCCAGAAACGCTTTTCGTTTATGAAAGACTAATAAGTAACGCTCAAATGAAAAATAATAACAAAGACCAATTTAAATATGAATGCAAAAAGCATTGAGGAACGGAAATTCCTACCCTTAGCCGGGGTCTAATCCTGTAGAAAATTCTTAGCACTTTGATAAATTCAAAGTTTTTTAAATTGATAATAATAATTATGACAATATCAATAGTTAATCGTGTAAACACAGAATTCTGAATACTGTGCGAATGACACCATCGAGAAAAAAAACTCCCCGAACAGGAGCATCGACCCAGTTGTTAATTATAGTGTTCGACAGAATTAATGACCAAACAATCTGTTTGAAATCAGAAATAACGAAATTTTCGAATTTGCTATGAATGGGTAAATTGATAGACAAATTATTCAGTCACTAGTTCATGTGAAGTTTAAATCTTGAAAATATTTGAGTTTAATGTTTTTGATTTTCTAAATTTCAAAACTAATATAGCGTTTTTTTGTTTTTTTTTGCGTAGTATATAAAAGCGATTATTCTAAACACACAGAATAAAAATTCATCTTTCGATATGATTAAAAACATAAGACAAAATTGAAATTGCAAATGAATGAATTCAAAACATCCACCTTCTTCTACGAATAAAAAAACAGGCCACAAAAATATAGCTTGCATTGCTCAAAAGTATGAACTGTTTACGCCTTTGAAGAATTACACATTGTTTATCTTTGAAAGTAAGACTTCAAGATCAATTTACACATACTTGGAATGAGACAAAAGTTCCTTCTGCAGTTTTTCATCATACAGATTTTCTGCCATGTCTGCCATAGATTTAAGGTATGAGTATGCAACTAGTGCTGTCACTAAAACATAATAAATGACAAAATATATAAAATAATCTTTTGCTAATATATAATAATATACTAGTGGTTAAAAGAGTTCTTCAAGTGGTATTATTAATTATAATTGAAAATGATATATAAATTGATAAAAATTCAAACAGTAATACATTGATAAAAGGTGATTTTATTCAATTGTGTTGACAAACATTTTGGGTTAACAATACTAGTTGTTTGGGTACAATTGCTGAGGAAAATTTTGGTCTGTTGATTTAATTCCAAATAGTATTTTCAGTGGTGCTCCTTGCCGATTAATACGAAAAGGATTAAGGGTAGTAATTGACATCATGCTGTTTACATTAACTGTGCACTGAATTATTTTCAACTATAGTAAATCATTATCAAAAATTTAATTCAACTTTATATCCAAATTGGACATTTGTCTCTATAGTTTATCTAGTGGTCTTAGTGGATACTACTGTAATCACTAACCACTCAAAACTGATCTTGTGAATTCGAACCCCGCTTGTGCGGGTGCACTTGACTCCAATCTTAATTGACTAGGATTGTCAGTTTTCCTATTGAAGGTCGTTGCTTTTCTATAGGGCATTACGGCTTCCTCCACCAATAAAAACTGGCCGCCACGAAATAGCCCAAAAGAGTTTAAATCTGGCGTTAAAACACTAAAAATCAAATCGATAGTATTCTTTTTTTTGTGTGTATTGTTTTGAAATTCACCTATCCTTCATCATCATGTATATCATTACTTATTTGATTCTGATTAAGTGAACAATGATAATATAACAAACGGAAATAAAGCCTTACACATTGGATTTTTGCATTCACTCCAAAGTACTTCTGCTTGATTAACATTGTTCATAATTGTTGCTAACATGAATAACTCATCCACATACGTTTTCTTTTTTGATTCCTCAATCTTACAATTTCTACAGCATGTGACCAATCCAAGTTTTGTACAACAGAGTCCTACAAAATATATTCAAATACAAAACGAAACAGTATAAATGGTTGCTACAGTACGAATAAATGTGCAGAAATATCATTGAAAAAAAATGTAGTTTTTTTGCAAAACTCAGATTGTAAAAGAACGTCTTTACATGATTTGTATTCAAAATATTAGTGCAACCATTATGCATACAATGTACTACTTCTGTGGCAATAGCAAATTTGTTACAGAATCCAAAATTTCTTATTCATTTCCTGATATTTTCGCGATATAAGAAGATGTAAGAAGATGTGTATGAGTATCATTGAGACCTTACTTTATCCACGTATAATTTGAAAAAAAGTAAACCATTATAGCATGTGTATAGATTAAACCGATATAGATGATTACAAACTAAAATATATGCAGAAAGCGACGATTTTGATTTTCCTGCACCAGATGCACATTTCGACAACCCATGTCTTTTGGTGATGCTTGGCGCCAAAATATTTGAGTATCCACAGTTTATTTAAAAAAGATGCAGAGTTATAAACAACAAAGGACAAACATGTAAAGCACAAACTGATTGTCTATGACGGTTTATTTTTTGAAGAAAACAGAACGCAGTCTTGCATTTTATTTTGTGAGGACATTATTGTAGATTCAGTATGTACCAATATTTCTGTCATTTGTCTCAAATGATATATACAGGTTAAAATATGGCTAGATAATTTTCCTTTTAAAGTGCGAATATGATAAGTTTTTGTTGAGGCGGCCGAATATTTTTGTTATCCAAACCTTTACATCTGACCATTACCTTTAGTTACTGCACACCAATTGTACTAATCATTTATTAAGTTTATTTTATTCCATCTACGTACAAAATGTACACGATTAATCGTTCGTTTTTGCATTTGTTAATCTATGTTTCATAATAGTCAAATTTGTAATCATACATATGTTTTGGACTGCTACATATCAAAACGGATCCAAAGTTAATCAATGCATAGTGAATATGAATGACTGGAATTTAAATAAAATATTTGATGTACGGAAGGTCTTTGTTTTTAACTGGGTAACTCATTTCGGTTTGGATATTGTTTAAAGAAAGATCATGAAGAAATTCTAATTTTAACAAAATTTTATTCGTTCTGTTTTTAATCAACATAGTTTGTATCATGAAACAGATATTTAACGATACATTAACGGTACCTTTGATAGGTACTAGCAATCGATGTAAAGATTTCCAGATCTCAAGTTAACAACCGTGATGAGGAGAACGGCTACAATTTAACTTTAGATGTTCAATCAGTTTTAAAGTCGACTTATTGCAGAACTGTTTGAAAAGTTTACTACAGTAGCGGACCTATCTAAAGTTTTCGACAGTCATTAATCTAATTGATCCCTACCTAAGACAAGATACGTGTATGTACGTTGGCCATTATTTTTTTATGAAACAAAGTAATACCAACTTTTTCAATTTGTCTTTTAGTTTAAAATGGGGAATAATTGTGTAAAGTGTAGAAAAGTCAAATGTTTTAATACTATTGCAAGATGAAAGAGTCTTAGCTATAGATTGAATGTACTCTAAACCATCAACATCTGATTCAGGCCATCTCTAGAATAGGCAGTTTCATAATAACTTTGAAGCCCAGCTTTGATTGCTATTAAAATAGATGTTAAAAAATTTAGTAAGAGGTTTCGTGGAGCACTTGGAAGACCCAGCCTTAACCCGCTGTTTGTTGGGACACTTATCTAGTTTAGGTATCCAATACAGTGATGGAAGATCCAGTTCTTGCTCTTTGGTTAAAGTTATTTTAAAGGAACATAGCACAGACCTATGATTAACCAGAATTTCCTCTTTGGTAAGTGTCAAGACGGTTTATGTTAAGTTTTCAAGTGAATTGTCAATACCTAATTCTTTATCAAGCAGTTTTATGTAATGAGTTTTAAACACACAAACGATGTTGTTTGTGACTTTTTTTACGGGGACAACAACACACTTGTCATGGAGTACCGGTAGAAAAAATGTTTTGCAACATTTGAGTCTTTAAAGATTGACGTGGCATGGGTTTTAATAGACCCATTCATATTCTTAATTCTGGTTTTTTTCAACGACCTCACAGCCTTAATCCATTTGGAAAGAGTATCTAGTACGTCTTCCTTCTCACACTTAGCCCATTGTCTGGGATAATCCCCGACATAATCTATCAGTATTTTGAACTTGTATTTCCAATTGATGGATTAAGGCTCACGATATGTCGGATATTTTGAAAACACATTTTGCAGGGAAGTGTTATTGACAATGTTAAGGTCGACGGTAAAAACGTGGCCAGCGGGTTGTAAGTGCAATCAGGAGGTAGACATGAAGTCGTCAATATTGAGATCCTGCAAAACGTGTTTGCAATTGAAAATTTTGATTTGGTATAGGTATAAAAGAGGGACGAAAGATACCAAAAGGGACAGTCAAACTCATAAATCTAAAATAAATTGACAACGCCATGGCTAAAAATGAAAAAAGACAAACAGACAAAAAATAGTACACAGGACACAACATAGAAAACTAAAGAATAAACAAAACGAACCCCACCAAAAACTAGGGGTTAAATCAGGTGCTCCGGAAGGGTAAGCAGAAGAAATGATTGGTACAGATGGATGTTTGAAATAAGGAGGTATTTTCGACTGAAAAAAGTTATGATGAATGATAATGCCTAAGTTGACGCCATCGAGACCTTTGTTGGCAAATGGAAGTTTACGAAATGATCACTGTGTATCATCTTTTCCAATGTGAACTGGTTTGAAAAGTCTGTGAAATGCAATATTCGAAATGATAGCTGTAAGTTTGTATTGATTTGAATGAAGGTTTGTAACAGTGGTTTCCAAACATAAATTGAACAGAGAATGAGGTTTTGAAAGGGGTAATGATTAAAGTTTCGTGCGAATGTGATGAATACCTAACGGTTTTTGTATAAATGGCAGCAAGTCATTAATAGAGACAGCATGCAGAGTAGGTGATGTATAATGACGATGACCATGACTGCGTCTAGGTCGAGGAGTAGAGTTAAAAATATTCATCACAATCACCGAGCTAAACGAAGGACTAGATAGAATACCTATACCATCAATTTTGTCATTGCAACCACATGGTGTCGTTGTTCCAAATTGTCGAATCCAGTAGTGCTCTTTTTGTCTACGTATGCGAGTCATATCGATACTGATTTGAACCCAGCCGTATGTCATAATGTATTCGGGCTTCTTTTGAATCAAGATGCCGTCAAATTAATAAATGGATGGTACGATTAGTTAGATTCAAATTGTTTCCCTCTATATTGCAGCAAAATAAAACGTTTACGTTACATGTATTATTGAATGTATGCTTAATTTTACGGAAGGAACGGAATGTCATGTATATAGGGGTTAAGTTCAGACCGCGATTGTAAGACATATATTATTCTCGAAAGAGGGCGTCTGGTTTGAAACGTTTAACTGTAGAAAATCTATAGATGACGTCTTTTAATTTTACATAAATTTTGATACTTGTATACAAATCTTTATCACTCGATATATCAAAACAAAAGACCATTGAAGCATCGATCTATCTATAATTGTGGCTACAGTTTAGGAATTATCTAGCAATTTGTTAACAAAAAATTCTAAATAGACATATAAAACAAAAATATAGAAATGATTCTAAATTGTAACTATTTTGTTATCGGTTTAAATAAATTTTGTATTTATCAAATAATCGTTTAATTAATTTTCACCTCTGAGCTGACACAGTTTGTTAAATTAATCAATTGGAGTAAGTCGAAAATTATAAGATACATAGTGTGCTAGTGACCTAATGCAATATAAGATGTCAGTAAATTCGATATGGAATCTAATGGCAGAATCTCATATAACAAATGAAATATCTGGTAGGTCGATATAATGCACCAGACACATGTCCTTTATTATAGCAAATTGTATAATCATGTCTGCGTACACATGGAAAATGAAAATTGTTTCATAATTATCTTTGATATATTTAATAACCCTGAGTAGTCTATATAAAACCGAATTAGTATAGTCATTTGAAGAACGTGACTTTGTTACTATTAAATTGGTTTCGATAGTCTATTGCAGTACACTTTGAATATATAATGATAATATATGAAATGACAAAAGAGGTGATGCCTGAAGTAGCCCTTAGACCGTCAATGACTCCTTCAAGAATATAACTAAGGAATTTTGTTGAAATCATGATAGATATTATCTTTATAAATGGACGGAAAATGTATTCATTTATCTTGTTTAGCTAATTCTAGGTACCGTTGGAAGAATAATAAAGTGAATAATCTTCATGATTTGCTCTTGACATTAACAGCTTTTTGTCGGTATAGGGCTTGCTTACATGCCTTTATTGACGTGATCTGAAGCTCCTTTGCCTACATTTAAATCAATGATATAGCTTTATATAAGTTTACTTTAACATGTTTAATTTCTGTAATAGGGAACTTAGATACAATATGCAGATCTTTTCGTTGAGTGGAATTTCGACAATTTATTGTTGCTTGGCTAAACCGTCTTTTCCTGTTTACATTACCCTTTGAACTCACCTTTTAGGAGTTCTTTTAAAATGCTAGTCATGGCTTCTTCTGGATTTGTGTAAGAATTTTCCGTTTCATTCAAACATGTCAAATAGGAAACTGCTTTATAGTGCACAGTCTATTAATAAAGAATAATAGCACATTAGCTATATACTTGAAAACCTGAAACGTAATTGTTTAAAAACGGTGTCATATTTGTGTTGTCTTATTTAAATGTATTAAATAATACATTTTTTGGGGAACATTACAACAATCAAATGACAAATTCGTCTAGCTCTCCAGTATAGGCGATACTACACAGAAAGAGAAACAATTTCAACGTCTTACAATTTGTGCATCGATATAAGATTTTGTTTATGAACACAATATAACAAACTAAGTATTTCAGGTATTTCGGTTTACTTATTGCCCTCATAGTGTCAATACATAAAATGAAAGGTAATGGGACATTTTTGGCATTTGGTTTTGATAACATATGAAGTCAAGCTCTAAATTATGTATTTCTTTTATCCTGTATTTTTGGGAAAAGGGATCTTGCTGTACTACATGAACAATAACATGCTTTGTGTTCTGGTAGTTGTATAAATCAACTGCAATTAAATCGCCGGTCCAAACGAGCTTTTTTGGATGTCAAAGAACTTAATAATATATACTTCTTTACCATTACTATATTTCGTAAAAATTTTCTCGCCATCTTGTAGTCTATTTGATAATATATTTGATACTGTTGGAAGAATTTAATATCATTTTATAATAATTTAAATATATCGGGGCTTATCATCTCAGTCTTATGATTGTGTCAAAAAGACAACAACCCGACCACATTATAGAAAACAGGCGAAAGACACCGTAGCCGATTTTAAACATTCCTGGTATTTTTTTGTTTATACCCGTCTCATAGGCATTTTAATGATTGCTTGAATTAAATGCGTACAAACACTGTCGCCCATGTTCATTAATTTCTTAGTAAACATCTATATTTTTGACATACAAATAATGCTGTCGGTGTATGTGTAGCAGACCATTGCTTTTTTCTTTGATATTTAAAAGCAATGTATATGTGTCATTGCTATTTCCAACAAGTCAAGAACTGAAATTTTTAATACATTGGTCTGTTGAACATAACAAAGTATATTAGTCTCATGAATCTAAAATACTGTTAAGTTTTCGCGAACGATCAGAGTTTGATTTTCCTTGTTAACCAACTTAATCACGTGAACGTCCACTCTATTTGCTAATGTTTTCTATTGTATTGCTAAACACCGACTTCTTCATAATTTTGAAAACATCTCGTTCAAAATCTGGCTCGAAACGTGAGGTTAAATTCAAAATATGTTTCATCAATGGACTGTTTTTTAACTTACTCAAACGGTGAAATTATTAAAGTACAAGTCACAGATATTGTTTGATGGGACATATTGTATACCAATTTGTCTTTATATCTAAGGGCTTTCTTAAGTTTCTTCCTTTGTTGAACTGTATAGTATCTTGAGCAAGTAGGTAGTCATTGTGGTATATGTGAAGCTCTTTGGGATATTCCATATCGACCTCCAACACGTATCTCTGATCGTCATCGTCTTTGGTGTTGTGGATCTTCTGGACTGCGTTCAATATCGTAGTGGCTACATAGTGCTACGTAGATTTTGACTATTGAAAGTGTAGCTATATTCTAGTTGTTACATACATATTGATAACAGCTACGTAGCGGCTACTTAGCTGCTACGTTATTGAACTCAACCCAGTGCTTGTATATCTTGTAGCGGAATGCACGTGAACCCATCGATTAGCATGTGTTTACTCATACTCATTGTAGTAGGAACACAACCATCTTCAGATGTATGATACTCTCTCATCCTGGTAGTTCTGATTTCCCTCCACGCTCTCTGTTAATGTTCTTATGTTGTATTGCTAACTAAATCATTTTCGAGAGTAATGTTAAAGTCTTTCCTGGATAGCACATCATGACGCTTTCTTAGCCCATTCGTATGACCATAGGGATATACCACTTTTCGCAGTAACAATTCAATATTAATAGTCTGAGTTGACGAAGCGTCCAGAGATATAACATAACATTCATCAATAACTTTGCTATGAAATGTAGTGTCACATCTCATAATCTATTTCACTTCCGTGAACACTCTGCTACTACTTGCGGATGTCTCACTGGTGTCACATGGTCTTTGTTAATTATAACACCATCAAACGCCAAGAATCCAACACCAATCTCTTATTTGGTTCCAACCCTCTGGACATAACGGCTGTAAAGAGACAACGATCTCTCACTGTATCCTCTTTTCAAGCCATGTCACACAGTCTTTGACCGTCATCGTTTTTGGTGTTGTGAATCGCCTGTGCTTGTATATCTTGCAGCGGAATACACAGGAACCCATCGGTTGGCAGGTGTTTACTCATACGCATTGTAGTAGGAGCACAGCCATCTTAAAATTTATGATACTCTCTCATTCTGGTAATTCTCATTTTCTTCCACACTCTCTGTTAATGTTAATATGTTGCATTGCTCACTACTTCATTTCCGAGAGTAATGTTAAAGTCTTTCCTTGATAGCAAGTCGTGGAGTTTTCATACGCATTCGTATGACCATAGGGATAAACCCCTTTTCGCAGTAACAATTCAATATTAATAGTTTAAGTAGACGAAGCGTCCAGCGATATAAAATAACATTCATCAATAACTTTGTAATGCAATATAGTGTCCCATTTCATAATCTATTTCACTTTCTGAAAACACTCTGCTACTATTTGTGGATGTCTCCGTGGTGTCACATGGTCTTTGTTTATCATAACACCACTAAACACAAAGAATCCAACTCCAATCTCTTATTTGGTTCCAACCATTTGGACATAACGGCTGTAAAGAGACCGAGATCTCTAACTGTATCCTCTTTTCAAGCCTTGTCAAATAGTTAGCTGTGATTTAAAGCCTCCTAATCGCTCCCAATCTTCATCGTCATTGTTTTTGGTTTTTACGTCATTCTCAGAGTAAATAACTTTCATATCTTTCTCAGGTCTTTCAACACAAAACTGTACCAGATCACCTTCCGTTGCATAGCATAAACTACTGGTTCCTTAGTAAAGGCACTTATATCAAAGCATTAAATGTAGAAACAAAATCCTGACAATGTATCATTGTCTCGTGAGAGAAGTTAGGAGTCAAAGTGGTATTTGGAAGTCCATATAGTTTACCCCAATTTAGGGTTGACTCGTGAACATGTTTAATTTTGAAAGATCCAATATAGCTATAGAATGGACGGATCATATAAACCCAAAGGCAAATATAATACAAGCCCAAACGAAAAAGTATAAAAAGTGTAAATTGAAAACAACGTTCAAACCTAAGATTGCGTTGGCCAATTTTATGTTAAAGGGTGCTAAATACAGCACAAACAAAATTTTCTAAATACATGTATATATGCATTTTAGTTATATTCACATATAGATTCAATGATTTGAGCTAGATGGACAATTACGAAATGTCAAAATTATTGTAAAGTTTCCGTCAACTGTAATCATTCACTCGAATGAGAGTTTTGTTCTATGAATAAATGTGATATTCTTAAAAAAAAATAATTAATTAAATCACCATCTTTGAGATATGTCAATGAAACAGCAAAACACCAACGAAGAACAAAAAATGTGTAGAGGTCAACGGATCATCCTAATCAATACACGGGGATGCTGTTAGGAAAGGCATGTCTTTTCTTAAGTGTACTGTACCTCTTAAATTTGGCAATACGTCTTTGTGTTCTAAATTTTGTTCAGGTAAATATGATATTTTGTAAGCAGATTTATCTTATTAAAAAAAATTAATAGCTTTGTAGTTACAAAATAGAGTAATTAAATAATCAAAGGCAGTTCAATATCTGTCATTTTAAAAATTCGGGTTCTTAGTGCACACCAGAGACAGGAGACCATACATGTAGGGCAGCTCAAAAGAGGATGTTATTTGGTCTTTAGTTCATCTTTGTGAAATTCAACTACATGTATATCTATACTAGTTATCTTGTAAAGTATTGAATTAAGATTTGAGTCCCAAGATTTTAGCATTACATTGCACAACACCACGAGTTCCATCTAGTGATTCTGGGGAGCCATCTTATATCAGTTATTATTTGCATATTGAGATAGTACAAATTCTGTAACAACTATAGTAATACTCTTTATCTCATTACTTTTCATTACTTAGATGCCTAATATTTCTGCACATTCATTAGAAAAAAAATAGTATTAGATACATGGCGTGGTAGTGACGTAATAAGGTACATATGGGGTCATTAAATTCCAAATGGAATTTCCAAATTTCCTGACCCAATATATACCGTATTACGTCACTAGCACACTATAACGAATTTATCTTACCGACTATCTTAACATGTGAAGTTTAGACTGAAACTTATAAAAATGAGCAAGTCTTTGATTCTGTTAGCATAAAATAAAAACTAGCTACTTTCATTGATCCTACAAAAACAGATGCCAGTAAAAACAACTTGTTAGGTTTAAATGCGTTTTATGAATTTTCCATCTTAATCATCAATTTCTTCGTCTGTTGAAACCGTTAAGTCTTTTTACTCAGTACCGTTTTATTTTTATAAAGAGAAGTAACCATGTATGAAATAAACCCCGCCTCCATACTAACCTAATGCCAAATATACACGGTCTCAACTAGGACGCTTTTAACCAATCATATCCTTAGAAATGTATAGGAGGTAAGACAAAAGATGATACAGGATCTCCCTAAAATTATATAGTTATTGAAAGTTTTACCCCATGATATAACTGAATCGACAAAATTAAAAGAGCTTTATATATCACAAAGAAAGGACCAAGCTATAGAATCAAATGCCTTCTCAAAATCGTACAACAAGCGAATTCCTGGAATGTTATTGTCGTTGGTCAATTATAGAATATCATATATCAATCGACGATTTCCCCCTATATTTCTATCTTGATAAAAAAAAGTTTAGTCAGAACTTATTCGTTTCGACACACCCAAATGCATATATGTTCTTCACTGCTTGATACTAATTTATATGTAAAATTAAGTAGAGTTATAGGTCTCAAATTAAAAAAAAAATGTTCTGTCTTAGCTTTCTTTTGGTATGTATGTGATCTCACCCTGCCTCTTGGTGACTGACATTTGACCAATCACATATAATAAAGTTGTAGATCTAACAAAAAAAATCTCTCCTAAAACTCATTTGTATGACTTAAGATTTCTTTTTGTTATTTCCATACCACTCATTTTCTAAAGTACGTTTTCGAATAATCTGTTTAATAATCATCCCGCAACTTCTTGCATTGTTGCGCTAGCTTTGATATTATCATTTAAGAGAGCGCAATTTTCAGACATGACTCGCGATCTTTTTTCTCAGTCAGCACGGTGAGATTTATGTTGTGTTTGGTATTTGTTAAAACATAACAAAATACAGTTGATTAAAACATATACAGAGTAAGAAACCCCTCTCGAATTCTAATTTTAAGGTAAAAATAACCTTAATGACTTTCAACATCATATTTGTATCCCTAAGCATGATGTGCGTGAATAATCTATTAGTCATTCCTGTGATGATTTTGTTACCTTCCTTCAATTATCACAGCTTGATTTGAATCGTATCTAAATATTTTTTAACGAAAAATATTTACTGCAAATGATTATAATTTGGCGTAAGGAGGCTCAAGGGTACACACATTTTAGAAATTTTATTCATTACACTTTTAGTAGTAACTTAATGATATGGTACAAAAAATCAAGCACAAAAATTCAAGTCGCATTTGCCCCAAATGTCTTATAAAATGTTTATGTCATTTGAAAAGCTCTACATTATCTCCCTTTGGTGCACAAAAACAAACAACAATTTTTGCTTAAAATTGAAATACCTTTTTTTTTTTTTTAACTCATCGGTCGGTCTTTCGAGATCAGATTGTGAACTTAAATGAACGATGACCCCATATTTTTATTTTATTTTTCTATTAAGGTGGTACCCAACACTTAACTAAAATTAATTTGGCTCGTTTAATTTTCTTAAAATTTTGACAAAGTATTTATTTTGACCCTTTTACAAAAATATAAAAATTTCAAAAAATTTGAACCAACCGTATTTAAAATTATATAAAAATTACAATATAACGCGAAACTGATATAAATGCGTTAAACTTTGGTCGTGTTCACTTTATACGTCGCTCATTGCAAACCCTTTTGCAATTAGCATGATAAGTGTCATGTTATGAAAATTATTTAACATTTATTATCTGTACTCTAGTACGAATAATTCATAATATGATTACCATCACCAGTTAAACATTCATAATTGAATTTACATTCTTCATATCTTGATCTATGAACACTGAACTTACCCAAGCTCTAACTTGACTTTCAACTGTATGTAATCAAAATCTTATTATCACCACATTAATTTTGATCAATGATAACGTAAAATAGTTTACTTGTGTACGACACTTACACCACACCCGGTTTATCTCATTATGAGCACGGCATAAGTTGACAAAACGTAAAAATGTACGTGTTCCATAATTATTTTTAGTATTTTGCTCATTTGAATACACATATATGATATAAAGATATGATTCGGGTATAACCAGAAAAAAAAAATGAATAAAACTAACCTTTTTCAACCATTGGCATTGCCATGGGCTTACCTTTCTACATGAAATGATAAGCTGATAAAACTCGACAGTGGTTGTAACTTTTACTACATGTCTGATCTACTGATTAGGTGAGGCATGACATAGATATGAACACTGGTAGGTTGAATTAGAAAAAAATCAAGCATTATTAGATTTTTAGAAAAAAAGGAAAACCATGGCCTATCAGAATGTTCATTTGTGTTTCGTTTTTCCTTAATAATAAACAAAGAAAGTCAACCATTTTACTTTAATGGACTTTATTATAGTCACTGCTTCATAAAGTGATAATTATATGTTATTTGATAGTATATTATCTAAAATTTTACTGAGTCACTGTACCTTAAGCAATCTAACACATGCTTTACTGGCTTTAGATTTGACTTCCTAAAATTTAAACATAATATATTAGATACTATGCAATACCATCTGATGTAAAATTTCTCTCTCTTTATATATATATATACAACTCGTCTAAACATCAACCCAACAATGTTAGATCTGTAAATTTGCTTTCGCAAATTGTTTGTTCCTCCCTCGCCGGAATTCGAACCCATGCTACTGAGATATCGCGACACCAAATCGCCTGCACTGTAGCCGTCCCGTAAGACCACACGACCACCTGTGTTTCATAAAAATGAAGCTTTTGGTGGCCGGGTGTCACCTTTCCACGTCAGTTTTAATCTAGCGTCGTACTACAGTACATGATGTATAAGGCATGGAGCTGTTATTTTTACAGATCAGCTAACTTATCTATAGTAAAGGATTTTACAAATTAATGTAAGATACAGTCACAGAAAATAATTATATTTATAAGTACGTCTGAGCCAGTGACAACTCTACAACAGATTTATTCATCGGATCACCATCAGTGATGGTGATACATGGCTGTTTATATTATGTATATACAACTCGTCTAAACATCAACCCAACAATGTTAGATCTGTAAATTTGATTTCGCTATATATAAATTTGATTTCGCTATACATATATATATATATATATATATCGAAATCAAATTTACAGATCTAACATTGTTGGGTTGATGTTTAGACGAGTTGTATATACATAATATAAACAGCCAGCTATATATATAGCGAAATCAAATTTACAGATCTAACATTGTTGGGTTGATGTTTAGACGAGTTGTATATACATAATATAAACAGCCATGTATCACCATCACTGCTGGTGATCCGATGAATAAATCTGTTGTAGAGTTGTCACTGGCTCAGACAGTATATGTTAGTATTAACAAGTCTAAATTAAAAACATCGTTCAAACCTATGATTGCGTTGGATAAAAACCGCAACTTTTATATGTGTGCATGTAAAAAAACAAAATCTTAGTAGAGGGGTCTAAACACAGCACAAACAACATTTTGCCAAATAAACTCATCATAGATACCAGAATTAAAATTTGTATTTACACCAGACCAAAAAAGTAGACTTTAACATAACATGCATAAGGTACTTGACTTAAAGGTCGAACAACTGATGTTCTTAAATCCTGCTGACTGCCATTGACGATTGCCAAATAAATTGATCACAAGATGTAACAAAATGGTTCTTTATATCAATTTCATTCCAAACAAAACACAATAAACTTGCGGCAAAGATGGTAAACCACAAACATGAGGTGCTAAAATTTGTACACCATATTCATATATTCAAATTTTGACAATTGATGCCTCTACATTAATTTTAGGGATCGAAACTGTATTTGGAAGGCCATATAATTTACCTCAATTTAGGATAGACTAATTCATTTTGAAGAGTCGAAATAGAAAGAACGAATTAAACATACCGGATAGAAAATACAATACAAGTCCAAACGAAATAAAGTCTAAATTGAAATCAACGTTCAAACCTATGATTGCGTTGGATAAAAACCACATTGTTAAAATTTACTTTTTCACTTTTTTTGGTCTTTTGGAAAATGTTGTTTGTGTTGTATATACATTAGTATATATTATATTATTCGTAGACAGGGAATGATCCCTATCACTAGAAAAATCCTATTTTAGCACCTCTGTGGTTTTTATGAAAACGAAAAAATCAAACCGTTGTGTTAAGGTAAAGTGCGTCGTTCGTGATAACTAATTAAAGGGTATAAGCTTTGTCTATGAAAACAATTTGGAACTTTGAATTTGGATTTGATGAATGTTTTTAGTTGAGGCTTGATTAATAGATTGTGTTGTTTAGATACTTGAAAACCATGTAACTGAAAACAATCACCAATAAAAAAAAACACGTTAGATTCTAGTATGAAACTGACACACAAGTATACGAACGAACAAATTTCAAATTTTGTTAACAATTGACAATCTACTTTTGTTCGAAACACAATAGCAAAATAATCTACTGTAATTAAAAACAAAAACAGTGTATCACTAGTTACGATACAACTTTTTCAAACAGAATTGGACGGTTGAAAAAACAGATTCAAAATTAGTTGAAGAAGATGTAAGATAATATTGCACAAAATTCATACAACTGATGGCTGACGTTCATGCAACGTGTATATTGTACGTGCTAAATCAAAACGTCTCGTAGACGCTAAGTAAAAGTGATACCATATAAAAAATAACACAGATGTACACAACTTTAATCTTACATAGTTGCTTTAATCAGTTTGGATTCGTTTTGTCCTGAAACTATCCGTCTGCCCTTCTTTTCCATGCGCTTTTAAATATTCATTGTATTTTCTAACCCTTTATTTATTTGAATATATAGATGTTTGGTAGGTGTTTATCCACTTTTCTTGTTTCAACGAAGATTACTTAGGTGTAATGATTCTATAATTTGTTTTATTTAGTATTCTTGTGTGTTACCGAAAATCATGTATTCACCTGATGACATATGCTACTGAATTGAGAACTTTTTAATTTGAACACTTCATATCCTCTGTAACTCGCAAATATTTGTTGAATGGTATCATTCCTTTCATTTTTAAATGCTTGTACAAATGCCTCCTGAAATTAAAAATATTTAAACATGTACAATGAAAATAACGAACTCCAAAGCATTTCAAAATGGCGACGGCAATTAAAACTGACAACATTCAACGGATTTAGTAAAAATCCAACTGCTATATATCCGACTCGGTAGAGGCATTTCCAAAGAAAATGATAGCTTGATATATATAAGTATATGTCGAATGGTGGCCAATGAGACAACTCTTTAATTATGAACCCCTTTTATAACAGGTGTTTATTGTTAGAAAGACAGAAGTGGATGTATGACTGTCTATGCGGTATTGGCTTTGCTAATTGTTGACAACCGTACGGTGACCACTAATATTAATTTCTGTGGCATTTGTTATCTTGTGGAGAGTTGTCTTATTGGCAATCATATCACGTCTTCTTTTATATGTGTAATAGCACCAAATCATGGTACGTCACATCAGGTTGTATACAAACGTAGGTAAAAAAATATGCCCTTGAATTTGACAGTTATAGAAAATTAACCCTGCATTTCAATGCACTTTAATTTTTCTGAGTCATAAACATGTATGGTGGGTGTCTGAACGCATCATTCTTTTTTTTATTTGATGGTTTTATAAAATATTTTGGAAAGTTAAGGTTATCAAAGCAGATAACCAGTAAATAACAGTGTAAAAATTGGGTTGTTTACCTCCGGTGATGGTTACTTTCTTATATGCAATGAAATGTAGTGTGAACTTTTCACTGTAGCACTGGAAAGGATTAAACTTTATTCAAGCAAAGTATTTCTTTGGTTGAAATAAAGGTAAATACTGTACAATATTTTTAAAAGTGCCAATTTAACAAAGACTAATAGGGGAAAATCAATGGTGGTATTACACCTTTCATATCATTACATCTAATACAATTATCACTACCAGATATATCACAAAGGAGGGACGAAAGATACCAAAGGGACAGTCAAACTCATAAATTACACCTATATATGTACAAACTAATATAACAACAAAAGGCGTAGTAAATTTGACAATAAAACATTTACGATGAGTAAAATTGATACTTGTGGTATTGCCTTTGTTTTAATTGAAAAGGAAAACGTCAAGACTGTTTTTACTTGTTCAGTACACTACCTATCGCGAACAATAAATATCAGTCAGAACTGATTCAGGTATTTGGGGAAACCGCATAGCGTGCAGTCTGGTAATTCTAGCCGTATAGTTTAGTTCACTTAAATTTATCGATAGATTTGATGTCAATGCATAGGTTACCTTAGCCGTATTTAGAGAACGTTTTGGAAATTAGGGTCCTCAATGCACCTTAAGTTTATACTTTTTTTTTTATCTTAGCTTCACTGATGATTCTTATGTAGAAGAAACCCGCGTCTGGTGTATCAAATTAAGAGACTGGTACCTTTGATAAGTATTCAGTACTTTTCAGTGTGTTAAATTGATATGCAGATTGCTTCCCTTTAATAAGCAGAGGAATCGAAATTAAAAAAGAGACATATTAAATCACAATAAACAATCAAATGATAATAAAGAGACAGCGTCGTCATCTGAACTGTAGTTACGCGTATGTGGTTCAGATTCGTTGTTCAGCGGTTTTTCTACAATTACATATGAAACAAAACAACGTGTAAGCTGTACGTGCTAGATAATAATGTGAAATAGAAGTTAAGTAAAGATCACTTTATTAAGGCGTACTATATGAACGTACTTCAAAATAAAACATAACACAGATATATAATGCTTTAATTTTACGTAGCTGCTTTAACCAGTTTTTATTCTTGTTGGTCCTTATACTGCATGTCCTTATTTTCCTTGTGCTTTTAACAAGTTACTGTATTTTATAAATCGTTTTATATTTGAGTATATAGATCTTTATTGTTAATTTTCCTAACTTTTCTTGTTTCAACCGAAGATTTCTTGGGTGTAATATAAATAAAAGTGTATCATCTTCGTTACCATCTAAATATTAATGGTCAGCAGTGGTGGATACATCCATTTTAAAGAGGGAATCCAACTATATGTTCTAATTCAACAGCATTGATCATGAACAATATGGGGTTCCAAATCCCTGGACTTCTCATCCACTGATATGCAAGTGGAAAGACAGCTTGGTATAGATTTTAGTGACAAGCATGAGGTGACTGTCGGACTTGTATATTACTGTCATAATCGGAGATCAGATGGATATAATTTAACATTGTTATGCATGGAAAAAGTAAAATATTTGCTTTTAATGGTTTATTAACATTTATTTGTACATTCAGAAGTCAAAGTTTTATTTGTATTCCCTAATTTCAAGTTGTTGTTGTAGGACAGAGTTACAGAAAAGCTACCCCGCACAATTGTTTCATTTTGAGACATAACGACATAGCTCGAAATATAGCTCCCTCGTAACTTGTTCATTTTGATTATGTTTGAGGTAAACAACCACTTTGTAATGTAAAAGTTGCCCCTTCCGGTTTGAAAATTTTCCACTTAGATATGTTTTCCTTTACAACTTAACTGAACGAAAAGATGATTCATGGGAGGAAAAAATTTGCTATTGGTAAAACTTTGTTTTGTCGTATCTTATGATATTTCCTAACAAATTTGCTTTCTTATAGGTGCATATCAACACCAGCAAAAACGGATGTATTACATTTGTAAGGACTTTGGGATAAACAGAAAACACAAAATAAAATTCACATTTATGTAGACTTTAAACATATATATCTACATCTGCCGATGTATTCAACTTGCTTTTCAATACTTTAATTGTAATTGCCTAGGATTGTCAGTTTTTCTACGAAGGTTGTGTTGTTCTCTCAAGACACTCAAACTTCTTTAACCAATATGCACAGAACTCCTTGAACTATCCCTTTATGCATGCAAGATAGTGTTGAAAGTGAAGGTACACACCAATCATTCAAAATATAAAATGCTCTACAGGAACTTGTTTACCTACTTCACTGGTTAGTTTATATAAAATTAAGTGTTTTTAGTATTCGTTGACTTTTTTGTGAAACAACCAACAATGACACAGAGTCAAAGTTTTATATAGTATAGTTCACATGGTTCATTAAAGAATTTATGTTTTTAAAATGAAACAATTTTCAGTGAAGAAATACTATTCATCAATCCTTTTACTAAAGAGTAAATGATCAGGGTGGAAGAAAATCAGTCTTATGGGAGATCATACCACGTATATATATTTTTTTAAATAGTGCAACTTAGATAAAGGAGTAGGTCCAGTAAGACCCCTTTTTGCCCCCAAAATATAGCAGTTTTACAAAATTGTTAAAACGTAAATTGTTAGTTATTTATTGAGAAGTAGAATGCTTCTGCTACATAAATATGGGCTATTTTTGACAATACAATGCACATATATCAGGTAATAGCACCATTAAGTCATGCTAGATTACTGAAATCTTCACAATTCTAGCATTTAAGTAAATTTTTTGACGGTTTTCGTGTGAAACGAAAGTGGCCGCATTCGTGTTCATCCTTAATATTAAAATGTAAGTTGTATTTTATGATAATACATAACATATATAAAGATTGAAGATGAACACGGATGCGGCCACATTCATTTTTGACGAAAACCATCTAAAAAGTGACATTTTTCGGCATATTTGGTAGATTTTTCATACTTGAGCTTGAATCGGGCCGTTTTTAATGACAAAATCAGTTAAAATCTTTCACATTAACTAATTGATTCAAATGAAATAATCACTTAAGTGTTTAAAAAGTGGTCAAAATCTTTCGTCAGATGAACCTGAAATTTGAGGCCAAAATCGGTCCTTACCGGACCTACTCCTTTTGATTATTTATTAGGCATGTAAAATAATCTCTAAGCTCAAGTTTTGCAATTATAAAAGTTAAAAAAGGCGCATTTTTCCAGGACAATAACTGAATTGCTGTCTGACTCTGACCTGTGTATTGTAGTACTCAGCATTGAGTATGAATCCCATATGACTTGGAGGAAAATGTCAGTGACAGTATGGACAAAACAAAATGGGACAGACGATAGGAAATTCGAGTGTTATACTTAATGTTAATGTCCTCATTGCAAATGGACGTGGCATAGAAAGTAAAATACATACAGTTACATGTGTATGTAAAATGTGTTTTTGTTTTACATATTTCTCATATCTGCGTGATATTTTAGTATTTGTATGCCCCTGTCACTAGGCGAAGGGGGTATTAGGTGTCACCCCTGATCGTAACATTTGAAGAAACTCTTCACTAGAGTAGGTGTAAACCTTGCTATCCAGTCACAGGACTTCAAATATTTCAATCCTTTATGGGTTGATTTCAAATACATATATAAGTTCGGTATGCCCGTGTGTGTTTTGATGTCATAGATTTTAACGAACGTAATCAATGCATCACTGGGTAATTATTGTGTCAGGGATTTTGATATGATAAATTCATGAAATTACTTAAAACTTTTACTAAATTCTTTCATAGATACAAAGATTTGACTAGTAAATTTAACTATACCTGTAAAATACTTATCAAAAATGGTATTTCACATCCTAAATTTTACGGTAATATTGTACTTAAAGGGCGGGAATCACTATGTGATCCGTGTAAACTCATCGAACCTTTAACAAACTCATAAGTAAGGGTTATTGTACCAATATTGTAATTAGATCTTTGAATATAATTTACATTTGCACTAATATCGATTTTGTCATCAGCAAATTAAAACATAACTAAATTGTTATTTTTTTAGGCGGGATGTATAGAGACACACACACACGTTCCTCACTATGTCTTCTCTGACTGTTCATGACGTAAGAAGACTAGATCTCTGGGATGTGTTTTAGTTGATTTTAGTCTCTGAAGCATTATTTTGTATTATTAATTGTTTTGGCTTTAAACTAGCTGTCAGTAACTACGAGTACTCTCAAATCGTACGTTATTGTTATTTTGATTTTAAATACACAGAAGTAGTTTACCTAAAACGACAAAATTATTTTTCATATACCTGTATATATGATGAGAAACCGTTTTTTTTTAAAGTGATTATTTTCTTATGGTTGTTAAATATTTCGCCGTGGTGTCTTGCCATGGCTTTGTTAGGACTTGTTTGTCTGCTTTTGGCCTTGAATGTGTGCCCCTAATATTTCATTAACTATGCACTTGCATTCAGGAATCGCAGATCAAATTTATTGGTTCATAGTGTGTTAATTTACGTTTTTTGATTGAGTTAAGCCAAGTAGTTGTCGTTTGTTTATGTAATTTATATGTGTTTCTCGTTGATCTTTTATACAAATTAGACCGTTGGTTTTCCCATTTAAATGATTTACACTAGTAATTTTCGGACCCTTTCTTACTTGTTGTTCGGTTTGAGCAAAGGCTCCGTGTTGAAGGCCGTACATTGACCTATAATGGTTTACCTTTATAAATTGTTATTTGGATGGAGAGTTGTCTCATTGGCCCTCATACCACATCTTCCTATATCTAACCAATGCATGTGGTTGTTAGATTTGATAGATGTTTTTTTGTGCTTTTTTTGTTAAATATTTGTTTGTTATTGTTCTTATTGCGATTGTGACACGGTGATGACTGCTGTACCCATATTTTGACAAATTTACCTATCATGTCTGTTTTGTTCACATATCGTTTTATAAATATAATTAAATTGGATGCAACTGTCAGACAAGTTAGAGGTTCAGCGCTATAAAACAAGGTTCATTTCACCAATTTCTACATTTGAAAATTCCTGTACCAAGTCCGGAATATGACAGTTGTTGTCCATTCGTTTGATGAGTGTTAACATTTAGTGTTTGCTATTTGCGTTTTGAATTTTCATCGGTGTTCAGTATTTTTGTGATTTCACTTGTTACAATTAATAAGATTTGATAAAAACCACAGTTATGTTTATTTAAATGGTAAAAGACAACTGTTATGAAGTGTTGTGTGATGGTTCATGGCTTTCATATGATTTCCCTGAATGAAAAATCGATGAGGCTTTAGTTTGATCATTTAACATTAATAAACTGTTTGATATTCATAATGCTAGACATTTAATAGCTGACTATACATTATGGGAGTTTTCATTGTTGAAGGCGTACGTTTACCTGTTTCTGCTTACACTTTACCATTATATATCTGGTGTATGGTTGTCTCAATGGTAATCATGCTACATCTTCTGATTTCCAAATGAGTTAGAATATAACTAATGGCATAATTTTTCTCATATTAACATTTCAGAAATTATTGTAACACATACTACTATATGGGTTCTAGTCATTGATGATTATTTCCCAGTGTTTTACAGTATTTGCCATCCTCGTCCCTAAGTCGCGTGAGGATACTGCCTCATTTACAATCATACAACATCTCCATAGATACGGGCTTAAATGATGAGAAAACCCGGTGCAAAAGGTTCCGAAATGAAGATAAGAATAAGAATAAATCAATTGAGAAAATTAACGGTTTTATTCAGAAAAAAAAAACAATTTACCAAGAACAAATATTACACATGAACTAACAACAAGGACTGAACTATTGACGGGGTATTTTTGTGATTTCACTTTTTAAATAAGTGGAAAGGCGCTACCTCCCTTTTTTTACCTGAGATAGCGATGAAACAGTACACATATATGAACAAACTGTAAGAACAAAAACTAACAAAAGCACAGACTGGACGTTAACATGGTTTGGTTTTTATACATCTCAAACAAAGTACAGATCTGAGAGATCTTTTCGATATTTACAGCTAGTTCAAATCCAAAAGGGACTGATATATCTAAAACTTAGATAAAAACTTGTGTTAAGGGAGAAAAACCAGGTATATGTGTGACAACTCTTCGACATGTATTGAAAGTGATTTGTGCGTTTTCACATGGCAGTAGATTAAACATTGATCAAGCATTTATGTTGTTTACAATTGGCTGTGAAAATAATGCAAACAGATCGAGTGAACTGTACATGTTAGACACCACCAAGCATTAAACTAGGGAACATTTTTTTTTAATGACGTAGATAAAAAGGTTGAAAATTACCATTCTTACATGAAATGCTTTAAAAAAAAAGATACCAACGTACTGAGTCTAATGATTTCTGGAACAATTACTCTGATTATTGTGCCTTGCGGTATCATTTAGAAAAAATGTCTCGGAAGATTTTTTGGGAAATTATATTTGAACAAATGGATTTAATAACGAAGTTATATGGCGTAATTACTAAGCCATTGATACAGAGTGTGTATTTAACTGTTGTCTTTGTTTTTTTTTTTCAAATATAAAAGGCACTATTTAAAAAAAAAATTTCCGAACATCAATCCCAGTAAAAGCTCATGTTAATAGATAATCTAAATTAACGCAAAGACAGTACGTAGACATTACAAGTTATATCTCTTTGTTACTTCTATAAGCTAGATGACGATTTCTGGTATTTGTTGTACCAGGCTAATATGAAATGATTTTTTTTTGTCGCGAATTTGTTTTATGAACTTAAAATTGATGTTAATGGCAAATACGTTCAACCTTAAGCAGTTTGTTTCTTTATCACTGATCATTAAGAATTGTTTGTCAGAAGATCGCAACTCCCTTGAATGATTGGTCTCGATGGATAAATTACACGAGGAGCTATAGGAGTAAATGGTATTTTTTCCATATTTATTAAAGATATTAAAAATATCTATATGTATTCAAAGATTAATAAAGTTGAATAATGACGCCTAGAAACCTTGAACATGCAATATATCGTATGATAAGAATACATGATTCAATTGATCCATACCGATTTTTAAAAATCATGAATTTTAGTGAATAAGGTTAATTCAATGACCAGATATTAAGTTTTCGGTGACCCATATCGGATCACTTTATATTGTATCCGACAAATTAACAAAACGGCTTATTATCAATTTATAAAGGATGTCCACCTCAATCACATGTCGCTGACAGTTCCTTAACTGTGCATAGCTTGCTAATCAGTGTGAACCAAGGCTCCGTGTTGGGACGTACTTTTACCTATAATGGTTTACGTTTAATAATGGCACCCATACCACTTCTTTTTATATCTATTTATTAATTTTATATGTTTTATTTCTTTTCAAATTATGCATTTGCATAAGCTTCATATTTTTGCACATTTTATTTCTACAAATTACCAAGCTGTTGTAATTGTTCTCTCTAATGTACGTTTAAGGATTATGAAACAAGGTAAAAAAAAGGGATGAAATAGTCCGTTTTCAAACATGCTATCATGCTACCATTTAGAATCAAGTTATAAATCTGCACAAAGGCTTTCATGAGCAGGAGATAAGATTAGATGATAACAACTGGTTTGTTTACAAAATATGCAAAATGAAAGATTTGCATGTACATTCACGGCAACGGCTGCATGGCTGCATTTTCTATAGAAGACACATTGATATAATATTTTTTTTGCAAAATTGAAATTATCCCACAATAAAGTAACTCATTTTAACCCTTATTTTATTTTATACACAAACCTACAGTTTGGTGTATACCTAGACAAAGTAAACGCCGCGTAAGCTATGATTTAACTCTGAAATTTCAACAAAAAAAAATGAAACGGCCGTTTACTCCTCGTTGACCTCTGCGTTGACGCAAAAAAACGGAGCGTCTTTTAAATTTGTAAAGAGTAAACGGGCGTTAACTTTCGCGTTTACTTCCGCGTTAACGTGAAAAAAGGCGCGTGTTACATTTTTGTCAAAGGCACGTTAACTGTTTGTAGTAAACGCGCGTTAACGCAGCTCGTCATCGTAGCATGGATAACCGAACCTTAAATATCAAATGATAAGATACACCAACATTAAATGACCAACTGGTCAATTTCGATTTACGGATTACAATTTATTAATAATATTACACTTCTTTAATTAATTGAAAACTTATTATAGTAAATGTCTTTATCTTCACAAATAAAAAATTCAAGTACATGTATGTTCTTCTTTTATTCAAATAATCACAAAATATCACAAAAAATCAACAGTTTTTACATCTCGGATTTTCTAACGCAGGATGACTCGTAAAACAAAATTATTTGATCTCATTTACCAAAACTGACGATATTTGCACTTTATCAAGTAAATATATATAGCCGCATAGTAAATCAGTTATATTTTTATGTCAGGTTGGACCGTACTATAATACAAACGACAGCAGTATTGGATCATAATAACTACAATGTTTGCATCAATTTAGAGTGATTTTGTAATTTCAATTTCAATGAATATACAATAACTTGTTCCAAACCGGACAATATTTAAGATAAACTTTATTTACAATGTTTAATTAAACTGTTACTGTTGCCTTGTTCATGTTCTAGTTCATGTTTTTTTTTTACATTATATTTGGGTCTTCGTCGATACCATAATTATGCTTAGAGGACGTTTCTGGTATTTCCTCTGCACTTCATTTCAGCTTAAGTAGATAATTGTCCAATTGGCACTTATATATGTTATCTTGATTGTTGTATACAAACGTCTTTCAGAAAGTTCGGTTTTCCATTATGAAATAAATACTGACGTGTGTAGAACCATAAGTAATATTTTCATATTCAGAATTTGACGGATTCAGGACATGCACAAAGCCTATATCATCTTTCATATTTCATCAAAACTGCACAAGACCTTTTTCAATTCTTGTCTCTTAGTGTTAACAAAATCTATAAGTTAATTTTTGACATATTTAAGTATTTGGAACTTTAAAACTGTTCCCTTTGTTCTGAAGGTAGTGAAACAGGCAACTGTAGTTTCATTTTGTTTTCGTCTTTACAAAGTTCGTTTTTTTCTAATGGAGATATTGCATTTTTTTGTTTTTATTTTTAACGGACTCGCGATCGGAAATTTGCCAACCCTAATACAAGCAATAACATAAGTATATGTTCATTATTTTTCTTCAGTTTGTTACAAACATATTTAATTTTTTTTTTTTTTAACAATAAAGATTATTATTATTATTATTAATGATGTTTTCCATGCTTATGATATGTTTTTGAAAAATTGCAGCGTTGGATCTAAATCTATTATATTTCTTTTATTTATTGAATACATTTCTTCTCCTTTAGTATATAAAATACATCAATTATTGATTAGGACAGCAGCCGAACAATAAAAATACCTCTGAGGTAAATTTTGGGATAAAATTAGCAACAGACGGACTTTATCAATGGATGAAACTATACAAAATATCTTAAGCTATTTATTGTCCCCGCTTTTATAAAACTTATTTTTAGCATACTGAATATCATGATGTGCTTACTTTTAGATAGGTCCTGATAAAAGCTAACACACCCGGTACAGATAGAAGTGTTTCAGTGTCAATTTTCATGTTTTTCAAGGCAGAAATGTTTTGGAATGACATTATACAGGTTTAAAAAAGCTAAAAATAATCAATCTGGACAGTGGTCACTTTATCTGAAATCTTACTGTTTCACGCCATGAAATTATTGCACAGGTAAAACGCATAACAACGGAAAAACCCTGTTCACCTACTTTGACAAGGCGAAAAGAAAGTCGAAATGTGAAGCCAGTAAACAGTACTTTTTGAGCATGCAAATTGAAGATTATCTTATATATTTTACAATAAACATATTTGCAAAACAAACATATGTATTTTGAGAGTCTCAGACAATATATTAGTTGACAGTTTTCCCATTATTTCCAAGTGTTTTCAAGTGGTAGCATACTCGTAGTAGCCCACAATGCATTGTAGTTCATTGAGACGATTGGTCAGTTTTTCATGGCCATTTTGGCCTTGTGTTGGAAGAAATTACTTTGCAAATATTTTCTGACGTCAGGAAATCTAGAGTTCTCGACCTGTTTATTACATTCAAGAAAAAAAGGTTTAACGAGTTAAGTGGTACTGCATAATACACTTATACAATATGAAAAAAAAACATAATAATTTTTTATTCATTCGTAAAAATAAACATTATGGACCTATTTCTAATTCGAACTTGTGATCTTTCATATATTTAAATTCCACAATTAGAAATTAATTTTCATATTAATTTAACTTACAGTTTACTAGATAAATAAATTTGAACTGTTTTCCAGTTAAAAATTTTGTTCCGTGAATGTTTGAAGACTGTATAGTGTCCTCTCGATATCGCTTGTTTAAATTTATAGTTGAGTTATTTTATTATGGACGGTATCATTTCTTAGTAGATGGAGTCTGCCTGGGATAATTATCGTGAGAAATGATTAATGACGTATACTTAAAAGTTGCAAAACGTAACATTAAGATAGTTAAAAATAATCTTTCGGTACTAATTTTCAAATCAGTCCAAAACATTGCTTTCATAACTTTCATAAAATTTGAGCATGAATTGTACATATGAGAGCGCTTAAAATGCATTTCCCCATATAATCACACTTCTTAGAAACACAACTCTTTTAAAATTAATTGATCGACACTTATTTTTGAATTCATCCAAGAAATTGCTAATATAAACCTATGATGTAAGTTTCATAAAATTCTGGCAAGAATTGTACATTTGAGAGTGTTAACAATTCAATTTTTAATATAACTAATGTTTACATGGACATAACGCTTTTTAAAATAAATAATCGGCACTGATTTTCGAACTAGCACAAACTATTAATAAAAAACTATGGTATAAGTTTAATAAAAAATCCGGCAAGAATTGTAAACGTGAGACCGGACGGACAAACGCATATATGGATGGATGGATGGACGGACGCCTGATATTTCCATTGACCCTCGCAATGCGTTTCGCGGGGAACAAAACTATATAAATGTACGATTTGCCGTTTACGCCCACCAAATTTGGTCAAAAGACTTTTTTTCTTCTTTAGTCAATTAGTTAATTGTGTTACTTAAATTTTCTCAATCGCCTTCAAACAAACAATCAATATTAAGGTGCCACAAATATGTATTAATCTTGATCGTAACCATGACAAATGTAACCAAACCCATGACGAACTTCTAGACTCTAAACTGAACCATGTCAATCGCTTAACCAACTATACCAATTTGGATATTTTGGTTATCCTGCGTTAATGTTTTAAAAACATCAATTTCAATTTAGATAGTTTGAGTTACAACATAGATTCATACATTTAATTTGCTTTTTATTTGTTCATTTAAAAGCAACTGAGGCGATCGTTTTGGGAAGTTACATAACTTATCCATGACCAACTAAACCAAACTATGACAAAATCACTGTAACAAACGCCCCTTGATATGACGACCTTACTACCCGTGATCACCATATTCATATATTAAAATGGTAACTACAAGTTTATCATCTGAAAATTATTATTTAAAACATAACATGTACTTGTAGTTTATCTACACTTTAATATTCCTTAGGATTGCCAATTTGTGTTACACTGATCAGTGATTCAACTAATATAAATTGATGCAACATACTATAAAAAAAAAACACAAATACATTGTTTATGCGTAATCTTTGATTAAAAATTTAATTGCAATTTTTCTTCATTCACTCGTTTTGCTCAAGCTGAAAAGGATGATTTTAAGAGTCCAAATATTCACAGGATAACACATGCTGAATTTAAAATAAAAAATATATGAAGTTTCTAAAACTCTTTTCAAGACTAATTATTTTTAAAGTAATCCCTTTAAAATCGAAATGGATATAAGATGATGTGGTATGAATGCCAATGAGGCAACCTTCCATCAAAGTCATAATTTGTAAAACTAAAACCATTACAGGTCAAAATACGGTCTTCAAAATGGAGCCTTGGCTCACACCGAACAGAAAGCTATAAAGGGCCCTTACAATGACTAGTGTAAAACCATTTAAACGGGAAAACCAACGTTATAACTTATACAAAACAAAAGAGAAACCACAAACATTTGGGAATCACATCGACAAACGACAATCACTGAGCAAATATCTTATATGAAATACTTTAATTTCTCCTATGGAATTGTTTAGTCATAAAGGAGTAAATCATGTGATATATCTTTATAATCCTAAGGGTTTATGATTCCCGTAGGATTTACATATCATATCATTAAAAATATCATATGGGATTATAATTTTATCCTATAGGATTTCTTAAAATCCTGTAAGATTCTTAAATATACTATGGGAGAAAATGATATCCTACAAGATGCTATACCTGTTTTCACTCCAGTTGCCTAACCAGCAAATATTTTGTATTGTTTTATCTATGCTATGTTTGCCAAATTTAAATGTAAAAATAAGTGCAATTTGGACTTACGAGAAAGGCAGAACAATCCCAAGAACATGTTAACAGGTTTCTAACTTAGAACAGGTGCAAACAAATTCATCGAGTTTAATCGTTTTATTATGTACAAACTTTCACCTTTACTGTTTAGACTAAAATTCATTTGGTACTGTTAATTACATAATCAATAGTGCCTTGAAAAAGTCGATGTAATTTATTCATTCTTTTTTATTCAAACTCACGTTAACTACATTTAGTACAAAGACCCTGTAAACTGACCTGTCTTTCTGTTTCTTCATCAACCTCGGGCTCTACGAAAACAGTCTGCAAAATAAGAACTAACGGTATTCTCCAAAAAATACATACACCTACGAGCTTAGGAGAGAGCAAGTGTTAATCTTAAATTTTGATGAAAATAAAGTAAGTAAACGACTTTTGAAAACCATCCCACTTCATCAATAAACACATTTAAACACAACTTTATTCGTATTCCGTTTAAATCTGATCTACAATAACATACATTTGTGTTCAGTCCTAGCCTGTACAGCAAGCTATCTTGCAAATCAGTCATTTTGACTAGTCAAAGTTAACATATACCAGGATTTAGGACTGCGCTGACCAGTCATAGGAACACAATGACGTTAACTTGAAAAACGGACTTGATCCATGAGTTTTTTTTTATGACTGCCGAAAAAAAGATGGATAAAGATTCACTACTAATATAAAGTAACTTCGAAACCAGCCCTCCTATAAGTTAACTTTAACCCCGGGGATTAAACATGAAACACGACATAGACAACTATAGAATAGGCAATACAAACACCAAAATATAAAAAGAACTTACACTTTGAACACCACTAAACATTATTTAAGAAATCCCTTTAAGTTGATAGTGGTGTCGAAATGACAAGTTAAACTAACATTTATTTACTGCTGATACTTCAGTAATGTCAAATTACCTTATCAAATAGAGTCTCAAAATATCAATTGAATTAATCAAAGTTTTTTTTCATTACAACTAACATTTACTGAATGTCGTATACAAACGTTGTAAACTGACCTGTTGAGGTGTTTCTTTATCAACACTGTGATCATCATCTCCTCCATGATCATTCTGCAAAAATACAAAGTGACGTTATTTCCAAATATTTCAAATACATTTGTTAGAGGGCAAATGTTTTAATACTGAATTATTAACAGGAGTTCACAAATTTGTAATTTTTGTTTTTAATTATTTTAATATGTATATTGTATTGTGTTCAAGTTTATCTGTATATTTGAGACAAACATGGTGTAAAATTTCGCAAGAACACCTTTATGTTGTACGACTATGCAAATAAACTCGGTACCACTGGAATACTAATTCCAAACTGTTCGACAATTTTGATCCTAACAGTTCTTTGATAGGCAATTGGTCTTATTTTTCTCCATTCTGACGATTAATTGTTCGTGTAGTGACTGAAATATTAACAACACAATTGGGATGCTTTACAAGAAAGGCTGAATTTAACAAAGGTCCAAGTTCATAGGTTGAAAATAAATTGACAACGCCATTTTAATAAATGCCTTTATAATTTTTCTTTAAAAAAAATAATTACAGAATACTGGTTGGTTTTACAACTGACAACGCCATTGTAAAAAAGGAAAAGGAAAAACAGTAGTATATAAAACATAGCATAGAAAAAAAAAGGACAGGCAACGCAAAAACCACCATGAAAAAGAACTAAAACTTTTAACAACATAAAACATTTTTAATTAATCCCTTTTAGATGTTGCTAAGGTCGAAATGACGGTTAAGACTAAAATTGTATTTACTACTTCCGTAATGTTGAATCATTTAATCAAACAGTGCATCATAATATCAAATGCATTAATCAAGTTCATAACAACTTATGTTTACTTAATGTCGGACACAAAGTTGAACGTTATACACTAACCTGTGTTGATGTTTCGTCCTCACTAATACATTTAGCATCTACTGCTGAACCAATCTGCAAAAAAAAAACAAGTTACGGTATTCCCAAATATTTGAAATACACTTCTTGGAGACCAAGTGGTAATACTAAATTATGAATTGACACTCAATCCTCCTGTGATTTAGGATATAGATAAAGCTTGGTGAACAACAGGAGTATACTAGTTGGTATATTGACACTTACCTGCTGTAGATTCGAAAAACCTTTCTGATATTTGTCACTCCGATAAGTGAAATATTTCACCAACGAATCGTTTTGGTTGGACCATGTCTGTTGTATAGTGTCCAAAATTGTCGTTATATGTCAAGGCAATTTGGTCCAGATGTTCGCAAGAATTTATTTGGTGTTAGACTATGCAGACAACTTACTGACACTAGGAAACCCATTCCGGAATGAACGGCAATTTTAGTATATATATATATGAACAGTTCTTGCCAACCATTGTTTTTCTATTTGAGAGCAATTTATCAAATAGTTCTCAATAATTTACATGTTATTAGACTATGTGGATGAACTTTCTTATATCAGGAAACCGATTTCAGAGAAAACGGCGACATTAAGCTAAATAGTTCTTTAAAAGTCAACTGCACTCACTTTTCTTGTAATTCTAAATACTAATAGTTTATTTTGAGACTGAATTGTGTACAACACAATGTACAGGTTAAAAAAGAAAAGTTAAAGATTTCGATTGACCTTTCAAAATCATAAGTTGAAATAAACTGACAAACCCATTTAACAAAAACCGAGCAGACATACAGCAGTATACGAAACACGACATAGACAACTATAGAATAGGCAATACAAACACCAAAATAAAAAAAAAGAGCTAACACTTAGAACATCACTTAACATTATTGAAGAAATCCCTTTAAGTTGATAGTGGTGTAGAAATAACAAGTAAAACTAACATTTATTTACTACTGATACTTCCGTAATGTCAAATTACCGTATCAAATATAACCTCAAAATATCAATTGAATTAATCAAAGTTTTTTCATTACAACTAACGTTTACTGAATGTCGTATACAAACGTTGTAAACTGACCTGTTGAGGTGTTTCTTTATCAAGATTGTGATCATCATCTCCTCCATGATCATTCTGCAAAATACTAAGTGATGTTATTTCCAAATATTTAAAATAAATTTGTTAGAGGGCAAATGTTAATACTGAATTATGAATAGGAGTTAACAAATTTGTAATTTTTGTTTTAATTATTTAAATATTTATAGTGTATTTTTAGTTCAAGTTTATCTGTATATTTGAGCTAAATTTGGTGGAAAAGTTTACAAAAATACTTTTATATTGTAAAACTTAGCAGATAAACTCGCTACCACTAGTACACTTATTCAAAACTGTTCGGCAATTTTGATCCTAATAGTTCTTTGATAGGCCATTGGTCTATTTTTCTCTCAATTCTGATGATAAATAGTTTGTGTAGTGACTGAAATATTAACAACACAATTGATATGCTTTAAAAGAAAGGCTTAATATAATAAAGGTCTATTCAAGTTCATAAGTTGAAAATAAACTCACAACGCCATTGTAAAAAAGGAAAAGGAAAAACAGTAGTATATAAAACATAGCATAGAAAACTAAAGGACGGGCAACGCAAAAACCACCATGAAAAAGAACTAAAACTTTTAACAACATAAAACATTTTTAATAAATCCCTTTTAGATGTTGCTAAGGTCGAAATGACGGTTTAGACTAAAATTGTATTAACTACTTCCGTAATGTTGAATAATTTAATCAAACAGTGCATCATAATATCAAATGCATTTAATAATCGGGTTCATAACAACTTATGTTTACTTATTGTCGGACACAAAGTTGTACGTTTTACACTAACCTGTGTTGATGTTTCGTCGTCACTAATACATTTAGCATCTACTGCTGGACCAATCTGCAAAAAATAAAAACAAGTTACGGTATTCCCAAATATTTGAAATACACTTCTTGGAGACCAAGTTGTAATACTAAATTATGAATTGACACTCAACCCTCCTGTGAATTAGGATATAGATAAAGCTTGGTGAACAACTGGAGTATACTAGTTGGTATATTGACACTTACCTGCTGTAGATTCGAAAAAACTTTCTGATATTTGTCACTCCGATAAGTAAAATATTTCACCAACGAATCGTTTTGGTTGGATGATGTCTGTTGTATAGTGTCCAAAATTGTCTTTATATGTCAAGGCAATTTGGTCAAAATGTTCGCAAGAATTTATTTGGTGTTAAACTATGCAGACAAATTGCTGACACTAGGAAACTCATTCCGGAATGAACGGCAATTTTAGTATATATATAAACAGTTTTTGCCAACCAAATTCTTTATACTTGAGAGCAATTTATCAAATAGTTCGCAAGAATTTATATGTTATTAGACTATCTGGATGAACTTGCTGATATCAGGAAACTTATTTCGGAGAGAACTGCGGTATTAATCTAAATAGTTCTTCAAGAGTCATCTGAACTCACTTTCTTGCAATTTTAGTTAATAATAGTTGATTTAGAGACTGAATTGTGTACAGCACAATTGACAGGTTATAAAAGAAAAGTTAAAGATTATTGACCTTTCAAATTCATAAGTCGTAATAAGCTGACAAAACAATTTAACAAAAACCCAGCAGACATACAGCAGTATACGAAACACGACATAGACAACTATAGAATAGGCAATACAAACACCAAAATATAAAAAGAACTTACACTTTGAACACCACTAAACATTATTTAAGAAATCTCTTTCAGATGATGGAAGTGTCGAAATGACAAGTTAAACTCACATTTATTTACTACTGATACTTCCGTAATGTCGAATTATCTTATAAAATAATGCCTCAAAATGTCAATTGATTAATCAATTTATTTTTTATTACAACTCACATTTACAAAATGTCATATACAGACGTTGCAAACTGACCTGTTTTGGTGTTGTTTCGTCATCAACATTGGGTTCATCATCAAAACCAGGATTCTGCAAAATCCCAAGTGATGATATTTCTGAATATTTGAAATACATTTCTAAGAGAGCAAGTGTTAATACTGAATTATGAATTGGAGTTCTCAAATTCAATTAATTTTGCTTTAATCATTTTGATATGTATATTGTATTTTGTACAAGTTTATCTGTATTTTTTGGGAGAATTTGGTCTAAAAAGTCGCACGATTTTCTATGTTGTAGGACTTTGCAGATGAACTCGCTACCTCTAGTACACTTATTCTAGACTGACTGGCAATGTTGATCTTAACAGTTCTTTGATAGGTAATTGGTCTTACTTTTCTCTCAACTCCGATTATCATTAGTTTTTTTTTAGTGACTGACATTTTGCTACCAGTTGGTATGCTTTACAAGAAAGGCTGAATATAACAAAGAGCGTTCCTGTCCATAAGTTGAAAATAAACTGACAACGCCATTGTAATAAATGCCATTATAATTTTTCTTTAAAAAATAAATTACAGAATGCTGGTTGCTTTTACAACATTTTCATTAAATAATCTTATTTTATAGAAATTCCATATTAGGAACACTTAATTATAATACTTGATACATGTTTTCCAACTATAAATAAAAACAAATTTCTTACATAAATTTCATATAAATAATTATTTTTATGTAATTTCAACAGGTAATTTACCTGGTACCTAATTCATTTGAAATTGAAGACTAATGACTAAAACAATGAATCTTGCAATAACAACATGTATTGTTCTTCCACTAGTCTCCCATGTATAGGAATAGCCAGAATAGTAAAATACAAAATGTATGAATAGCCAGAAGACACTGTTTGAGTCATCCCGTTCAGATTTTGATCAAATCGAATTAATGTTTTGACCTTATTTTATTCATTACTGATACGTCTGTAATGTCGAATCAGAAAGCGCCTCAAAATATCAATTTAATACTGCAAAGTTTTTTTCATTACAACTCACGTTTACAAAATGTCGTATACAGACGTTGTAAACTGACCTGTTTTGATATATCTTTATCAACATTGTGTTCATCATCTCCTACAGGATCATTCTGTAAAATACCAAGTAACGTTCTTTCCAAATATTTGAAATACATTTCTTAGAGAGCAATTGTTAATACTAAATTACGTTTTGACACTCAACCCCATTTGATTAAAGATATATATAAAGCTGACTTTACAATAATATAATATAATACTTGCTATATTTACTAGTTGGTAGATTGACACTTATCAGCTAAAAATTCAGGAAACATTTCTGATATATGTTGCTTCGCTAAGTGTTAGATTTGACAAAGTTTATTATTTTGGCTTTGATCAATCCAATCGGCTTTAATATTGTTTTGTCTTCGAGCTTGAACCTACCTTTGCCAATCCGTCTCCTTATATTTGTCAGCAATTGGTAAAATATTTCACTAGAATTTAAAGGTTGTTGACATATTTAGACACACTTGCTGATACTTTTTAACACATTCCAGACTGAACGGCAATTTTGAGCCTAACATTTCTTCAAGTGGAATCTTGTCTCAATTTTCTCGCAATTTATCAGTTTGTTTAATAAGGAAATGTTTACAACTTAATACCTCTGATGTTGTGCATGTCCAAATGACAGTTAAAACTAACATCTATCTAATATTGATGCTTGCAAAACTTCGAATTACCTTATCAAATAGTGCCTCAAATATCAATTCTATAAATCAAAGTTTTTTTTTCATTACAACTCACATTTACTAAATGTCGTATACAGACGTTGTACACTGACCTGATTTGATGTTTCTTGATTAACAATGGATTGATCATTTACTTTGGGGACATTCTGCAAAATAACAATTAACGTTATTTCCAAATGTTTGAAATACATTTCTTAGAGAACAAGTGTCGTTAATAGTTTGTGTAGAGGGTGACATTTTTGCAACATAATTTGCATGCTTTACAAGAAAAGATAAATATTTCAAAGGGTCATTCTTGTTCATAAGTTGAACATAAACGGACATAAATTAAAGCAAATAACAACAAGCAAATATAAATTATAACTTGGAAAAGAAAACCTATAAACAGAAAAAAAAACCACACTACCATAAAAAAAGAACTTAAAAACTTTAAAGGCACTTAGCCATTTTAAAGAAGGAAAATGAACAAAAGTCAATTATGAGTGTTCAAAACACAACATAGAAAGTTAAAGAATGGAAAACACAAACACAACCAGGAAAAAGAATTAAAACTTCTTAAAATGTACTGTGTCTAGTCAGAAAAAAGGCAGATGTTATCTTATAGTTCGTTTCTGCGTGTGTTGCATTGTCGTTTGATTTTTGTTCACTTCAGTGTTTCTGTTGTTTCATGTTTTCCTCTTATAGATATGTATTTCCATCAGTTTTAGTTAGTAACCCAGATTATTTTTTTTCAATCGATTTATGACTTTCGAACCGCGGTATACTATTGTTGTTCTTCTGTAACAATATAATCATTTGTTTAAGTCGTCCCGTTCAGATGTTAGACAGGTCAAAATTAATGTTTTGACTAAATCTTGTTTATTACTGATACGTCCGTAATGTCGAATTAAATAACATTTCAAAATATCAATTTAATACAGCACAGTCTTATTCATTATAACTCACGTTTAGTCACAGTTATCAAAATCATATCAGAGCATTGAAGTCTTAAAAGTAAAATAAAGGTAATATATGCCTGGGATAAAACAATCTTTAGTACTTCGAATAATTCATACTTTTGCAAACAGTAAAGGGGTAGGGCATTAAGGCCTGGTTTTGGCCCAAGAAAATAAAATGTTTGATAACTTTCTCAAATTGGCACATAATGTTTAGAAATGCATAGGGTCAAGAAATATCAATGAAAAACATTAAAGTTTTATGTGATGACGTCACAATTACGTCATAATATGTACTGTTTTCACAAAAATGATGAAAAATACAGAGTTTATGCAGTTTTCTATCTTTAATTCTATTTTGAAAACATCATGCGCAGCCAAGAAACAACAAAATAATTTAATAGAAGCTTTACTAGAACTGTTGACAACTTTGGTGCGCACATACTGTTTCACTCTAAAATATACGTATAGTTACGATACTGTTGTCAGGTCATTAAAGATTGCATATTTTGGCGTTAATATTGATTCACTTATGAGGTCTTTGCGTCGGAACTAAACACAGTTATTGCCTTGGCACGGATTATGTTCTTCTTATATATTTTATGATGGTATGATACTCAACCCCTAACGGGAAGGATTGTGGCTGATATTCATATGATGAAATCATAAACTTTCAAAAATCAGTTCAATTGAAGTTTGGAGCTGGCATGTCAGTTAACTGCTAGTAGTCTATTGTTATTTATGTATTATTGTCATTTTGTTTATTCAGACTCGGACTTCTCTTGAACTGAATTTTAAATGTGCGTATTGTTATGCGTTTACTTTTCTACATTGGCTAGAGGTATAGGGGGGGGGGGGGTTAAGATCTCATCAACATGTTTAACCCCGCCTCATTTTTGCGCCTGTCCCAAGTCAGGAGCCTCTGGCTTTTGTTAGTCTTTTATTATTTTAATTTTAGTTTCTTTTGTACAACCTGGAAATTAGTATGGCGTTTATTATCACTGAACTGGTATATATTTGTTAAGTAGCCAGCTGAGGGACGCCTTCGGGAGCGGGAATGTCTCGCTACATTGAAGACCTGTTGGTGACCTTCTGTTGTTGTTTTTTCTATGTTCGGGTTGTTGTCTCTTTGACACATTCCCCATTTCCATTCTTAATTGTATTAAGAGAAAATCACGAAATTTTACAAAATATACAAATTAAGTCATGATTTGTTGCCATGATAACTGGTTCAATGTCCAAAATTGTTTTGTTTTTCTGAATACCTTGTACCTTAAATATTGTACAGTAATTTAAAAATATATATAATAACTTTTAAATTTACAGTAATTTTTGGGCCAAATAAGGGCCTTATTGCCACTTCTCCTTTATAAAAGATTACAATAAAATTGATATTTATATAAAAACCGAAGTCCTGACTACTGGGCTGGTGGTACCCATGGGGCAAAACGTCCACCAACAGTGGCATCGATCCAGTGATGTCAACAGTTATCAAAAGTTCCAGATGCACTACCTGCAGGATAATAATGTAATTAAACCAAAAGCGTTTTTCGTCTACATACGACTCATCAATGACGCTCAGATTAAAATAGTTGGAAACCCAAAACAAGTACAAAGCTGGAGAGCATTGTGGACCCAATTTACAAAGTTCTTCGAAATACGTCTCAGGTAATCTATGCCTGGGATAGAAAAAAAATTCGAATGTAGTATACAGACGATGTACACTGACCTGTTTCTGTGGTTTTTCATCAACATTGGATTCATCATCTACTGCATGACCAGTCTGCAAAATATCAAGCAACGATATTTTGGAAATATTTTGAATGCAGTTTTTAAAGAGCAAGAGTGTATCCTAAACTTTGATGAAACAACCTGTTCTATAAAGTAAAAGTAAGTGCTGTAATATTTTTATCAAAACACTACGATTCTGCGCCAAACCATTAGTACATGTACTACACATCATGACAACTAAAGTTTCTTTAAGAGAGTCAAAGTTGTAACTACTTCTTGTTCACGAAAACTACGGTATGTTTTTAAGATGGCACAAGAATTTTCTACATTTGTTTATATACATGCATTATAAACTAACCGTGCTTTCATTGAGTATACCACAGTCAGACATAGTTGCTATCAATGCATTATTCTGTTGAATCAAACTGTTTGTCTGCTCAAACAGTTGCAATATGGTATCGATTACTTTCTGACTATCTGCAACCTTCTCATCCTTCGCCTCGGTGGTTTTATTATTGATTTCATCCTCATGTTTTGTTTGGATGCCACTTTGATTACCATCTGGAGGCTATAAAACACATTAATGCATGAATGTAGAGGATTGTATTAACATTTAAGTGTACGTTTCATCTCAAATAATTTTCTTATACTTAGCTCTATTGAAGACGCAACTGTTTTTTTTCAAAATATATAAAAATAAGTTTTGGTTACCGTGCAATTTTTCAAGCTACTAGCCTAATTGTGCAAAGATTGTTCATGAAATAACACATTGTTTTTTGTGAATAAATAATCGGATAGAGCTTTTGATTAAAATACAAAAGAACATGTTTTATGATCATGATGATACTCTTTCAGAAATTAAAAATACAAATGGCTATTCCTTTATTGTTTATTTGCTACAAATAACAAAAATTAATATTTCGACACCAATACAGTATCACTTGTTTATGAAGAGTTTTCACATTATTAATGACCCATTAATGGTAATGTTAAAGACAAAAAAAAAAAAAAAATGAAATATTTTTCGAACTTTATAATTGTCGAAATGCGCATCTGGTGCAAGAAAATTGGTACCGTTAATTTTATTACTACCACTGGGTATCACCAGCCCAGTAGCCAGTGCTTCGGTACCGGCATGAAAATACGGATTTTTCGTTATTAAAATTTGCTGTTACAAAATGATAGAAATTATTATGAATTAAGGAATGTATCTTCCTAATGCAAAGCTCTGATTCCTTTCACTGATTTGGCTATACGTTTTGGACCTTTTGGATTATAGTTCTTCATCTTTTATGTAAGCTTGTGCAAGAAAATTGGTACCGTTAATTTTATTATAATTGATTGATTTATAACCTGTAACGTATTGCTAATCCTAAAAAAGATTCGTTCCCAATTATGTGTATTAAAAAAACAAACATACTACTGTTACATAGAAATGTATTGTCTGTGCAACAATATACGACATGTCCAAAAGGGTACGCATAATATGCTCCTTTATCACTTTTGCTCCAGTTATGTAAAAGTAAGCGAAAGATCTCATTTGGGGGCATCAATTTATATTGTTTAACAAATCTTAACACTATTCTGACCAAATATACAGAAGAATCAACGCAAAGTAAAACTATTAACGAATAACATTTAAAAGTTCATAGTGATATGTACATGTAAGCTGTATGCTTTATGTGTTAGCAAAATTATCGTCTTGATGCTGAAAAATATATTTATCATTCAATATAAATTTCACCTACTTTTACTTCAAATATGTCATCATGTAGAAACCATCCCCTGCATGTCTGTTCGGAAATCTGCAATGTATTTCTTTTAAATCATAATAAATTTGAAAGTCATCCTTTCTAATTATATACACATTTAAGTACTATCCTATAAAGAAAGATTGTGTCCAAATGTTATATCTTATAGAAATATGGCATCGCTTCGATTTCGTACATGTAGCTATAAATTCCACCCTTATCCTTTTTTTAGATAAAAATCTATGATTCTAAAAAGGGTATTGTAACGAAAATCCATGATTTTAGAAGTGTATTTATACTGGGAAAAAAATGGCTTAATTAAAATAAAATGGATATCAATAAAAAAGTTAAAGAATTTCAATGGAATTGTATATAGAGGATGATATATGCAGAAAACTGACTGCAACTAATACATATATCAAATGGAAAATGTAACTAATGTGTTGCAATTAATAATATCGAAACTCTTGAGTATTTAATGTATGTAACAATGTTAAACCATTGATAGAAACAGTTGTTAGAAATTAACAACTTTGTAACCTACATGACGAGGTTCTCATTATAAAAGATATGTTATTAGGAATTTGAACAGAGAATTCGAATAATACCATTGTTAATGCAATAATTCGTCATTTTAAATGTGCTAGTTGGAAAATACGTAATATATGCAAATTGGATAAAATTGAACTACATATGCAGTCTATAAGGCTTTGCTAAAACTGCACATGAAAAACGAAAAAAAAATACACTTGCTACGCTCGGATATAAAGTATATATTCTTTATCGAAAAAATATAGGAAGATATACTTAGTTTTATTGCGTTAGAGAAATATTTGTTCGATTCCATATATAATAATCTTATTGCATCTTTGGAACATAGTAGTGAAGAATATCTATGTTTATATCGAAAGAATACTAATATTTTTATTGTCATCAATATTTTAATCTATGTCTGTGCATATTAGGTACATTAATAAGTTACAGCATATATCATGCCTCGTAATACGTTAGTACTCACCACATATACTATATACCTGTTTATAATCCATATGTATATTATAGAATAATTTTAATTTTCTTCAATCAACTTAATAATTTCCAATTCAAACTATAACTTATTTTTCGCAATCCAATATATAGTTTTTCCAGTTCAAAGCAACACACATTTGTTCAGTGAACCGGATATACGATAATGATTTTATACAGTGATGATCATTGGGTGAAAATCAATTGTATTGATTATATGAATATAATTTTGTATGTTAAACTATTGTATAAACTCATTTTCCCCTGACCAAGTGAGGCTGTTAAAATACAGTGGTCCCTAAGTATGCTAACTGGGCTACTTGGGTATTAATATATCAGGAAATGATAGAATAAAATATTTATTATCGTTTAAGGTGGTACCCAACACTTTCAATAAAATTAATTTGACTCGTTTAATTATCATAAAATTTAAAAATTTCGAAAATTTTGAACCAACCGTTTTGTCAGAAAAATTACACTGGTTATATAGCTGTTTGACAAACAACAATTTTGATCATTGAGAAGCTTAATATTCTCTTTCAACACAACGTAATTAAAACGTTAAGCTGACTTTACAGCGTTATCTCCCTGTAGTGTTAGGTACCACCTCAAGGGAAAAAAAAGATAATGAAAAAGATGAAAAGAGATGAATTCAATTATGTGATGACACCAACTCCTCGAGACTACTGGTTCCTGAAACATATAGTTTAGGACAAACAAAGCTTCCGAGACACCAGGTCTCTGATACATTAATGTCACTGAACAATTACAAACTACTGATTTGCGACCATTTCCGTAGAAGTTACAGTTTCTACACAACCCGGTTGCGAACAGCTATCGTGAAGAACTTCTGACTGCATGCTTCAAACCACAAGCTTACAACCTGAATTGACTGGTTTATCATCATACTAATGTGTTGTAATGTTCATTTGTTTTTCTTTTCGAATATCGCATTTGCTATTTGGTCTGGTTTTAGTGACATCCGTTCTGACGTGACTCTGTACTTCTCGTCAATGCGTTATTGTTCTGTGATGGTTTTTGCATATTGTCTTTCGGTTTTGCTAGTGTGCCAAATGCTTTTTTGTGTTTTTTTCATACACATAACGTAGCTCTGTGATTATGCGTCCCATCGTTGTGCTGTTATTCTACGTTTTTGTGTTCTTGTCTTTGATTTTTACTGACAGGTGTGCTTTGTCTGTTTTCCTTTTTGTGTATCTTTTGTACATAAGACGTGGTTATGTGCTAATACTTCCTGTCGTTGTTTTACAGTGCATTTTTGTATCATTGTTTTCAGTGTTCCTAATGTGCCTTTTGGGCTTTTTCGTTACTACCTTCCTTGTTTTTATGGTGATTGAAATTTCAGCACAATGTTGACTGTTTTACCTCTATTTTTTACATGTGTTTTATTCTTACATTGATGTCAATCTAATTGATTTTGATGCAAATGTCATATAAGTGAGAGGTTTAACTTGCTATAAAACCAGGTTTTATCCACCATTTTTCACATTGGAAAATACCTGTGTCAAATCAGGAATATAACAGTTGATATATATTTGTTTAATGTGCTTGAGCTTTTGAATAGGGACTTTTCTATTTGATTTTCCGTCGGAGTTCAGTATTTTCAAATTTGTGATTATATTTATTACTAACTATTTCATGTGCTGGTATTCACTTTCAGGTGCTGAAATATAAACAGCCAAATAAAAAACTGAAAGAAATGGGACAGTGTCTTTGTGTCCGTATATATAAATAACGAGGACATTGAAGAGAACACTTTTGTAACAACGAGTCTTATAGCAACTAAGGATACTGCGATGATTTTAAATGAAATTATTTGTTAATGTCATACATATCATGTTCTATAGGTTGCATTTTTGTAAATATTGACAATGCAATTTCCCATAGGAGCTCCTTTAACGGCAAAAACTGTACCACTTTTGCTATGAAGGTTTGAAAAAAATCTAATCCTAAAATTGAAAGTTCATATGCAATACAATTTTCTTTCAAAGGGAAAAATATAGGGCTGTGCGGCATTTTTTCAACGTTTATATGCCCTGAACTTTTCAGAGTTTTAACTAACGCTAATTTTCTTATCTACCCCTACCTCGAATAAAGGGTTACCACAGATTTTAATGTAAACAATATGCACATGTATATTTACTGGTAAAATTCCCAAGTTATGTCTTTATGAAATGGAACACAGGGAGCATAGCTAGAAACCAGTATGTAAACATGAATATTCTAGATCTCCCTATGAAGCGTGGTTGGATAAACAGCTGTATCTACAAAGTGCAACCTTCATCTGATAATATTTAACTGATTACAATTAAACATTGAATTACAAATACCGTCTAAGGCTTCAACTTCATTTTTGCCACACAATGATACAAAAACAAATAAAAACGACAATGTAGATATTTCTCTAACAAAAAATATAAAAGTCCAATAATATTGAGTGATGTATATTTATTTTAATATCACGAACATCTACAATTTATCAGTCAAGAAATGAACTATTAATCATAATACGATAAATATCGTATATGGTGTAATGGGACATGGTGTGTGGTGAAGTGGTGTATGGTGTACGGTATTAGTGAGAGGTTCACACCATCCAAAGCTGTAGTAGGGTGCCAAGCGTCCACTAGTTAACTAGTTTAAGTTTACGGATAATTTACTGCTAATTCTATTTGACAATTATTGAAAATTCATTTACGAATGTTGTCGTAAATTCCCGTGGTCACGATTTGTTGTCGTAAATTCCCGTGGTCACGATTTTCTAAATTTCGTGTTTTTACATGGTATCCCCATGTAATGTATTGTAGAAAAAATCTATAAATGAATACCCAATTTATTGCGCTTTTTGTTGGTGAATGAAATAGCACATATACTGTAGTGAGTATATCAAATATATCATATAACGAAAGGAAAAAGTATTTGAGTGATTTTAGTCTAAGTATTTCAGCATTTTAATAAGACTTAAGTTTTACCCGATATCTACCACATTTTTATCGAAGGCAAAATCTCAATGTATTCTACTCTGATTAAAAAAAATATTGTGACCGCTGTATAAAACGATGACAACGATATTTCGATGAAGTTGTTTTCTCCTACTTCCAGTTTATCATGGTTATTTTAAATACAGCGTGTGTTATTCCGTTTAATCAAATCGATTAAATTCGTTGAATGGACACCCTACTACATGATTGAACTTCTAAATTGCTATCAATCTTTTTTAAATATAATGAAGAAAGACCTTCACATGTTCTCAAAACAATTAGTTCTTGATTATCTGATTTTCTTCTTCCTCCAAATGTTTTCTTGTGGTGTATGGTGGTATCGCACTATACGCTTAAACTTCTTGTATATGATATCGAAATGTTACTGCGAACTTGAAACTGACCATAAAATTGAAAATGGGGAATGTGTCAAAGATACAAAACCCGACCATAGAACAGACAACAGCCGAAGGCCACCAATGAGTCTCCAATGCAGCGAGAAACTCCTGCACCCAACGGAGTCCTACAGTTGGCCCCTAAACAAATGTGTTACTGGTTCAGTGATATAGGACTTCATACTAAACTCAGAACGTTACACCAGAAACTAAAATCAAAATTCATACAAGTCTAACAGAGGCCAGAGACTCATGACTTAGGACAGGCGCACAAATGACGAATGCTCTTTTATTGTTAGTGTTATTTACCAAAACAATCGTATTTTTATGCAAAAGAAAAAATCCTTTTTTCAGTACTTCAGCAGCTTATTTGATATGTAGTTCTAAACATAGACATTCATTATCACTGGACTAGTATATATTTGTTTAGGGGCCAGCTGAAGGACGCCTCCGGGTGCGGGAATTTCTCGCTACATTGAAGACCTGTTGGTGACCCTCTGCTGTTGTTTTTTATTTGGTCGGGTTGTTGTCTCTTTGACACATTCCCCATTTCCATTCTCAATTTAATTGGTTACTTGATCAAAATACAGATTTGTTGTTTAGTCTTCGTTTATAAGGATTATGGTAATGGGACATTGTGAGGTAGTTGTAACAAACATCAGAATCTAATTATAATGGCTTCAATTCTACACATTCTAGCGGCGATTCATGAAAGTATATCTGGAGTTAAGGGTATATATATTATTGTGAATTCACGAGAAAGTAGTTTTACTAGAAACAAGTATGATTATCAAGTTATATGCTTTATATATATATGTATAGGGTTATTTAATATGCTGATCATGTCATACAACATTGATATCTTTTTTCATGCAAATTCATACAGCAATTCATATGACAGTATGCCAATAAATTATACGTTAGAGAACAATTTGAATAAATGGTTGAAGGGATATACGAACTTCTTTTTATCTAAAATCTCTCAACAATGTAACCTGAATCTTCATGAGTTTAACACATATTCTGTGCCTTTTGCAAGAACCATTGTAGATGAAAAACGCTTTTAATAACAAAGCCGATCAGTAAGACAATAACTTTCAAATAAACGATACGGCCAGAAAAAGTTGAATCTGATTATAGATTGTTGTCAACATTTTTCTCGTCCATTTTTGCTTTTATGACAACTTTATCAGATAAATTATGTGTGTGTGTATATATATAAATGACACAGTAATTTTTCCACCTAAACGAGCCTGACTACCATTGTTTTTCGCTTCAATATATGAGTTATTACATGTACACAATGGAGATTGATTTCTGTTCTACTGTCCTCCTCCTATTTTAGCTGAATACAATTAAGCCCCTGATACGGACTCATTTATTTAATGTTGACCAACAAATAAATTCAAAGAGAAATATGTAGAAAGAAATTCTGAAATTTAAGCTTAAAAATATAAAAATAAAATTAAAATACACAAAAAATGAAAAACTGTTTTAGACAATTAACAGTTGAGAACTATGCATCACTAAATAACACTGATAAATGTATTGCTCCCCTAATGTACAGTGGCACATATATAACGCATATTCACGATGAGGTGAAAAGTGGATCGACCTGAAGCAAATGATTAAAACATTAATTAGATTTAGTGTTCTAGAAGTAAAACGTATGCCGTACTAGCATACAGTTAAATAATGAACAAAATCTTGAGTTAAGCTATTAGCCCACTTTTTCCCCACGGAAGACACACGCCAAAAACAAAACAACATTAATCTACGATTATTACAGTTCACTAAACTTTAATCCGATATAGACAAATTTTTGCAAATAAATTCCTATTGCAGCCCGCATTTCCCTTTTTAGGAAAGGTTTGTGTTTCCACTCGAATACCATCTGATTATTGGCCGAAGTTATTGAATGAACCAAAGCACTTTGATTCTCTAAAAGTTTGAATTATAGTATTCCGCTGTCTGTTATTTTCCTATCCTATTATGGACCCCCTGTTTTAAAGAGGGCGTTTCTATTAAATCGAACCTTCAACTTTAAGATCTACACCAGGTTAATAAGTTCGAGGTACAATAAGTAAGCAATAAAATTCTTTTAATTGAATCATCTTAGGTATCGAATTATTTTGCGTTGAATAACAATGAAAAATGCACACACAGGTTTGTAATAATTCTAAAAACCTGCTATTAGTAATTTTGTAAAAGATAAAATTAAGTTTATTTATTTAAAAAAAAAAAACGACAAAGTTTATTTTGATGTTGTAACGAATAAATGCATAATTTATAAGAGAAAAAAATGATGCTTGAAAACTTATAAACGTGCTATTTATGGATAGCTAACAGATTTCTCTTTCAAATTAATGCAATGTTAGTATTATACAACAATTGTGTAATCAATTATAAGTTTAACTGTGACAACAAAATTGTACAAGAAATTTCCAATTTTAATTGAAATTAGCTTCTTCATCATGTTCATGGATACCTCTAGAGGGTTGATTTTATTATATATGTTGTTCTTAGAGAGGCATTATTTACAAAAGGGTCTCTCAGATTTCAGATAGAATGTATAGATCAAATTTTACACCTAATCAAACATTATCTTTCTTTATGTGGCAAGGATGTTTACACTTATTACAGATTTATGAGAGAATGGAATACAATAGCGATAATTTGAAACACCCTTTTGTAGCTCCTGCTGTGTTGATTAAGATTTCGTTAAAAATTTCTGTTTAGTTATAGAGATGATGGAGCGAAATTCATTCAAGTGAAATGACGTCATGATCTTGAAATACAAAATATTGAGTGTCTTTGGATAGAAATTAACACACACAAATGTAAATGTCTGTTTGGAGTATTTTATAGACCCCCTGATTCTAATGCGCAATACTGGGATAATATGAATTTGTCCATAGAAAATGCTCTCAATTCGGGTATTGACAAAATAGTAGTAACGGCGATTTCAACGAAAATTTGTTGAATTATCGAAACACAAAACTTACAAATATTATTTTGCAAAACGGCCTGAATCAAGCAATTGATCAGCCGACATTTTTTTGCGAGACCAGTTCATCTTTACTGGATTTAATTTTAGTAAACGACCCTGACATACTTTTATATACTGAAGTCGGTGATAATATTTTGGAAGCTAATGTACGATATCACTGTCCTGTGAGTGGCATAATAAACATTCAAAAAACACCAAATAAAGTTTTTAGTAGGAAGATTTGGGACTATGATCACGCAGACCTAACTAATTATAAATTTGATCTAAGTGAAGTTAATTGGGATAACATTATTAATAATAATGACGTAAATGTTGCCGCAACAAAAATTACAGAAACTATATTAAAAATAGCTGCAAAACATATACCTTGTAAATTTGTCAAGTTTAGATCTCAAGACCCGCCATGGCTAACTGGTCATATAAAAAAACTAATTCGGCGTCGAAAAAGACTTCATAAAATGTCAAAAAAGAAAAATACTGCTGATTCTTGGCGACAGTTTCGGTATGTTCGGAATCAATGCATAAATTTTATAAAAACAGCTAAACTTGACTTTTTCAACAAACAAATAAATATACTAGAGAATCTAGAAACCAATGTTAAGAATTGGTGGAAGCTTTTAAGAAATTTATCTGGACAGCCTTCGAAAGCGTCAAATTACCCCCCTTTGTTAGTAAATAATGAATATATAGAAGACAATAATGAAAAATCAAACGCATTTAATCTTTTTTTTTTTGTAAGCAAGCTACCGTGGATGATTCTACAGCGTCTTTTCCTAATACCCCCATGTCCGATGATATACCAGTTTTAAACAATATTATAATAACCGAAGAGGAAGTGTTTGATCACTTGTCTTTGTTAGATGTCACTAAAGCGACGGGCCCTGATGAAATTAGCGGTAGGCTTCTGAAGTATGCTGCTAGAGAGTTAAGTAGGCCCCTGGCTCAGCTTTTCAATAAATCTATACGTGAAGCTGTGTATCCAGAAACCTGGAAATTAGCAAGCGTTAAATCAGTTTTCAAAAGTGGTGATAGAGAACTGGTCTCAAACTATAGACCGATATCACTTTTGTCGATCATTGGTAAGAGTATGGAACGTTGTGTTTTTAAACATTTCTTTAACTTTTTAACAAAACATAAAATAATAACATGTGCCCAGTCAGGTTTCATGCCTGGAGATTCTACAAATAACCAACTCTTACACATAACAGATTTATTTGGCAAAGCTCTTGACGCAGGAAAAGAGATTCGTGTTGTCTTTTTTGATATAAGTCGTGCTTTCGATCGAGTCTGGCATGAAGGTCTAATTTATAAACTTAAAAGTATTGGTATAAGAGGAAACCTATTAAAGTGGTTTATGAGCTATTTATCAAATCGAAAACAAAAAGTTGTTATTTCAGGTCAATCCTCGGATACTTTTGGTGTAAATGCTGGCGTCCCTCAAGGATCAATATTAGGCCCCTTACTTTTTTTAGTATATATAAATGACATTGTAAATGACATAGACTGTAATATAAAACTATATGCTGACGATACTTCCCTTTTCATAGTAGTTGAAGATGAATATGCAGCAGCGAGCAAACTTAATTCTGATATAGAGACTATCAACAATTGGTCAGTCCAATGGCTAGTAAATTTTAATGCAAAAAAGACTGAAGCTATGACAATTTCCAAGAAATCAGTAAAACCCCATCATCCACCTCTTTATATGAATGATGATATGATTTCAGAAGTAAACACCTTGGTTTAATTTTTCATGAGGATGGTTCATGGCATTTTCATGTCAATAAAATAATTGAAAAGATAACACCAAGATTAAATTTATTTCGTGCCTTGAAATTCAAATTGAAAAGAAAGTATTTATAAACTATATATTTCAGTTTTATCCGACCTTTATTTGAATATACAGATATCATTTGGGACAACATTCCAGACTATTTAAGTGATAAACTAGAAAGTATGCAACTTGAAGCGGCTAGGATAGTAACTGGTGGTACTAAGTTATCGTCCATAAATAAATTATACGACGAAACAGGATGGGAGTTACTATCAGAAAGACGTAAAAAACACAAAATTATAAAATTTCATGAAATGTTTCATAACAAAACCCCTGATTATTTAAGCGATATTATCCCTCAACAATTTTTTAATATTCATAATTATAACACAAGACGAACGAATGACACGCAACATATAAAGTGTAGAACTGCATTTTACCAGAAATCTTTTCTTCCCTCAGTTATTCGATCCTGGAATGCTATTCCGGACGATATCAGACTAAGTCCATCTAAGTTTACACTTAAACGTTACCTTAATCAAAATGTAAGTAAAATACTAAATTATTATCTTTATGGAGACAGAAAAGGACAAATACCTTATGCCAGACTTCGGTTGAATTGTAGTAATCTGAACGAACATTTATTTAAGAGAAATCTTATAGAAAGTAAAAACTGTACCTGTGGTAGAATCGAGAGCAGTAAGCATTTTCTTCTCGAGTGTAATAATTACTCCCTTGTCCGAAAACGTACGATAGAAAAAATTCCGTTCCCATACAATATAGAAACACTCCTATTTGGTTGCAATAACCTCAATCAAGAGGAAAATCTACTCGTGTTTAAACAAGTACAACAATTTTTGGTAGATTCGAAGCGTTTTGGCTTATAGTCCTTCGTGCATGATTAGGATCGTAATTGGGTGAGACAGTCTTGACAAAGTCCTGTAAACACACTCCGCCGCCGGTACATATATATATAGGAAAGATCTGACGGAAAAAAATCAACTTTTTTATTTGCAGTTATTTCCCTTTATCTTTTTTCTTCAGGGAGACGGATTAATATAAGGGAAACCTTGTTTCCGAATCCCTTTGTTATATTGTATCACTGTATTGATATGTGTATGTCATGTACATGATTTTTTGAAATAAAATATGTTTAAAAGTGAAATGACCAAGACTTTGCCCTTAACTGCATAATACTTGATTACATAATGATTGCATAACAAAAGTATCAATTTATACCTCTTTTATTAATTTGTATGCAGTCTTAAGAAAGTAAAAGCCTTTCAAAGGTTGGAGATTGGAAGTAAAAAAAATCTGTATTGTGCTACCTTGATATAATAGTTTAAATATTACTTAATATCTCTTGTCTTTTAAAAACAGGGTTAATTCACCATTTTCAAAATAAGAAATGCCAATACCATGTCAAGAATATGACAGTTGTTATCCATTCGTTTAATGTGTTTTGAGTTTTTGATGTTGCCATTTGATTAGGGCATATTCGTTATGAATTTCCAACGGAGTTCAGTATTTTTGTGATTTACCTTTAAGAAGAAAATCAAACAAGATTTAGAATTCAAGAGATTTATCAGGCTTTAACTTGTTTAACGAGATATATGCCGGAAAATTCAAATGAGTATTTTTAATTTGGATTTCGAATGTTGAACATCAGATTGAAAACGAAGTTATACTAATGATATGTATGAAAAAAAAAGATATCTTAGGGAAATATGACTATGTCAAATTCTTCCGACAGGATAAGAAATAATGCAAGTTCAATTCAATATATTTTCAAGTCGTGTATTAAGCTAGGTTCACACTGCCGATCAGATCAACTCGATTATCTCGATTGTCCAAATTCCCACGACCAAGCGTGAACAATTTTTTGATCGCGCCTGGTTACGACTTCAACCCGATTGTACACGAACTTAACTCGACCATTCAGGACTCATTGATGACCCCATCGCGACTCCAACCCGACCAATAATTGAATACAAATTCGATAATTCCGACCGATTCAGGATCTCTACACGATCTTAATTCGAATAGCTACACCAAATCAACTATACTCGATCTTAGCCTGATATCGACCAGACCAGATGGACTTGATCTAGGGGTCGTAGGAATACGGAAATTGGTCAGGTATGTAAAATTTAAGTATAAGAAACATCTGATTTGTTTTATATCACCCACTGCAGCGGATGCGGCATAATGTGTTACCCTTATCCGTCCGTACAGTTAGTTTCAGTTCTCTAATTTTAGTTTGTCTTAACCAAATTATATGAAACGTAATACCATAAAACACAGATCAAGTGCGAATTTGGGTGGTGTCACTTTTACCGTTCTTCTGTAATGACTCTTTATAACCTTATATCTAAGCTGGGGGCATTATCTGTGTCCAATGGATACGTTCCCCGTTTACTTGGTTAGAACAAGTAATTCACAGACGATCTGGGTGAAACTATACATTAAAAATATCTACATGGATATAAAGCAGCAAGATTGTTTACCAAGGTGGTAAATGTCCAGATAGACAGTCTAATAGCTGTGACGGAGCTTAAAGAGAGCGTAGAAGACGAACAAATAGTGGTAGACAGCAAAGGTAGCCGATAAATCTTAGTGATGTTGGTACGAAAGACTTTCAGGAGCTGAACAAAGAGGCCCCCAGTGGTAATAAAAACTTCCAAAAAGTAAAGTAGGACGCTGATTTGTTATGGGAGTTTAACTGCTCTTTTCTTCAAATGAGATTTGTCACTGGATTAGTACTGATGTTAGATAGCAATATACATAAATTTTACCACCTCTTTTTCTTGCTTTCTTACAAATTAAGCCTACTGTTTGTGTCATATATGTTTATATGTATGTTATCAGTATTACAGTCTATAGATCTGATACCTTGTGATTGAATGGGTCAAAATATTTGTTTTTGGTGTATCCATTGCAATAACCTGCTTGTTTTTACTAATAATATTGCAAAAAGGGGTAAAGATGTCACATATTTTCCGAAAATTTGGCCAAAAATAAAAATCAGTCTCTCGGAGGATACCATATCTAAAACTGTTTATCTATCACGAAATCAAATAAAAATCATTTGTCTGTTTTCTTGTTGTTTTTGTTATAAAATTGTGTCAACAAACGTATGAAAAAACGTGGTTGCAAACATTCAACTGTACGGTGAAATATAGTTGTTAATTTCTGTGTCATTTGGAGAGTTATCTCATTGCAAATTATACCACATCTGCTTATTTGTATACTACAAAAATTGCTGGACATACAGCAAATGCGGGACAGTCAAACACAATAGCCCATTAAACAGGTAAAATATAATATTGATGTTCTTTTAAAAAAAACTATCTGTGAAGGCTAAATAAGTCATTGGCTGTTAAATAATGAATTGTAATGCACAGTTACTTTCATATTTGAAACATCCTCTTGGACAAAAATGCAGGATCTAATTCCCTTCTGAAACACCTGATATCATCCCGGGATTTATTAGGTTTCGGGTTTCTAAGTTTATAGGTTTTTATGTTTTGTTATGTAGACTTCTGTTTGTTGTCTCGTCAGCTTTCATTTTTCGCTATGGCTGTGGTGTTTTGTTTTCGACCTTCGAAATTGATTGTTCCTTTGATATCTTTGATCTCTCTTTTGAAATTGCACACCTCCTTGCAAAAGTACAGATGCGTCATGTACATGGAGGATTTGTGTACAGTTAATAATAAATACAAGTACTGACAATATATTTTTGCAGAAGCAAAGTTATGAGAGTTAATCACAGCTGCACACATTTGTAGAGAATCGTGTATCAGTCATGTATACTCGTGAATGGCCGAGTAGAGATCGAAAAGAGGTCGAGTGTGGTCGCGTAGATATCGGGTAATGGTCGAGTTGGTCTGGGATGGAACAAATATAGAAGTCTCAATAATCATGAAGCGATCGGGCAATATTCAAGTTAATCTGGACCACATTTCGTACAGGTCGTTGATCGGGATCTGATGGGATATTAGTCGAGCAAAGATCGAAATAATCGAGTACTGATCGGTAAACTATTTGTATTCCGACAATAGTCGATCTCTACACGATCCTTTTCCGATAAATTTGACCGCTACTCGACGAATTCTCGATTGAGTTAGGCCAGTCTCCAGATCGCTTAATTTGTCTTGATCGAGATTGATCGAGTTGGTGTGATCGGCAATGTGAACCTAGCTTTACATGGATACACTCCAAATGTAAACGAGTTTGCCTATTTGTGAACGCACTAGTAAACAAACACTATAGAAGTATGAAGATGTATACTGATGTTAATGATCAAAATGATCTCTAAGCACAATATGTATCAGATCAGTTTACACGCAGACGTTTGAACATTGGCGTTGACGAGCTATATGCACAATTTAGACAGCCACATACATCTTAGGTCAAGTATGCCGGAAGGACTTGGAACCTTTTTTTCAAAATTTTAAATTTATCGTCGGAAAGCTTTGGCGAATTATGCCAGGAGATAAGTTTTCATATGAATAAAATCAACTATAGATTCATTTCGATGCATCATAATAAAAGCAGCATTTTGTTTCTGAATTTATCTTTCTCGTTCATTACTTAAAGAAAAAAATATTACAAATACAATTTATGACATCCGCCATAAATTGTTGTTTGTATTATTATATTGATGATTTAGATGTACATATCATAACCAGCTATATACTTTTAATAACCAACTACATGTACGTGGGTATAGACTTGAAATTGTAATCATGCGTTTGATATGCGCGGTTTATCAACTTATATCATAGGTTGCATAACAATGGCTTACATTCAATCATGATTATGTGTCCTAAAATTATATAAATGAAAACAACTTACCACGTCAGCATTGCCTGTACTTTCAAAATGTTTTTTGGAATAGTTGAATGTTCTAACTGCTTTTAGGGGCTGTAAAAATAAATTGAAATTGTATCATCACTTACTAGTGCTTTGTTTTATGTAACGAAGACTGAGTAGTAAAAAATATTTAACATAACAGCGTGAGCCATTGACTCAAGTTTCCATACGAATTGTGTTCATGTGATATTGTGCATATATGGAGTTCATCTTTCTTTTATATAAGCATTTCATTAAATCAGCATTAATTTTTTTTAAATATTAAATATCATTATTATTGTTTGAATATCTTATACAGCGATATTTTGTATCCTTATAACTATAAGCTTAATAACAAATGGACAATTGTTAAATTGAAGAAAAAAAATCAGACTAAATTCCAAAACTGCATATAATCTATAAAGAAAAAAGTAACATACATTTTCATGTTTTAATTCAAAAGATCAACTAGCTCGTGTCACTGATTGTGAGTCTGCAAAAAATGTGATTGCAGTTTTTTTTTCTTCTTTTATATAGATTAGCTCGTTGGCTTTCCTGTTTGAATGGTGTTACACTAGTAATTCGTGGCGCCCTTTACAGCTTGCCGTCTTATGTGAGCATAGTCTGAGTGTTGAAGACTGTACATTGACCTATAATGGAGTATTTCTTTTTTTTCAAATTGTGTCTAGAATGGAGAGTTGTCTCATTAGCAATCATACCACATCTTCATATATCTATATATGGTACCTACTTACCACGTAATATTTGCCTGCATAGCGTATACAATTAGGAAGATGGTTAAGTCTTTTTACAGCTCGTGAAGCCTGAAACAGAATCGCAAATTTAATTATGAATACTTGTTTTGTTATCTTAAAGACTGTAAAATCTACTGACTGGCCATGGTAATGTGCATATCATGGTAAAGTAAATTAAAGGACTGCTTTCAAAATCTTAATTGTAACTAAGTAGACAATTATAGATGTTCTATTATTGGCTTTTAGCTACATGATTAAGATGAAAACTTTGAATATATATAACAGGTTTGCAGAGAAATATGAAGCAGTTCATATGTAATTTCTATTTCATATATATAGTACAGTTGAATGAAGACCAAATCGCATGTTTTATTTTTGAACACCTAATTAAGAACCGTTTTTACATTCGAAATATAGCATGCAACTGGCTGCTACAAAATGTTCGAGCTGTTTCCATATTTAATTATAAGACAAGTAAAAGAATGCAAAAAATGAAATGTTAATGTACAAACAAATATCGTTTAATGTAAACAGTAAAGAAACAAATACATACTATATTTTAACATTCAAATTGATATCAATTATCAATTCCCCATTTCTCAGTAGCATAACCTCTGCCCTCTTGTATGGTGTTAACATATCATATCATATCAGTTGATACATTATGCCCATGTATGTTCACACTATAAGGACTTCATTTGCATTAGTGTGCTCCTTGCGCAGAAACTTCTTCAACAACTTTATGAGAAGGAAAGATTGAAAATGGCACTCCGTAAATTTTATTGACATCATCAAGAGTTGGTTGATCCATACACAGTGTCTAAACTGTTATGATGTTGTAATTATTGTATTCATTTATATTGGCCTAATTTGTGTTATATGGCCTGATAGTTGTTTACAAAATAATCTTATAACTGTGCCGTTTAGAAATCACTGGAACAGATACTTATGGAATGATTGGACCTTTCTGTTTTACTTACATAATAATTCCAGAATGATTCTAATAAAAGATGCGTTATATAAACTTCTACATTTTACTAGAAACTTCCGTTGTAACTTTCTAGGACGTTCCATTATAGACAGTTCTAGAATTTTACATGACAACTATATATATACAGACACTAAAGTTAAACACACACACACTTGGACTTAGACATCGATAGACATTAATATTCATAGCCTTTGGATTGATACTTTTATTCTACAAACAACATCATACTGGATTGTGACCGTAGTAGTGAACGTAATATTCAGATTGGATTCCGAAAGATATCCGGCTACAAACAAAGATAAAAGATTGGATTCATATTTTGACAGTTAAGTTGACAGTAATATTTGTGTAATACGTCTTGTAAACTTTTGTATCATAAATATTGTTAAATTTTATTATTGACTTGTGTCTTTTGTTGGCTACAATTTAAAGGCGATTTCTGGCCGTAACAAAACTAACTTAGAACATTTTTACTATGTCTTAGATAGTGAATTTCCCTTACGTCGTCTGATCTTTTAAGTACCGAACGTGACCTATTTCCGAATGTGACTGTTATGTAGCAGAGTGTGAATTCGCATTACAGTAAGAGGCATCTCGTTATCTATTATCCAAGATTCATGTGATATTTAGTTTTTATGTCGTATTTGTTATATTGATCAGATATTGCCAAATGTCTTATCGTTTGTAGTTGTAATTCAAACTTTTTTTTCTATTTTCTATTCGTGTGTGAGGGTAAAAATAATAAATCACCCAGTTCATCTATTAGATTTTACATTGGGGCAACTGAACTTACACGATGTATTTGATTTACAGTTTGATTTAGAAGAAATACCGACCTAGCTAGATAATACGAGTAATTATCTAATTAAAACCACAATTCTTAATTGATAGTATTGTTATTTATATTGTCATTAAATACACCTAATATCATTATTACAAACTTAGTCATGAACTGTATCCTTTTTTTGAAAATTTTTAGAATTTTACCTGTGACCTCACTTTTGTGAGTCGAACTAGTCGGGTTACATATAATGATTAGTTAGTCAGTGCTGTTTTTTATGTGTTGACCTATGTTGTTTTACGTGTTTGTTTTTATTCTGTCGTTAGTCACCACTTCAGTGTTGACTTTCTTTAAAATTTTATGATCATTTTTATAAATTTACTGTTTGCAAAAGTATGAATATGTCTTAAAACTAAGGATTTTCTAGTCCCATGCAGTTTTTGACACAACTGTTTGGAATATTGAATCATCAGTGCTCTTCATGGCTTTCTTTAAAATTTTGAACTTTGCTTCACTGATGAGTCTTATGTAGAGGTAACACGCCTCTAAGCCTGGTACCTTTAATAAATATTAGCATGTCGCAATGTCCTATTGTATTGGTAATGTGTTTCTCTGTCCTGAATGTTCTTCCGATTATTTGTATTATAGTCCTGCCATGTTATGTTGTAATTTTAGTGTCATATTTAACATTACTATATACGCAGCAGGTTTGGTTTGCCACAAAACCAGGTTCGACCCACTATTTTTTCTTAAAATGGCCTGAACCAAGTCAGGAAAATGGCAATTATTATGTTATAGGTCGTTTCTGTGTGTGTTGCATTGTCGTTTGGTTTTTGTTGCATTTTAATGGTTCTGTTGTTTCGTTGTTTTCCTCTTATATGTAAGTTTAAAATTGAGAATGGAAATGGGGAATGTGTCAAAGAGACAACAACCCGACCAAATAAAAAACAACAGCAGAGGGTCACCAACAGGTCTTCAATGTAGCGAGAAATTCCCGCACCCGGAGGCGTCCTTCAGCTGGCCCCTAAACAAATATATACTAGTCCAGTGACAATGAACGCCATACTAATTTCCAAATTGTACACAAGAAACTAAAATTAAAATAATACAAGACTAACAAAGGCCAGAGGCTCCTGACTTGGGACAGGCGCAAAAATGCGGCGGGGTTAAACATGTGTGTGAGATCTCAACCCTCCCCCTATACCTCTAACCAATGTAGAAAAGTAAACGCATGACAATACGCACATTAAAATTCAGTTCAAGAGAAGTCCGAGTCTGATGTCAGAAGATGTAACCAAAGAAAATAAACAAAATGACAATAATACATAAATAACAACAGACTACTAGCAGTTAACTGACATGCCAGCTCCAGACTTCAATTAAACTGACTGAAAGATTATGATTTCATCATATGAACATCAGGCACAATCCTTCCCGTTAGGGGTTTCGTATCATACCATCATAACATATATGTGAAGAACATAACCCGTGTCATGCCAACAACTGTTTTTAGAATAAATGTGTTTAGTTCCGATGCAAAGACCTTATCAGTGACTCAATATTAATGCCAAAATATGCAATCTTTATTGACTTGACAACAGTATCGTAATTATATCCCTTCTTAATAAGTCTATTCAAAGGTTTTGTAAGTTTCTGAGGTGAATACTGACACCTTTGTGCTTTATAAAGAATATTTCCATATAAAATTGGATGTGAAATACCTGAACGTATTTCCCTTTATTTTGGTTTGCAACAATGATTTGTTTTCTCTCAATCGATTAAAGACTCATACATTGACTTATAATGGTTTACTTTTATAAATTGTTATTTGGATGGAGAGTTGTCTCATTGGAACTCACACCATATCTTCCTATATCTATTAAGAACGGCAATACACTACTGTTGCCTTTATATATCAACCATAAAACGCTGTTTTATTTTATTGACATCAATCTTAAGCAAACATTTGGAGGCCAACTAATAGAAATGTACATAATCAAAGTTCATGAAGGTATGACAACAAAGAAGGGGCGATATGAGATATGAATCCTTTTGTGACAACGATACACCAGGGGGGAAATATTGTACTAGATTTTTTTTTTCATTTGAGATACACAAAATAAATTAAAAAAATGTTAAGATATAACTCAACGATTTTATGAAAATGTACAGAACAAAAATTTAACCTTGCCAAAATTATTTCACACATGGAGAGCACTCGGTCTTCTGGCTTGAAAAATAATTTAACTATTGTGTGTGTTTTACTAATGTATCCAAAATGTTTCGAGAATTTGCAAATATGACCTTTTTCCCTTCTTTTCTCAAGATCTTACTATTTGGTTACCTATATTCTACTCCCCTTATCTGTTAACCCATGTTCTAACACATTCCTAATTATTCCCTTTATTCCACATCAACACTATACATTACACACTTTATCCCAGAATCCAAACCACATGTAGTAGTGGTTTTTGTTTCTTATAAACATACAACAGTCTTTGTTGGTACTAAGAATTGTTCGATGATTTACAATTGGTGATCACGTGTTGAGATTTAATAGCTTCTTCTTGACCTGACTGTGAATGTCAGTTGCCCATAATTGCCATGAACGAACAAACATAGAAACAGCATTTACAGTTTTCGTGTTACAGTAGGTTCTTTTGGAACACTCGTTGTTATCCTAGTAACAAGTTTAACTTATGGATATGCTATCAGTGTGTCAACGCTTCGTGTTGCATCTGTATTTTGATCAGCATTTTTGATAATTGTAAGTTTTAAACTGCAGAAACATTTAAAAGTGGAAAAAAAGAGGGATGATAGTGTCTGTCACATGAAATTCTGAGGCTGGACGTTACCACGTGGAAAATTATCTTACGTCTGTCACAGATGAATTTATTCCTTCCCCTACACATGTAGTACAATTATGATACTAAATCACAAACGGACATTGATGTGGTATGATTGCCAATGAGACAACTCTTCACCATATTAGAAACCAAAATAACACAGAAATTAACAACTATAGATTATCATACGGCCTTCAACAATGAGCAAAGCCCATACCGCATAGTCAGCTGTAAAAGGTCCCGAAATGACAATGTAAAACAATTCAAACAAGAAAACCTAGCGGCCTAATTTATGTAAAAAAGTAAACGAAAAACAAATATGAAACACATTAACAGACGACAACCACTGAATTGCAGGAACCTGGCTTGGGACAGACACATACAAGAGAATGTGGCGGGGTTAAATATGTCAGCAGGATCCCAACTGTATATTAATTCATTCTCAAGTAAATCTTCATATAGATAAATTAGTAATGATTAAGAACTTGACATATTGTGTAGACACCTATAACTACTAGTATTGTTGAGATCTGTATGTTGCCTGCTAAATGTCATTTGTTTTTGTCGTTTGATTGCTCTGTTTTTGGCGTATAACCTACATTTCCTACAGTTTCAGTTCCGTTTTGGTGTTCTTTCAAATAGGTGTATGAAACTCATAACCGAATATAGATTTATTGCTTTTCTTTCCCACAAAAATATGCTAAGAGAAAGATGAACCCAGGAGAAATGTGCCTCAATTTAGAAAGTAAGATAAACAGAAAAAAAAGGTTTCACTTTCCAATCTCAAACTCTCCCTATTTTTGTCCAATTTTTATGGGAGCTCAATTTAAATTTGTATACGTTTTAGGTTAGGGAGGCATGTGATTTTATTCATAAAAAAGGGGGGATATTACAGTTTTCAGATAATGCTTTGAGCAGTAATGAAACTTTGGTGACGGGTCTATATCGATTAATTTAACCTCCCTTTAGTTTTTCATGAATATGTGATATGACATTGAGAAGTTATTAAACTTTCTTCTTTAAAAAAGCGACTGGCGTAACATGCACTCATGGCGCAGCTGTTTATTTTTATTGTATGGAATTACACCCCTTTCAAAGTCTAGGATCAGCCCTTAAAGGTAAAAGTACATTTGAACTGTGCAGTATATCTGAGGTAGTTAAAATGTACACCTTAGTTGTGCATTATCCTGACTGTAGCACAGTAAATAATAAAGACATTTTACCTTTGTTATGTGTGAAGTGTTTTTAAAACACCATGACTTTATATGTTTTCTTTTGGTCTGTCCATCTATCTGTCTATCCTTGTCACTTCAGTTTCAATTAGAAAATGCTTAAACCAAACGTTTCTATTATTGGTTTGTAAGCTTATATTTATAAGTGAGTCTCTTGCTGTTCTGATTAAATTTGTGAGAGTTATTGCGCTAGGAACATTAAAATTTTGCCATAATTTCTTAATTACTAACGAGTGGTTAAACATGTTAAATACATTATATTGTCAGAGCAATACTTTCAAAAATTATATGTGCCTTGAATGTGCTACACTAAAATAAACACGAAACGAATCTACGTATTTTCATGTCAGTGCCCTGTTTATTGTTTATGTTAGACTTTTAATAGTTTGGATAAATGTTTAACATTGTTATAAATCAAATATTAGAAATTTGATTAACACCGGTGAACATGAATTTGACAGCAAGTGCCCCTTTAAACCTGGTTTTATAGCTAAACCTCTCAATTTTCCTTATAAGGATCTATAAAAGATTCAAACCAAAACTACCAAACCTCCTCTCCTCCCCCAAAATGCTACAGTGTATATATCTTAATTTGTTGAGTCCTGTCATTGAGCAAAGATAGTCATGACAGTACTGAGAGTGAAACAAAGCAAAGCATGCAGTTATATTCCCATTAGAATAATGAACATTATTAACATAAGTATATGTAATTTTTTACATAAAATTATATTATATATCATTTGATTGGCTGTTATGGGGGATATTTGTTACCTTGGCAACTGTTGTAATAATACTTAACGATTGTTGTTTATAGTTTATATATGTTTCTATGTATTTTCATAAAGGTTTGGTAGCAATTGAGAACATTGAATTCCCTATACTGCAGAATTCAGAATTCATGGAATTCCAAGGAAATAGGTTAATATGGTGATAAAATTCAAGAGAGCCCCACGCAATGTTTTATATATTTTGGTCAGGTAGTATTCAAACTTTGTCCCTACAATGCTAGCTATGCTTTACATATCTTCATTTTTCGAAAATGATAATTTCACAAAACTTCATGATTCAGAAAAAATGAATGTTTTTTAGTATATTTAAACAAAAAATCTACAAGTCGGGGTTGAACTGAAATATTAATTAAGCCGTGAAGCTAAAACCAAGTTATATCGATGTAATATATGAAATGTCTGAGAAAAAAAAGTTGATTCTATTCATATTCAGGCTCTCCGACCAAACGTTATCTTTTCAAGAATCTACATGTATGATTTTTTTAAATAAACCTACCCCCTGCTATTTTCCAAACCTTCGGTTTCAATCCCAATATTACATAATATATTACATTTGTTTAACCTTCTGAAAACAACAGACAAGACTGTGAGTGAAGCAAAGCATGCAGTCATTTTCAAATTTGAATATAAACACCCTCTATATATGTATTTTTTTACATAAATTTCTATAGATACATTTAAAAATAGAAGTTGCTATGGGTAATATGTATTTCCATGGTAACTGTCGAAGTCAGAAACTCTTTACGATTGTCATTTAGAGTTAGCTTATGCATATATGTATTTTTTTATCAGTTATGAAACAATTCAGTACATTTACGCTCTATACTTAAATATTCTGCAAATCATAACTCCGTTTCCAAGGAAACACTAAAGAAAGTCCCACGCATTTTTCTACTTGATTTGGTATATAGTATCAAAACTTCATTACTACAGTGAAGAACACCCGAGAAAATGTGATAATTTCGCAAAAATCCCAAATTCAGAAAAGTTGAAAATATGAATTTTTTGGCAAAATTTTTCAAAATATTTACAATTTTGGTTTACATGCAATCTTAACTAAGATGAAACTTAAACCAAGTTGTATCAATGATACATATGAAAATTAATGAAAAATGTTTGAGTCTATTCATAATCAGGCTTTGAATTATAGTGATTTAGCTGATTTTTTAAAGATTTTTCTTTGCTTCACAACCAAAAAACAGAGTGTCCGACTCATATTTTCCCACTCACATTTATTTTTTTAACAGTATTCAGTTACTGTTTCTTCTTGGCCAATTATAGATAAAATCTTTAACCCTCATAATTCACGTGTATATGGCACTCTTCCTGGTTCTTATAAAGAGCTGTTCTTTAATAACATACCTTAACAATTGAACGATTTGCTAATCCCGACCCTTTATCTCTGGAGCAGCTTCCTTTGGACATTTGTTTTGCTTTTTCTTGAAATGAGATATAATGTATATTCAAATCCCAGGGAAGATATAATCTCCGATTTTAAAAGATTTTTTTCACCGGTAAATTTTCTGTTCCATGAAGTGCAGTTGTTTATTCCACCAAGTATTGGATAGCAAGTTACAGATAATGATCGTTTGATTCCCTAACTGAAATAAATAAATAAAACAATCTGAGAAAATGATATTGTCAACAAATTGAGCAATAAAGAAATTAATTATATAACATAACAATATGAGTGTAATTTAAGAAACATATTTTTTCCCCAAAACCTCTGTTCAAGCTGTTATTATTTGCTCTTTTTGAGGCATGAAAAAGAGTATGCTGACAAATTTTTAATTTTGTTTGTTTTCTAAAGCGTATCATATAATATATACATTGCAACATTAAAGTATTTAGTTTTTACATCATTGTTGCACTTGTGAGGTCAGCATATTCATTTAAGAATTGAATGGTTTTTTTTCAAATTCATTGGGGTGTAAAAGCTTTGACCAAAGTACATTTTGTATGAGGCGCGGAAGTGCTTCATTCGAAAAATGTATGCTCAGTCAACACTTTCACACTTCATTGTGTAATGAAAGTTAATTTCAGAAGAACCCTAGATTATGTTAGCCAATCCAAATAGCGAATCATAATGAAACATACATGCAGTGTAATTATTTGCCTTTGTTTCTAGAAGCAACGTTACCTAAATATGTCGCTGCAATTGACTAACCAAGTTATTTGGAAATATGTTCATTGTGTGTGGTATTTTTTAAAGCTGGAAATGGTCATTGTACTGATTATTTTTCACTTATTGAAGTAGGTAAATGAAATAACCTCCATTTTTTTTTACTTTCTTTTTTCCATCAATGCATATGGAATTTCTCTTTAAAACTTGTTACGTCAGTCCAAAGTCACATCAGCAAAACCGCGTGGCTACTACATGTACCAATGTGTTATAATTTATATTCCTTTGATTTATACCAATAATGATATGGTCGACTTTGGTACAATGGACACACATGTCTTACATGTAATGCGTTCATTATCAATATAGGGTAAGGAATTTTCCTTTGTCTATTCACATATCATTAATTACTAATTCTTGCTTGTTTGCAAATATTAGTGTAAAAACATCAATGAACATCATAATTTACATTTACTTCTCGTAATGATTAGAGAACTACCCTGATGGAAAGGTTCTATTGATATGCCTATGCATATAGTTTAGTACTGTAGATTCGTTTATTTTTGTGGGTACAAATAGTCGTAGATTGTAAAACCTTGCATTTTTGTTGATATTTGATTTCGTTGTTTTGCCAAATTCAAGATATAATTTTATAGAAATTTGCATTTAGTTAAACATTTAAATTCTTGGTTCATCTATACCAATGACGCCAACAACAATTGATATGTCACGACGAACAATGAATTCACAGTATATGATTCAATTACTAGTATGTCATTGCATGTGTCTTTTTCATTAAGTAGAGGAGGGGAGGTAACTAAAACCTATCTGATTATGCTTTGTTTGATCTTTGTTTAATTTTTCATGTCATTTTCTACTTTGTTTGTTCGATTTTAAATTTAGACTAACATAATATGAGAAATTCTGCTTGAGTAAAATGAGAATGGAAAAGTTTATGAATCATAATTCTAGAGTAAAAATTTACGAAGATAAAGCAAAACTAAGGAATTCAAAATGTATTATTCAAAGTCATATGAAACCAGTGAGTGGTGAAAAATAATGTTTATCCAATTCTTGAACCAATGCATGTATATATCATAAACTTAGAACTCTGTGCACGATTTTGTCATTTTTTACGCAAATATATCGTATAATCGTCAATTTTTTTCTCTCTGTCTGTTATGATTTATCAAATATGGCTGCTCATTAAATGCCGTGTTTTAAAGCCGAAGTTTACCGATTGTCACCTTATAGTAAATAAATAACAAAAAACATGGGTATTGAGCACGTGTTTAACATGTACAATCAAATATTTGTTTATTTTAATGACAGATCCATGCGTATTGCGATCGACGGATTTTTACGAGGAGGGACGCTCAGGTCACTATGCATACGGAAATATGTCGGCGAATTGCTTCCTGGAAACAAGCAATTAAAACAAATAAACTTCTTCAAAATGTGGACAAATTAAAGAATTCTCCTCAGAAAAGAAGTAAATGTACATAAGTTGTATGATGAAAACTATCCATTTAGTTATAAAAAAACATATGCATGATTTTTTTTTTAATTTGAGGTTTCTTATGACTTTAAGTAATGAATGACTAGCTTATTAAATGAAAATAATCCACCATTTTCGATGATCTGTTATACATTATAAATATATAGAACATTTCTATTTTGACAGTTTGTAGGTTTCATTTAACAAAAACAAAAATTCTAGATGTTTTATTAATCATTTGAACGATCTCAGAAATGCATTAGAATAACAAAATAAAACGATCACTGCATGCCTGTATATTTGGGCGATACGTTGACAATACCGATGTATAAACATTATTAATTTCGAACGTTTTTAGCAACATAGATGCAACACGACGAGTGCCACATGTGGAGCAGGATCTGCTTACCCTTCCGGAGCACCTGAGATCACCCCTAGTTTTTTGGTGGGGTTCGCTTTGTTTATTCTTTAGTTTTCTATGTTGTGTCATGTGTGCTGTTGTTTGTTTGTCTTTTTTCATTTTTAGCCATGGCGTTGTCAGTTTGTTTTAGATTTATGAGTTTGACTGTCCCTTTGGTATCTTTCGTCCCTCTCTTATACAAACGTGGTGAAAATAAATTGTATTTTAAATTTTGTATATTTCAAGTTACATACATTATGTAAGTCATAGTTTTATCTTCAATCTTATTTCTGTCAATTTAGATGCGGGATCTATACAAAACGACGAGGTCACATTAACAGATACAAATTAAACGTTTAAATATACAGTAATGCATTTTATAAAATTAAATACAAAAAAATAAATGCAATAACTCGCCGTCAAATGATTTGCACAATTTAAGAAGTTATAGAGACTACCTAGATTCATACGTAGGAAGTTTTGCATGTTTAGGTCAAACACAAAAAAAAAAAAATTAATGGCGCGTTACAAATACTTAATTTTATGTATAAACTACTAGTAGAAACGAAAACAATTATTGCCGGTGAATATGACAGCGACTTTTGTACCTAAAACTCATGTAATCGTAACGTACTTATGTAGCAATGACTATACTTTTAATAAACAGGATTTTTACACAACACTTTGACAAAACTACACATATATAATTTGGCAGGTTAAAATATGTTTGAAGGCTTCAAAACCAATTCCTGACCTTCAAAGGATTGTGACTGCACAAGAACAGACATAATTGTTAAAAATCCAAATAAAAAAGATTAACTCAACAAATCGATGCAATACTCAAAATCAAAACATGTGAACGGAAACGCTTTGTTTATGGCTTGCAATGTGTTATGGTTTTCTCTTTGATGAAGCAGAGCAGTGATATATAGCTGCTTATTTCTACGTTTAAAATCTATGATGAAACACTGCATGGCACTCATATCTCAACTTGTTCGGCTTGATGTTAAGCATGTGAAGCCAATAAATAGGCTTGCATTATAGTCAGCTGTAAGTTTTCATACAGTTTTATTCCTAATTGTTAGTGAACAATATGATAATCCGTCGTCAAAACAGGGCGTTGTTTCTTGATTCAACATTTATATGTTATATATCATAAAATTCAACAATTCTGATAGGATATATTCTCAGTACTTATTATAGATAGGTTATGTTAAAATTGCAAACTGTGTACGTTTTATTTATATATTAACTAGAATCGGCTTTCTTTAAAACTACCAAAAAGCTATATTGGCCAGACCAACTTTTTTCAGTTTAAATTGCTTAAGACTATGAAGAATAATTCATACTGATATTTAATGTTAAATACATAAATAGGAAATTGTTCGACCACTCATTTTAAAGATCGAAAAGCTCTGCAAATGTATTTGTTTTTTTTGTCCTCTTCCGGCTAAAAAATAAACGAGTGTATGTACTACAACACATTATTGTAGATTTTGAAACATTGTATTCAAGGTTGTCTCAGTAGCCGAGTGATTTATGTGGCTAATCAATGAATTGATAGCTCCGTCAGAACTCCAACTTTCTCAACCAGCAATATAATACCACCAACACAAAGTTTATAGCACTGAAAAACAACCAATCACTCAATTTTGGTGGAATTGCTACAAACAAAAAATTACAATTTTATGTAACCCGTGTGTCAATCTTATTATAATGCTCATGCAATTTTGTCATGGTTTAATTGTGTTTTTAGTATACATGTAACTCGATAGATCGTCAGAAATAGTTAACATTGGTAAATATAATTAGTAAAGGTAATAAAACCATAAAGATTTGATAAGTCGATTCGGATTATACTGACTGATTCAAAGATGTATAATTCGGTTTATTCTTCCTTGAAACCGTTTCTTTCTAACTAATACATAATATGTCTATCTGTATCGGTAAGAAAGATACTCTGATGGTGCTATTTGAAAGAAAAAAGAGAAAAATATATGCAATGGTAATGTGAGTCTAGCTATGTAATGTTCCACTATATCAGAATTTTTGCTAAAATCTTTTGTGTCGATCTTGACTCTCCAATCAGTATACATATAGTAGTTCATATTGTTCTGAACCCGAATGCCTCGTTATCCAATAATATAATTATAGATCTGAATTTCTTATGTCTAATTCTATGTATGCATCTATCTGTTCCTGTCATTTTCTTAAAACATTCAAATAAAAAGACCTGTGTAACAATTTTTTTCACGTTCATACTCTATCTGATACATTTCATGACTTTAATTCCATAACAAGATTTAAATTTCTTTACAAAATAACAAAAACGCCACTGTTTTGCTTATATCAATGTCCAGTGCAACATGAATCCCAAATCGCATGTTGTAAATTATGTCTACAATGATATTCCATATCGATGATACTTCCTCAATAATAATGGATACGGATGCATAATTGTATAGTAAGTACAGTACTGTACATGCTAAATGCTTATAACTTCCATGTTTGAATACCTTGAAAACTACCATAGCATATTATCTCACTTCTTAAAATAAAACTGAGGAGAGAAATTGGGAATATGTCAAAGATACAACACCCGATTAACGAGCACCAATCAGTCATGAACCCAACGGGTGAATTCCGCACCCTGGCGTGGTCATAAGCTGGCCCCTAAATAAGAATGTGTACTATTTCAATGAAGGTGAACGTCATACTTAACTTTACAAATTTACATTGTAAATGAACTACAATTAATAAACAGAACAAACAAAGACACTGGCGTAAAAATGCATCGAATTGAACATTACATCCGATGTCAGAAAATGTAACAAGAGAAACTAAGCAAAATGACAATGATACATCATTAATCAAAAGACTACTAGCAGTTACTGATGTTTCAGCTCCAGACCTTAATTAAAGTGATCGGAATAGTATCATGCTAACAACTGGTATTAAATTAGATGTGTTTATCTTCGATTCAACGACCCTATAAGTGAATAGTATTACTCCATTAAATAGTGTATTATAGGAGCATAAACCTAAAGCAGGCACTATACTGTCTTTATACGACATTAAAAACAAACTCTGTAAAATATATAGGAATAGAAATGGGGAATGTGTCAAGGATACAATAACCCGACCAGAGAGCAAACTATGTTACCCTTAATGAACTGGTCACAGAATCGTAACTATATAAGACTGTTCGAATAAAGACGGCAAACGCTATCCGTCATCAAGTACCCGAAAAAATACATTAACAACAAAACTAGAGGGAAAACAGGGTATATCAGGGTAGCGTCTGACGTCTGACTAAATAGTAGCGATATCATAAAAGGTAACAATTAAAAGAAACTAGTAAGCAAAATGACAAAAATACAAAACAATAACAAATAACTACTAGCAGTTACTGACATTTCTTGTTTATTTCGTAACAAGCAAGCATATATTCTAATGAACAAATTGTATTAAATTTATTAGAAATGAAATTTGTGGATGAAAAAATATTCGAGGTTTGTTATTTTTTTAAGTAAAAATATGTAAATTGTGAGTAAAATTTAATAGGGAATCCGATACCAAGAAAATTGTACATGTAAAATTAACGTAAGAAATGTTTCAAAAAACGTATGTTTCTAATACGTGTATCAATAATGATCATAATGGTAATATCAAGAAATTCTCATCTCGACATGGTTGGTGGTTACATAGAAAAAGTATCAATTATATTAATTACAAACGTATACTAATATTGAGGAATCCTTGTATTCATCGAGTTATTCTTGCTGTTTAACTATTTAAGCACTCTGGAACGCCACTCCGTTGACAACCTAACCAGTATTGTGTCCCTACAGATAGAGAGCTGTACAGAACATTAATGATACTACTTTTTCAGCATCAAATGCTGATTTGGGAATTATTTTAATGATGTGTGAGCCCAAATGTTTGAAACTCTTTAATTTTTAACATGTTCAAACCTTCAACAGCCTGCAGAGTACATGTAGGTGCTTGTGTATTTTAAGAAAATAACACAATATAAGATTTATCAGGTATTTAGATGAACAGTTTTATTAATGATTATTTTAAGAAACGTTAAGGTCAAACAACGGCATGCATTTAAAAAAAGTTTTTGTGTTACCTTTAAAAATATACTAAATATGTTCTGATTAGCTAATAATCTGATCTAAGGTTAATTAGCATTGTGAATTAAAAATAATTTGTAACATTTTTTAATTACTTATAAATAATTATTTAATATGATTTAACTATTTCGATTTGATCTTCCAACAAAAACTCATTGTTGTATTTAAATTGCTTAAATTTCGTTTCTTATTTAATGTTTTATTATAAGAATTCATTAACTCATTGCTATGATTAGAAGATAACATTGTAATTGTATTGGTTGTGATCGAAGATGTGTATTCGACTTTTCTGCAAAACCATATGTATACCATTCCAAAAACTTTTTAAAAACATTTTAAAAATGTTTCTTGAAGAAAGTATATTATTTCAACTACCATTCAAAACGAAAAAACACATAAGTGACACGAACAGTTATGACGAGAAAGCTACACTTTTTTGTTTATTGTTTGCATGTATACGTTATCGAAGATCAGGGATGACCTTAGTTGAAATTAAAACAAAAACAATAACTTAAAACTACTACTTTAAGTCAAAAGAGCATTATTCAAGGAACAAAATAAGATGAACATATTGATAGGTCCTGTTCGAGACACTTGATTTCTAAAATGTGATTGGGAAAGGTTGACTCGGACTTTAACTTTCAATTTGCATTTGTACTATGTGTGTCTTAAATCAAAAGAAGCAAATAAAGAATCTGTTTAAATTTTGATAAATTACCTTTTCTGGGCTATCATCCCTTAAATGAAAAGTAAAATTGGTTTGATGTGGAAAAATATTTTACCCTATCTCGTATGGGAAAGAACTCATAAGTTCGAACATCTGCCAAAAATTCCAAAACCTCACTTTAGTACAGCTTTAAGGTGTAGTTTTCAATATGATTGATCATTCATCTTATACTCTTTTTTTTAATATATCTTTTACGTGAAAGGTGAAAATAACAAAATATTAATGACTTATAAGCATTATACAGAATAAGAGATATATGTCATGCCAATATCTGTCTTCATAATATTCAGATATAAATATTTCATCGAACTAGTGAATTTTGTTTTCTAATTCAAAATCAAGAAGAAAATATGTGACACCAAGTTATGATGTTGAAGATAGCAATCAATCTAAGGGAAGAACTTGATCACTTTTCTAATGGATTGAATCTCTATCATCTGTTCTGTATTTTCTCTTATGTTTAATAGTACATACATGTACTATTCAAAACTAAAATATTATTATTTTTCAGCTACAATGGTAAGATAACATTGTATTTATTTTGAAATCAAACGTGACGTCGACAATATGAAGATATAAATGTGTGCCATCACAAATATTTCTTTAAGATTAACCATTTTCATTTTAATCGGGGAAACACTTTTAATGCTTCTAAAATGATTTAGACAAAGTAAGAAATCAATCTTCGCAAGTAAATTGAACCCTATTAGCATGCCTCAAATTTAAATCTCTATTATAGATTCAAGTTTCAATATTTTATTAAAGTCTCACCACTTGTATTATTATACACTCAGTAACAATTTCACCATATAAGCAATTTATACATTGACCTATAACCGTACGGTAACACTGCGATCGATTAACTCAAGTTAGACCACAATAATCTTTTAAAGAGAGATTTTGTTACTAGAAGTATCATTTTTCCTTCTTGAGTCCTTCAGTTCAGACCCGGTCTCTCCTTGTATAGGTTTTTTTCAAGTGAGGACAACTTGAAATTTCGTTTTTATGTTTTTTGTTTGCATGTGTACTTTCGCAAAAATTATGTAATTATGGTGTATTGTGCAATCGAATTGGTCATTCATGTAATACTTTTTTAATCTTTTATTTACCAGGTGAAATTTGCAAAATGGCAATGACTTTATCAGAATTATATTAAGCATGTTGATTGAGAGATATCTACTATGTCAATATCTTTCTGCGTAGTATTCTGATCAAACTACTAGATTTTGTTATTTAAACGCATGCTGTGTTGCCCAATTAGCAAACGATTTTGAGAATTTAAAGACATATTATATATGTATTTAACATGTTTAAGGAAAGGTCGGAGAACTAATTTAAAAATGATAGTACAGTTATTTCTAGAATCAAATTTTACTGACCTTTTGGATTTGCGGTGAAGTGTTAAAAACCGTGGCCGAATGAAGTTCCAATTGATAATGAACAAAAAATTGCATTCACAATCTGTCATTTTTGTTTTCAAAAGAAATAATAAATCTTTCCTTGATCACTGAATTGTGTTACGTACATTCTTCCATATTTCATTTATCTATGGCCCTTTTTGGTGACGTTTTGCGTTAAGCAAAAACAATGTTATTATAGACAAGAAAAAACAACAATGAAGTGTCCAAGTATTGAACAGTTTTAATAAGGATTACACTAAGAAGGGTTGAGGTTAAGCAATGACACATATTTTAAAGATCTTTGTTTTACCTTTAAGCAAAACATAAAAGATATTATGACAAGATATTGTGAACTTCGGTCAATAAATGTAATGCACTAAAAAGAATTGTTCGACGCCATAACTGATTAATTGATAAAGCATAATTATACTTATTTGATCTGATAACATATACAAATTCATGGTGCAATCATATTGCATTTATTTTACTATTTCTTATGTTATACTATTTCAATTCTAAGTACAAATGTAACATAAACCGATAGCAATGGATAAATGAGTGTAAATTTCTTTGAACATTAAGCATTTTTTTCAGGGAAATTACATGTAGTCTTATTCAAGCAGTCGTTGTGCCGTGGTGAATGATTTTAATATATGTATGTGGTAATGACATATAATTTATTACATAAAACAATACACCATGTACACCTTTTTATAGAAAGTGTTAAACGAAAAACCATTTTTACGTAGAATCGGAGTCCTTTCTAGTATATATATGGAAACAATTCGTGAGAAAAAGGATGTTTTTTGCGATATAAACTAATTTCAGTGTTTAAATAAATACATACATTCAAACTGAAATACTGCATAGAAATATAAATTTTTAAATCTGTAATTTAATTTCAAACAAAAAGTAAGCATTGAAATCTGATCAATATCGAGGTCGTAGCAAAAGTGTATTCCCTTGTAAAAATTGCACTGCTACGTTTTTCTATTGCATGTATTGTATGGTAATTTTAATGACATTTTGCAGTATTGGGTTATTATCTTGAATATTATTATAAATAAACTGTAAAATAATATATTCAGCAAAGTAAGATCTACAAATAAGTCTTATGACTAAATTTGTCAATTGACCCTTTATCGAGTTATTGCCCTTTAAAGGTATTTTTGACAAATTTTGGACAATTTTTGTAATTTTTAACCAAAATCTTATCCTTTGAAACTTCTGAGAGAAATTTAACCAAACTAGGCCAAAATCATCATTGGTGTATCTAGTTTATAATATGTGTCTGATGACCCTGCTTGACAATCAATATGGCCGACATGGCTAAAAAAAAAACATAGAGATAAAATGCCGTGTTTGTGATATATCTCAGATGATAATCAGGCTAAGATCTATTTGTTCTGAAATATTCAAAAGAGTCAGACAAGCCAGTGTTGGATTGCTGCTCCTGAATTTGTAGTTCTAAGGAAATTTTGCAGTTTATGGTCATTATCTTGAATATTAAATATAGATACAGATAAGTTGTAAACAGCAATACATTTCGGCAAAGTGAGATCTACAAAAAAGTCGACGTCACCAAAATGGTCAATTGACCCAAAACTGAGTTCTTGTCCTTTAAAGACAAGTTTAACAACTTTTACGTACATTTTTGTAATCTTTTACAAAAGTCCCATCCTGATAGTACTGAGACATATTTAACCAAAATATTGCCACAATCAGCATCAGGGTATCTAGTTTTAAAAATGGTTCTGATGACCCTGCCTGTCAACCAACATAGCAGACATGGCTAGAAATAGAAGATAGTTTCAATTTAAATATTTGAATTCCAAACACAATTCTAAATACATTGTACTTTGTTGTTGCTCTTTTGTTAACACGGTTAATCAAAAAGGGTGAAGATCATGTTTCGCTTAGAAATACGTGTCTCAGTCGTATCTGTCAATTCAAAAACCCGTTTCTATAGTAAAATCACAACTCCGCAGGAAATTCTAAAGGAAAGTCGCTAATCAAATGCCAAAATTATAAGCCCAAACATATCAAACGAATGAATAACAATTGTGTTTATATATTTAAGTCCTTTATTCATTATAGTGTTTACTCAGAAATTTGTTTAGATAATATCCTTATTCTAATCATCAGTTTTCAGGAATGTCGAGGAGAATATCTCTGATGGTCAATAATAATTTAAGATATGGAAAAGAAACAGAAAAAAAAACTATTCCTAGCTAACCATTTCTTAATCGTGTTCTTGCTTTCCAAATTTTACCAAATGCAATAATATGCCATGCATAATTCGATAAGATTGCAATATCATTATTTAAGAAACTTGTAAGAATGTTATAAATTATGCGTGTCTGGTTCATTTAAATTGGCACCGTTTACAACCACTGGGTCGATGCCACTGCTGGTGGAGATTTATTTCCCCGAGGATATCACCTGACCAGTAGTCATCACTTTTTGTGCTGGCATGAATTATCATTGATATGGTTATATTTATAAATTAACTGTTTACAAAATTTAGAATTTTTGAAATACTAAGGCTTTTTTTTACCTCAGGCTTAGATTACCTTAGCTGGATTTGGCAACACGTTTAGAAATGTTGGTCCTCAATGCTCTTCAACTTCGTACTTTATTTGGCTTTTTTGATTTTTTGGGATGAAGTATGACCAAATTTAGGCAAAGGAATTACATATGTCCATGAGGGAGATATATTTTCAAAATTTACTGCAACTTTAAACACTATCCGTATCATATTTCCGAGGGATCAATAGGCAGAATACTTCTCCAACTCATCGACGCAGTTTATTGCCAGATCAAGCAACATCTGCCGCGTATTATACTTACCAAAACTTACATGTGTACGTACATGAATAGTTGAGTCTACGACATCATTAGCTCTGAAGGAAAATATTTTACCGCGATATCAAAAAACTGTTTATCCAAGATTTCAAGAAATTTCATTTCAAGTTTTATTTGAATCTTCTCCTGTAGCAATACCGGAGACAAATGGAATTGATGGTAAATACTTACAAACTAATAAGTTGTCTTGTATCTGTTGGAATATACGTTGCCTTAGCGCTTAGACTCGTCCTGATTAAGAAGAGCCTTTTATTCTGGCACCACATTAGTCCACCAAATGTATGATAAACTTTGTTTTCAGTGTATCATGTGAAATATGAGTTAACTATTCGTTACAATATTTTAAGAATTAGTCATACTAGTCAGCCAACAAAATAGATCCTTTAACACTGTGTTTAACAAATAACACATCTTAATATTAAGTTTGTCTGAGTAAGTGCTGTATTTCCCTTGGTTTCAATGTAGCAATATCCAGTCTAGTGTAATATCTTCTTTTGACTTATTTGCGAAGTAAATTTCAACAAAGTACTTATTATCAAGATTTACGATGTTTAAAAAAAACTCGTTCAAAAATATACTTTTAAACTATTTGCCAAATTCTGTTCTTACTATATTTCACCTTTCGAAATACTGAATTTTATATTCTGATTAAAATTTGAATTACAATTATCTGTTTGAATTGCTGGGTGTTTCTCGACATTATAAATCCCTATTAGGTAATTTATATTTAGCTCGATTCTACATTTTTAAACTGATATCTGCAAATAAGTTTGTTTCTATCTGCTTATAATTAATAGTCGGTTAAGACAAATAAAGCATGCGCACTAAATTGTCATTACTCCACATCAAACGTATATAAAAATAGGAAATAACAAGATCATAACTTCTTCCAAAAAAGTTTGTGTGTGTGTAACATGTGTAAGTGTGCACACAGAGGAATTACAGAAGAGTGATCAGAAAAAATACATTTGCATACAAAAATAAGGTGGTTCTGCCGAAAAAGAAAATGTTAATGAATACATTTAGTGTTTATGAACTAGTTAAATCAATTTATAATATATGCAGCACAAGTTATCATCGCAATTATAGCTGCAGTAATCCTGATAGTCCTCGTTACAATAGTGACGGTTGTGTTTTGTAAAAGGTACTGTAGTTTAATTTTTAATGTCTGTTTATTTTTTATTTAATCGCTATTTATATTTAAAAAATTTGAGTTCGAGTTTTCAGTTCAAATCCATTTATTTGTCATACAATAAACGGGTGGAAATTGGATCAACATACCAACATTTTTTGCCAGAAACTTGTGTATTGCAAATCAAACAGCATGTATAGTTGTTTTAAAAAGGCAGTTAGTTTTCCTGTTGGAATTGTCTTACATTTGTCAGTTCTGGGGCATTTATAGCTACATATACTATGCAGTATAGGCTTTGCTCATTTTGTATATGTGACCTTTACAAAATTATCATAAATTCATATTAAATGCATACTTAAAATATCGTTTCGTAATCTGTACACATTTATCATTTTAGAAATAGAAGCACACAAATAAAACATCCGAAAGAACCAATGACAACTGTCGAAAAAAAAGTAGTGTATGCACAAGTAAACAAACCGACCGTTAAACGTGAGGAAATCACTTCAAATCAAAAATCTCAACCAGCTGCATCAAACAATACATACGAGCCCACGGATCATCGTCGAATAAGCCAGAGCCACAATCCACCAGAAAACAACTATGACACTATGCACAGTATTGGGAGAGCAGGTAAAGAGGAACACAGCTACGTTCATGTTACCGGAACAGATATGGAACCTAAACAAGTTATAGTTGATATTGCAATAAATTACAGTCATGTTGAAGTGGAATGCAACGAGGTTAAAGACATATAAATCGAATTGATAAAGTCTTTTGTTTATTCATTTCTTACATATATGCTTTCAAAGAAGACATTGGGGAAAAAACCCGAGTTTCATTGATTGTGGTTGTTTGCTCAATGATCTATATAAAACAAAGCATGATGATAAATCTAATTTGTAGAACTGAAAATAATGAAAGAATTATATCAGATAATATATCTTTCAACTTTCTAATTGTGCCCCCCCCTAAAAAAAAAATGAAAATTAAGTAATGCGGACCAAGAATAATCTTTGTAAACACATGATATATTTGAACGACAAGTTACATATTGTCCTGTTTATTTGTATAATACAGAGTACAGATAAATCAATGAAAAAGTGATTAAAACAACATTTTCTTAAATACTTTGAAAGTGTTCAAGTTGAAGATTTGAATAATTTCGTGACCACTGTAAACTAAAAAAAAAAAAAGATTACACCAAGGCCATATATTTGAAATGGGAAATAAGTTTGATATCGAAAAAAGATAAAATTGACGATTTCATTTTTTTCTTTCAGATTTGAAAAATGAAGTATTTGCATTTACGGTTTATGCAGAAGACTGTTATTAATAGTAATGGAAAAATTCAAAATAATAGAGACCTAGAGAGATTTTTCAATTCAGTGTACTAACATTAAAGAGGACACACACTATGTGTATAGTTGAAATTTCAGAGAAACCATTTGTTTTTCGGAAACGTTTGTAATTTAGACTTAATAAATGCATATGCAAAAACAGTTGCATGAAGGAGTTTACTAGTTGAAAACATTATCAGGTTGTTTTTGTGATTTTTATACATGTATATTTTATTTAAAAGTTTAACAATTTTTTTGTTTATTACTTAAATATGTTTATTCTTCTTGTGTATAAAATTAACTACGACTCAAATCTGTTATCAAATGTACTGTACACAAATCAATTTAATCATCACAAATGGTTTGGGAGTGTTTTATTTTTTTAAATGTGCGAGAATAATTTGTTTTTGTGTGGATTCGATGCTGTTTTTATGATATGATTGGAGTGTGTCCATCTTTTAGTCAGTTTTTTTTTATACTGAGGCTTACAATTACTGAATTCAATACTTCTTTAATATATAAAAAAACAAACTTAAATGGAATGTACACATTTATCTATACAAGTATATTTGTAACAGTATTCTTAACCATATAACTATATACTTATATAAACATATGATAGAAATTCTGCTAACCCTTCCGGAACACTTGATATCACCCCGTATTTTTTCAAGGGGCTCAGTCGTAAGTGTTGCGTGTTGTGTGTGTGCGAACTATTGTTTACCTGTTGTTGTTTTTTTCTTTTGTTACAATAGCGTTGTCAGTTGAATGCCGACTTATAAGTTTGAATATCCCTCTGATATCTTTCTCCTCTCTTGTAAATTATATGAAACAGACCCTGTTAAGGCATTTCAAATACAGTATCTGTATACTTGACTTCTAAAAGCAGCACCTGAAGCTTGTTACTGCAGGAAGTTTGGGAACCTGTTTTCTTTAATGCATTTACCATTTTACTTTTCTTGGCCCATTGTTTAAAAAAATCATGGCGTGGTTGTTAAAGATCTTAGTATATTGTTAGTAATCGGTCATAACCTCCTTTTGTTGAACGTCCGGATTCATTGATGTGTGCTTTTAGGTGTTAGGTGATAGATTAAATGACAGCTTTAAAAAACCTTTACTATGTTTTCAAATTTTTACATTCAGAAAGATTCTTATCAAATGGCAAATCAAAAGCACAAACAAATCAAACAACAGTCATATTTCTCATTTAGTACAGATATTTTTCTTATGTAGCAAGCTAAACCTCTCGCTTGTATGAGTCTCCCATCAAATGCCTATAAATTTACAACGATGTGTTAACAAAACAAACAGACATAATAGGTATAAATGTCAAAAATAGGGGCTCAGCAGTCAAGATTGTGTTATTATCGTAATCACTATAAAAATAAACATTTGCCATGTCACAAAAACATAATAAAGGGATGTATCAGTAGAGATTTACGTCATATGTATTAAAGAAACAACAAGACATACAGACAAAGCATACTTGTATCAGCGAAAACGAAAGATAAGAATACAAAAATAATTATAGAACAATGACTGGATGTATAAGTACAGAGCCACGTGATTGTAACATAGAAAACTTAAAGGCATAAAGACAAAGCATATTAGCAAAGATAAAAGATATGAATACAAAATTTATCATAGAACAATGACATAATGACGGGATGCAGAGCAACGTTAAATAGATACCACCAACAACAGAATAACAGGCAATAGTTATCAAAGGTATAAGCCTGATAATTTGATACGCCAGACGCGCGTTTAGTCTGCATAAGACTCATTAGTGACGCTTAGATCAAAATTTTTAACAAGCCAAACAGGTATAAAGTTAAAGAGCATTGACGACCGAAAATTCCGAAAGGATGTGCCAAATACGCAAAGGATATGTGTGCCTGGGATAAGAAAATTCGTAGTATTTCGATTAATTCATAATTTTGCAAACAGTCAACTTAAAAAAATGACCATATAATAGTTATGTATGTCAACACCGAAGTGGTGATACCCTCGGGGACGAAAAGTCGACCCATTGGTGTAAATAATTAAGAAAGATACCATGCTTATAGTTTGATACGCAAGATGCGCATTTCGTCAGAAAAAGACGATTCAGTGACGCTTAGATCAAATTGTTAAAAAGCTAAACAAGTATAAAGTTGAAGAGCATTGAAGATCAAAAATGAAAAGTGGTATTCATAAAGACAAATAAAAGAATAATATAGCACGTTATTTAAATGATAAAAAAACATAAGTCACTGGTGACGTTTTACAAAGTCTGAGTAATTGCTACATTTTCTTGAATACAAAATAAGTTGGAAAATGTATATCCCATATGCAGGTGTAGTAGGTGTATTGCTAATAAGGTGCGAGGAATTTACAATTTCAAATTAAATTAAATCGTCTCGTTTGTCATGGATTCTGGTTCTGAGATGACCGTGTATAATACAAATCTGAGGTATAAGTCCAAAAATGAAGCAGAGAAGGCCGTTTCTGTTGTTCTTTTTAAATATCTTGATCTTGGGGAGATATTAAAGGACCGTAAACAGAAAACTTGGATTGTTGAAGGAAATAACATCCTCAATACATCTGAATGTGAAATGACTTGGCTTATTTGATCTCTTTAGTTTTTAACAAGTGTCCAAAAGAACTCCTATTCATATGAAAAAAAGGCGGTCCGCCATAGGAATGCCTACAAATTGTTGAAATGTCAACCTCAAAATTCAACAAATATGCTGACAAGAAACTCCGATCACTTGTTCCTCTGGGTAGCATGTTGTACCTTTTTGTTAACTAATAACAACATATGCGGTATGGTATCCCAAAGTAATAAATGTATAGCGTATACTACCAATTTTATGATTAAGGGTTTTGATGGAACATATTTCAGAAACAAATCAAGATTTAACATTAAACAGAAGGTCTTTAGAGATTTCTAGAATCCACATATGCTTAATACTACTACGCCAGTAACCAGATTGACCGTATTTCTGAGGACCCTCTTTCACTGCCGACTGACATTTTGTCAGATGTAATATGTCTAATGGACAGTTCTTTATTTATTTTGTTTTATTTGGCAAATAAAGGTTATTATATTATTGAAAAGTTTGAATTGCAAATCTGATAAAGTCCAAAAACAAATGTTCCGGCACGATGATAAACTAAAAATTGATATGATCCATTTTACATCAATATCATACTGAAGAAGAAAATCTGTCATCCGAAATATTTATGGATACTTACATTCAATGTTTCCTTTTTAAAAAATGGTGTCGTTATCTATGCTTTTTAAGCGTTTACATGTGGTTTGTCTTTCCTTTCTCAAGCTAGAACAACCAATTGACTAGTTACTCTTTCCATTGTAATATCTTTTCTTATCGATGAAAAAAGTCACAGTCTGAATAAATTTTGACGCACATTTATCATAAGTAAAAAAAAACGTTTATTAAAGGTAGTGAACATATGTGTACATGTATGACATAAGAACTAAATAAATAAAATGTATTATGCAACATAAAAGATTTAATTTAAACAGGTTAAACTATGTATGTCATTAAGGATACAAATATCATAGTCATCTATTAAGTGGTATCAAACAGTAATGTTATAAGGAGTTAGAATTGAAATTAAAACGATCTTACTTTAGAGTGATCAAAATGTATTTGAACAATCATAACATGGTAGACTCTCCCTTACAAAGATGTATTCGCTAGACATTGAAAAATATGCAAACAGTTACAAAAAGCCTTCTTCCTGGAATGTAAACATTGTCACTTCCTAAAATTTACTTTTTCCCGTTGTTTTTGCAAATGTATGTAGTATTATTAAATTATCCTTGCAACAGAATGTTCGAAGAATCTGTTACGTTGAATTTTGTTGTCTTTATGCTAAGAATAATGAATCTTTTATACCAATATAGTGAATACGTATATACATTTAAAGATATTGTACGCTTACTGTAAACATCTATTCCAGCAATACACTGCACAGGTTATTCTTTTAAATTCTTAAGCATACAAATTCTCCCAAACGTATACATTGTTGTATGATCTGAAAATCGCCCCCCCCCCCCCACTCCTCCAAAGATTATTTTCACGCTAAGAATCTCAAGTTGCGTTTGCCCAAATTTTTTGTCAATGTATTATTATTATTCAAATGTAGGTGCAAGAATAACATCATCTAATTACTTATCATAACGTAAAAAAGCGCAATATAATGTGAAACATACTAATAAAGCTAAATTCAACAATGAACAACTAAGACAAATAAACAATTTTCAAAAAATCTTATTCTACATGTTACTAAATGAATCCCTCGTCCTTTTCCTCCTCTAATATGACATGAGCGAATTCTCGCTGCCGCTGTAGCATTTCATGAATATCATGACCTAAAAAAAAACAATTGTGTTTTATTTACTAACTGTTTTACCCCAAATCCATTAGACTATCATTAAGATATAAACAAAAAATAATACAATCTTGTATAGTTCCTTTAACAGAAAGAATAAAATCGTATCAGACAACACACATGCTGGACGTACACAACTCTTACCTAGCTATGTGGCATTTATTTAGTAGAGCAAACCGGATATTTGTTATATTGATACATGTCAATATTAATGCACACCTCAATTTATTATCATAAGCAACATTATAAAATTTGAAAAGCAGTGTTTGACCTTTTCATTTTCAATCAATCATGGGTCACGAGTTCTTAAGTCAAAAGTGATAATAGTCAAGATTCAAATTGACATTAATTTGTTATCATTAACAACATATCAACACATATTTGTTCTACTACTCTCAAGTTATTGCAAGGAAACGATTAACAGTATATTATACGATTTTAAAAGCATTACTTGAACGGTTCACGAATTATTGGTTGATACAACTGAAATCGAATCTGTAGCCCTGTCCATCTGATATCCAAACCCCAAATCAATAACTGGAATAATATTGGAAAGCATAGTTGAATTTGTCTATAGATAGACGTCTAAATAAAATGGCTATATTTATGTTTCTATTCTTTCTATGAAAGCCAATTCATTATCACCGATACATCTGCAAAGTTTAAGTTGAGAAGACAGTAATGACGCATTATTATGATAAAACGAAATATGATAAGTTATTGAAAGAAAAAAATGTTCAAAAAAATAGAACATTACCTTGAATGGTTTCCTCTGTACACTCATTGCATAAGAAGAAAGGAAGATAACACATAACATAAAAGAGAATGATGAGAATTCGAAATGGAATGTTCATTGGTGAAGGTGTCTTATGTTCGTATTCAATGACTACCGAATGTCTGTGGTAACGCCATTTCTGACTGGATTTTGTCTTTATCAAATCAAATCGTGCACTAAAATAAAAAATAAATAATCAAAACATAAGGTGAACATTTTTTTTAATACTGAATAAAATTGAGAATGGAAGTTGAAAATGTGTCAAAGAAACAACAATCCAACCCAAGAGCAGATAACAACAACAGATGGGGTCATAATACACTCCAAAGTAGATAGATGTACTACAATTTAACAACATGGACAATGAAAAAGGAGATCTGAACCCTCTCCTATACATCTAGCCAATGTAGAAAAACAAAAACACAGCAATACACACACCAATACTCATTTTATAAGAAGTCTGAGTCCGATGTCAGAATAGATAACAGTCAAGAAAAATAAGTAAAATGACAATGGTACATAAATTAACAAACTAGGACAACTAGCAGTTACTGACATGATTGCTCAAGGTCTCAAGTAAACTGATTAAAATATGATGTTTTCATCATACAAAAAAAACCAATGTGTTTATTTCCTAATGCAAAGACCATATGACATGCACATTTTGCATGAGTAAATCAATATTAATACCAACATATTCTATCTTTAATCCCGTTATACCTTTTGAAAACGTTTGTTGAAAGATTTGGTAAAGTAAAGTATTAAAAAAATTAAACATAAATTTTTAAACTTTCATAATAATTTTACATTTAAAGTTTCCTTTTTTAGCTAGGTAATACAGTTTCATTCTTGAACTTTATTGAAATATCAACGTATATGCCAAAATCTGTAGTTTACAGTGTTGCAACGTACTGTTATTGTAATTTTTCTAGTTTCTTAATATGAACTGTTGTTTTTATACATTTCATATATACGTAACAAATATTAGTTTTACGATGCTTACGTTAAAAAACTAATTTGTTAATTTTCAAATGCAGTATAAATGTAGATATCAGTTCAGACACACTGCAAATGTGTCTCTTAAAGATCATTTGAACAATGTCTGATCTGTAAAATAAAGATCTTAAACAACAACTGGACGCAACAAGGTTTGAAAGTTTTTATTTGCGTTAACAGTTATCTCAAATCAAATGAGATCGAATCATTTTTATTGGCATACCTTCTCACTAAATGAATGCTACAAGGAAAGTAAACATCCGATTTATACATAGTTTTTTCTCACCTAAACATTGCGACAACAATATTGAGCAGCAACCAGTTCGTTAACATCATATAGGTAGCAGCGATTACTGGGGGAAGCCAGTCAGATGTCGGGCATCTGTTTAAGGACGGATCGTTCATCCATAATGTACTATTGCTTGTGCAGCCAGTATCATCTGAAGCTAAATTAAAAAAAAACCTAGTTTAATCATACAATCTCTCTCAAATGTTAAAATGTTTTTAAATATGTACATTTTGTATCAAATGAAATTATTTGCGCCTTAATATATTGTGACAGGACCAATCGAATGAATACTTTTATAAAATAAAACGAAAAATCTTCCTTCTGAATCCATATTTGTATTGTATTTGAGTTATTTAAATCATCATAAAAACAGGAAAATAAACATTTTAAACAGTATATAACATTTAAGATGAAATAAAATATTTAAAACAAACTCATCATAGATAAGATACCAGAACTGAAATGGGTACCTTAAACGTGTACTCTGTCATCAAATTACTTATCTGAGACGCTAGACCCAGACATATAAAAGAAGCAAAATAGAGTAATAGTCCTGCCGATTTGTGCAGATAAAGAGCAGAATTACTTACTTGATGAGGAAAGCATGAAACTTGGCATGCTAGTTCTTGGTTATATACCCTTTGATTTCAGGGACCCACTCTAAAAAATCCAATATGACTGCCATTTTCAAGATGGCGGAAAAACGGTATCAATGCCAAAATTGTCCTAAAGGTATTCTATATAATTTCAGAAATTAAAGTAATGATTCTTTAAAAATGGACTTCATGTTCTTGAATTTGTTATCAATTAATTTTTAAATATAAAAAACACTTCTTCGGTTATTTCTATAGCACATACATTTGAAATATATCTGCATATACAAAAACAAATAGTGAAATTCAAAATGTTATTCAATATGTTACATGTAATTGTAATTGTTCTTTAAACGCTTTAAGTTTGAATGGTTGGAACGAAATAGGTTAAAACGACTCGATTGAACGTTAATATAGGTTGGTTAAATGTGGTGGAATAGTAGGTACTCATCTGAACTCTGAGGCAGTGCCGAGGGCTTGTCGGTGGTCATAATTGGCACTTTTTGATCCATATATCGCCATCCGGTTTGCTACTGAGGTTTTAAATTGTTTTAACACCTTGTTAAATGTTTCTGGGTTCCTCTCTATTACATGCATTGAAAAATCTTTGTCTTTACATCCTCGACGGAATGCTTCGGTTCCAATCTGTTTTGCTCGTCTTTCTTGCTGTAGTGCTGCTCCAAATGACTGTTTTTTAAGGCCTTGGAATCATCATCAGCTTACTCAAAACCAACATCGGACTGGCAATCTGGGGTCTACAAACATTTTTCCTGTTTTCCCATTCTCATCTACCGGCAGTTTGTTCAAATTGGTAAATGAACTCCTCCCAAGTCACGGATCCTCTTTTATTGAGCTCTTGCATTTTTGGGAGCTGTGGGCTTCGGCTCCGGTCCCTTGCACCAATATATTCGTGCCATCGGGTATATTCTCTCTCAAATGAAGAGTATGAAAAAGAGGTGTTGCTACACTCTTTTGAATTCCTCTGCCCTTTCCTGGATCGGTCAGTGGAGTCAGCTTGCTGTAATGGGAATCCTGTAAGAGATCCAGGAGCTGACGAGGTTGTCATTATTGGAGTTATAAATGTGGGGTTTGCCATTGACTCGACGTGGATGATACCGTAAGTAGGCACTACATTCAGCATTGGAGAAACGTAGTAGAATCCACTTGCAGCCAATTGTTTCTGTAATGGTGTGCTGCTCTGAACCAAATATTATTGACTCATAGTAGATGGTAAGTATGCGTAAGAAGATACATAAGCCGTTTATCGGTATCCTTTATTGGTAATAGTGGTTTATTGTATGTTCTTAAATGGAGATTGTTGTTGAATAATTTGAACTGTCTCATGCAGGGCCAAGGGCCCTGACATATGACTTTTGACTTAAGGTGAAGACATCTTCAACAGAGTTGGCGCGCTTGATGAACTACAATAGGGGAAAAACCAAGGCATGGACTTTGTTGTGTACATTTGGTAAACTTGCGTTGTACTGACCAAGGAAAAAAATGTGGCTTAGATGATGTGTCCATTGTAGGAATTTTAACTTCTTTGTTTCGATTGTCCACTAATTCATTTACAAAGAGGCCAGTTGTTGGACGGTACACTGCTGTTCAAATGCACTTTGAAATTAAACTCTGTCTCCTTCCTCAATTGTTGTCAGCTTGTCCATTCGTCTTACCACAATATTGGATATCTTATTGGTCTGACCATCAATTCTGCCAAGCAATTATTAGCCTTGTGGTCTATCCTGTCTTCAAACAGCGGAAGTTGCTGAGATATTGCTCTCATCTGTTCGTTATTAATATTCATTGCCTCTTTCTTTTCAGCTTGAAACGTACTGAGACCAACCCATATTTGATCAATTCACGTTTCGCTCTGTTTTATATTGCGGTAAATCTCAGCTGTTCTTTGAGCATTAGATTTTTTTATCTGTAACGGGGTATTTTCTAGGCAAATACAACATTAACGATGTTCTAGGGATCTTTTCTTTAATACACAATATTTAGACCCTACAACATATAATTACAAATAATAAATATCCACATGACAAGACAGTACATGTAACATATGGGCAAAGGGGAAGAACTACAATTCATACTTATTCCTTAAATATCTATATACTACAATAAGTCCTTTAAGCACACAAATTTAACTCTTTAGTTAACTTTCCAATACAATATAGTTCATATGTATCTCATAATAATACATCTCAAATCTCGTAATGAGTTGTCCATTTTATAAATAGATTTGTATACAAAGTATACAAATTCTGACCAACATAAATATATCACATAAACTACACTTCACATAAACAGACAATTACTTAAATAAAACATAGACAACACAGACATTACAAATAGACAACATAGAACACAATGCTTACCATGTATATGGTACATAGGTCTGTGTAATAGCTGGAGGCATCACAGTGCTGTACGTGTATTTAAAATCTGAGCACTACTCATATGACAATTTGTCAAGGTATTAATCCATATCCTGAATAAATAAGAATATAACATTCATAAGTCCAGTGACAGGACTATTTCACCAGTTAAATAAAATACACAACTACATCTAAAATATGTAGTTTCAGAATTCTGTATTATTCAAATACCAAAGTTATCTGTCTTTTACTTTTATTGTAATTTTATAATATTTAAAGAATGTTTTATATTAAAATGTTTAATATGACTCTGTGTTTTTATAAAATGATTTAATCTTTTACTCTTTCATACTCCAAATATTCCTCCATTCAATACATACAATCAATCCTTTCACAAAGTATTAAAATGACATACTATTAGTTTGTTAATTAGAAATAAGGTTAATCAACTGACCTAAATATAAGAATATTGAACATCCAAGAAGTATAATATAAATATTATGAATGTCAAAGTTGAATATATCAAGCAGGTAATTTTCACTGCATTCCAATATGTCTACAGTCTAAATCTACCAGAAACAATGAAAACCTATAGTAAGGCCTATGGTCTGAAGATTGACCAATCAAAAGGTTAGATTTTTCCTCCAAAATGATATAATAGAAAAGAGGTTCACCAAAGGGAAAAGAGAATGATACTAGAACAATAGTGCTAGAAATAGAAATAATGAGTAACGAAACTATCAAACACTGCAATAAAATTAATAATCAACAATATCATATTTTAATATATCAATCAAATATGACTCTGCCACAAACTCCCCCTTGATGTAAAATGACGTCTCGGTCATTTACAAGAAGGAATTCATACATATAGAAATAACAATAATAAAATGTCCTAAAATAAATATAATAAAATACTAATCATTAGTAATGACTGCGAGTAGTGCCTCGCCTGCTTGTCTCTCTAATCCTGGAAATAAACCATGTCTCAAACAATCAGAAATAAACTTAGCCTTTTGTTCCCACTGTTGCTGTATAGGAACAGCAACCTTGTGAACAAACTCACCTGAGCGCATCCATTCTGGTTCAAGACGGATACGTGTTGAACGTGTAGGTACAGGAACTGGAGGTAATGGTATCACAACTGGTTCTGGTTGTGTCTCTATCTCATCCTGTTGATCTCCTGAAGCGCTTCCTACTGTGCTTTGAACATCAGAATCATCTCCACTGGCACCAGTTGCAGTAGAGTGGGCGTCCCCATTTAATTCTGTGTCATTCTGTACTGGAGTGTCCATATCTTGTAGAATAGGGTCCATATGATACTGTGGAATATCATAATCCAATCTAACAAGAACATCTAACTCCTCATCACTACTCTCATAATCAGATGGCTCTGGTGATGGCTGTTCTGTACTTTGTCTCAATCTTGTTCTTGGAGGTGGTACTGGTTTGGGTGGTGGTTCTAGCTTTCTTTGAGTGATGTAACCCACAGGCAAAATAAGATTCCTATGAAGTGTGCGTCTACGGCCCTCTCCGTTCTCCTTCTGTCTTCTGTTTCTCTCTAGCTCTGTCTGCAGCCTTAGATGCCAACTCATAAGCCTTGACGAGTCTCTCTCTTAATTCCTGGATGTACTTGGACTGTGGCTGTCTGACTGTATCTGTGGTGAGTCCAAAAGCTATATCTATAGGCAAGTTAGGTTCTCTGCCAAACATCAGAAAATAAGGTGAATGGCTGGTGGCTTCATGGCGGGTACAGTTGCAAGTTTGTACAAGTGGAGCAACATGAGTCTTCCAATTTATCTTCTGGTGTGGCTGTAAGGTTCCCAACATGCCAAGTAGAGTCCGGTTGAACCTTTCAGTCATGCCATTTCCCATGGGGTGATAAGGTGTTGTTCTCGATTTTTGTTCTCCAAGTAGTTCCTTAATCAACTTGCTTTCGAAGTTGGCTCCTTGGTCTGAGTGCAATCTCTGTGGTATTCCATAATGCACTATAAAGTTGTTAAACAGAGCTTCTGCTGTTGTTCGGGCGGTCTGGTTTCTTGTTGGTACAGCTTGAGCATAGCGTGTATAGTGGTCAGTAATTACAAGGATGTTCTGTGTGCCTCCTTCAGATGGTTCCAATGTTAAGAAATCCAAACACACTAACTCCATAGGTTGTGATGATGAAATATTGATCAATGGAGCTCTGTGTTGGTCTTTTCTTTCTCTTGAGACATCTGTCACAGTGGTTGATCCATTCATCAATATCCTTGTGCATTGTTGTCCAGTAAAATCTATCTCTAACTAAGCTGTTTGTCCTATCTCTTCCTGGATGACCCATTTCATTGTGCAATGCTTTTAATACTACAGGTACATGTGTAGATGGTAGGACTAACTGTCTAACATTCCTTCCGTTAATGGTAATCTCCCTGTATAGTATGTTGTCATGCAACTTCAACTGATCAAAGTGTCGATTCAGAGAACTGGATGGTAGCTGTCCTTTCTTGGGTTTAAATCCTGACTTCACAAAGTCAATCCAAGGCTTCAGATGTGTATCTGACTGTTGAACTGCAGCCCAATCAATATCATGCTCCACTTGCATGTGTAGATCAATGTTCATGGTGTTGATAACATGAGGTTCAACAACTAAAGTGTCAACATATGGTGTTCCTATGGTTCCACAAATTGCCTTGATACTGTCCAAAGATAAGGTTACTTCCTGTGCTGGTGGTAATCTGGAAAGTGCATCACCATCGTTGTTAATCTTTCCTGGCCTGTATGCTATGTCAAAATCATATGCTGCAAGTGCTGATAACCATCTATGGCCTGTTGCATCTAACTTCGCTGATGTAAGTACGTAAGTTAATGGGTTGTTGTCTGTTACCACATGAAATCGGTGTCCATACAAGTAATCATGGAACTTATCTGTAATGGCCCATTTTAAAGCGAGGAATTCCATCTTATGAGCAGGATAGTTTTTCTCAGCTTTTGGCAGTCCTCTGCTGGCATATGCAACTACTCTGAGTTTGGCTTCTTGCTCTTGGTACAGCACAGCTCCTAGACCTAAACCACTGGCATCCGTGTGTAACTCAAATGGTCTTTGATAATCTGGATAAGCCAATACAGTGGCTGACGCTAAACTGTGCTTAAGCTGATTAAACGCTGTTTCTTCTTTTTCTCCCGAAGTCCAAGAGTGTTGTTCTCTTTTTTTCTTCTTTCCTGATTTTGGTTTTGGTGCTGGCATAAGATCAGTCAAGGGTCTTGCTATCTGGCTGAAGTTCATAATAAATCTACGGTAATAACCAGCGAATCCTATAAACCGTCGAACTTCCTCTGGTGTAGTTGGAGTAGGCCAAGACATCACTTTATCTATTTTCTCTGGGTCTGTTTCTACACCATCTTTGGATACTATGTGCCCAACATACTTAACTCGTGGCATGAAGAATGAGCATTTCCCGGGTGATAACTTCAGGTTTGCTTCCCGGATTCTATCAAATACTAGCTTCAATCGCTTAAGATGTTCTTCATAGGAGTCTGCAAAAATAATGACGTCATCAATAAAGATACAACAGATGTTCATATGGTAATCGCTGAGGCATTCTTGCATGAGACGTTGGTAAGTAGCTGGTGAGTTCTTCAAACCGAATGACATGCGGTTGTACTCATACAATCCAAGTGGTCCTACAGTAAATGCTGTTCTTTCTTTATGTGCTTCCAATATCTCGACCTGATGGTATCCACTTTTCATATCGATTACTGTAAAGTATTTATTCCCTGCTAAGCGGTCTAGAATGTCCTCTATACGGGGCAAAACAAATGAATCTTTTTTCGTATGGTTGCTCAGCTGACGAAAATCCACACACATGCATAGAGAGCCATCTTTCTTCTTGACGAGTACTACATTTGATGAATAAGGGCTGTGAGACTTCCTTATAATCCCTGCTCTCAACAACTGGTGAATGTGAGCCTTTACTTCCTCATACATAGATGGTGGTATGCTTCTATATCTCTGTTTAAAAGGATGGGTATCGTCAAGTTCAATCTCATGTTGTATCAGATGTGTATGTCCAACATCAATATCGCACTTCGAAAAGATGTCGCTGTATGATGTTATGAAGGTCTTTGCTCTCTCAAGTTCATCAGATGACAAGTTCTTTACATCAATCTTTACTTGTTCCAAAAGTGGTGTGGTAAAATCTGTTTTAGATAAATCAGGCTGATCTTGAATATCTACCGGTTGTAATTCAGCAATCACTGACTTAGGTTGAATAGTAACAGTTCTAGTTGTTATGTTGCTGATGTTCACATCTATTCGTTGGCTGATTCCATATTTGTAACTAATTAAAGATGGTTCAATATCTAAATCATGTGGTATGACTGACTGTAATGTTTGATGTACCATGGCTGATGTTGAATGATATGGTAATGCTTTATCAATGTAACCAGCTATACATATGTTGGAATTCGGTGGTATGGTTATCGGTTTCTGTTCTGTATTCTTAATTACTGCCAATTGGTTCTTGTTCCTTTGTAGCTCTCTCTCTCTCAAAGTAATACAGCGGAATGATGTATACCATGGTGTGGTTAACTTAGCAGACTGTAAAAATTTAATTCCATGGTGTTGACGGCAACTATCCATGATGTTTGTAAGTAAGTTGGTACCCAGTAGGAGTGGTACAGCTGAGTTGTATTCACTGTCAGGAACAACCAAAAATATACAAGTGTGGTGTTGATCTAGCTGTTTAATGTATAAATCCACTTCTATATATCCAATATAAAATAACGATTCACCATCTGCACACTCAATCTTTAGTTGTTGACTGAAGGTCTGTATCGGTATATGTTGAAGATGCTGTTTGTAGAATGACTTACTTACTGTAGAAACGGTTGATCCAGTGTCTAATAAAGAACTTGATTCTATTCCTTCCAAAGTAACTTTTGTTTCAGTCGGTTAACCACAAAGTCCAGGTGGTATCTTATTAGCTGCTGTACTACTACAAATCTGCTGTATAGGGCTGCTATCAGAACTGTCTACATCCTGCCCCTTGGCGTAGACTCCCTGGAGTTTAAATTCTGGAACTGAGCTGACTTATTGGCACATCCTCTCGCAAAATGTCCCTCTTGACCACATTTCCTACAATATATAGGTCTCTGTCTGTCATATGTGGGTTGCTGTCCTTCAAATGCGGGTTGTTGTTTCTCATATCCTTGACCATACCCTCTACCTGTTGTATAATTACCTTGGTAATTATACCTTTGATTTCCTCTATAATTATTTCCTCTATAGTTTCCTCTATAAGTATTGCCTCTATAGTTTCCTCTATAATTATTGCCTCTATAGTTTCCTCTACTTTGTTCTTGGTACAAGTTCTGATTTTGATGTTGCTGCATACCAGTTTCAATTCTGTCTAATTTAGTTGTTATTACATTCATGAATCCTGTAAAACCTTCCTCTTGTTCATCGTAATCATCCTTATCATCATCATCATCATCATCATCAGTATTCTTAAGCTTGGTGATTGCCTTCTTTGATGTTCCTTTTGTTGTAGTCTTCAATATAGGCATATCTAAAATGTTATCCTTCTCTATCCTCCGTAAGCCAACACGCAAAGAATCAAATGTCGTATACTTCTCTTTCTCGTAATGGCTGATAGCTTTCAAATTTTGGCGCAATCCTTTCCATAACATTTCATGCAGCATTTCATCTGCTTCCGATCTTTTTACTTTCTCTGTCTGTATAGCTTTCTCCAATATATCTTCTAATCTAAAACTCCATGCAGATATATCTTCATCTTCATGTTGACTGGCATTGTAGAATTCTCGCATGACAGATTCCTTCTCCTCTACTACACCAAATACGCTGTCCAACTTCTTTAATATTGCTGATAATTATGCATGTGGACCAATACGCATCACTACTTTTCCTGCTGGATCCTTCAATGATCTCCGTACTGACTGAGTTATTAACTCCTTGCTGTGGGTTTTGTCGTTGATAAGACATACTAGTTCGTATCTCCACAAATCATATGTTACTTCTCCACCTCCTAACTTATCCTTCCCCGAAAAGAATGGTAATCTTGGTGGGTTGACGTAAGTAGATGTTGGTTTTATTCCTGCTTTTACGTCAGATTTATCCTCCTTAACTAATGATGACATTAAATCCTTTATGTTCTGTGGTATTTCTTCAGGTTTTTCTCCTAAGGATTGCAATGCCTTAGCAAGGTCCTCAAATCCACTCATGATGACGTTGTATGTATATATATCCTGTTCTATAAATAATTCCTAGTGTTGTTCAAGAAAATGTGTAAGTTGAATCTACAAATACCTATAATTCAAGTAAACTACCACTAAGTATAAATATGAAAACACCAACAGGTGTAAATAAAGAAATAGAGAGAAGAGTAAAGAAAAAAATGTACTAAGTACTGAATAAACAAACACCTAGAGATGTAAAATAAAGAGCAAAATAAATATCAGTCAAAACTGAATCAAAATCAAATATAAAAAAAATATATAAAGTATCAACTAAATGAGAAAATATACTAATGAAAATTAATGTAATGTACAAAGAATATATCTCAAAGTAATATTATATCAAATCTCAAAAATGAAAGAAATAATCTGAAATAAATTACAATAATTATTATAAATGCTAATCAATAGAAAATGCAAGTACAAAATACACAAAAAGAATAGTAATAAGCCTATAAATACAGAATATCAAATGAAATCTAATATGTAATCAATACGCAATATCCCAAGGATAAAAAAATAAAATGTATAAATAAGAAAATGAGAAATGAAAAACTCAAATGAAATCAACTACTATAAAGTAAATCTACTATAAATCAGTAAATGTAATGTAAAATATCAAAATAGTATGAGTTATTTCCCTTTACCAAGAAGAAATACTAAACTAATACCTGAGTAAATGAATGTATACAATGAATTACCTCCCCTGAATATGAAACTAACTGTAACAATCTACAAAAAATAATAAAGTGTATTAGGATTATCTCCCTTGATACCAAATCAAACAAATCTACAAAAGATATAAATGTAATATATTAATTATATCCCCTTACAATAACCAATAAACATAAGAAAAAAATAATATATATATATACCCAGTAAGTATCAACGAATGTATAGATAATGTAGTGTAGTAAATAATATATATAACTAAAGCATGTATACTAAAGTTCTATATACCTTATAACCTTTGTCTCACTCAATATACCATGTATGTATCGCTCAATGTTATATCTCACATATAAACTATGTGTCGCAAAAACTTAATGTGTGACTCACAATACAATATGTCTCGCTTACCTGTTCACTCACATAATATAAATACTATACTAATACTGCTGCACCTGAAAAGGGCTTCGGTACTTTTATTAAACACTCAACACATAATATAATACTATAAATTCAAATAAATCACACTGAACTATAGCAACTCCAAGTTAAATGTAACAAGTAACTGCTTAAATCGCTTACAAAAGCACAAGTCAGTAAAGACTAAAGTTCCAAGTTAACTATCAACTCAAGTACGAAAAGTACAACTGTCCAATCACAATAAATCAACTAAGTGTCAGGTAGTACAAAACAGTAATTTATGAAAAGAGATTAGTATCTAAACTGTAACGGAATAGGTAGGTATCACATTCTCAAAGTACAAACAAACCAATCACAGACACATACACACAATTATACTAAGTGCCTAACCTAATCAAATCCCTATTTATCAAACAAAGTTTAAGTTTAAATAAAAGAAAATTAAAAAAAATAATATTAACTTCTATGTAAACAGTCAACCTATATTCGGGTACACTTGTACTGAGACACAAAGTACACTAATGTCAAGGTCACACAATAATATAAAAGTAGAATAATATGATACACAAAATTAATTTACACAACACAAGGACAACACAATGTTAAACACAAATATCTACAAACACATGTAACACGAATACAAGACACACACACAATATACTATGAAATGTGTTTCTTGACTGTAAACGACAACAAAGTATGTATCAGCTTTCTATTTCACTGCCTAATACTATGTTGAATATCAACAAGTCAAAGAATAATAAACGTGCCAAAAAAAAACAAATGAAATTCTGTGAGCTTACTGTATAAATCAAATTATCTTACTATATATTGCTCAATGAAATGTCAAGTCAACCAAATATACTGGTATAATACAGTAAACAAGCAAATGCTATGTTTACAAATGCAGTTTTCAATTTTGGATTTCAACAGCTGATTATGTTTCAAGTTTTTACTACATGTACTTTCACACAATATGTACTATGTAATCACAAATATGTAGGGGGATATATATTCTCACCAATTAGGTATGTCTTTCAATCACAAATACTAAATACACAATGCAAAAGCATAAAAGTTCACAACATCACTTTAAAACTGTGTTGTATTTTTCATCTGTCCATGTGTGAAACAATCACTCCCGGTTCACGGTTCATTCCAGGTCACAGCTTCTGTGAGGCTCCAAACGGTAAACCTTTGTGGGCGCCTAATGTAACGATGTATTTTCTAGGCAAATACAACATTAACGATGTTCTAGGGATCTTTTCTTTAATACACAATATTTAGACCCTACAACATATAATAACAAATAATAATTATTCACATGACAAGACAGTACATGTAACATATGGGCAAAGGGGAATAACTACAGTTCATACTAATTCCTTAAATATGTATATACTACAATAAGTCCTTACTTTCCAATACAATATAATTCATATGTATCTCATAATAATACATCTCAAATCTCTTAATGAGTTGTCCATTTTATAAATAGATTTGTATACAAAGTATACAAATTCTGACCAACATAAATATATCACATAAACTACACTTCACATAAACAGACAATTGCTTAAATAAAACATAGACAACACAGACATTACAAATAGACAACATAGAACACAATGCTTACCATGTATATGGTGCATAGGTCTGTGTAATAGCTGGAAGCATCACATTGCTGTACGTGTATATAAAATCTGAGCACTACTCATATGACAATTTGTCAAGGTATTAATCCATATCCTGAATAAATAAAAATATAACATTCATAAGTCCAGTGACAGGACTATTTCACCAGTTCAACAAAATACACAACTACATCTAAAATATGTAGTTTCAGAATTCTGTATTATTCAAATACCAAAGTTATCGGTCTTTTACTTTTATTGTAACTTTATAATATTTAAAGTACTAGAATGTTTTATATTAAAATGTTTAATATGACTCTGTGTTTTTATAAAATGATTTAATTTTTTACTCTTTCATACTCCAAATATTCCTCCATTCAATACATACAATCAATCCTTTCACAAAGTATTAAAATGACATACTATTAGTTTGTTAATTAGAAATAAGGTTAATCAAATATGACCTAAATATAAGAATATTGAAAATCCAAGAAGTATAATATAAATATTATGAATGTCAAAGATGAATATATCAAGCAGGTAATTTTCACTGCATTCCAATATGTCTACAGTCTAAATCTACCAGAAACAATGAAAACCTATAGTAAGGCCTATGGCCTGAAGATTGACCAATCAAAAGGTTAGGATTTTTCCTCCAAAATGATATAATAGAAAAGAGGTTCACCAAAGGGAAAAGAGAATGACACTAGAAAAATAGTGCTAAAAATAGAAACAATGAGTAACTAAACTATCAAACACTGCAATAAAATTAATAACCAACAATATCATATTTTAATATATCAATCAAATATGACTCTGCCACATATCTACTAAAAATTCTTGGTATAATTCTTTTAGTCATTTCTGAGCTGTCCTCTGTTAACTCGTCTTCAGCTGTGGATTTCTCCATATCCCCATGTGATTCAGTTTCTGCCATTTCAATATTCTTGTCCTTGTTTTCCTCAATTCCTTCCATTACAACATTCTTGTCCTTGTTTTCCTCAATTTCTGCCATTTCACTGATATGTGTTTAATTGGTTCTCAATTCACAGTTTAATATCTCAAATTGCAAAATATTGCGACCCAAGAAATAAGATAGGCACTGAATAATATATTAAGGCAGATAAATCCCAAATTGCAACTTTGATGTGTGACCCAAGACAAAAAATATTACAGCTTTAAACTCCAATAATAACCGACAATCTGACTTGACATTCAATGACTTTAGTTTTGAACACAATTAGGGAGCTTCATAATAACAAAGTTATTTAAGTAACTGACAACAAATGTACAATCTTATCAGACAAAGCAATAAAATTATTGCTGTTATTTTAATCAAATGTATAAATTGTGATCCGTGTATTATAATTTCGAGCCATAATAGCCATCTGATACCGCTTTGGGATGATATTGGCATATCTTATATAGTTAGCAAACCTTCAAGAACATCCAAATACAACTCTCCGTAAACCTGCCAGTAAGGTATTTTGAGGATAGACCAAATTTGCCAATTCTGTATGTCTCTCGGAAATGCTGCAACTGTGTGATTTGGGTATCTCGTGGTAAACTATACCAGAGGAGAACATCAGTATGATTAGAATCACTAAATATTCAACGAGATCCACAAGCTAGAATACAAAGAACATAATATTGCCAAAAATTCCATGTTTAATTCTCTTAAATGTAATAGTAATTGCAGGTTTTACGAGTAAAACATGATCTATTCATTGTTACAGATCTGGAAATGGCTCCTCCAACAATTATTGTGATTTTTTTATTAAATGGTTGTCTTTCATTGTTATGTAACCACCAATCAGCCAATTAATAAGACAAATCGTTCATTGTTTATACTCATGTAATGGAATGCACATTCAATCAACATGATCAATGAGTATTGAGTTTTCTTCTTCTTGTAAATGGATAGAACATATTATTTTGACATTAGTTGGCTTTTTATCCTTTGATATGGTCTCTTCAATTCCCTGTTATCAAACGGTTTATATCCACATTACTAATAACGTTATCACGATTGTATTCGTAAAACCAATAAGAATATCAATTTTATTAAAATTAAAATGATTTGAACTATTTGAATAAATAGTTTATATGCATAAAACGATAAGTATCTATAATTAGTTATCAAAGATACCAGGTAATAATTTAGTACGCCAGACGCGCGTTTCGTCTACATAAGACTCGTCAGTGACGCTCATATCAAAATATTTATAAAGCCAAACAAGTTGAAGAGCATTGAGGATCCAAAAATTCCAAAAGTAGTGCCAAATACGGCTAAGGTAATCTATGCCTTGGATAAGAAAATCCTTAGTTTTTCGAAAAATTAAAAATTTTGTATACAGGTTTACAGATTGGGTCACAAAGGTTATTTTTGGTCTTAAATTACTACAACTGTTTTGATTTTCACAAATCAATTTTGTTTTCAATTATACGGATATGAGCGTTGTAGACAAAAATAAATCATGGGCTTTAGAAGCATTCAATTGAAATAGTTTTTCACAGTTTATAAGAAGACACGTCATTCTTTAGGACAAGTTATTCTGACAACTGGCTGAAAAAATTCATTTATTTATTTCTCATGAATTCTCATGATAAGGCGACGGGAATCGTTCAGCATGGTTGCAAGCAACGAAAATCTAATATATATGTCAGGATGAAGATTTATTAAAATTGCTTGTAATAACACTTAAGGTGGTATAGGAGTCTAAATAAAAATGATGAATTTGTTCATACTTTTCCAAAACGTAGTATTTATTGATATATCTTTAAAAATATAATCAAAATTATAGGTCAACGCGCATTTTCTCAAGCTACAGATTGTGAACAAATGACACATTTTGTATGGATTATACAGGAAGAAACACTATTTTGTGATTAGAAACTAAACAAAATGATAGAATTTTAAAATAAATTAGGAAAAAATAGCTTTCAGACAATGCTGTGAGAATATCAAAAGAAAAGAAAGGGTCACCGTGCAATTTTTCCTACTAAAATACAAAAAAAGAAAATTTCTATCTAAATTCATTCAGAAAATGCACTGTTTAAGAGTTACCTCCCTTTAAAATGCCTATTTAAAATCATTTAAAAACAACCAAAGTTAATCTTCACTTGTAAAAATATTAATATTTATATGTTATACTCTTGTTATTAATTTGTTCTTTTAAATGAAAATTCACACAAACTATCTACATTCCTGCATCAAACTTTGCTAACTTGATAGGAATTCTTGACCTTAGGTTCTGTGTTTTTTATAATCCAAGATGGCAGAAGACACCCATACCACCTTAATAGCTTAATATAGAATGAGTTTATGTGGAATATAAATCCGTTTGGTTTGGGAGCTTTCCTGTGTATCATACCCAAAACACTATACATAGATTTATCAAAAATATGAGAAACACAATATAATAGTGTACGCAGCAACTGATATACAAGGTCATGCTATAACTCGTCACAGATTTCCGTAAGGGATATAAGCCGATAACAGTCCATTCTTTTCATTTTACAGAATGGACTGTTAGAGGTTTATATCTTACTTAAAACATTGTTTAACACGTCGAAAAAGTTAAAACAAAAGAAAAAGCAAGCAAAGATTTATTTTTCATCAAGTATGAAAATTGTTTTGTTAAAAAACTTTCTTTACATTAAAATGTATCCTACATGTTGGCCCCTCTTTTAACAGTAGCACGGGTGTTATTCGGCTTAACGAGATAAATGATCGTGAAAGAATATCTAACGGGAGTCAAGTATTGCGAGACGATCTTGAAAGCTCTGTTACCGGATCGTGAAAGACATTTAATGTAAATTCTTGTTCAGAATTTTGGAAAAAAATTCTTAATTTTCAAAACATCGAACAAATTCGAACAAAAAATATGTCTTTCAAAATGGTTCTACTTCCTCAACATAACTGTGTAATAAGATAAGTAAAATATGCAGTACTTTATGAAAAAACACAAAAGGCGCAATGCATGTCTATGGAATCAATTAAAAAAAAAACACGCTATTTGTACATATAATGGTCATATTTCAATATATCATGATATATTTGAAATTTAATCTTTGGTGTAACTGATAGTACAATAAAATAAAAGTATTCTATTCCCTTAAAAGCGTTAATTTGTTTATGAAAACCTTGAATTTTGTTGAATTTTCATCAAACTTGATCGTGAAAGATCAGGCAACGCATTATTTTGATCGTGAAAGATAAAGCGTGAAAAGACTAAATACTAGTAATGAGAAATCAATATTTCTAATATACTTGCAACTAATTGAAACCTGTAACTATTTTGATAAGACAGAACATGGAAGCTATCTTTATTTTTTAATTCAACACTTCACTTCGAAAGTTAAAAAGAACCCAACTCAAAACGTGTCTAAATCCGTGTGAAAAATTTAGCTCTGAGAATCGGTCTAGTACAATTCAGACAAACAGACTATTTAGCCGATAATATGGGTTTACAACGTTTAACCAAAATGTTAACCATCAACCAAACACTTATAGCAAAAACAGCATCTTTCATGAACAATTTGAGATTGAACAATAACCAACATTTTTGTGTGACAGTTCTTTCTTAAGTTCTATGTATCTTTATATACAACGTAGCAGATGTGTATTGATTTCCAATGAGACAACGATATATTTACAGAGTACAGACTAAAGAATATCAGAGCGCAAATGCTGAAATGTCTCGTACTTATATGATAGTATATTTGTTGAACATCTGAACTAGTAAGGGTTTTTACTAGAAGCGTCAAATACGCTTAAGATTGTCAATGAATCATATAAAGGGGTCGGAGTCAGATGAACCATGCTATACAAATCTCTACAAACATCCCGTACACCAGATATAGGTGTTGCGATCCTTACAGTACCTGAGAAACTGACAAAAGTAAATGTTATGTTTGGCCAATTAATTCGGAACATAAGGTCGAAAGTATATGAACCCCACCCCGGTCGACAGCCAAACATAGACATCTTACTATCATTCAATATATCAAATACAATTGACGTCATATATGAAACATGCAGACAGACAGACATACGGACACCATACACCAAATACCGTGGCGCTATAGCATATAGGTATATAAACAAAATGCCAAACAACATCAAACGAATATTGCAAAATGATGCATGATAATGAGGTCAATGTTATTTGAAACCTTGCAGAAGTCGAAAATGTACACCGTACAAACCGAACAACCGACAGTTATCCTATTATAGCTAAACCAATCCGCAATACGGACTTGACCACAAAACTAAACCTTCATCTATGAAATGAGGCAAAGTCGAGGTCAGGTGAATCCTGTCTGATTAAAATGTAGATCTTAAGATCCAATACACAAAATGTAGTTGTCCTATAACTTGTGATAAGTGAGTACTTCACATAACAACAACAACGTCCATCCTACTATCAGCCAACTATTTTACAAATAACAGATTCACAAATGCACAAATAATAATTAAGGTCTTTCCTTTTACTAAAGGGAAAGACCTTACTGTATTTCTTCTGATTATTATTATTATTAGGTCTTTCCACTTTTCCGTGGAAAGACCTATTGGTTTTCTTCTGATTATTAAGGTCTTTCCTTTTTCTATAAGGAAAGACCTTACTGTATTTCTTCTGTTTATTATTATTATTCTTTTTCCGCCAAACTTTGACGAAGTTAGCAGCCTAAACCGTAAGACGTGTCGCTTTCATGTTCTCACTTTGTATCGGTGTCATGAATACCTATCCGGAACTCACCCTGTTAGTCGAAATATTTTGTCGGTTCAGAGTAATCCCTCCGAAACCAAAAAACCTTGTTATCGTTCCAACACCGTAACCGTAATAGATAGAAAAAAAACGAAGGGTGAAATTTGTTCAGGACCAGACCCCGGTTCTTCGTTACATTTGATTCGAAAAGATTCAACGACTCATTGGTAGGGTTATGCCCCTTTGAAAATTAACCGGTGTCGGTGGACCACCAAAACTCAGAAACCGTAAATCGTAGAGACCTAGGATCTTCACCATTCATCAACAATTCATGAGACTTTCAAAAATACCTCAAGGTCAAATGTGTATGTAGACCTTGACCTTTCACCTAACACCTTGTTATCAGAACAACTCAAAAACCATTATACTTACAGAAGTTTTAAATAGTGGAAAATGTTTGGGTCATTACGGCGCAACTTTGTTATATTTTGACAGAAGAGATTTGACCTTTTTTTAAGGGGCATAAATCCTATTTTAGGTTTCTGAAAAGACAAAATCAGCTTTTACTATATAACCAAAGGTCCTAGACCCATGGGGTCTTCAGCAATGACATTGGGGACTAATGACCTTGACAAAGGTCAAAAGGTCAAAGGTCAAGGTCATGTCCTATATAGCGAATTATGTGTTTTTGACCTAATTTAAAGGATTTTCAGTGTGTTTTAAAGCTTTTCAGTACATTTTACGTCTATTGGAACATGTATTTTACATTACAAAAGGAAAGACCATTGTTCAAGAACAATTGACATTTTAATTAAGGTCTTTCCTTTTACTAAAGGGAAAGACCTTACTGTATTTCTTCTGATTATTATTATTATTATTATTAGGTCTTTCCACTTTTCCGTGGAAAGACCTATTGGTTTTCTTCTGATTATTAGGTCTTTCCACTTTTCCGTGGAAAGACCTATTGGATTTCTTCTGATTATTATTATTATTAGGTCTTTCCACTTTTCTGTGGAAAGACCTATTGTATTTGTTCTGATTATTATTATTATTATTATTATTTTTTTTTTTTTTTTTTTTTCTTCCGCCAAATTTTGTTCTTGCGATAAATGTTTGTTTCGCAATATGTCGCTTAGATATTTCTCATATGGTATCGTATAGTTTATGCGCTTTTAAATTTCACCCTGCTAAGGCGAACCATTTTCTTTGTAAGAGTTATCTCCCCTTTCACTGTTTATCATCAGAGTGCATCTCCTCCGTAACCGTAGAAAAATGCGACAAATTTATTTTATAAAATTGCTCGTTATATCCTTCGCATGATTTGTCCTATTTTAACCGAAGCGATATGAACACTCCTTATGAGAGTTATTCCCCCTTTTGCATTTGATATTAGTAATATGCATTTCTAACTGGTAAACCATAGGTAATAGAGACCTAGGGTCTTTTGATTTAAGGTCCTTGGTCCAAAAAAATGAAAATTAGGTCAAGGTCAAAGGTCAAGGTCATATTCTAAATTTTGATTTTGGCTTATTTTCACTCATTTTCATTAACCTTATCAGATATCGACAAATTATTTTTACTAAATTGTTAGTTGCGACATGTCGTAACATAATAATTATGGTTGAAAGGGTGCGTAGACAATAAATGGGAGTTTTAGCCCCTACCACATCTAAAATTATGCGTAAAGTGATATTACTTATTAACCATACATATTAGAGACCTAGGGTCTTTTGATTTGAGACCCTCAGTTTGTGACCTTGAAATTGAGGTCAAGGTCATAGGTAAATTTGGCGTTTTAGATTATGACCTTTGGTTAAAATTCATATCTATACATCATAACGCCATAGGAACTGACATTTTAGACTGATTTTTAATATTTTAATATCAAAATAGATATTTACTGGTGGAAAGACCTTCAATTGTTCTCTGAACAATTGGTTTTTAATTATTATTATTTTTTTTTTTTTTTTCTTCCGCCAAATTTTGTTCTTGCGATAAATGTTTGTTTCGCAATATGTCGCTTAGATTTTTTTCATATTGTATCGTATAGGTTATGCGCTTTTAAATTTCACCCTGCTAAGCCGAACCATTTTCTTTGTAAGAGTTATCTCCCTATTCACTGTTTGTCATGTGTGTGCATCTCCTTCGTAACAAAATAAGAAAGCGACAAAATTCTTTTTACAAATTGTTCGTTACATCCTCAGGAATTTTTGGCTAATTTGGATCGAAGCGATTCGATGAAATTTTATAGGAGTTATGTACCTTTACGGAATAAATTTGTCGGTATGTTTTTTTAACTCATAAACCGTTAACCGTATAACCCTGGAATGTTTTTATTTGAGTCCCCTGGGTCCTAACTTAGAAAATTAGGTCAAGGTCAAAGGTCAAGGTCATATTTTAGATTTTCATATGTCTTTGATTTCCCTATAATTCTTGAATGGTTATAGATACAGAAAATTTAAGCAGTGAAAAATGTTCAGTACTTCAAGGGGCAACTTTGTTACATTATGACTGTATTGGTTTTACCATTATGTAAGGGACATAACCCCCATTGATGGTTTATAAAAAGCCATTATTAGGCAAAACACTTAAACAAAAGGTCCTTGACCCATAGGGTCTTTTGCAATGACATTGTGAAGCAATGACCTTGACAAAGGTCACAAGGTCAAAGGTCAAGGTCATGTACATATGTGATTTGGGGCACGACTTGAAGATTTTTATGTGTGTTTGCCAACCAACCAACCAACCAACCAATCATGATCAATCAATAATGATCAATCAACAAATCATGATCATGATCAATCAACCAATCATGATCATGATAAATCAATCAATCAATCATGTTTCCGTCTCATGTGTTTAATATAGGGTTCAAGATCTCCTTTGTTTCTTTTTCGCTGTTTCAATTGACCCTTTCCAACGTGTTTAACCAACCAACCAACCAACCAATCAATCGATCAATCAATCAATCAATCAATCAATCAATCATGATCAATCAATCATGTTTCCGTCTCGTCTCGTGTGTTTAATATAGGGTCCAAGATCTTCTTTGTTTCTTTTTCGCTGTTTCAATTGGCCCTATCCAACGTGTTTAACCAACCAACCAACCAACCAACCAACCAACCAACCAACCAACCAATCAATCAATCAATCAATCAATCAATCAATCAATCAATCATGATCAATCAATCAAGTTTCCGTCTCGTCTCGTGTGTTTAATATAGGGTCCAAGATCTTCTTTGTTTCTTTTTCGCTGTTTCAATTGGCCCTATCCAACGTGTTTAACCAACCAACCAACCAACCAACCAATCAATCAATCAATCAATCAATCAATCAATCAATCAATCATGATCAATCAATCAAGTTTCCGTCTCGTCTCGTGTGTTTAATATAGGGTCCAAGATCTTCTTTGTTTCTTTTTCGCTGTTTCAATTGGCCCTATCCAACGTGTTTAACCAACCAACCAACCAACCAACCAACCAACCAACCAACCAACCAACCAACCAATCAATCAATCATGTTTCCGTCTCGTGTGTTTAATATAGGGTCCAAGATCTTTTTTGTTTCTTTTTCGCTGTTTGAATTGGCCCTATCCAACGTGTTTTACCAACCAACCAACTAATCAATCAATCAATCAATCAATCATGATCAATCAATCATGATCATGATCAATCAATCATGTTTCATGATCAATCAATCATGTTTCATGAAAAATTGAAATTTAATATTGTTCTTGCGTCACTTCTGAAAAAAAAATCCACATGTACTCTGAAACTACAAATACAATCGACCTCAAAATTTGCAGTCAGCAGGGCATACATGTACTAAAAGTTTGTAAAAAAATTTGGTGCAGATATCTCTCAAAGCTTTTCCTAGAGAAAAAAAATTGCAATGCCGTAAAAATTGCTTGCTAGGTCCGTAAATTTCAGTAAAAGCCTACAATAAAATGTCCGCTCCGAGATTGAAATACTAATCTGTGTTACAAACAGGTGCTGAAAAATGTACATTATCAGAAAATAATCAATAAATGTGTTTTAAAGTTACACCGGATCAAATAAATCCAAATCATGCACTGTTTGTGAACTGTCATCAAAATGTCAATTTCCTACAATGACAAAAGAAATTACATTGTGTGCATTCCGTCTCTATACATGTTGTCTGTTCAAAGTCCCCACCTAAAAAGGAATAAAAAGACTATCTTTTCGTTATTATAAACCCGTGTCACGTGATGTGGCGCGCGCGCTGTACCTAAAATAAAAGAAAAACTTTCCAAACTAAACATGAAACTTCTCCGGTAACATAATAATAAAGACCCCATACCAAAGCAAACAAACAAACAAATAAACAAATACCCCCCCCCCCCTTTTCCAAATCAATCAATAAAAAAAAAATCAATTATCCATTCATCAGAGGGGAAAGACTGCCTAACAATTGTTTTCAAAACAATTGCTTTATATTTATTATTATTATTTTTTTTTTTTTTTTCTTCCGCCAAATTTTGTTCTTGCGATAAATGTTTGTTTCGCAATATGTCGCTTAGATTTTTTTCATATTGTATCGTATAGGTTATGCGCTTTTAAATTTCACCCTGCTAAGCCGAACCATTTTCTTTGTAAGAGTTATCTCCCTATTCACTGTTTGTCATGTGTGTGCATCTCCTTCGTAACAAAATAAGAAAGCGACAAAATTCTTTTTACAAATTGTTCGTTACATCCTCAGGAATTTTTGGCTAATTTGGATCGAAGCGATTCGATGAAATTTTATAGGAGTTATGTACCTTTACGGAATAAATTTGTCGGTATGTTTTTTTAACTCATAAACCGTTAACCGTATAACCCTGGAATGTTTTTATTTGAGTCCCCTGGGTCCTAACTTAGAAAATTAGGTCAAGGTCAAAGGTCAAGGTCATATTTTAGATTTTCATATGTCTTTGATTTCCCTATAATTCTTGAATGGTTATAGATACAGAAAATTTAAGCAGTGAAAAATGTTCAGTACTTCAAGGGGCAACTTTGTTACATTATGACTGTATTGGTTTTACCATTATGTAAGGGACATAACCCCCATTGATGGTTTATAAAAAGCCATTATTAGGCAAAACACTTAAACAAAAGGTCCTTGACCCATAGGGTCTTTTGCAATGACATTGTGAAGCAATGACCTTGACAAAGGTCACAAGGTCAAAGGTCAAGGTCATGTACATATGTGATTTGGGGCACGACTTGAAGATTTTTATGTGTGTTTGCCAACCAACCAACCAACCAACCAATCATGATCAATCAATAATGATCAATCAACAAATCATGATCATGATCAATCAACCAATCATGATCATGATAAATCAATCAATCAATCATGTTTCCGTCTCATGTGTTTAATATAGGGTTCAAGATCTCCTTTGTTTCTTTTTCGCTGTTTCAATTGACCCTTTCCAACGTGTTTAACCAACCAACCAACCAACCAATCAATCGATCAATCAATCAATCAATCAATCAATCAATCATGATCAATCAATCATGTTTCCGTCTCGTCTCGTGTGTTTAATATAGGGTCCAAGATCTTCTTTGTTTCTTTTTCGCTGTTTCAATTGGCCCTATCCAACGTGTTTAACCAACCAACCAACCAACCAACCAACCAACCAACCAACCAACCAATCAATCAATCAATCAATCAATCAATCAATCAATCAATCATGATCAATCAATCAAGTTTCCGTCTCGTCTCGTGTGTTTAATATAGGGTCCAAGATCTTCTTTGTTTCTTTTTCGCTGTTTCAATTGGCCCTATCCAACGTGTTTAACCAACCAACCAACCAACCAACCAATCAATCAATCAATCAATCAATCAATCAATCAATCAATCATGATCAATCAATCAAGTTTCCGTCTCGTCTCGTGTGTTTAATATAGGGTCCAAGATCTTCTTTGTTTCTTTTTCGCTGTTTCAATTGGCCCTATCCAACGTGTTTAACCAACCAACCAACCAACCAACCAACCAACCAACCAACCAACCAACCAACCAATCAATCAATCATGTTTCCGTCTCGTGTGTTTAATATAGGGTCCAAGATCTTTTTTGTTTCTTTTTCGCTGTTTGAATTGGCCCTATCCAACGTGTTTTACCAACCAACCAACTAATCAATCAATCAATCAATCAATCATGATCAATCAATCATGATCATGATCAATCAATCATGTTTCATGATCAATCAATCATGTTTCATGAAAAATTGAAATTTAATATTGTTCTTGCGTCACTTCTGAAAAAAAAATCCACATGTACTCTGAAACTACAAATACAATCGACCTCAAAATTTGCAGTCAGCAGGGCATACATGTACTAAAAGTTTGTAAAAAAATTTGGTGCAGATATCTCTCAAAGCTTTTCCTAGAGAAAAAAAATTGCAATGCCGTAAAAATTGCTTGCTAGGTCCGTAAATTTCAGTAAAAGCCTACAATAAAATGTCCGCTCCGAGATTGAAATACTAATCTGTGTTACAAACAGGTGCTGAAAAATGTACATTATCAGAAAATAATCAATAAATGTGTTTTAAAGTTACACCGGATCAAATAAATCCAAATCATGCACTGTTTGTGAACTGTCATCAAAATGTCAATTTCCTACAATGACAAAAGAAATTACATTGTGTGCATTCCGTCTCTATACATGTTGTCTGTTCAAAGTCCCCACCTAAAAAGGAATAAAAAGACTATCTTTTCGTTATTATAAACCCGTGTCACGTGATGTGGCGCGCGCGCTGTACCTAAAATAAAAGAAAAACTTTCCAAACTAAACATGAAACTTCTCCGGTAACATAATAATAAAGACCCCATACCAAAGCAAACAAACAAACAAATAAACAAATACCCCCCCCCCCCTTTTCCAAATCAATCAATAAAAAAAAAATCAATTATCCATTCATCAGAGGGGAAAGACTGCCTAACAATTGTTTTCAAAACAATTGCTTTATATTTATTATTATTATTTTTTTTTTTTTTTTCTTCCGCCAAATTTTGTTCTTGCGATAAATGTTTGTTTCGCAATATGTCGCTTAGATTTTTTTCATATTGTATCGTATAGGTTATGCGCTTTTAAATTTCACCCTGCTAAGCCGAACCATTTTCTTTGTAAGAGTTATCTCCCTATTCACTGTTTGTCATGTGTGTGCATCTCCTTCGTAACAAAATAAGAAAGCGACAAAATTCTTTTTACAAACTGTTCGTTACATCCTCAGGAATTTTTGGCTAATTTGGATCGAAGCGATTCGATGAAATTTTATAGGAGTTATGTACCTTTACGGAATAAATTTGTCGGTATGTTTTTTTAACTCATAAACCGTTAACCGTATAACCCTGGAATGTTTTTATTTGAGTCCCCTGGGTCCTAACTTAGAAAATTAGGTCAAGGTCAAAGGTCAAGGTCATATTTTAGATTTTCATATGTCTTTGATTTCCCTATAATTCTTGAATGGTTATAGATACAGAAAATTTAAGCAGTGAAAAATGTTCAGTACTTCAAGGGGCAACTTTGTTACATTATGACTGTATTGGTTTTACCATTATGTAAGGGACATAACCCCCATTGATGGTTTATAAAAAGCCATTATTAGGCAAAACACTTAAACAAAAGGTCCTTGACCCATAGGGTCTTTTGCAATGACATTGTGAAGCAATGACCTTGACAAAGGTCACAAGGTCAAAGGTCAAGGTCATGTACATATGTGATTTGGGGCACGACTTGAAGATTTTTATGTGTGTTTGCCAACCAACCAACCAACCAACCAATCATGATCAATCAATAATGATCAATCAACAAATCATGATCATGATCAATCAACCAATCATGATCATGATAAATCAATCAATCAATCATGTTTCCGTCTCATGTGTTTAATATAGGGTTCAAGATCTCCTTTGTTTCTTTTTCGCTGTTTCAATTGACCCTTTCCAACGTGTTTAACCAACCAACCAACCAACCAATCAATCGATCAATCAATCAATCAATCAATCAATCAATCATGATCAATCAATCATGTTTCCGTCTCGTCTCGTGTGTTTAATATAGGGTCCAAGATCTTCTTTGTTTCTTTTTCGCTGTTTCAATTGGCCCTATCCAACGTGTTTAACCAACCAACCAACCAACCAACCAACCAACCAACCAACCAACCAATCAATCAATCAATCAATCAATCAATCAATCAATCAATCATGATCAATCAATCAAGTTTCCGTCTCGTCTCGTGTGTTTAATATAGGGTCCAAGATCTTCTTTGTTTCTTTTTCGCTGTTTCAATTGGCCCTATCCAACGTGTTTAACCAACCAACCAACCAACCAACCAATCAATCAATCAATCAATCAATCAATCAATCAATCAATCATGATCAATCAATCAAGTTTCCGTCTCGTCTCGTGTGTTTAATATAGGGTCCAAGATCTTCTTTGTTTCTTTTTCGCTGTTTCAATTGGCCCTATCCAACGTGTTTAACCAACCAACCAACCAACCAACCAACCAACCAACCAACCAACCAACCAACCAATCAATCAATCATGTTTCCGTCTCGTGTGTTTAATATAGGGTCCAAAATCTTTTTTGTTTCTTTTTCGCTGTTTGAATTGGCCCTATCCAACGTGTTTTACCAACCAACCAACTAATCAATCAATCAATCAATCAATCATGATCAATCAATCATGATCATGATCAATCAATCATGTTTCATGATCAATCAATCATGTTTCATGAAAAATTGAAATTTAATATTGTTCTTGCGTCACTTCTGAAAAAAAAATCCACATGTACTCTGAAACTACAAATACAATCGACCTCAAAATTTGCAGTCAGCAGGGCATACATGTACTAAAAGTTTGTAAAAAAATTTGGTGCAGATATCTCTCAAAGCTTTTCCTAGAGAAAAAAAATTGCAATGCCGTAAAAATTGCTTGCTAGGTCCGTAAATTTCAGTAAAAGCCTACAATAAAATGTCCGCTCCGAGATTGAAATACTAATCTGTGTTACAAACAGGTGCTGAAAAATGTACATTATCAGAAAATAATCAATAAATGTGTTTTAAAGTTACACCGGATCAAATAAATCCAAATCATGCACTGTTTGTGAACTGTCATCAAAATGTCAATTTCCTACAATGACAAAAGAAATTACATTGTGTGCATTCCGTCTCTATACATGTTGTCTGTTCAAAGTCCCCACCTAAAAAGGAATAAAAAGACTATCTTTTCGTTATTATAAACCCGTGTCACGTGATGTGGCGCGCGCGCTGTACCTAAAATAAAAGAAAAACTTTCCAAACTAAACATGAAACTTCTCCGGTAACATAATAATAAAGACCCCATACCAAAGCAAACAAACAAACAAATAAACAAATACCCCCCCCCCCCCCTTTTCCAAATCAATCAATAAAAAAAAAATCAATTATCCATTCATCAGAGGGGAAAGACTGCCTAACAATTGTTTTCAAAACAATTGCTTTATATTTATTATTATTATTTTTTTTTTTTTTTCTTCCGCCAAATTTTGTTCTTGCGATAAATGTTTGTTTCGCAATATGTCGCTTAGATTTTTTTCATATTGTATCGTATAGGTTATGCGCTTTTAAATTTCACCCTGCTAAGCCGAACCATTTTCTTTGTAAGAGTTATCTCCCTATTCACTGTTTGTCATGTGTGTGCATCTCCTTCGTAACAAAATAAGAAAGCGACAAAATTCTTTTTACAAACTGTTCGTTACATCCTCAGGAATTTTTGGCTAATTTGGATCGAAGCGATTCGATGAAATTTTATAGGAGTTATGTACCTTTACGGAATAAATTTGTCGGTATGTTTTTTTAACTCATAAACCGTTAACCGTATAACCCTGGAATGTTTTTATTTGAGTCCCCTGGGTCCTAACTTAGAAAATTAGGTCAAGGTCAAAGGTCAAGGTCATATTTTAGATTTTCATATGTCTTTGATTTCCCTATAATTCTTGAATGGTTATAGATACAGAAAATTTAAGCAGTGAAAAATGTTCAGTACTTCAAGGGGCAACTTTGTTACATTATGACTGTATTGGTTTTACCATTATGTAAGGGACATAACCCCCATTGATGGTTTATAAAAAGCCATTATTAGGCAAAACACTTAAACAAAAGGTCCTTGACCCATAGGGTCTTTTGCAATGACATTGTGAAGCAATGACCTTGACAAAGGTCACAAGGTCAAAGGTCAAGGTCATGTACATATGTGATTTGGGGCACGACTTGAAGATTTTTATGTGTGTTTGCCAACCAACCAACCAACCAACCAATCATGATCAATCAATAATGATCAATCAACAAATCATGATCATGATCAATCAACCAATCATGATCATGATAAATCAATCAATCAATCATGTTTCCGTCTCATGTGTTTAATATAGGGTTCAAGATCTCCTTTGTTTCTTTTTCGCTGTTTCAATTGACCCTTTCCAACGTGTTTAACCAACCAACCAACCAACCAATCAATCGATCAATCAATCAATCAATCAATCAATCAATCATGATCAATCAATCATGTTTCCGTCTCGTCTCGTGTGTTTAATATAGGGTCCAAGATCTTCTTTGTTTCTTTTTCGCTGTTTCAATTGGCCCTATCCAACGTGTTTAACCAACCAACCAACCAACCAACCAACCAACCAACCAACCAACCAATCAATCAATCAATCAATCAATCAATCAATCAATCAATCATGATCAATCAATCAAGTTTCCGTCTCGTCTCGTGTGTTTAATATAGGGTCCAAGATCTTCTTTGTTTCTTTTTCGCTGTTTCAATTGGCCCTATCCAACGTGTTTAACCAACCAACCAACCAACCAACCAATCAATCAATCAATCAATCAATCAATCAATCAATCAATCATGATCAATCAATCAAGTTTCCGTCTCGTCTCGTGTGTTTAATATAGGGTCCAAGATCTTCTTTGTTTCTTTTTCGCTGTTTCAATTGGCCCTATCCAACGTGTTTAACCAACCAACCAACCAACCAACCAACCAACCAACCAACCAACCAACCAACCAATCAATCAATCATGTTTCCGTCTCGTGTGTTTAATATAGGGTCCAAGATCTTTTTTGTTTCTTTTTCGCTGTTTGAATTGGCCCTATCCAACGTGTTTTACCAACCAACCAACTAATCAATCAATCAATCAATCAATCATGATCAATCAATCATGATCATGATCAATCAATCATGTTTCATGATCAATCAATCATGTTTCATGAAAAATTGAAATTTAATATTGTTCTTGCGTCACTTCTGAAAAAAAAATCCACATGTACTCTGAAACTACAAATACAATCGACCTCAAAATTTGCAGTCAGCAGGGCATACATGTACTAAAAGTTTGTAAAAAAATTTGGTGCAGATATCTCTCAAAGCTTTTCCTAGAGAAAAAAAATTGCAATGCCGTAAAAATTGCTTGCTAGGTCCGTAAATTTCAGTAAAAGCCTACAATAAAATGTCCGCTCCGAGATTGAAATACTAATCTGTGTTACAAACAGGTGCTGAAAAATGTACATTATCAGAAAATAATCAATAAATGTGTTTTAAAGTTACACCGGATCAAATAAATCCAAATCATGCACTGTTTGTGAACTGTCATCAAAATGTCAATTTCCTACAATGACAAAAGAAATTACATTGTGTGCATTCCGTCTCTATACATGTTGTCTGTTCAAAGTCCCCACCTAAAAAGGAATAAAAAGACTATCTTTTCGTTATTATAAACCCGTGTCACGTGATGTGGCGCGCGCGCTGTACCTAAAATAAAAGAAAAACTTTCCAAACTAAACATGAAACTTCTCCGGTAACATAATAATAAAGACCCCATACCAAAGCAAACAAACAAACAAATAAACAAATACCCCCCCCCCCCTTTTCCAAATCAATCAATAAAAAAAAAATCAATTATCCATTCATCAGAGGGGAAAGACTGCCTAACAATTGTTTTCAAAACAATTGCTTTATATTTATTATTATTATTTTTTTTTTTTTTTTCTTCCGCCAAATTTTGTTCTTGCGATAAATGTTTGTTTCGCAATATGTCGCTTAGATTTTTTTCATATTGTATCGTATAGGTTATGCGCTTTTAAATTTCACCCTGCTAAGCCGAACCATTTTCTTTGTAAGAGTTATCTCCCTATTCACTGTTTGTCATGTGTGTGCATCTCCTTCGTAACAAAATAAGAAAGCGACAAAATTCTTTTTACAAATTGTTCGTTACATCCTCAGGAATTTTTGGCTAATTTGGATCGAAGCGATTCGATGAAATTTTATAGGAGTTATGTACCTTTACGGAATAAATTTGTCGGTATGTTTTTTTAACTCATAAACCGTTAACCGTATAACCCTGGAATGTTTTTATTTGAGTCCCCTGGGTCCTAACTTAGAAAATTAGGTCAAGGTCAAAGGTCAAGGTCATATTTTAGATTTTCATATGTCTTTGATTTCCCTATAATTCTTGAATGGTTATAGATACAGAAAATTTAAGCAGTGAAAAATGTTCAGTACTTCAAGGGGCAACTTTGTTACATTATGACTGTATTGGTTTTACCATTATGTAAGGGACATAACCCCCATTGATGGTTTATAAAAAGCCATTATTAGGCAAAACACTTAAACAAAAGGTCCTTGACCCATAGGGTCTTTTGCAATGACATTGTGAAGCAATGACCTTGACAAAGGTCACAAGGTCAAAGGTCAAGGTCATGTACATATGTGATTTGGGGCACGACTTGAAGATTTTTATGTGTGTTTGCCAACCAACCAACCAACCAACCAATCATGATCAATCAATAATGATCAATCAACAAATCATGATCATGATCAATCAACCAATCATGATCATGATAAATCAATCAATCAATCATGTTTCCGTCTCATGTGTTTAATATAGGGTTCAAGATCTCCTTTGTTTCTTTTTCGCTGTTTCAATTGACCCTTTCCAACGTGTTTAACCAACCAACCAACCAACCAATCAATCGATCAATCAATCAATCAATCAATCAATCAATCATGATCAATCAATCATGTTTCCGTCTCGTCTCGTGTGTTTAATATAGGGTCCAAGATCTTCTTTGTTTCTTTTTCGCTGTTTCAATTGGCCCTATCCAACGTGTTTAACCAACCAACCAACCAACCAACCAACCAACCAACCAACCAACCAATCAATCAATCAATCAATCAATCAATCAATCAATCAATCATGATCAATCAATCAAGTTTCCGTCTCGTCTCGTGTGTTTAATATAGGGTCCAAGATCTTCTTTGTTTCTTTTTCGCTGTTTCAATTGGCCCTATCCAACGTGTTTAACCAACCAACCAACCAACCAACCAATCAATCAATCAATCAATCAATCAATCAATCAATCAATCATGATCAATCAATCAAGTTTCCGTCTCGTCTCGTGTGTTTAATATAGGGTCCAAGATCTTCTTTGTTTCTTTTTCGCTGTTTCAATTGGCCCTATCCAACGTGTTTAACCAACCAACCAACCAACCAACCAACCAACCAACCAACCAACCAACCAACCAATCAATCAATCATGTTTCCGTCTCGTGTGTTTAATATAGGGTCCAAGATCTTTTTTGTTTCTTTTTCGCTGTTTGAATTGGCCCTATCCAACGTGTTTTACCAACCAACCAACTAATCAATCAATCAATCAATCAATCATGATCAATCAATCATGATCATGATCAATCAATCATGTTTCATGATCAATCAATCATGTTTCATGAAAAATTGAAATTTAATATTGTTCTTGCGTCACTTCTGAAAAAAAAATCCACATGTACTCTGAAACTACAAATACAATCGACCTCAAAATTTGCAGTCAGCAGGGCATACATGTACTAAAAGTTTGTAAAAAAATTTGGTGCAGATATCTCTCAAAGCTTTTCCTAGAGAAAAAAAATTGCAATGCCGTAAAAATTGCTTGCTAGGTCCGTAAATTTCAGTAAAAGCCTACAATAAAATGTCCGCTCCGAGATTGAAATACTAATCTGTGTTACAAACAGGTGCTGAAAAATGTACATTATCAGAAAATAATCAATAAATGTGTTTTAAAGTTACACCGGATCAAATAAATCCAAATCATGCACTGTTTGTGAACTGTCATCAAAATGTCAATTTCCTACAATGACAAAAGAAATTACATTGTGTGCATTCCGTCTCTATACATGTTGTCTGTTCAAAGTCCCCACCTAAAAAGGAATAAAAAGACTATCTTTTCGTTATTATAAACCCGTGTCACGTGATGTGGCGCGCGCGCTGTACCTAAAATAAAAGAAAAACTTTCCAAACTAAACATGAAACTTCTCCGGTAACATAATAATAAAGACCCCATACCAAAGCAAACAAACAAACAAATAAACAAATACCCCCCCCCCCCTTTTCCAAATCAATCAATAAAAAAAAAATCAATTATCCATTCATCAGAGGGGAAAGACTGCCTAACAATTGTTTTCAAAACAATTGCTTTATATTTATTATTATTATTTTTTTTTTTTTTTTCTTCCGCCAAATTTTGTTCTTGCGATAAATGTTTGTTTCGCAATATGTCGCTTAGATTTTTTTCATATTGTATCGTATAGGTTATGCGCTTTTAAATTTCACCCTGCTAAGCCGAACCATTTTCTTTGTAAGAGTTATCTCCCTATTCACTGTTTGTCATGTGTGTGCATCTCCTTCGTAACAAAATAAGAAAGCGACAAAATTCTTTTTACAAACTGTTCGTTACATCCTCAGGAATTTTTGGCTAATTTGGATCGAAGCGATTCGATGAAATTTTATAGGAGTTATGTACCTTTACGGAATAAATTTGTCGGTATGTTTTTTTAACTCATAAACCGTTAACCGTATAACCCTGGAATGTTTTTATTTGAGTCCCCTGGGTCCTAACTTAGAAAATTAGGTCAAGGTCAAAGGTCAAGGTCATATTTTAGATTTTCATATGTCTTTGATTTCCCTATAATTCTTGAATGGTTATAGATACAGAAAATTTAAGCAGTGAAAAATGTTCAGTACTTCAAGGGGCAACTTTGTTACATTATGACTGTATTGGTTTTACCATTATGTAAGGGACATAACCCCCATTGATGGTTTATAAAAAGCCATTATTAGGCAAAACACTTAAACAAAAGGTCCTTGACCCATAGGGTCTTTTGCAATGACATTGTGAAGCAATGACCTTGACAAAGGTCACAAGGTCAAAGGTCAAGGTCATGTACATATGTGATTTGGGGCACGACTTGAAGATTTTTATGTGTGTTTGCCAACCAACCAACCAACCAACCAATCATGATCAATCAATAATGATCAATCAACAAATCATGATCATGATCAATCAACCAATCATGATCATGATAAATCAATCAATCAATCATGTTTCCGTCTCATGTGTTTAATATAGGGTTCAAGATCTCCTTTGTTTCTTTTTCGCTGTTTCAATTGACCCTTTCCAACGTGTTTAACCAACCAACCAACCAACCAATCAATCGATCAATCAATCAATCAATCAATCAATCAATCATGATCAATCAATCATGTTTCCGTCTCGTCTCGTGTGTTTAATATAGGGTCCAAGATCTTCTTTGTTTCTTTTTCGCTGTTTCAATTGGCCCTATCCAACGTGTTTAACCAACCAACCAACCAACCAACCAACCAACCAACCAACCAACCAATCAATCAATCAATCAATCAATCAATCAATCAATCAATCATGATCAATCAATCAAGTTTCCGTCTCGTCTCGTGTGTTTAATATAGGGTCCAAGATCTTCTTTGTTTCTTTTTCGCTGTTTCAATTGGCCCTATCCAACGTGTTTAACCAACCAACCAACCAACCAACCAATCAATCAATCAATCAATCAATCAATCAATCAATCAATCATGATCAATCAATCAAGTTTCCGTCTCGTCTCGTGTGTTTAATATAGGGTCCAAGATCTTCTTTGTTTCTTTTTCGCTGTTTCAATTGGCCCTATCCAACGTGTTTAACCAACCAACCAACCAACCAACCAACCAACCAACCAACCAACCAACCAACCAATCAATCAATCATGTTTCCGTCTCGTGTGTTTAATATAGGGTCCAAGATCTTTTTTGTTTCTTTTTCGCTGTTTGAATTGGCCCTATCCAACGTGTTTTACCAACCAACCAACTAATCAATCAATCAATCAATCAATCATGATCAATCAATCATGATCATGATCAATCAATCATGTTTCATGATCAATCAATCATGTTTCATGAAAAATTGAAATTTAATATTGTTCTTGCGTCACTTCTGAAAAAAAAATCCACATGTACTCTGAAACTACAAATACAATCGACCTCAAAATTTGCAGTCAGCAGGGCATACATGTACTAAAAGTTTGTAAAAAAATTTGGTGCAGATATCTCTCAAAGCTTTTCCTAGAGAAAAAAAATTGCAATGCCGTAAAAATTGCTTGCTAGGTCCGTAAATTTCAGTAAAAGCCTACAATAAAATGTCCGCTCCGAGATTGAAATACTAATCTGTGTTACAAACAGGTGCTGAAAAATGTACATTATCAGAAAATAATCAATAAATGTGTTTTAAAGTTACACCGGATCAAATAAATCCAAATCATGCACTGTTTGTGAACTGTCATCAAAATGTCAATTTCCTACAATGACAAAAGAAATTACATTGTGTGCATTCCGTCTCTATACATGTTGTCTGTTCAAAGTCCCCACCTAAAAAGGAATAAAAAGACTATCTTTTCGTTATTATAAACCCGTGTCACGTGATGTGGCGCGCGCGCTGTACCTAAAATAAAAGAAAAACTTTCCAAACTAAACATGAAACTTCTCCGGTAACATAATAATAAAGACCCCATACCAAAGCAAACAAACAAACAAATAAACAAATACCCCCCCCCCCCCTTTTCCAAATCAATCAATAAAAAAAAAATCAATTATCCATTCATCAGAGGGGAAAGACTGCCTAACAATTGTTTTCAAAACAATTGCTTTATATTTATTATTATTATTTTTTTTTTTTTTTTCTTCCGCCAAATTTTGTTCTTGCGATAAATGTTTGTTTCGCAATATGTCGCTTAGATTTTTTTCATATTGTATCGTATAGGTTATGCGCTTTTAAATTTCACCCTGCTAAGCCGAACCATTTTCTTTGTAAGAGTTATCTCCCTATTCACTGTTTGTCATGTGTGTGCATCTCCTTCGTAACAAAATAAGAAAGCGACAAAATTCTTTTTACAAACTGTTCGTTACATCCTCAGGAATTTTTGGCTAATTTGGATCGAAGCGATTCGATGAAATTTTATAGGAGTTATGTACCTTTACGGAATAAATTTGTCGGTATGTTTTTTTAACTCATAAACCGTTAACCGTATAACCCTGGAATGTTTTTATTTGAGTCCCCTGGGTCCTAACTTAGAAAATTAGGTCAAGGTCAAAGGTCAAGGTCATATTTTAGATTTTCATATGTCTTTGATTTCCCTATAATTCTTGAATGGTTATAGATACAGAAAATTTAAGCAGTGAAAAATGTTCAGTACTTCAAGGGGCAACTTTGTTACATTATGACTGTATTGGTTTTACCATTATGTAAGGGACATAACCCCCATTGATGGTTTATAAAAAGCCATTATTAGGCAAAACACTTAAACAAAAGGTCCTTGACCCATAGGGTCTTTTGCAATGACATTGTGAAGCAATGACCTTGACAAAGGTCACAAGGTCAAAGGTCAAGGTCATGTACATATGTGATTTGGGGCACGACTTGAAGATTTTTATGTGTGTTTGCCAACCAACCAACCAACCAACCAATCATGATCAATCAATAATGATCAATCAACAAATCATGATCATGATCAATCAACCAATCATGATCATGATAAATCAATCAATCAATCATGTTTCCGTCTCATGTGTTTAATATAGGGTTCAAGATCTCCTTTGTTTCTTTTTCGCTGTTTCAATTGACCCTTTCCAACGTGTTTAACCAACCAACCAACCAACCAATCAATCGATCAATCAATCAATCAATCAATCAATCAATCATGATCAATCAATCATGTTTCCGTCTCGTCTCGTGTGTTTAATATAGGGTCCAAGATCTTCTTTGTTTCTTTTTCGCTGTTTCAATTGGCCCTATCCAACGTGTTTAACCAACCAACCAACCAACCAACCAACCAACCAACCAACCAACCAATCAATCAATCAATCAATCAATCAATCAATCAATCAATCATGATCAATCAATCAAGTTTCCGTCTCGTCTCGTGTGTTTAATATAGGGTCCAAGATCTTCTTTGTTTCTTTTTCGCTGTTTCAATTGGCCCTATCCAACGTGTTTAACCAACCAACCAACCAACCAACCAATCAATCAATCAATCAATCAATCAATCAATCAATCAATCATGATCAATCAATCAAGTTTCCGTCTCGTCTCGTGTGTTTAATATAGGGTCCAAGATCTTCTTTGTTTCTTTTTCGCTGTTTCAATTGGCCCTATCCAACGTGTTTAACCAACCAACCAACCAACCAACCAACCAACCAACCAACCAACCAACCAACCAATCAATCAATCATGTTTCCGTCTCGTGTGTTTAATATAGGGTCCAAGATCTTTTTTGTTTCTTTTTCGCTGTTTGAATTGGCCCTATCCAACGTGTTTTACCAACCAACCAACTAATCAATCAATCAATCAATCAATCATGATCAATCAATCATGATCATGATCAATCAATCATGTTTCATGATCAATCAATCATGTTTCATGAAAAATTGAAATTTAATATTGTTCTTGCGTCACTTCTGAAAAAAAAATCCACATGTACTCTGAAACTACAAATACAATCGACCTCAAAATTTGCAGTCAGCAGGGCATACATGTACTAAAAGTTTGTAAAAAAATTTGGTGCAGATATCTCTCAAAGCTTTTCCTAGAGAAAAAAAATTGCAATGCCGTAAAAATTGCTTGCTAGGTCCGTAAATTTCAGTAAAAGCCTACAATAAAATGTCCGCTCCGAGATTGAAATACTAATCTGTGTTACAAACAGGTGCTGAAAAATGTACATTATCAGAAAATAATCAATAAATGTGTTTTAAAGTTACACCGGATCAAATAAATCCAAATCATGCACTGTTTGTGAACTGTCATCAAAATGTCAATTTCCTACAATGACAAAAGAAATTACATTGTGTGCATTCCGTCTCTATACATGTTGTCTGTTCAAAGTCCCCACCTAAAAAGGAATAAAAAGACTATCTTTTCGTTATTATAAACCCGTGTCACGTGATGTGGCGCGCGCGCTGTACCTAAAATAAAAGAAAAACTTTCCAAACTAAACATGAAACTTCTCCGGTAACATAATAATAAAGACCCCATACCAAAGCAAACAAACAAACAAATAAACAAATACCCCCCCCCCCCCCTTTTCCAAATCAATCAATAAAAAAAAAATCAATTATCCATTCATCAGAGGGGAAAGACTGCCTAACAATTGTTTTCAAAACAATTGCTTTATATTTATTATTATTATTTTTTTTTTTTTTTCTTCCGCCAAATTTTGTTCTTGCGATAAATGTTTGTTTCGCAATATGTCGCTTAGATTTTTTTCATATTGTATCGTATAGGTTATGCGCTTTTAAATTTCACCCTGCTAAGCCGAACCATTTTCTTTGTAAGAGTTATCTCCCTATTCACTGTTTGTCATGTGTGTGCATCTCCTTCGTAACAAAATAAGAAAGCGACAAAATTCTTTTTACAAACTGTTCGTTACATCCTCAGGAATTTTTGGCTAATTTGGATCGAAGCGATTCGATGAAATTTTATAGGAGTTATGTACCTTTACGGAATAAATTTGTCGGTATGTTTTTTTAACTCATAAACCGTTAACCGTATAACCCTGGAATGTTTTTATTTGAGTCCCCTGGGTCCTAACTTAGAAAATTAGGTCAAGGTCAAAGGTCAAGGTCATATTTTAGATTTTCATATGTCTTTGATTTCCCTATAATTCTTGAATGGTTATAGATACAGAAAATTTAAGCAGTGAAAAATGTTCAGTACTTCAAGGGGCAACTTTGTTACATTATGACTGTATTGGTTTTACCATTATGTAAGGGACATAACCCCCATTGATGGTTTATAAAAAGCCATTATTAGGCAAAACACTTAAACAAAAGGTCCTTGACCCATAGGGTCTTTTGCAATGACATTGTGAAGCAATGACCTTGACAAAGGTCACAAGGTCAAAGGTCAAGGTCATGTACATATGTGATTTGGGGCACGACTTGAAGATTTTTATGTGTGTTTGCCAACCAACCAACCAACCAACCAATCATGATCAATCAATAATGATCAATCAACAAATCATGATCATGATCAATCAACCAATCATGATCATGATAAATCAATCAATCAATCATGTTTCCGTCTCATGTGTTTAATATAGGGTTCAAGATCTCCTTTGTTTCTTTTTCGCTGTTTCAATTGACCCTTTCCAACGTGTTTAACCAACCAACCAACCAACCAATCAATCGATCAATCAATCAATCAATCAATCAATCAATCATGATCAATCAATCATGTTTCCGTCTCGTCTCGTGTGTTTAATATAGGGTCCAAGATCTTCTTTGTTTCTTTTTCGCTGTTTCAATTGGCCCTATCCAACGTGTTTAACCAACCAACCAACCAACCAACCAACCAACCAACCAACCAACCAATCAATCAATCAATCAATCAATCAATCAATCAATCAATCATGATCAATCAATCAAGTTTCCGTCTCGTCTCGTGTGTTTAATATAGGGTCCAAGATCTTCTTTGTTTCTTTTTCGCTGTTTCAATTGGCCCTATCCAACGTGTTTAACCAACCAACCAACCAACCAACCAATCAATCAATCAATCAATCAATCAATCAATCAATCAATCATGATCAATCAATCAAGTTTCCGTCTCGTCTCGTGTGTTTAATATAGGGTCCAAGATCTTCTTTGTTTCTTTTTCGCTGTTTCAATTGGCCCTATCCAACGTGTTTAACCAACCAACCAACCAACCAACCAACCAACCAACCAACCAACCAACCAACCAATCAATCAATCATGTTTCCGTCTCGTGTGTTTAATATAGGGTCCAAGATCTTTTTTGTTTCTTTTTCGCTGTTTGAATTGGCCCTATCCAACGTGTTTTACCAACCAACCAACTAATCAATCAATCAATCAATCAATCATGATCAATCAATCATGATCATGATCAATCAATCATGTTTCATGATCAATCAATCATGTTTCATGAAAAATTGAAATTTAATATTGTTCTTGCGTCACTTCTGAAAAAAAAATCCACATGTACTCTGAAACTACAAATACAATCGACCTCAAAATTTGCAGTCAGCAGGGCATACATGTACTAAAAGTTTGTAAAAAAATTTGGTGCAGATATCTCTCAAAGCTTTTCCTAGAGAAAAAAAATTGCAATGCCGTAAAAATTGCTTGCTAGGTCCGTAAATTTCAGTAAAAGCCTACAATAAAATGTCCGCTCCGAGATTGAAATACTAATCTGTGTTACAAACAGGTGCTGAAAAATGTACATTATCAGAAAATAATCAATAAATGTGTTTTAAAGTTACACCGGATCAAATAAATCCAAATCATGCACTGTTTGTGAACTGTCATCAAAATGTCAATTTCCTACAATGACAAAAGAAATTACATTGTGTGCATTCCGTCTCTATACATGTTGTCTGTTCAAAGTCCCCACCTAAAAAGGAATAAAAAGACTATCTTTTCGTTATTATAAACCCGTGTCACGTGATGTGGCGCGCGCGCTGTACCTAAAATAAAAGAAAAACTTTCCAAACTAAACATGAAACTTCTCCGGTAACATAATAATAAAGACCCCATACCAAAGCAAACAAACAAACAAATAAACAAATACCCCCCCCCCCCCTTTTCCAAATCAATCAATAAAAAAAAAATCAATTATCCATTCATCAGAGGGGAAAGACTGCCTAACAATTGTTTTCAAAACAATTGCTTTATATTTATTATTATTATTTTTTTTTTTTTTTTCTTCCGCCAAATTTTGTTCTTGCGATAAATGTTTGTTTCGCAATATGTCGCTTAGATTTTTTTCATATTGTATCGTATAGGTTATGCGCTTTTAAATTTCACCCTGCTAAGCCGAACCATTTTCTTTGTAAGAGTTATCTCCCTATTCACTGTTTGTCATGTGTGTGCATCTCCTTCGTAACAAAATAAGAAAGCGACAAAATTCTTTTTACAAATTGTTCGTTACATCCTCAGGAATTTTTGGCTAATTTGGATCGAAGCGATTCGATGAAATTTTATAGGAGTTATGTACCTTTACGGAATAAATTTGTCGGTATGTTTTTTTAACTCATAAACCGTTAACCGTATAACCCTGGAATGTTTTTATTTGAGTCCCCTGGGTCCTAACTTAGAAAATTAGGTCAAGGTCAAAGGTCAAGGTCATATTTTAGATTTTCATATGTCTTTGATTTCCCTATAATTCTTGAATGGTTATAGATACAGAAAATTTAAGCAGTGAAAAATGTTCAGTACTTCAAGGGGCAACTTTGTTACATTATGACTGTATTGGTTTTACCATTATGTAAGGGACATAACCCCCATTGATGGTTTATAAAAAGCCATTATTAGGCAAAACACTTAAACAAAAGGTCCTTGACCCATAGGGTCTTTTGCAATGACATTGTGAAGCAATGACCTTGACAAAGGTCACAAGGTCAAAGGTCAAGGTCATGTACATATGTGATTTGGGGCACGACTTGAAGATTTTTATGTGTGTTTGCCAACCAACCAACCAACCAACCAATCATGATCAATCAATAATGATCAATCAACAAATCATGATCATGATCAATCAACCAATCATGATCATGATAAATCAATCAATCAATCATGTTTCCGTCTCATGTGTTTAATATAGGGTTCAAGATCTCCTTTGTTTCTTTTTCGCTGTTTCAATTGACCCTTTCCAACGTGTTTAACCAACCAACCAACCAACCAATCAATCGATCAATCAATCAATCAATCAATCAATCAATCATGATCAATCAATCATGTTTCCGTCTCGTCTCGTGTGTTTAATATAGGGTCCAAGATCTTCTTTGTTTCTTTTTCGCTGTTTCAATTGGCCCTATCCAACGTGTTTAACCAACCAACCAACCAACCAACCAACCAACCAACCAACCAACCAATCAATCAATCAATCAATCAATCAATCAATCAATCAATCATGATCAATCAATCAAGTTTCCGTCTCGTCTCGTGTGTTTAATATAGGGTCCAAGATCTTCTTTGTTTCTTTTTCGCTGTTTCAATTGGCCCTATCCAACGTGTTTAACCAACCAACCAACCAACCAACCAATCAATCAATCAATCAATCAATCAATCAATCAATCAATCATGATCAATCAATCAAGTTTCCGTCTCGTCTCGTGTGTTTAATATAGGGTCCAAGATCTTCTTTGTTTCTTTTTCGCTGTTTCAATTGGCCCTATCCAACGTGTTTAACCAACCAACCAACCAACCAACCAACCAACCAACCAACCAACCAACCAACCAATCAATCAATCATGTTTCCGTCTCGTGTGTTTAATATAGGGTCCAAGATCTTTTTTGTTTCTTTTTCGCTGTTTGAATTGGCCCTATCCAACGTGTTTTACCAACCAACCAACTAATCAATCAATCAATCAATCAATCATGATCAATCAATCATGATCATGATCAATCAATCATGTTTCATGATCAATCAATCATGTTTCATGAAAAATTGAAATTTAATATTGTTCTTGCGTCACTTCTGAAAAAAAAATCCACATGTACTCTGAAACTACAAATACAATCGACCTCAAAATTTGCAGTCAGCAGGGCATACATGTACTAAAAGTTTGTAAAAAAATTTGGTGCAGATATCTCTCAAAGCTTTTCCTAGAGAAAAAAAATTGCAATGCCGTAAAAATTGCTTGCTAGGTCCGTAAATTTCAGTAAAAGCCTACAATAAAATGTCCGCTCCGAGATTGAAATACTAATCTGTGTTACAAACAGGTGCTGAAAAATGTACATTATCAGAAAATAATCAATAAATGTGTTTTAAAGTTACACCGGATCAAATAAATCCAAATCATGCACTGTTTGTGAACTGTCATCAAAATGTCAATTTCCTACAATGACAAAAGAAATTACATTGTGTGCATTCCGTCTCTATACATGTTGTCTGTTCAAAGTCCCCACCTAAAAAGGAATAAAAAGACTATCTTTTCGTTATTATAAACCCGTGTCACGTGATGTGGCGCGCGCGCTGTACCTAAAATAAAAGAAAAACTTTCCAAACTAAACATGAAACTTCTCCGGTAACATAATAATAAAGACCCCATACCAAAGCAAACAAACAAACAAATAAACAAATACCCCCCCCCCCCCTTTTCCAAATCAATCAATAAAAAAAAAATCAATTATCCATTCATCAGAGGGGAAAGACTGCCTAACAATTGTTTTCAAAACAATTGCTTTATATTTATTATTATTATTTTTTTTTTTTTTTTCTTCCGCCAAATTTTGTTCTTGCGATAAATGTTTGTTTCGCAATATGTCGCTTAGATTTTTTTCATATTGTATCGTATAGGTTATGCGCTTTTAAATTTCACCCTGCTAAGCCGAACCATTTTCTTTGTAAGAGTTATCTCCCTATTCACTGTTTGTCATGTGTGTGCATCTCCTTCGTAACAAAATAAGAAAGCGACAAAATTCTTTTTACAAATTGTTCGTTACATCCTCAGGAATTTTTGGCTAATTTGGATCGAAGCGATTCGATGAAATTTTATAGGAGTTATGTACCTTTACGGAATAAATTTGTCGGTATGTTTTTTTAACTCATAAACCGTTAACCGTATAACCCTGGAATGTTTTTATTTGAGTCCCCTGGGTCCTAACTTAGAAAATTAGGTCAAGGTCAAAGGTCAAGGTCATATTTTAGATTTTCATATGTCTTTGATTTCCCTATAATTCTTGAATGGTTATAGATACAGAAAATTTAAGCAGTGAAAAATGTTCAGTACTTCAAGGGGCAACTTTGTTACATTATGACTGTATTGGTTTTACCATTATGTAAGGGACATAACCCCCATTGATGGTTTATAAAAAGCCATTATTAGGCAAAACACTTAAACAAAAGGTCCTTGACCCATAGGGTCTTTTGCAATGACATTGTGAAGCAATGACCTTGACAAAGGTCACAAGGTCAAAGGTCAAGGTCATGTACATATGTGATTTGGGGCACGACTTGAAGATTTTTATGTGTGTTTGCCAACCAACCAACCAACCAACCAATCATGATCAATCAATAATGATCAATCAACAAATCATGATCATGATCAATCAACCAATCATGATCATGATAAATCAATCAATCAATCATGTTTCCGTCTCATGTGTTTAATATAGGGTTCAAGATCTCCTTTGTTTCTTTTTCGCTGTTTCAATTGACCCTTTCCAACGTGTTTAACCAACCAACCAACCAACCAATCAATCGATCAATCAATCAATCAATCAATCAATCAATCATGATCAATCAATCATGTTTCCGTCTCGTCTCGTGTGTTTAATATAGGGTCCAAGATCTTCTTTGTTTCTTTTTCGCTGTTTCAATTGGCCCTATCCAACGTGTTTAACCAACCAACCAACCAACCAACCAACCAACCAACCAACCAACCAATCAATCAATCAATCAATCAATCAATCAATCAATCAATCATGATCAATCAATCAAGTTTCCGTCTCGTCTCGTGTGTTTAATATAGGGTCCAAGATCTTCTTTGTTTCTTTTTCGCTGTTTCAATTGGCCCTATCCAACGTGTTTAACCAACCAACCAACCAACCAACCAATCAATCAATCAATCAATCAATCAATCAATCAATCAATCATGATCAATCAATCAAGTTTCCGTCTCGTCTCGTGTGTTTAATATAGGGTCCAAGATCTTCTTTGTTTCTTTTTCGCTGTTTCAATTGGCCCTATCCAACGTGTTTAACCAACCAACCAACCAACCAACCAACCAACCAACCAACCAACCAACCAATCAATCAATCATGTTTCCGTCTCGTGTGTTTAATATAGGGTCCAAGATCTTTTTTGTTTCTTTTTCGCTGTTTGAATTGGCCCTATCCAACGTGTTTTACCAACCAACCAACTAATCAATCAATCAATCAATCAATCATGATCAATCAATCATGATCATGATCAATCAATCATGTTTCATGATCAATCAATCATGTTTCATGAAAAATTGAAATTTAATATTGTTCTTGCGTCACTTCTGAAAAAAAAATCCACATGTACTCTGAAACTACAAATACAATCGACCTCAAAATTTGCAGTCAGCAGGGCATACATGTACTAAAAGTTTGTAAAAAAATTTGGTGCAGATATCTCTCAAAGCTTTTCCTAGAGAAAAAAAATTGCAATGCCGTAAAAATTGCTTGCTAGGTCCGTAAATTTCAGTAAAAGCCTACAATAAAATGTCCGCTCCGAGATTGAAATACTAATCTGTGTTACAAACAGGTGCTGAAAAATGTACATTATCAGAAAATAATCAATAAATGTGTTTTAAAGTTACACCGGATCAAATAAATCCAAATCATGCACTGTTTGTGAACTGTCATCAAAATGTCAATTTCCTACAATGACAAAAGAAATTACATTGTGTGCATTCCGTCTCTATACATGTTGTCTGTTCAAAGTCCCCACCTAAAAAGGAATAAAAAGACTATCTTTTCGTTATTATAAACCCGTGTCACGTGATGTGGCGCGCGCGCTGTACCTAAAATAAAAGAAAAACTTTCCAAACTAAACATGAAACTTCTCCGGTAACATAATAATAAAGACCCCATACCAAAGCAAACAAACAAACAAATAAACAAATACCCCCCCCCCCCCCCTTTTCCAAATCAATCAATAAAAAAAAAATCAATTATCCATTCATCAGAGGGGAAAGACTGCCTAACAATTGTTTTCAAAACAATTGCTTTATATTTATTATTATTATTTTTTTTTTTTTTTCTTCCGCCAAATTTTGTTCTTGCGATAAATGTTTGTTTCGCAATATGTCGCTTAGATTTTTTTCATATTGTATCGTATAGGTTATGCGCTTTTAAATTTCACCCTGCTAAGCCGAACCATTTTCTTTGTAAGAGTTATCTCCCTATTCACTGTTTGTCATGTGTGTGCATCTCCTTCGTAACAAAATAAGAAAGCGACAAAATTCTTTTTACAAACTGTTCGTTACATCCTCAGGAATTTTTGGCTAATTTGGATCGAAGCGATTCGATGAAATTTTATAGGAGTTATGTACCTTTACGGAATAAATTTGTCGGTATGTTTTTTTAACTCATAAACCGTTAACCGTATAACCCTGGAATGTTTTTATTTGAGTCCCCTGGGTCCTAACTTAGAAAATTAGGTCAAGGTCAAAGGTCAAGGTCATATTTTAGATTTTCATATGTCTTTGATTTCCCTATAATTCTTGAATGGTTATAGATACAGAAAATTTAAGCAGTGAAAAATGTTCAGTACTTCAAGGGGCAACTTTGTTACATTATGACTGTATTGGTTTTACCATTATGTAAGGGACATAACCCCCATTGATGGTTTATAAAAAGCCATTATTAGGCAAAACACTTAAACAAAAGGTCCTTGACCCATAGGGTCTTTTGCAATGACATTGTGAAGCAATGACCTTGACAAAGGTCACAAGGTCAAAGGTCAAGGTCATGTACATATGTGATTTGGGGCACGACTTGAAGATTTTTATGTGTGTTTGCCAACCAACCAACCAACCAACCAATCATGATCAATCAATAATGATCAATCAACAAATCATGATCATGATCAATCAACCAATCATGATCATGATAAATCAATCAATCAATCATGTTTCCGTCTCATGTGTTTAATATAGGGTTCAAGATCTCCTTTGTTTCTTTTTCGCTGTTTCAATTGACCCTTTCCAACGTGTTTAACCAACCAACCAACCAACCAATCAATCGATCAATCAATCAATCAATCAATCAATCAATCATGATCAATCAATCATGTTTCCGTCTCGTCTCGTGTGTTTAATATAGGGTCCAAGATCTTCTTTGTTTCTTTTTCGCTGTTTCAATTGGCCCTATCCAACGTGTTTAACCAACCAACCAACCAACCAACCAACCAACCAACCAACCAACCAATCAATCAATCAATCAATCAATCAATCAATCAATCAATCATGATCAATCAATCAAGTTTCCGTCTCGTCTCGTGTGTTTAATATAGGGTCCAAGATCTTCTTTGTTTCTTTTTCGCTGTTTCAATTGGCCCTATCCAACGTGTTTAACCAACCAACCAACCAACCAACCAATCAATCAATCAATCAATCAATCAATCAATCAATCAATCATGATCAATCAATCAAGTTTCCGTCTCGTCTCGTGTGTTTAATATAGGGTCCAAGATCTTCTTTGTTTCTTTTTCGCTGTTTCAATTGGCCCTATCCAACGTGTTTAACCAACCAACCAACCAACCAACCAACCAACCAACCAACCAACCAACCAATCAATCAATCATGTTTCCGTCTCGTGTGTTTAATATAGGGTCCAAGATCTTTTTTGTTTCTTTTTCGCTGTTTGAATTGGCCCTATCCAACGTGTTTTACCAACCAACCAACTAATCAATCAATCAATCAATCAATCATGATCAATCAATCATGATCATGATCAATCAATCATGTTTCATGATCAATCAATCATGTTTCATGAAAAATTGAAATTTAATATTGTTCTTGCGTCACTTCTGAAAAAAAAATCCACATGTACTCTGAAACTACAAATACAATCGACCTCAAAATTTGCAGTCAGCAGGGCATACATGTACTAAAAGTTTGTAAAAAAATTTGGTGCAGATATCTCTCAAAGCTTTTCCTAGAGAAAAAAAATTGCAATGCCGTAAAAATTGCTTGCTAGGTCCGTAAATTTCAGTAAAAGCCTACAATAAAATGTCCGCTCCGAGATTGAAATACTAATCTGTGTTACAAACAGGTGCTGAAAAATGTACATTATCAGAAAATAATCAATAAATGTGTTTTAAAGTTACACCGGATCAAATAAATCCAAATCATGCACTGTTTGTGAACTGTCATCAAAATGTCAATTTCCTACAATGACAAAAGAAATTACATTGTGTGCATTCCGTCTCTATACATGTTGTCTGTTCAAAGTCCCCACCTAAAAAGGAATAAAAAGACTATCTTTTCGTTATTATAAACCCGTGTCACGTGATGTGGCGCGCGCGCTGTACCTAAAATAAAAGAAAAACTTTCCAAACTAAACATGAAACTTCTCCGGTAACATAATAATAAAGACCCCATACCAAAGCAAACAAACAAACAAATAAACAAATACCCCCCCCCCCCCTTTTCCAAATCAATCAATAAAAAAAAAATCAATTATCCATTCATCAGAGGGGAAAGACTGCCTAACAATTGTTTTCAAAACAATTGCTTTATATTTATTATTATTATTTTTTTTTTTTTTTTCTTCCGCCAAATTTTGTTCTTGCGATAAATGTTTGTTTCGCAATATGTCGCTTAGATTTTTTTCATATTGTATCGTATAGGTTATGCGCTTTTAAATTTCACCCTGCTAAGCCGAACCATTTTCTTTGTAAGAGTTATCTCCCTATTCACTGTTTGTCATGTGTGTGCATCTCCTTCGTAACAAAATAAGAAAGCGACAAAATTCTTTTTACAAACTGTTCGTTACATCCTCAGGAATTTTTGGCTAATTTGGATCGAAGCGATTCGATGAAATTTTATAGGAGTTATGTACCTTTACGGAATAAATTTGTCGGTATGTTTTTTTAACTCATAAACCGTTAACCGTATAACCCTGGAATGTTTTTATTTGAGTCCCCTGGGTCCTAACTTAGAAAATTAGGTCAAGGTCAAAGGTCAAGGTCATATTTTAGATTTTCATATGTCTTTGATTTCCCTATAATTCTTGAATGGTTATAGATACAGAAAATTTAAGCAGTGAAAAATGTTCAGTACTTCAAGGGGCAACTTTGTTACATTATGACTGTATTGGTTTTACCATTATGTAAGGGACATAACCCCCATTGATGGTTTATAAAAAGCCATTATTAGGCAAAACACTTAAACAAAAGGTCCTTGACCCATAGGGTCTTTTGCAATGACATTGTGAAGCAATGACCTTGACAAAGGTCACAAGGTCAAAGGTCAAGGTCATGTACATATGTGATTTGGGGCACGACTTGAAGATTTTTATGTGTGTTTGCCAACCAACCAACCAACCAACCAATCATGATCAATCAATAATGATCAATCAACAAATCATGATCATGATCAATCAACCAATCATGATCATGATAAATCAATCAATCAATCATGTTTCCGTCTCATGTGTTTAATATAGGGTTCAAGATCTCCTTTGTTTCTTTTTCGCTGTTTCAATTGACCCTTTCCAACGTGTTTAACCAACCAACCAACCAACCAATCAATCGATCAATCAATCAATCAATCAATCAATCAATCATGATCAATCAATCATGTTTCCGTCTCGTCTCGTGTGTTTAATATAGGGTCCAAGATCTTCTTTGTTTCTTTTTCGCTGTTTCAATTGGCCCTATCCAACGTGTTTAACCAACCAACCAACCAACCAACCAACCAACCAACCAACCAACCAATCAATCAATCAATCAATCAATCAATCAATCAATCAATCATGATCAATCAATCAAGTTTCCGTCTCGTCTCGTGTGTTTAATATAGGGTCCAAGATCTTCTTTGTTTCTTTTTCGCTGTTTCAATTGGCCCTATCCAACGTGTTTAACCAACCAACCAACCAACCAACCAATCAATCAATCAATCAATCAATCAATCAATCAATCAATCATGATCAATCAATCAAGTTTCCGTCTCGTCTCGTGTGTTTAATATAGGGTCCAAGATCTTCTTTGTTTCTTTTTCGCTGTTTCAATTGGCCCTATCCAACGTGTTTAACCAACCAACCAACCAACCAACCAACCAACCAACCAACCAACCAACCAACCAATCAATCAATCATGTTTCCGTCTCGTGTGTTTAATATAGGGTCCAAGATCTTTTTTGTTTCTTTTTCGCTGTTTGAATTGGCCCTATCCAACGTGTTTTACCAACCAACCAACTAATCAATCAATCAATCAATCAATCATGATCAATCAATCATGATCATGATCAATCAATCATGTTTCATGATCAATCAATCATGTTTCATGAAAAATTGAAATTTAATATTGTTCTTGCGTCACTTCTGAAAAAAAAATCCACATGTACTCTGAAACTACAAATACAATCGACCTCAAAATTTGCAGTCAGCAGGGCATACATGTACTAAAAGTTTGTAAAAAAATTTGGTGCAGATATCTCTCAAAGCTTTTCCTAGAGAAAAAAAATTGCAATGCCGTAAAAATTGCTTGCTAGGTCCGTAAATTTCAGTAAAAGCCTACAATAAAATGTCCGCTCCGAGATTGAAATACTAATCTGTGTTACAAACAGGTGCTGAAAAATGTACATTATCAGAAAATAATCAATAAATGTGTTTTAAAGTTACACCGGATCAAATAAATCCAAATCATGCACTGTTTGTGAACTGTCATCAAAATGTCAATTTCCTACAATGACAAAAGAAATTACATTGTGTGCATTCCGTCTCTATACATGTTGTCTGTTCAAAGTCCCCACCTAAAAAGGAATAAAAAGACTATCTTTTCGTTATTATAAACCCGTGTCACGTGATGTGGCGCGCGCGCTGTACCTAAAATAAAAGAAAAACTTTCCAAACTAAACATGAAACTTCTCCGGTAACATAATAATAAAGACCCCATACCAAAGCAAACAAACAAACAAATAAACAAATACCCCCCCCCCCCTTTTCCAAATCAATCAATAAAAAAAAAATCAATTATCCATTCATCAGAGGGGAAAGACTGCCTAACAATTGTTTTCAAAACAATTGCTTTATATTTATTATTATTATTTTTTTTTTTTTTTTCTTCCGCCAAATTTTGTTCTTGCGATAAATGTTTGTTTCGCAATATGTCGCTTAGATTTTTTTCATATTGTATCGTATAGGTTATGCGCTTTTAAATTTCACCCTGCTAAGCCGAACCATTTTCTTTGTAAGAGTTATCTCCCTATTCACTGTTTGTCATGTGTGTGCATCTCCTTCGTAACAAAATAAGAAAGCGACAAAATTCTTTTTACAAATTGTTCGTTACATCCTCAGGAATTTTTGGCTAATTTGGATCGAAGCGATTCGATGAAATTTTATAGGAGTTATGTACCTTTACGGAATAAATTTGTCGGTATGTTTTTTTAACTCATAAACCGTTAACCGTATAACCCTGGAATGTTTTTATTTGAGTCCCCTGGGTCCTAACTTAGAAAATTAGGTCAAGGTCAAAGGTCAAGGTCATATTTTAGATTTTCATATGTCTTTGATTTCCCTATAATTCTTGAATGGTTATAGATACAGAAAATTTAAGCAGTGAAAAATGTTCAGTACTTCAAGGGGCAACTTTGTTACATTATGACTGTATTGGTTTTACCATTATGTAAGGGACATAACCCCCATTGATGGTTTATAAAAAGCCATTATTAGGCAAAACACTTAAACAAAAGGTCCTTGACCCATAGGGTCTTTTGCAATGACATTGTGAAGCAATGACCTTGACAAAGGTCACAAGGTCAAAGGTCAAGGTCATGTACATATGTGATTTGGGGCACGACTTGAAGATTTTTATGTGTGTTTGCCAACCAACCAACCAACCAACCAATCATGATCAATCAATAATGATCAATCAACAAATCATGATCATGATCAATCAACCAATCATGATCATGATAAATCAATCAATCAATCATGTTTCCGTCTCATGTGTTTAATATAGGGTTCAAGATCTCCTTTGTTTCTTTTTCGCTGTTTCAATTGACCCTTTCCAACGTGTTTAACCAACCAACCAACCAACCAATCAATCGATCAATCAATCAATCAATCAATCAATCAATCATGATCAATCAATCATGTTTCCGTCTCGTCTCGTGTGTTTAATATAGGGTCCAAGATCTTCTTTGTTTCTTTTTCGCTGTTTCAATTGGCCCTATCCAACGTGTTTAACCAACCAACCAACCAACCAACCAACCAACCAACCAACCAACCAATCAATCAATCAATCAATCAATCAATCAATCAATCAATCATGATCAATCAATCAAGTTTCCGTCTCGTCTCGTGTGTTTAATATAGGGTCCAAGATCTTCTTTGTTTCTTTTTCGCTGTTTCAATTGGCCCTATCCAACGTGTTTAACCAACCAACCAACCAACCAACCAATCAATCAATCAATCAATCAATCAATCAATCAATCAATCATGATCAATCAATCAAGTTTCCGTCTCGTCTCGTGTGTTTAATATAGGGTCCAAGATCTTCTTTGTTTCTTTTTCGCTGTTTCAATTGGCCCTATCCAACGTGTTTAACCAACCAACCAACCAACCAACCAACCAACCAACCAACCAACCAACCAACCAATCAATCAATCATGTTTCCGTCTCGTGTGTTTAATATAGGGTCCAAGATCTTTTTTGTTTCTTTTTCGCTGTTTGAATTGGCCCTATCCAACGTGTTTTACCAACCAACCAACTAATCAATCAATCAATCAATCAATCATGATCAATCAATCATGATCATGATCAATCAATCATGTTTCATGATCAATCAATCATGTTTCATGAAAAATTGAAATTTAATATTGTTCTTGCGTCACTTCTGAAAAAAAAATCCACATGTACTCTGAAACTACAAATACAATCGACCTCAAAATTTGCAGTCAGCAGGGCATACATGTACTAAAAGTTTGTAAAAAAATTTGGTGCAGATATCTCTCAAAGCTTTTCCTAGAGAAAAAAAATTGCAATGCCGTAAAAATTGCTTGCTAGGTCCGTAAATTTCAGTAAAAGCCTACAATAAAATGTCCGCTCCGAGATTGAAATACTAATCTGTGTTACAAACAGGTGCTGAAAAATGTACATTATCAGAAAATAATCAATAAATGTGTTTTAAAGTTACACCGGATCAAATAAATCCAAATCATGCACTGTTTGTGAACTGTCATCAAAATGTCAATTTCCTACAATGACAAAAGAAATTACATTGTGTGCATTCCGTCTCTATACATGTTGTCTGTTCAAAGTCCCCACCTAAAAAGGAATAAAAAGACTATCTTTTCGTTATTATAAACCCGTGTCACGTGATGTGGCGCGCGCGCTGTACCTAAAATAAAAGAAAAACTTTCCAAACTAAACATGAAACTTCTCCGGTAACATAATAATAAAGACCCCATACCAAAGCAAACAAACAAACAAATAAACAAATACCCCCCCCCCCCCCCTTTTCCAAATCAATCAATAAAAAAAAAATCAATTATCCATTCATCAGAGGGGAAAGACTGCCTAACAATTGTTTTCAAAACAATTGCTTTATATTTATTATTATTATTTTTTTTTTTTTTTTCTTCCGCCAAATTTTGTTCTTGCGATAAATGTTTGTTTCGCAATATGTCGCTTAGATTTTTTTCATATTGTATCGTATAGGTTATGCGCTTTTAAATTTCACCCTGCTAAGCCGAACCATTTTCTTTGTAAGAGTTATCTCCCTATTCACTGTTTGTCATGTGTGTGCATCTCCTTCGTAACAAAATAAGAAAGCGACAAAATTCTTTTTACAAACTGTTCGTTACATCCTCAGGAATTTTTGGCTAATTTGGATCGAAGCGATTCGATGAAATTTTATAGGAGTTATGTACCTTTACGGAATAAATTTGTCGGTATGTTTTTTTAACTCATAAACCGTTAACCGTATAACCCTGGAATGTTTTTATTTGAGTCCCCTGGGTCCTAACTTAGAAAATTAGGTCAAGGTCAAAGGTCAAGGTCATATTTTAGATTTTCATATGTCTTTGATTTCCCTATAATTCTTGAATGGTTATAGATACAGAAAATTTAAGCAGTGAAAAATGTTCAGTACTTCAAGGGGCAACTTTGTTACATTATGACTGTATTGGTTTTACCATTATGTAAGGGACATAACCCCCATTGATGGTTTATAAAAAGCCATTATTAGGCAAAACACTTAAACAAAAGGTCCTTGACCCATAGGGTCTTTTGCAATGACATTGTGAAGCAATGACCTTGACAAAGGTCACAAGGTCAAAGGTCAAGGTCATGTACATATGTGATTTGGGGCACGACTTGAAGATTTTTATGTGTGTTTGCCAACCAACCAACCAACCAACCAATCATGATCAATCAATAATGATCAATCAACAAATCATGATCATGATCAATCAACCAATCATGATCATGATAAATCAATCAATCAATCATGTTTCCGTCTCATGTGTTTAATATAGGGTTCAAGATCTCCTTTGTTTCTTTTTCGCTGTTTCAATTGACCCTTTCCAACGTGTTTAACCAACCAACCAACCAACCAATCAATCGATCAATCAATCAATCAATCAATCAATCAATCATGATCAATCAATCATGTTTCCGTCTCGTCTCGTGTGTTTAATATAGGGTCCAAGATCTTCTTTGTTTCTTTTTCGCTGTTTCAATTGGCCCTATCCAACGTGTTTAACCAACCAACCAACCAACCAACCAACCAACCAACCAACCAACCAATCAATCAATCAATCAATCAATCAATCAATCAATCAATCATGATCAATCAATCAAGTTTCCGTCTCGTCTCGTGTGTTTAATATAGGGTCCAAGATCTTCTTTGTTTCTTTTTCGCTGTTTCAATTGGCCCTATCCAACGTGTTTAACCAACCAACCAACCAACCAACCAATCAATCAATCAATCAATCAATCAATCAATCAATCAATCATGATCAATCAATCAAGTTTCCGTCTCGTCTCGTGTGTTTAATATAGGGTCCAAGATCTTCTTTGTTTCTTTTTCGCTGTTTCAATTGGCCCTATCCAACGTGTTTAACCAACCAACCAACCAACCAACCAACCAACCAACCAACCAACCAACCAATCAATCAATCATGTTTCCGTCTCGTGTGTTTAATATAGGGTCCAAGATCTTTTTTGTTTCTTTTTCGCTGTTTGAATTGGCCCTATCCAACGTGTTTTACCAACCAACCAACTAATCAATCAATCAATCAATCAATCATGATCAATCAATCATGATCATGATCAATCAATCATGTTTCATGATCAATCAATCATGTTTCATGAAAAATTGAAATTTAATATTGTTCTTGCGTCACTTCTGAAAAAAAAATCCACATGTACTCTGAAACTACAAATACAATCGACCTCAAAATTTGCAGTCAGCAGGGCATACATGTACTAAAAGTTTGTAAAAAAATTTGGTGCAGATATCTCTCAAAGCTTTTCCTAGAGAAAAAAAATTGCAATGCCGTAAAAATTGCTTGCTAGGTCCGTAAATTTCAGTAAAAGCCTACAATAAAATGTCCGCTCCGAGATTGAAATACTAATCTGTGTTACAAACAGGTGCTGAAAAATGTACATTATCAGAAAATAATCAATAAATGTGTTTTAAAGTTACACCGGATCAAATAAATCCAAATCATGCACTGTTTGTGAACTGTCATCAAAATGTCAATTTCCTACAATGACAAAAGAAATTACATTGTGTGCATTCCGTCTCTATACATGTTGTCTGTTCAAAGTCCCCACCTAAAAAGGAATAAAAAGACTATCTTTTCGTTATTATAAACCCGTGTCACGTGATGTGGCGCGCGCGCTGTACCTAAAATAAAAGAAAAACTTTCCAAACTAAACATGAAACTTCTCCGGTAACATAATAATAAAGACCCCATACCAAAGCAAACAAACAAACAAATAAACAAATACCCCCCCCCCCCCTTTTCCAAATCAATCAATAAAAAAAAAATCAATTATCCATTCATCAGAGGGGAAAGACTGCCTAACAATTGTTTTCAAAACAATTGCTTTATATTTATTATTATTATTTTTTTTTTTTTTTTCTTCCGCCAAATTTTGTTCTTGCGATAAATGTTTGTTTCGCAATATGTCGCTTAGATTTTTTTCATATTGTATCGTATAGGTTATGCGCTTTTAAATTTCACCCTGCTAAGCCGAACCATTTTCTTTGTAAGAGTTATCTCCCTATTCACTGTTTGTCATGTGTGTGCATCTCCTTCGTAACAAAATAAGAAAGCGACAAAATTCTTTTTACAAATTGTTCGTTACATCCTCAGGAATTTTTGGCTAATTTGGATCGAAGCGATTCGATGAAATTTTATAGGAGTTATGTACCTTTACGGAATAAATTTGTCGGTATGTTTTTTTAACTCATAAACCGTTAACCGTATAACCCTGGAATGTTTTTATTTGAGTCCCCTGGGTCCTAACTTAGAAAATTAGGTCAAGGTCAAAGGTCAAGGTCATATTTTAGATTTTCATATGTCTTTGATTTCCCTATAATTCTTGAATGGTTATAGATACAGAAAATTTAAGCAGTGAAAAATGTTCAGTACTTCAAGGGGCAACTTTGTTACATTATGACTGTATTGGTTTTACCATTATGTAAGGGACATAACCCCCATTGATGGTTTATAAAAAGCCATTATTAGGCAAAACACTTAAACAAAAGGTCCTTGACCCATAGGGTCTTTTGCAATGACATTGTGAAGCAATGACCTTGACAAAGGTCACAAGGTCAAAGGTCAAGGTCATGTACATATGTGATTTGGGGCACGACTTGAAGATTTTTATGTGTGTTTGCCAACCAACCAACCAACCAACCAATCATGATCAATCAATAATGATCAATCAACAAATCATGATCATGATCAATCAACCAATCATGATCATGATAAATCAATCAATCAATCATGTTTCCGTCTCATGTGTTTAATATAGGGTTCAAGATCTCCTTTGTTTCTTTTTCGCTGTTTCAATTGACCCTTTCCAACGTGTTTAACCAACCAACCAACCAACCAATCAATCGATCAATCAATCAATCAATCAATCAATCAATCATGATCAATCAATCATGTTTCCGTCTCGTCTCGTGTGTTTAATATAGGGTCCAAGATCTTCTTTGTTTCTTTTTCGCTGTTTCAATTGGCCCTATCCAACGTGTTTAACCAACCAACCAACCAACCAACCAACCAACCAACCAACCAACCAATCAATCAATCAATCAATCAATCAATCAATCAATCAATCATGATCAATCAATCAAGTTTCCGTCTCGTCTCGTGTGTTTAATATAGGGTCCAAGATCTTCTTTGTTTCTTTTTCGCTGTTTCAATTGGCCCTATCCAACGTGTTTAACCAACCAACCAACCAACCAACCAATCAATCAATCAATCAATCAATCAATCAATCAATCAATCATGATCAATCAATCAAGTTTCCGTCTCGTCTCGTGTGTTTAATATAGGGTCCAAGATCTTCTTTGTTTCTTTTTCGCTGTTTCAATTGGCCCTATCCAACGTGTTTAACCAACCAACCAACCAACCAACCAACCAACCAACCAACCAACCAACCAACCAATCAATCAATCATGTTTCCGTCTCGTGTGTTTAATATAGGGTCCAAGATCTTTTTTGTTTCTTTTTCGCTGTTTGAATTGGCCCTATCCAACGTGTTTTACCAACCAACCAACTAATCAATCAATCAATCAATCAATCATGATCAATCAATCATGATCATGATCAATCAATCATGTTTCATGATCAATCAATCATGTTTCATGAAAAATTGAAATTTAATATTGTTCTTGCGTCACTTCTGAAAAAAAAATCCACATGTACTCTGAAACTACAAATACAATCGACCTCAAAATTTGCAGTCAGCAGGGCATACATGTACTAAAAGTTTGTAAAAAAATTTGGTGCAGATATCTCTCAAAGCTTTTCCTAGAGAAAAAAAATTGCAATGCCGTAAAAATTGCTTGCTAGGTCCGTAAATTTCAGTAAAAGCCTACAATAAAATGTCCGCTCCGAGATTGAAATACTAATCTGTGTTACAAACAGGTGCTGAAAAATGTACATTATCAGAAAATAATCAATAAATGTGTTTTAAAGTTACACCGGATCAAATAAATCCAAATCATGCACTGTTTGTGAACTGTCATCAAAATGTCAATTTCCTACAATGACAAAAGAAATTACATTGTGTGCATTCCGTCTCTATACATGTTGTCTGTTCAAAGTCCCCACCTAAAAAGGAATAAAAAGACTATCTTTTCGTTATTATAAACCCGTGTCACGTGATGTGGCGCGCGCGCTGTACCTAAAATAAAAGAAAAACTTTCCAAACTAAACATGAAACTTCTCCGGTAACATAATAATAAAGACCCCATACCAAAGCAAACAAACAAACAAATAAACAAATACCCCCCCCCCCCCCTTTTCCAAATCAATCAATAAAAAAAAAATCAATTATCCATTCATCAGAGGGGAAAGACTGCCTAACAATTGTTTTCAAAACAATTGCTTTATATTTATTATTATTATTTTTTTTTTTTTTTTCTTCCGCCAAATTTTGTTCTTGCGATAAATGTTTGTTTCGCAATATGTCGCTTAGATTTTTTTCATATTGTATCGTATAGGTTATGCGCTTTTAAATTTCACCCTGCTAAGCCGAACCATTTTCTTTGTAAGAGTTATCTCCCTATTCACTGTTTGTCATGTGTGTGCATCTCCTTCGTAACAAAATAAGAAAGCGACAAAATTCTTTTTACAAATTGTTCGTTACATCCTCAGGAATTTTTGGCTAATTTGGATCGAAGCGATTCGATGAAATTTTATAGGAGTTATGTACCTTTACGGAATAAATTTGTCGGTATGTTTTTTTAACTCATAAACCGTTAACCGTATAACCCTGGAATGTTTTTATTTGAGTCCCCTGGGTCCTAACTTAGAAAATTAGGTCAAGGTCAAAGGTCAAGGTCATATTTTAGATTTTCATATGTCTTTGATTTCCCTATAATTCTTGAATGGTTATAGATACAGAAAATTTAAGCAGTGAAAAATGTTCAGTACTTCAAGGGGCAACTTTGTTACATTATGACTGTATTGGTTTTACCATTATGTAAGGGACATAACCCCCATTGATGGTTTATAAAAAGCCATTATTAGGCAAAACACTTAAACAAAAGGTCCTTGACCCATAGGGTCTTTTGCAATGACATTGTGAAGCAATGACCTTGACAAAGGTCACAAGGTCAAAGGTCAAGGTCATGTACATATGTGATTTGGGGCACGACTTGAAGATTTTTATGTGTGTTTGCCAACCAACCAACCAACCAACCAATCATGATCAATCAATAATGATCAATCAACAAATCATGATCATGATCAATCAACCAATCATGATCATGATAAATCAATCAATCAATCATGTTTCCGTCTCATGTGTTTAATATAGGGTTCAAGATCTCCTTTGTTTCTTTTTCGCTGTTTCAATTGACCCTTTCCAACGTGTTTAACCAACCAACCAACCAACCAATCAATCGATCAATCAATCAATCAATCAATCAATCAATCATGATCAATCAATCATGTTTCCGTCTCGTCTCGTGTGTTTAATATAGGGTCCAAGATCTTCTTTGTTTCTTTTTCGCTGTTTCAATTGGCCCTATCCAACGTGTTTAACCAACCAACCAACCAACCAACCAACCAACCAACCAACCAACCAATCAATCAATCAATCAATCAATCAATCAATCAATCAATCATGATCAATCAATCAAGTTTCCGTCTCGTCTCGTGTGTTTAATATAGGGTCCAAGATCTTCTTTGTTTCTTTTTCGCTGTTTCAATTGGCCCTATCCAACGTGTTTAACCAACCAACCAACCAACCAACCAATCAATCAATCAATCAATCAATCAATCAATCAATCAATCATGATCAATCAATCAAGTTTCCGTCTCGTCTCGTGTGTTTAATATAGGGTCCAAGATCTTCTTTGTTTCTTTTTCGCTGTTTCAATTGGCCCTATCCAACGTGTTTAACCAACCAACCAACCAACCAACCAACCAACCAACCAACCAACCAACCAACCAATCAATCAATCATGTTTCTCGTGTGTTTAATATAGGGTCCAAGATCTTTTTTGTTTCTTTTTCGCTGTTTGAATTGGCCCTATCCAACGTGTTTTACCAACCAACCAACTAATCAATCAATCAATCAATCAATCATGATCAATCAATCATGATCATGATCAATCAATCATGTTTCATGATCAATCAATCATGTTTCATGAAAAATTGAAATTTAATATTGTTCTTGCGTCACTTCTGAAAAAAAAATCCACATGTACTCTGAAACTACAAATACAATCGACCTCAAAATTTGCAGTCAGCAGGGCATACATGTACTAAAAGTTTGTAAAAAAATTTGGTGCAGATATCTCTCAAAGCTTTTCCTAGAGAAAAAAAATTGCAATGCCGTAAAAATTGCTTGCTAGGTCCGTAAATTTCAGTAAAAGCCTACAATAAAATGTCCGCTCCGAGATTGAAATACTAATCTGTGTTACAAACAGGTGCTGAAAAATGTACATTATCAGAAAATAATCAATAAATGTGTTTTAAAGTTACACCGGATCAAATAAATCCAAATCATGCACTGTTTGTGAACTGTCATCAAAATGTCAATTTCCTACAATGACAAAAGAAATTACATTGTGTGCATTCCGTCTCTATACATGTTGTCTGTTCAAAGTCCCCACCTAAAAAGGAATAAAAAGACTATCTTTTCGTTATTATAAACCCGTGTCACGTGATGTGGCGCGCGCGCTGTACCTAAAATAAAAGAAAAACTTTCCAAACTAAACATGAAACTTCTCCGGTAACATAATAATAAAGACCCCATACCAAAGCAAACAAACAAACAAATAAACAAATACCCCCCCCCCCCCCTTTTCCAAATCAATCAATAAAAAAAAAATCAATTATCCATTCATCAGAGGGGAAAGACTGCCTAACAATTGTTTTCAAAACAATTGCTTTATATTTATTATTATTATTTTTTTTTTTTTTTTCTTCCGCCAAATTTTGTTCTTGCGATAAATGTTTGTTTCGCAATATGTCGCTTAGATTTTTTTCATATTGTATCGTATAGGTTATGCGCTTTTAAATTTCACCCTGCTAAGCCGAACCATTTTCTTTGTAAGAGTTATCTCCCTATTCACTGTTTGTCATGTGTGTGCATCTCCTTCGTAACAAAATAAGAAAGCGACAAAATTCTTTTTACAAATTGTTCGTTACATCCTCAGGAATTTTTGGCTAATTTGGATCGAAGCGATTCGATGAAATTTTATAGGAGTTATGTACCTTTACGGAATAAATTTGTCGGTATGTTTTTTTAACTCATAAACCGTTAACCGTATAACCCTGGAATGTTTTTATTTGAGTCCCCTGGGTCCTAACTTAGAAAATTAGGTCAAGGTCAAAGGTCAAGGTCATATTTTAGATTTTCATATGTCTTTGATTTCCCTATAATTCTTGAATGGTTATAGATACAGAAAATTTAAGCAGTGAAAAATGTTCAGTACTTCAAGGGGCAACTTTGTTACATTATGACTGTATTGGTTTTACCATTATGTAAGGGACATAACCCCCATTGATGGTTTATAAAAAGCCATTATTAGGCAAAACACTTAAACAAAAGGTCCTTGACCCATAGGGTCTTTTGCAATGACATTGTGAAGCAATGACCTTGACAAAGGTCACAAGGTCAAAGGTCAAGGTCATGTACATATGTGATTTGGGGCACGACTTGAAGATTTTTATGTGTGTTTGCCAACCAACCAACCAACCAACCAATCATGATCAATCAATAATGATCAATCAACAAATCATGATCATGATCAATCAACCAATCATGATCATGATAAATCAATCAATCAATCATGTTTCCGTCTCATGTGTTTAATATAGGGTTCAAGATCTCCTTTGTTTCTTTTTCGCTGTTTCAATTGACCCTTTCCAACGTGTTTAACCAACCAACCAACCAACCAATCAATCGATCAATCAATCAATCAATCAATCAATCAATCATGATCAATCAATCATGTTTCCGTCTCGTCTCGTGTGTTTAATATAGGGTCCAAGATCTTCTTTGTTTCTTTTTCGCTGTTTCAATTGGCCCTATCCAACGTGTTTAACCAACCAACCAACCAACCAACCAACCAACCAACCAACCAACCAATCAATCAATCAATCAATCAATCAATCAATCAATCAATCATGATCAATCAATCAAGTTTCCGTCTCGTCTCGTGTGTTTAATATAGGGTCCAAGATCTTCTTTGTTTCTTTTTCGCTGTTTCAATTGGCCCTATCCAACGTGTTTAACCAACCAACCAACCAACCAACCAATCAATCAATCAATCAATCAATCAATCAATCAATCAATCATGATCAATCAATCAAGTTTCCGTCTCGTCTCGTGTGTTTAATATAGGGTCCAAGATCTTCTTTGTTTCTTTTTCGCTGTTTCAATTGGCCCTATCCAACGTGTTTAACCAACCAACCAACCAACCAACCAACCAACCAACCAACCAACCAACCAATCAATCAATCATGTTTCCGTCTCGTGTGTTTAATATAGGGTCCAAGATCTTTTTTGTTTCTTTTTCGCTGTTTGAATTGGCCCTATCCAACGTGTTTTACCAACCAACCAACTAATCAATCAATCAATCAATCAATCATGATCAATCAATCATGATCATGATCAATCAATCATGTTTCATGATCAATCAATCATGTTTCATGAAAAATTGAAATTTAATATTGTTCTTGCGTCACTTCTGAAAAAAAAATCCACATGTACTCTGAAACTACAAATACAATCGACCTCAAAATTTGCAGTCAGCAGGGCATACATGTACTAAAAGTTTGTAAAAAAATTTGGTGCAGATATCTCTCAAAGCTTTTCCTAGAGAAAAAAAATTGCAATGCCGTAAAAATTGCTTGCTAGGTCCGTAAATTTCAGTAAAAGCCTACAATAAAATGTCCGCTCCGAGATTGAAATACTAATCTGTGTTACAAACAGGTGCTGAAAAATGTACATTATCAGAAAATAATCAATAAATGTGTTTTAAAGTTACACCGGATCAAATAAATCCAAATCATGCACTGTTTGTGAACTGTCATCAAAATGTCAATTTCCTACAATGACAAAAGAAATTACATTGTGTGCATTCCGTCTCTATACATGTTGTCTGTTCAAAGTCCCCACCTAAAAAGGAATAAAAAGACTATCTTTTCGTTATTATAAACCCGTGTCACGTGATGTGGCGCGCGCGCTGTACCTAAAATAAAAGAAAAACTTTCCAAACTAAACATGAAACTTCTCCGGTAACATAATAATAAAGACCCCATACCAAAGCAAACAAACAAACAAATAAACAAATACCCCCCCCCCCCCCTTTTCCAAATCAATCAATAAAAAAAAAATCAATTATCCATTCATCAGAGGGGAAAGACTGCCTAACAATTGTTTTCAAAACAATTGCTTTATATTTATTATTATTATTTTTTTTTTTTTTTTCTTCCGCCAAATTTTGTTCTTGCGATAAATGTTTGTTTCGCAATATGTCGCTTAGATTTTTTTCATATTGTATCGTATAGGTTATGCGCTTTTATTTGTAAGAGTTATCTCCCTATTCACTGTTTGTCATGTGTGTGCATCTCCTTCGTAACAAAATAAGAAAGCGACAAAATTCTTTTTACAAATTGTTCGTTACATCCTCAGGAATTTTTGGCTAATTTGGATCGAAGCGATTCGATGAAATTTTATAGGAGTTATGTACCTTTACGGAATAAATTTGTCGGTATGTTTTTTTAACTCATAAACCGTTAACCGTATAACCCTGGAATGTTTTTATTTGAGTCCCCTGGGTCCTAACTTAGAAAATTAGGTCAAGGTCAAAGGTCAAGGTCATATTTTAGATTTTCATATGTCTTTGATTTCCCTATAATTCTTGAATGGTTATAGATACAGAAAATTTAAGCAGTGAAAAATGTTCAGTACTTCAAGGGGCAACTTTGTTACATTATGACTGTATTGGTTTTACCATTATGTAAGGGACATAACCCCCATTGATGGTTTATAAAAAGCCATTATTAGGCAAAACACTTAAACAAAAGGTCCTTGACCCATAGGGTCTTTTGCAATGACATTGTGAAGCAATGACCTTGACAAAGGTCACAAGGTCAAAGGTCAAGGTCATGTACATATGTGATTTGGGGCACGACTTGAAGATTTTTATGTGTGTTTGCCAACCAACCAACCAACCAACCAATCATGATCAATCAATAATGATCAATCAACAAATCATGATCATGATCAATCAACCAATCATGATCATGATAAATCAATCAATCAATCATGTTTCCGTCTCATGTGTTTAATATAGGGTTCAAGATCTCCTTTGTTTCTTTTTCGCTGTTTCAATTGACCCTTTCCAACGTGTTTAACCAACCAACCAACCAACCAATCAATCGATCAATCAATCAATCAATCAATCAATCAATCATGATCAATCAATCATGTTTCCGTCTCGTCTCGTGTGTTTAATATAGGGTCCAAGATCTTCTTTGTTTCTTTTTCGCTGTTTCAATTGGCCCTATCCAACGTGTTTAACCAACCAACCAACCAACCAACCAACCAACCAACCAACCAACCAATCAATCAATCAATCAATCAATCAATCAATCAATCAATCATGATCAATCAATCAAGTTTCCGTCTCGTCTCGTGTGTTTAATATAGGGTCCTCTCGTCTCGTGTGTTTAATATAGGGTCCAAGATCTTCTTTGTTTCTTTTTCGCTGTTTCAATTGGCCCTATCCAACGTGTTTAACCAACCAACCAACCAACCAACCAATCAATCAATCAATCAATCAATCAATCAATCAATCAATCATGATCAATCAATCAAGTTTCCGTCTCGTCTCGTGTGTTTAATATAGGGTCCAAGATCTTCTTTGTTTCTTTTTCGCTGTTTCAATTGGCCCTATCCAACGTGTTTAACCAACCAACCAACCAACCAACCAACCAACCAACCAACCAACCAACCAATCAATCAATCATGTTTCCGTCTCGTGTGTTTAATATAGGGTCCAAGATCTTTTTTGTTTCTTTTTCGCTGTTTGAATTGGCCCTATCCAACGTGTTTTACCAACCAACCAACTAATCAATCAATCAATCAATCAATCATGATCAATCAATCATGATCATGATCAATCAATCATGTTTCATGATCAATCAATCATGTTTCATGAAAAATTGAAATTTAATATTGTTCTTGCGTCACTTCTGAAAAAAAAATCCACATGTACTCTGAAACTACAAATACAATCGACCTCAAAATTTGCAGTCAGCAGGGCATACATGTACTAAAAGTTTGTAAAAAAATTTGGTGCAGATATCTCTCAAAGCTTTTCCTAGAGAAAAAAAATTGCAATGCCGTAAAAATTGCTTGCTAGGTCCGTAAATTTCAGTAAAAGCCTACAATAAAATGTCCGCTCCGAGATTGAAATACTAATCTGTGTTACAAACAGGTGCTGAAAAATGTACATTATCAGAAAATAATCAATAAATGTGTTTTAAAGTTACACCGGATCAAATAAATCCAAATCATGCACTGTTTGTGAACTGTCATCAAAATGTCAATTTCCTACAATGACAAAAGAAATTACATTGTGTGCATTCCGTCTCTATACATGTTGTCTGTTCAAAGTCCCCACCTAAAAAGGAATAAAAAGACTATCTTTTCGTTATTATAAACCCGTGTCACGTGATGTGGCGCGCGCGCTGTACCTAAAATAAAAGAAAAACTTTCCAAACTAAACATGAAACTTCTCCGGTAACATAATAATAAAGACCCCATACCAAAGCAAACAAACAAACAAATAAACAAATACCCCCCCCCCCCCCTTTTCCAAATCAATCAATAAAAAAAAAATCAATTATCCATTCATCAGAGGGGAAAGACTGCCTAACAATTGTTTTCAAAACAATTGCTTTATATTTATTATTATTATTTTTTTTTTTTTTTTCTTCCGCCAAATTTTGTTCTTGCGATAAATGTTTGTTTCGCAATATGTCGCTTAGATTTTTTTCATATTGTATCGTATAGGTTATGCGCTTTTAAATTTCACCCTGCTAAGCCGAACCATTTTCTTTGTAAGAGTTATCTCCCTATTCACTGTTTGTCATGTGTGTGCATCTCCTTCGTAACAAAATAAGAAAGCGACAAAATTCTTTTTACAAATTGTTCGTTACATCCTCAGGAATTTTTGGCTAATTTGGATCGAAGCGATTCGATGAAATTTTATAGGAGTTATGTACCTTTACGGAATAAATTTGTCGGTATGTTTTTTTAACTCATAAACCGTTAACCGTATAACCCTGGAATGTTTTTATTTGAGTCCCCTGGGTCCTAACTTAGAAAATTAGGTCAAGGTCAAAGGTCAAGGTCATATTTTAGATTTTCATATGTCTTTGATTTCCCTATAATTCTTGAATGGTTATAGATACAGAAAATTTAAGCAGTGAAAAATGTTCAGTACTTCAAGGGGCAACTTTGTTACATTATGACTGTATTGGTTTTACCATTATGTAAGGGACATAACCCCCATTGATGGTTTATAAAAAGCCATTATTAGGCAAAACACTTAAACAAAAGGTCCTTGACCCATAGGGTCTTTTGCAATGACATTGTGAAGCAATGACCTTGACAAAGGTCACAAGGTCAAAGGTCAAGGTCATGTACATATGTGATTTGGGGCACGACTTGAAGATTTTTATGTGTGTTTGCCAACCAACCAACCAACCAACCAATCATGATCAATCAATAATGATCAATCAACAAATCATGATCATGATCAATCAACCAATCATGATCATGATAAATCAATCAATCAATCATGTTTCCGTCTCATGTGTTTAATATAGGGTTCAAGATCTCCTTTGTTTCTTTTTCGCTGTTTCAATTGACCCTTTCCAACGTGTTTAACCAACCAACCAACCAACCAATCAATCGATCAATCAATCAATCAATCAATCAATCAATCATGATCAATCAATCATGTTTCCGTCTCGTCTCGTGTGTTTAATATAGGGTCCAAGATCTTCTTTGTTTCTTTTTCGCTGTTTCAATTGGCCCTATCCAACGTGTTTAACCAACCAACCAACCAACCAACCAACCAACCAACCAACCAATCAATCAATCAATCAATCAATCAATCAATCAATCAATCATGATCAATCAATCAAGTTTCCGTCTCGTCTCGTGTGTTTAATATAGGGTCCAAGATCTTCTTTGTTTCTTTTTCGCTGTTTCAATTGGCCCTATCCAACGTGTTTAACCAACCAACCAACCAACCAACCAATCAATCAATCAATCAATCAATCAATCAATCAATCAATCATGATCAATCAATCAAGTTTCCGTCTCGTCTCGTGTGTTTAATATAGGGTCCAAGATCTTCTTTGTTTCTTTTTCGCTGTTTCAATTGGCCCTATCCAACGTGTTTAACCAACCAACCAACCAACCAACCAACCAACCAACCAACCAACCAACCAATCAATCAATCATGTTTCCGTCTCGTGTGTTTAATATAGGGTCCAAGATCTTTTTTGTTTCTTTTTCGCTGTTTGAATTGGCCCTATCCAACGTGTTTTACCAACCAACCAACTAATCAATCAATCAATCAATCAATCATGATCAATCAATCATGATCATGATCAATCAATCATGTTTCATGATCAATCAATCATGTTTCATGAAAAATTGAAATTTAATATTGTTCTTGCGTCACTTCTGAAAAAAAAATCCACATGTACTCTGAAACTACAAATACAATCGACCTCAAAATTTGCAGTCAGCAGGGCATACATGTACTAAAAGTTTGTAAAAAAATTTGGTGCAGATATCTCTCAAAGCTTTTCCTAGAGAAAAAAAATTGCAATGCCGTAAAAATTGCTTGCTAGGTCCGTAAATTTCAGTAAAAGCCTACAATAAAATGTCCGCTCCGAGATTGAAATACTAATCTGTGTTACAAACAGGTGCTGAAAAATGTACATTATCAGAAAATAATCAATAAATGTGTTTTAAAGTTACACCGGATCAAATAAATCCAAATCATGCACTGTTTGTGAACTGTCATCAAAATGTCAATTTCCTACAATGACAAAAGAAATTACATTGTGTGCATTCCGTCTCTATACATGTTGTCTGTTCAAAGTCCCCACCTAAAAAGGAATAAAAAGACTATCTTTTCGTTATTATAAACCCGTGTCACGTGATGTGGCGCGCGCGCTGTACCTAAAATAAAAGAAAAACTTTCCAAACTAAACATGAAACTTCTCCGGTAACATAATAATAAAGACCCCATACCAAAGCAAACAAACAAACAAATAAACAAATACCCCCCCCCCCCCTTTTCCAAATCAATCAATAAAAAAAAAATCAATTATCCATTCATCAGAGGGGAAAGACTGCCTAACAATTGTTTTCAAAACAATTGCTTTATATTTATTATTATTATTTTTTTTTTTTTTTTCTTCCGCCAAATTTTGTTCTTGCGATAAATGTTTGTTTCGCAATATGTCGCTTAGATTTTTTTCATATTGTATCGTATAGGTTATGCGCTTTTAAATTTCACCCTGCTAAGCCGAACCATTTTCTTTGTAAGAGTTATCTCCCTATTCACTGTTTGTCATCATGTGTGTGCATCTCCTTCGTAACAAAATAAGAAAGCGACAAAATTCTTTTTACAAATTGTTCGTTACATCCTCAGGAATTTTTGGCTAATTTGGATCGAAGCGATTCGATGAAATTTTATAGGAGTTATGTACCTTTACGGAATAAATTTGTCGGTATGTTTTTTTAACTCATAAACCGTTAACCGTATAACCCTGGAATGTTTTTATTTGAGTCCCCTGGGTCCTAACTTAGAAAATTAGGTCAAGGTCAAAGGTCAAGGTCATATTTTAGATTTTCATATGTCTTTGATTTCCCTATAATTCTTGAATGGTTATAGATACAGAAAATTTAAGCAGTGAAAAATGTTCAGTACTTCAAGGGGCAACTTTGTTACATTATGACTGTATTGGTTTTACCATTATGTAAGGGACATAACCCCCATTGATGGTTTATAAAAAGCCATTATTAGGCAAAACACTTAAACAAAAGGTCCTTGACCCATAGGGTCTTTTGCAATGACATTGTGAAGCAATGACCTTGACAAAGGTCACAAGGTCAAAGGTCAAGGTCATGTACATATGTGATTTGGGGCACGACTTGAAGATTTTTATGTGTGTTTGCCAACCAACCAACCAACCAACCAATCATGATCAATCAATAATGATCAATCAACAAATCATGATCATGATCAATCAACCAATCATGATCATGATAAATCAATCAATCAATCATGTTTCCGTCTCATGTGTTTAATATAGGGTTCAAGATCTCCTTTGTTTCTTTTTCGCTGTTTCAATTGACCCTTTCCAACGTGTTTAACCAACCAACCAACCAACCAATCAATCGATCAATCAATCAATCAATCAATCAATCAATCATGATCAATCAATCATGTTTCCGTCTCGTCTCGTGTGTTTAATATAGGGTCCAAGATCTTCTTTGTTTCTTTTTCGCTGTTTCAATTGGCCCTATCCAACGTGTTTAACCAACCAACCAACCAACCAACCAACCAACCAACCAACCAATCAATCAATCAATCAATCAATCAATCAATCAATCAATCATGATCAATCAATCAAGTTTCCGTCTCGTCTCGTGTGTTTAATATAGGGTCCAAGATCTTCTTTGTTTCTTTTTCGCTGTTTCAATTGGCCCTATCCAACGTGTTTAACCAACCAACCAACCAACCAACCAATCAATCAATCAATCAATCAATCAATCAATCAATCAATCATGATCAATCAATCAAGTTTCCGTCTCGTCTCGTGTGTTTAATATAGGGTCCAAGATCTTCTTTGTTTCTTTTTCGCTGTTTCAATTGGCCCTATCCAACGTGTTTAACCAACCAACCAACCAACCAACCAACCAACCAACCAACCAACCAATCAATCAATCATGTTTCCGTCTCGTGTGTTTAATATAGGGTCCAAGATCTTTTTTGTTTCTTTTTCGCTGTTTGAATTGGCCCTATCCAACGTGTTTTACCAACCAACCAACTAATCAATCAATCAATCAATCAATCATGATCAATCAATCATGATCATGATCAATCAATCATGTTTCATGATCAATCAATCATGTTTCATGAAAAATTGAAATTTAATATTGTTCTTGCGTCACTTCTGAAAAAAAAATCCACATGTACTCTGAAACTACAAATACAATCGACCTCAAAATTTGCAGTCAGCAGGGCATACATGTACTAAAAGTTTGTAAAAAAATTTGGTGCAGATATCTCTCAAAGCTTTTCCTAGAGAAAAAAAATTGCAATGCCGTAAAAATTGCTTGCTAGGTCCGTAAATTTCAGTAAAAGCCTACAATAAAATGTCCGCTCCGAGATTGAAATACTAATCTGTGTTACAAACAGGTGCTGAAAAATGTACATTATCAGAAAATAATCAATAAATGTGTTTTAAAGTTACACCGGATCAAATAAATCCAAATCATGCACTGTTTGTGAACTGTCATCAAAATGTCAATTTCCTACAATGACAAAAGAAATTACATTGTGTGCATTCCGTCTCTATACATGTTGTCTGTTCAAAGTCCCCACCTAAAAAGGAATAAAAAGACTATCTTTTCGTTATTATAAACCCGTGTCACGTGATGTGGCGCGCGCGCTGTACCTAAAATAAAAGAAAAACTTTCCAAACTAAACATGAAACTTCTCCGGTAACATAATAATAAAGACCCCATACCAAAGCAAACAAACAAACAAATAAACAAATACCCCCCCCCCCCCTTTTCCAAATCAATCAATAAAAAAAAAATCAATTATCCATTCATCAGAGGGGAAAGACTGCCTAACAATTGTTTTCAAAACAATTGCTTTATATTTATTAAGTCTTTCCACTTTTCTGTGGAAAGACTTATTGTATTTCTTCTGATTATTATTATTTTTTTTATTTTTTTCTTCCGCCAAATTTTGTTCTTGCGCAAAATGTTTGTTTCGCAATATGTCGCTTAGATTTTTCTCATATGGTATCGTATAGTTTATGCGCTTTTAAATTTCACCCTGCTTAGACGAACCATTTCCTATGTAAGAGTTATCTCCCTTTTCACTGTTTATCCTCTGTGTGCATCTCCTTCGTAACAAAACAAGATAGCGACAAAATTCTTTCAACAAATTGTTCGTTACATCCTCAGTAATTTTTGGCGTATTTGGATCGAAGCGATTCGATGAAATTTTATAGGAGTTATCTACCTTTACAAAATAAATTTGTCGGTTTGTTTATTTAACTCATAAACAGTTAACCGTATAACCCTGGAATGTTTTTATTTGAGTCCCCTACGTCCTAACTTAGAAAATGAGGTCAAGGTCAAAGGTCAAGGTCAAGTACTCAATTGTGACTTTTGCTAGTTTTTGCATTTTTTCTGACACTTTGAAAGATACATATTAAAGAACAAGTGCAAAATGTCAGCTTTATTGTAATGAAGATATGCTACATTTAGTCTTATACAATTAAATGGCACCTTAAAGGAGTTGTTGCCCCTGAAATGTCTTGATATGAGGTTATTTGATTATAACTTCAATAAGGTTCATTATAAAGACATTTGACCTCATACAAAAGGTTAAGTGACAAATGACCTTGAAAAATGGCTACCGGAAGTGACCTTAAGAAAACCGGAAGTAGCTTTTTTTGCAATTTTTTCACCTAAAAGTACCCAGAATCCATATATTTTGTCATATAGATACATAAAACAGATTACTGAAGACTAAAAATGACTTCCAACAAACCGGAAGTGGCCAATTATCTCCCATTCTACATACAAAAGTATATAGAAACTATATATTTTTGGAATCAGTGTGAAAGAAGCTATCATATGAGACCGGATGTGACATTCATTTTACCGGAAGTAGCATATTATCTCCCTTATATCACTCAAAAAGATAATCAAACCATCATTTATCGCATCAGTATGAAAAACTATCTTCTTATGAAAATTTCTTTGGTGTGGAAAGACTTTCAATTGTTCTCTGAACAATTGGTTTTTAATTATTATTATTTTTTTTTTTTTTTTCTTCCGCCAAATTTTGTTCTTGCGATAAATGTTTGTTTCGCAATATGTCGCTTAGATTTTTTTCATATTGTATCGTATAGGTTATGCGCTTTTAAATTTCACCCTGCTAAGCCGAACCATTTTCTTTGTAAGAGTTATCTCCCTATTCACTGTTTGTCATGTGTGTGCATCTCCTTCGTAACAAAATAAGAAAGCGACAAAATTCTTTTTACAAACTGTTCGTTACATCCTCAGGAATTTTTGGCTAATTTGGATCGAAGCGATTCGATGAAATTTTATAGGAGTTATGTACCTTTACGGAATAAATTTGTCGGTATGTTTTTTTAACTCATAAACCGTTAACCGTATAACCCTGGAATGTTTTTATTTGAGTCCCCTGGGTCCTAACTTAGAAAATTAGGTCAAGGTCAAAGGTCAAGGTCATATTTTAGATTTTCATATGTCTTTGATTTCCCTATAATTCTTGAATGGTTATAGATACAGAAAATTTAAGCAGTGAAAAATGTTCAGTACTTCAAGGGGCAACTTTGTTACATTATGACTGTATTGGTTTTACCATTATGTAAGGGACATAACCCCCATTGATGGTTTATAAAAAGCCATTATTAGGCAAAACACTTAAACAAAAGGTCCTTGACCCATAGGGTCTTTTGCAATGACATTGTGAAGCAATGACCTTGACAAAGGTCACAAGGTCAAAGGTCAAGGTCATGTACATATGTGATTTGGGGCACGACTTGAAGATTTTTATGTGTGTTTGCCAACCAACCAACCAACCAACCAATCATGATCAATCAATAATGATCAATCAACAAATCATGATCATGATCAATCAACCAATCATGATCATGATAAATCAATCAATCAATCATGTTTCCGTCTCATGTGTTTAATATAGGGTTCAAGATCTCCTTTGTTTCTTTTTCGCTGTTTCAATTGACCCTTTCCAACGTGTTTAACCAACCAACCAACCAACCAATCAATCGATCAATCAATCAATCAATCAATCAATCAATCATGATCAATCAATCATGTTTCCGTCTCGTCTCGTGTGTTTAATATAGGGTCCAAGATCTTCTTTGTTTCTTTTTCGCTGTTTCAATTGGCCCTATCCAACGTGTTTAACCAACCAACCAACCAACCAACCAACCAACCAACCAACCAACCAATCAATCAATCAATCAATCAATCAATCAATCAATCAATCATGATCAATCAATCAAGTTTCCGTCTCGTCTCGTGTGTTTAATATAGGGTCCAAGATCTTCTTTGTTTCTTTTTCGCTGTTTCAATTGGCCCTATCCAACGTGTTTAACCAACCAACCAACCAACCAACCAATCAATCAATCAATCAATCAATCAATCAATCAATCAATCATGATCAATCAATCAAGTTTCCGTCTCGTCTCGTGTGTTTAATATAGGGTCCAAGATCTTCTTTGTTTCTTTTTCGCTGTTTCAATTGGCCCTATCCAACGTGTTTAACCAACCAACCAACCAACCAACCAACCAACCAACCAACCAACCAACCAATCAATCAATCATGTTTCCGTCTCGTGTGTTTAATATAGGGTCCAAGATCTTTTTTGTTTCTTTTTCGCTGTTTGAATTGGCCCTATCCAACGTGTTTTACCAACCAACCAACTAATCAATCAATCAATCAATCAATCATGATCAATCAATCATGATCATGATCAATCAATCATGTTTCATGATCAATCAATCATGTTTCATGAAAAATTGAAATTTAATATTGTTCTTGCGTCACTTCTGAAAAAAAAATCCACATGTACTCTGAAACTACAAATACAATCGACCTCAAAATTTGCAGTCAGCAGGGCATACATGTACTAAAAGTTTGTAAAAAAATTTGGTGCAGATATCTCTCAAAGCTTTTCCTAGAGAAAAAAAATTGCAATGCCGTAAAAATTGCTTGCTAGGTCCGTAAATTTCAGTAAAAGCCTACAATAAAATGTCCGCTCCGAGATTGAAATACTAATCTGTGTTACAAACAGGTGCTGAAAAATGTACATTATCAGAAAATAATCAATAAATGTGTTTTAAAGTTACACCGGATCAAATAAATCCAAATCATGCACTGTTTGTGAACTGTCATCAAAATGTCAATTTCCTACAATGACAAAAGAAATTACATTGTGTGCATTCCGTCTCTATACATGTTGTCTGTTCAAAGTCCCCACCTAAAAAGGAATAAAAAGACTATCTTTTCGTTATTATAAACCCGTGTCACGTGATGTGGCGCGCGCGCTGTACCTAAAATAAAAGAAAAACTTTCCAAACTAAACATGAAACTTCTCCGGTAACATAATAATAAAGACCCCATACCAAAGCAAACAAACAAACAAATAAACAAATACCCCCCCCCCCCTTTTCCAAATCAATCAATAAAAAAAAAATCAATTATCCATTCATCAGAGGGGAAAGACTGCCTAACAATTGTTTTCAAAACAATTGCTTTATATTTATTATTATTATTTTTTTTTTTTTTTTCTTCCGCCAAATTTTGTTCTTGCGATAAATGTTTGTTTCGCAATATGTCGCTTAGATTTTTTTCATATTGTATCGTATAGGTTATGCGCTTTTAAATTTCACCCTGCTAAGCCGAACCATTTTCTTTGTAAGAGTTATCTCCCTATTCACTGTTTGTCATGTGTGTGCATCTCCTTCGTAACAAAATAAGAAAGCGACAAAATTCTTTTTACAAATTGTTCGTTACATCCTCAGGAATTTTTGGCTAATTTGGATCGAAGCGATTCGATGAAATTTTATAGGAGTTATGTACCTTTACGGAATAAATTTGTCGGTATGTTTTTTTAACTCATAAACCGTTAACCGTATAACCCTGGAATGTTTTTATTTGAGTCCCCTGGGTCCTAACTTAGAAAATTAGGTCAAGGTCAAAGGTCAAGGTCATATTTTAGATTTTCATATGTCTTTGATTTCCCTATAATTCTTGAATGGTTATAGATACAGAAAATTTAAGCAGTGAAAAATGTTCAGTACTTCAAGGGGCAACTTTGTTACATTATGACTGTATTGGTTTTACCATTATGTAAGGGACATAACCCCCATTGATGGTTTATAAAAAGCCATTATTAGGCAAAACACTTAAACAAAAGGTCCTTGACCCATAGGGTCTTTTGCAATGACATTGTGAAGCAATGACCTTGACAAAGGTCACAAGGTCAAAGGTCAAGGTCATGTACATATGTGATTTGGGGCACGACTTGAAGATTTTTATGTGTGTTTGCCAACCAACCAACCAACCAACCAATCATGATCAATCAATAATGATCAATCAACAAATCATGATCATGATCAATCAACCAATCATGATCATGATAAATCAATCAATCAATCATGTTTCCGTCTCATGTGTTTAATATAGGGTTCAAGATCTCCTTTGTTTCTTTTTCGCTGTTTCAATTGACCCTTTCCAACGTGTTTAACCAACCAACCAACCAACCAATCAATCGATCAATCAATCAATCAATCAATCAATCAATCATGATCAATCAATCATGTTTCCGTCTCGTCTCGTGTGTTTAATATAGGGTCCAAGATCTTCTTTGTTTCTTTTTCGCTGTTTCAATTGGCCCTATCCAACGTGTTTAACCAACCAACCAACCAACCAACCAACCAACCAACCAACCAATCAATCAATCAATCAATCAATCAATCAATCAATCAATCATGATCAATCAATCAAGTTTCCGTCTCGTCTCGTGTGTTTAATATAGGGTCCAAGATCTTCTTTGTTTCTTTTTCGCTGTTTCAATTGGCCCTATCCAACGTGTTTAACCAACCAACCAACCAACCAACCAATCAATCAATCAATCAATCAATCAATCAATCAATCAATCATGATCAATCAATCAAGTTTCCGTCTCGTCTCGTGTGTTTAATATAGGGTCCAAGATCTTCTTTGTTTCTTTTTCGCTGTTTCAATTGGCCCTATCCAACGTGTTTAACCAACCAACCAACCAACCAACCAACCAACCAACCAACCAACCAACCAATCAATCAATCATGTTTCCGTCTCGTGTGTTTAATATAGGGTCCAAGATCTTTTTTGTTTCTTTTTCGCTGTTTGAATTGGCCCTATCCAACGTGTTTTACCAACCAACCAACTAATCAATCAATCAATCAATCAATCATGATCAATCAATCATGATCATGATCAATCAATCATGTTTCATGATCAATCAATCATGTTTCATGAAAAATTGAAATTTAATATTGTTCTTGCGTCACTTCTGAAAAAAAAATCCACATGTACTCTGAAACTACAAATACAATCGACCTCAAAATTTGCAGTCAGCAGGGCATACATGTACTAAAAGTTTGTAAAAAAATTTGGTGCAGATATCTCTCAAAGCTTTTCCTAGAGAAAAAAAATTGCAATGCCGTAAAAATTGCTTGCTAGGTCCGTAAATTTCAGTAAAAGCCTACAATAAAATGTCCGCTCCGAGATTGAAATACTAATCTGTGTTACAAACAGGTGCTGAAAAATGTACATTATCAGAAAATAATCAATAAATGTGTTTTAAAGTTACACCGGATCAAATAAATCCAAATCATGCACTGTTTGTGAACTGTCATCAAAATGTCAATTTCCTACAATGACAAAAGAAATTACATTGTGTGCATTCCGTCTCTATACATGTTGTCTGTTCAAAGTCCCCACCTAAAAAGGAATAAAAAGACTATCTTTTCGTTATTATAAACCCGTGTCACGTGATGTGGCGCGCGCGCTGTACCTAAAATAAAAGAAAAACTTTCCAAACTAAACATGAAACTTCTCCGGTAACATAATAATAAAGACCCCATACCAAAGCAAACAAACAAACAAATAAACAAATACCCCCCCCCCCCCCTTTTCCAAATCAATCAATAAAAAAAAAATCAATTATCCATTCATCAGAGGGGAAAGACTGCCTAACAATTGTTTTCAAAACAATTGCTTTATATTTATTATTATTATTTTTTTTTTTTTTTTCTTCCGCCAAATTTTGTTCTTGCGATAAATGTTTGTTTCGCAATATGTCGCTTAGATTTTTTTCATATTGTATCGTATAGGTTATGCGCTTTTAAATTTCACCCTGCTAAGCCGAACCATTTTCTTTGTAAGAGTTATCTCCCTATTCACTGTTTGTCATGTGTGTGCATCTCCTTCGTAACAAAATAAGAAAGCGACAAAATTCTTTTTACAAATTGTTCGTTACATCCTCAGGAATTTTTGGCTAATTTGGATCGAAGCGATTCGATGAAATTTTATAGGAGTTATGTACCTTTACGGAATAAATTTGTCGGTATGTTTTTTTAACTCATAAACCGTTAACCGTATAACCCTGGAATGTTTTTATTTGAGTCCCCTGGGTCCTAACTTAGAAAATTAGGTCAAGGTCAAAGGTCAAGGTCATATTTTAGATTTTCATATGTCTTTGATTTCCCTATAATTCTTGAATGGTTATAGATACAGAAAATTTAAGCAGTGAAAAATGTTCAGTACTTCAAGGGGCAACTTTGTTACATTATGACTGTATTGGTTTTACCATTATGTAAGGGACATAACCCCCATTGATGGTTTATAAAAAGCCATTATTAGGCAAAACACTTAAACAAAAGGTCCTTGACCCATAGGGTCTTTTGCAATGACATTGTGAAGCAATGACCTTGACAAAGGTCACAAGGTCAAAGGTCAAGGTCATGTACATATGTGATTTGGGGCACGACTTGAAGATTTTTATGTGTGTTTGCCAACCAACCAACCAACCAACCAATCATGATCAATCAATAATGATCAATCAACAAATCATGATCATGATCAATCAACCAATCATGATCATGATAAATCAATCAATCAATCATGTTTCCGTCTCATGTGTTTAATATAGGGTTCAAGATCTCCTTTGTTTCTTTTTCGCTGTTTCAATTGACCCTTTCCAACGTGTTTAACCAACCAACCAACCAACCAATCAATCGATCAATCAATCAATCAATCAATCAATCAATCATGATCAATCAATCATGTTTCCGTCTCGTCTCGTGTGTTTAATATAGGGTCCAAGATCTTCTTTGTTTCTTTTTCGCTGTTTCAATTGGCCCTATCCAACGTGTTTAACCAACCAACCAACCAACCAACCAACCAACCAACCAACCAATCAATCAATCAATCAATCAATCAATCAATCAATCAATCATGATCAATCAATCAAGTTTCCGTCTCGTCTCGTGTGTTTAATATAGGGTCCAAGATCTTCTTTGTTTCTTTTTCGCTGTTTCAATTGGCCCTATCCAACGTGTTTAACCAACCAACCAACCAACCAACCAATCAATCAATCAATCAATCAATCAATCAATCAATCAATCATGATCAATCAATCAAGTTTCCGTCTCGTCTCGTGTGTTTAATATAGGGTCCAAGATCTTCTTTGTTTCTTTTTCGCTGTTTCAATTGGCCCTATCCAACGTGTTTAACCAACCAACCAACCAACCAACCAACCAACCAACCAACCAACCAACCAATCAATCAATCATGTTTCCGTCTCGTGTGTTTAATATAGGGTCCAAGATCTTTTTTGTTTCTTTTTCGCTGTTTGAATTGGCCCTATCCAACGTGTTTTACCAACCAACCAACTAATCAATCAATCAATCAATCAATCATGATCAATCAATCATGATCATGATCAATCAATCATGTTTCATGATCAATCAATCATGTTTCATGAAAAATTGAAATTTAATATTGTTCTTGCGTCACTTCTGAAAAAAAAATCCACATGTACTCTGAAACTACAAATACAATCGACCTCAAAATTTGCAGTCAGCAGGGCATACATGTACTAAAAGTTTGTAAAAAAATTTGGTGCAGATATCTCTCAAAGCTTTTCCTAGAGAAAAAAAATTGCAATGCCGTAAAAATTGCTTGCTAGGTCCGTAAATTTCAGTAAAAGCCTACAATAAAATGTCCGCTCCGAGATTGAAATACTAATCTGTGTTACAAACAGGTGCTGAAAAATGTACATTATCAGAAAATAATCAATAAATGTGTTTTAAAGTTACACCGGATCAAATAAATCCAAATCATGCACTGTTTGTGAACTGTCATCAAAATGTCAATTTCCTACAATGACAAAAGAAATTACATTGTGTGCATTCCGTCTCTATACATGTTGTCTGTTCAAAGTCCCCACCTAAAAAGGAATAAAAAGACTATCTTTTCGTTATTATAAACCCGTGTCACGTGATGTGGCGCGCGCGCTGTACCTAAAATAAAAGAAAAACTTTCCAAACTAAACATGAAACTTCTCCGGTAACATAATAATAAAGACCCCATACCAAAGCAAACAAACAAACAAATAAACAAATACCCCCCCCCCCCCCCTTTTCCAAATCAATCAATAAAAAAAAAATCAATTATCCATTCATCAGAGGGGAAAGACTGCCTAACAATTGTTTTCAAAACAATTGCTTTATATTTATTATTATTATTTTTTTTTTTTTTTTCTTCCGCCAAATTTTGTTCTTGCGATAAATGTTTGTTTCGCAATATGTCGCTTAGATTTTTTTCATATTGTATCGTATAGGTTATGCGCTTTTAAATTTCACCCTGCTAAGCCGAACCATTTTCTTTGTAAGAGTTATCTCCCTATTCACTGTTTGTCATGTGTGTGCATCTCCTTCGTAACAAAATAAGAAAGCGACAAAATTCTTTTTACAAATTGTTCGTTACATCCTCAGGAATTTTTGGCTAATTTGGATCGAAGCGATTCGATGAAATTTTATAGGAGTTATGTACCTTTACGGAATAAATTTGTCGGTATGTTTTTTTAACTCATAAACCGTTAACCGTATAACCCTGGAATGTTTTTATTTGAGTCCCCTGGGTCCTAACTTAGAAAATTAGGTCAAGGTCAAAGGTCAAGGTCATATTTTAGATTTTCATATGTCTTTGATTTCCCTATAATTCTTGAATGGTTATAGATACAGAAAATTTAAGCAGTGAAAAATGTTCAGTACTTCAAGGGGCAACTTTGTTACATTATGACTGTATTGGTTTTACCATTATGTAAGGGACATAACCCCCATTGATGGTTTATAAAAAGCCATTATTAGGCAAAACACTTAAACAAAAGGTCCTTGACCCATAGGGTCTTTTGCAATGACATTGTGAAGCAATGACCTTGACAAAGGTCACAAGGTCAAAGGTCAAGGTCATGTACATATGTGATTTGGGGCACGACTTGAAGATTTTTATGTGTGTTTGCCAACCAACCAACCAACCAACCAATCATGATCAATCAATAATGATCAATCAACAAATCATGATCATGATCAATCAACCAATCATGATCATGATAAATCAATCAATCAATCATGTTTCCGTCTCATGTGTTTAATATAGGGTTCAAGATCTCCTTTGTTTCTTTTTCGCTGTTTCAATTGACCCTTTCCAACGTGTTTAACCAACCAACCAACCAACCAATCAATCGATCAATCAATCAATCAATCAATCAATCAATCATGATCAATCAATCATGTTTCCGTCTCGTCTCGTGTGTTTAATATAGGGTCCAAGATCTTCTTTGTTTCTTTTTCGCTGTTTCAATTGGCCCTATCCAACGTGTTTAACCAACCAACCAACCAACCAACCAACCAACCAACCAACCAATCAATCAATCAATCAATCAATCAATCAATCAATCAATCATGATCAATCAATCAAGTTTCCGTCTCGTCTCGTGTGTTTAATATAGGGTCCAAGATCTTCTTTGTTTCTTTTTCGCTGTTTCAATTGGCCCTATCCAACGTGTTTAACCAACCAACCAACCAACCAACCAATCAATCAATCAATCAATCAATCAATCAATCAATCAATCATGATCAATCAATCAAGTTTCCGTCTCGTCTCGTGTGTTTAATATAGGGTCCAAGATCTTCTTTGTTTCTTTTTCGCTGTTTCAATTGGCCCTATCCAACGTGTTTAACCAACCAACCAACCAACCAACCAACCAACCAACCAACCAACCAACCAATCAATCAATCATGTTTCCGTCTCGTGTGTTTAATATAGGGTCCAAGATCTTTTTTGTTTCTTTTTCGCTGTTTGAATTGGCCCTATCCAACGTGTTTTACCAACCAACCAACTAATCAATCAATCAATCAATCAATCATGATCAATCAATCATGATCATGATCAATCAATCATGTTTCATGATCAATCAATCATGTTTCATGAAAAATTGAAATTTAATATTGTTCTTGCGTCACTTCTGAAAAAAAAATCCACATGTACTCTGAAACTACAAATACAATCGACCTCAAAATTTGCAGTCAGCAGGGCATACATGTACTAAAAGTTTGTAAAAAAATTTGGTGCAGATATCTCTCAAAGCTTTTCCTAGAGAAAAAAAATTGCAATGCCGTAAAAATTGCTTGCTAGGTCCGTAAATTTCAGTAAAAGCCTACAATAAAATGTCCGCTCCGAGATTGAAATACTAATCTGTGTTACAAACAGGTGCTGAAAAATGTACATTATCAGAAAATAATCAATAAATGTGTTTTAAAGTTACACCGGATCAAATAAATCCAAATCATGCACTGTTTGTGAACTGTCATCAAAATGTCAATTTCCTACAATGACAAAAGAAATTACATTGTGTGCATTCCGTCTCTATACATGTTGTCTGTTCAAAGTCCCCACCTAAAAAGGAATAAAAAGACTATCTTTTCGTTATTATAAACCCGTGTCACGTGATGTGGCGCGCGCGCTGTACCTAAAATAAAAGAAAAACTTTCCAAACTAAACATGAAACTTCTCCGGTAACATAATAATAAAGACCCCATACCAAAGCAAACAAACAAACAAATAAACAAATACCCCCCCCCCCCCTTTTCCAAATCAATCAATAAAAAAAAAATCAATTATCCATTCATCAGAGGGGAAAGACTGCCTAACAATTGTTTTCAAAACAATTGCTTTATATTTATTAAGTCTTTCCACTTTTCTGTGGAAAGACTTATTGTATTTCTTCTGATTATTATTATTTTTTTTATTTTTTTCTTCCGCCAAATTTTGTTCTTGCGCAAAATGTTTGTTTCGCAATATGTCGCTTAGATTTTTCTCATATGGTATCGTATAGTTTATGCGCTTTTAAATTTCACCCTGCTTAGACGAACCATTTCCTATGTAAGAGTTATCTCCCTTTTCACTGTTTATCCTCTGTGTGCATCTCCTTCGTAACAAAACAAGATAGCGACAAAATTCTTTCAACAAATTGTTCGTTACATCCTCAGTAATTTTTGGCGTATTTGGATCGAAGCGATTCGATGAAATTTTATAGGAGTTATCTACCTTTACAAAATAAATTTGTCGGTTTGTTTATTTAACTCATAAACAGTTAACCGTATAACCCTGGAATGTTTTTATTTGAGTCCCCTACGTCCTAACTTAGAAAATGAGGTCAAGGTCAAAGGTCAAGGTCAAGTACTCAATTGTGACTTTTGCTAGTTTTTGCATTTTTTCTGACACTTTGAAAGATACATATTAAAGAACAAGTGCAAAATGTCAGCTTTATTGTAATGAAGATATGCTACATTTAGTCTTATACAATTAAATGGCACCTTAAAGGAGTTGTTGCCCCTGAAATGTCTTGATATGAGGTTATTTGATTATAACTTCAATAAGGTTCATTATAAAGACATTTGACCTCATACAAAAGGTTAAGTGACAAATGACCTTGAAAAATGGCTACCGGAAGTGACCTTAAGAAAACCGGAAGTAGCTTTTTTTGCAATTTTTTCACCTAAAAGTACCCAGAATCCATATATTTTGTCATATAGATACATAAAACAGATTACTGAAGACTAAAAATGACTTCCAACAAACCGGAAGTGGCCAATTATCTCCCATTCTACATACAAAAGTATATAGAAACTATATATTTTTGGAATCAGTGTGAAAGAAGCTATCATATGAGACCGGATGTGACATTCATTTTACCGGAAGTAGCATATTATCTCCCTTATATCACTCAAAAAGATAATCAAACCATCATTTATCGCATCAGTATGAAAAACTATCTTCTTATGAAAATTTCTTTGGTGTGGAAAGACTTTCAATTGTTCTCTGAACAATTGGTTTTTAATTATTATTATTTTTTTTTTTTTTTTCTTCCGCCAAATTTTGTTCTTGCGATAAATGTTTGTTTCGCAATATGTCGCTTAGATTTTTTTCATATTGTATCGTATAGGTTATGCGCTTTTAAATTTCACCCTGCTAAGCCGAACCATTTTCTTTGTAAGAGTTATCTCCCTATTCACTGTTTGTCATGTGTGTGCATCTCCTTCGTAACAAAATAAGAAAGCGACAAAATTCTTTTTACAAACTGTTCGTTACATCCTCAGGAATTTTTGGCTAATTTGGATCGAAGCGATTCGATGAAATTTTATAGGAGTTATGTACCTTTACGGAATAAATTTGTCGGTATGTTTTTTTAACTCATAAACCGTTAACCGTATAACCCTGGAATGTTTTTATTTGAGTCCCCTGGGTCCTAACTTAGAAAATTAGGTCAAGGTCAAAGGTCAAGGTCATATTTTAGATTTTCATATGTCTTTGATTTCCCTATAATTCTTGAATGGTTATAGATACAGAAAATTTAAGCAGTGAAAAATGTTCAGTACTTCAAGGGGCAACTTTGTTACATTATGACTGTATTGGTTTTACCATTATGTAAGGGACATAACCCCCATTGATGGTTTATAAAAAGCCATTATTAGGCAAAACACTTAAACAAAAGGTCCTTGACCCATAGGGTCTTTTGCAATGACATTGTGAAGCAATGACCTTGACAAAGGTCACAAGGTCAAAGGTCAAGGTCATGTACATATGTGATTTGGGGCACGACTTGAAGATTTTTATGTGTGTTTGCCAACCAACCAACCAACCAACCAATCATGATCAATCAATAATGATCAATCAACAAATCATGATCATGATCAATCAACCAATCATGATCATGATAAATCAATCAATCAATCATGTTTCCGTCTCATGTGTTTAATATAGGGTTCAAGATCTCCTTTGTTTCTTTTTCGCTGTTTCAATTGACCCTTTCCAACGTGTTTAACCAACCAACCAACCAACCAATCAATCGATCAATCAATCAATCAATCAATCAATCAATCATGATCAATCAATCATGTTTCCGTCTCGTCTCGTGTGTTTAATATAGGGTCCAAGATCTTCTTTGTTTCTTTTTCGCTGTTTCAATTGGCCCTATCCAACGTGTTTAACCAACCAACCAACCAACCAACCAACCAACCAACCAACCAACCAATCAATCAATCAATCAATCAATCAATCAATCAATCAATCATGATCAATCAATCAAGTTTCCGTCTCGTCTCGTGTGTTTAATATAGGGTCCAAGATCTTCTTTGTTTCTTTTTCGCTGTTTCAATTGGCCCTATCCAACGTGTTTAACCAACCAACCAACCAACCAACCAATCAATCAATCAATCAATCAATCAATCAATCAATCAATCATGATCAATCAATCAAGTTTCCGTCTCGTCTCGTGTGTTTAATATAGGGTCCAAGATCTTCTTTGTTTCTTTTTCGCTGTTTCAATTGGCCCTATCCAACGTGTTTAACCAACCAACCAACCAACCAACCAACCAACCAACCAACCAACCAACCAATCAATCAATCATGTTTCCGTCTCGTGTGTTTAATATAGGGTCCAAGATCTTTTTTGTTTCTTTTTCGCTGTTTGAATTGGCCCTATCCAACGTGTTTTACCAACCAACCAACTAATCAATCAATCAATCAATCAATCATGATCAATCAATCATGATCATGATCAATCAATCATGTTTCATGATCAATCAATCATGTTTCATGAAAAATTGAAATTTAATATTGTTCTTGCGTCACTTCTGAAAAAAAAATCCACATGTACTCTGAAACTACAAATACAATCGACCTCAAAATTTGCAGTCAGCAGGGCATACATGTACTAAAAGTTTGTAAAAAAATTTGGTGCAGATATCTCTCAAAGCTTTTCCTAGAGAAAAAAAATTGCAATGCCGTAAAAATTGCTTGCTAGGTCCGTAAATTTCAGTAAAAGCCTACAATAAAATGTCCGCTCCGAGATTGAAATACTAATCTGTGTTACAAACAGGTGCTGAAAAATGTACATTATCAGAAAATAATCAATAAATGTGTTTTAAAGTTACACCGGATCAAATAAATCCAAATCATGCACTGTTTGTGAACTGTCATCAAAATGTCAATTTCCTACAATGACAAAAGAAATTACATTGTGTGCATTCCGTCTCTATACATGTTGTCTGTTCAAAGTCCCCACCTAAAAAGGAATAAAAAGACTATCTTTTCGTTATTATAAACCCGTGTCACGTGATGTGGCGCGCGCGCTGTACCTAAAATAAAAGAAAAACTTTCCAAACTAAACATGAAACTTCTCCGGTAACATAATAATAAAGACCCCATACCAAAGCAAACAAACAAACAAATAAACAAATACCCCCCCCCCCCCTTTTCCAAATCAATCAATAAAAAAAAAATCAATTATCCATTCATCAGAGGGGAAAGACTGCCTAACAATTGTTTTCAAAACAATTGCTTTATATTTATTAAGTCTTTCCACTTTTCTGTGGAAAGACTTATTGTATTTCTTCTGATTATTATTATTTTTTTTATTTTTTTCTTCCGCCAAATTTTGTTCTTGCGCAAAATGTTTGTTTCGCAATATGTCGCTTAGATTTTTCTCATATGGTATCGTATAGTTTATGCGCTTTTAAATTTCACCCTGCTTAGACGAACCATTTCCTATGTAAGAGTTATCTCCCTTTTCACTGTTTATCCTCTGTGTGCATCTCCTTCGTAACAAAACAAGATAGCGACAAAATTCTTTCAACAAATTGTTCGTTACATCCTCAGTAATTTTTGGCGTATTTGGATCGAAGCGATTCGATGAAATTTTATAGGAGTTATCTACCTTTACAAAATAAATTTGTCGGTTTGTTTATTTAACTCATAAACAGTTAACCGTATAACCCTGGAATGTTTTTATTTGAGTCCCCTACGTCCTAACTTAGAAAATGAGGTCAAGGTCAAAGGTCAAGGTCAAGTACTCAATTGTGACTTTTGCTAGTTTTTGCATTTTTTCTGACACTTTGAAAGATACATATTAAAGAACAAGTGCAAAATGTCAGCTTTATTGTAATGAAGATATGCTACATTTAGTCTTATACAATTAAATGGCACCTTAAAGGAGTTGTTGCCCCTGAAATGTCTTGATATGAGGTTATTTGATTATAACTTCAATAAGGTTCATTATAAAGACATTTGACCTCATACAAAAGGTTAAGTGACAAATGACCTTGAAAAATGGCTACCGGAAGTGACCTTAAGAAAACCGGAAGTAGCTTTTTTTGCAATTTTTTCACCTAAAAGTACCCAGAATCCATATATTTTGTCATATAGATACATAAAACAGATTACTGAAGACTAAAAATGACTTCCAACAAACCGGAAGTGGCCAATTATCTCCCATTCTACATACAAAAGTATATAGAAACTATATATTTTTGGAATCAGTGTGAAAGAAGCTATCATATGAGACCGGATGTGACATTCATTTTACCGGAAGTAGCATATTATCTCCCTTATATCACTCAAAAAGATAATCAAACCATCATTTATCGCATCAGTATGAAAAACTATCTTCTTATGAAAATTTCTTTGGTGTGGAAAGACTTTCAATTGTTCTCTGAACAATTGGTTTTTAATTATTATTATTTTTTTTTTTTTTTTCTTCCGCCAAATTTTGTTCTTGCGATAAATGTTTGTTTCGCAATATGTCGCTTAGATTTTTTTCATATTGTATCGTATAGGTTATGCGCTTTTAAATTTCACCCTGCTAAGCCGAACCATTTTCTTTGTAAGAGTTATCTCCCTATTCACTGTTTGTCATGTGTGTGCATCTCCTTCGTAACAAAATAAGAAAGCGACAAAATTCTTTTTACAAACTGTTCGTTACATCCTCAGGAATTTTTGGCTAATTTGGATCGAAGCGATTCGATGAAATTTTATAGGAGTTATGTACCTTTACGGAATAAATTTGTCGGTATGTTTTTTTAACTCATAAACCGTTAACCGTATAACCCTGGAATGTTTTTATTTGAGTCCCCTGGGTCCTAACTTAGAAAATTAGGTCAAGGTCAAAGGTCAAGGTCATATTTTAGATTTTCATATGTCTTTGATTTCCCTATAATTCTTGAATGGTTATAGATACAGAAAATTTAAGCAGTGAAAAATGTTCAGTACTTCAAGGGGCAACTTTGTTACATTATGACTGTATTGGTTTTACCATTATGTAAGGGACATAACCCCCATTGATGGTTTATAAAAAGCCATTATTAGGCAAAACACTTAAACAAAAGGTCCTTGACCCATAGGGTCTTTTGCAATGACATTGTGAAGCAATGACCTTGACAAAGGTCACAAGGTCAAAGGTCAAGGTCATGTACATATGTGATTTGGGGCACGACTTGAAGATTTTTATGTGTGTTTGCCAACCAACCAACCAACCAACCAATCATGATCAATCAATAATGATCAATCAACAAATCATGATCATGATCAATCAACCAATCATGATCATGATAAATCAATCAATCAATCATGTTTCCGTCTCATGTGTTTAATATAGGGTTCAAGATCTCCTTTGTTTCTTTTTCGCTGTTTCAATTGACCCTTTCCAACGTGTTTAACCAACCAACCAACCAACCAATCAATCGATCAATCAATCAATCAATCAATCAATCAATCATGATCAATCAATCATGTTTCCGTCTCGTCTCGTGTGTTTAATATAGGGTCCAAGATCTTCTTTGTTTCTTTTTCGCTGTTTCAATTGGCCCTATCCAACGTGTTTAACCAACCAACCAACCAACCAACCAACCAACCAACCAACCAACCAATCAATCAATCAATCAATCAATCAATCAATCAATCAATCATGATCAATCAATCAAGTTTCCGTCTCGTCTCGTGTGTTTAATATAGGGTCCAAGATCTTCTTTGTTTCTTTTTCGCTGTTTCAATTGGCCCTATCCAACGTGTTTAACCAACCAACCAACCAACCAACCAATCAATCAATCAATCAATCAATCAATCAATCAATCAATCAATCATGATCAATCAATCAAGTTTCCGTCTCGTCTCGTGTGTTTAATATAGGGTCCAAGATCTTCTTTGTTTCTTTTTCGCTGTTTCAATTGGCCCTATCCAACGTGTTTAACCAACCAACCAACCAACCAACCAACCAACCAACCAACCAACCAACCAATCAATCAATCATGTTTCCGTCTCGTGTGTTTAATATAGGGTCCAAGATCTTTTTTGTTTCTTTTTCGCTGTTTGAATTGGCCCTATCCAACGTGTTTTACCAACCAACCAACTAATCAATCAATCAATCAATCAATCATGATCAATCAATCATGATCATGATCAATCAATCATGTTTCATGATCAATCAATCATGTTTCATGAAAAATTGAAATTTAATATTGTTCTTGCGTCACTTCTGAAAAAAAAATCCACATGTACTCTGAAACTACAAATACAATCGACCTCAAAATTTGCAGTCAGCAGGGCATACATGTACTAAAAGTTTGTAAAAAAATTTGGTGCAGATATCTCTCAAAGCTTTTCCTAGAGAAAAAAAATTGCAATGCCGTAAAAATTGCTTGCTAGGTCCGTAAATTTCAGTAAAAGCCTACAATAAAATGTCCGCTCCGAGATTGAAATACTAATCTGTGTTACAAACAGGTGCTGAAAAATGTACATTATCAGAAAATAATCAATAAATGTGTTTTAAAGTTACACCGGATCAAATAAATCCAAATCATGCACTGTTTGTGAACTGTCATCAAAATGTCAATTTCCTACAATGACAAAAGAAATTACATTGTGTGCATTCCGTCTCTATACATGTTGTCTGTTCAAAGTCCCCACCTAAAAAGGAATAAAAAGACTATCTTTTCGTTATTATAAACCCGTGTCACGTGATGTGGCGCGCGCGCTGTACCTAAAATAAAAGAAAAACTTTCCAAACTAAACATGAAACTTCTCCGGTAACATAATAATAAAGACCCCATACCAAAGCAAACAAACAAACAAATAAACAAATACCCCCCCCCCCCCTTTTCCAAATCAATCAATAAAAAAAAAATCAATTATCCATTCATCAGAGGGGAAAGACTGCCTAACAATTGTTTTCAAAACAATTGCTTTATATTTATTATTTTTTTTCTTCCGCCAACTTTTTGTTCCTTCGCAATTTTTTTGTTTCGCAAGATGTCACTAAGATATATGGTATATGATATCGAACAATTAATACGCTTTTGAAACTGACACCGCGTAACCAAAATCTTATCCATGTAAGAGTTATCTCCCCGAACACTGTTTTTCTTGTGATCGCTTAATATTCGCAACCGTATAAGAAACCGACAAATTTATTTTACCAAAATGCTCGTTATATCCTCAGGATGATTTGATTCATTTTGACCGAAGCTATCCGGAGACTCCATATGAGAGTTATTTCCCCTTTTATATTTGATATAAGTGATATGCATTTTTAACTGGAAAACCATAAGTGGTAGAGGCCTAGGGTCTTTTGATTTGAGGTCCTTGGTCCAAAAAAATCAAAATGAGGTCAAGGTCAAAGGTCAAGGTCATGATTAAAATTTTGATTTTGGCTTGTTATCTCTTATTTTCAGAAATCATACAAGATATCGACAAAATAATTTCACACAATTGTTGGTTACGACATGTCGTAACACATAAATTTTAGTCGAAAGGGTACGTAGACATTTGACGCAAGTTTTCCCCCTTTTTATATCTAATATCATACGTATGGTAATATAACTCATTAACAATATAAAGTAGAGGACTAGAGTCTTTTGATTTGAGGTCCTTGGTTTATAACCTTGAAATTGAGCTCAAGGTCATATGCTAATTAAACGTTCTAGATTTTGACCTTTGCTTTTACCTCATATGTACACATGATAAAGCCATGGGACTTTTTGCATTAAGTTGTAAGCAATGTGACCTTAAAAAACACACCCGGAAGTGACCTTTTGTAAACCGGAAGTAGCTTTTTTTTGTACTAAATCAATGTAAAAGTATATAGAACCATATATTTTTGGAATCAGTGTCAAGTAAACTATCAAACAATACCGGAAGTAAACTTTTTAAACCGGAAGTAAAAGATTATCTCCCTTTTCAATATATTTTTTTTATAGAAACCATATATTTTTTGAATAAGCGTTCAATAAGCTGTCATTTGGCGCTAAAATTGACATTTTTAACCAAATTTTAATATTTTTATATAAAAAAGGTCTTAACTGGTGGAAAGACCATCAATGGTTCTCTGAACAATTGGTTTTTAATTATTATTTTTTTTCTTCCGCCTAATTTTTTTTGCTTCGCTAACTTTTTGTTTCACAAGATGTCACTTAGATATTTTGTATATGATATCGAAGAGTTAATACGCTTTTGAAACTGACACCGTGTAACAAAAATCTTTTCCATGTAAGAGTTATCTCCCCGAACACTGTTTTTCTTGTTATCACTTATATGTCGCAACCATATAAGAAACCGACAAATTTATTTTACCAAATTGCTCGTTATATCCTCAGGATGAAATGAATAATTTTAGTCGAAGCTATCCGGAGACTCCATATGAGAGTTATTCCCCCTTTTGTATATGATATAACTGATTTGCATTTCTAACTGGTAAACGATAAGTGACATAGGCCTAGGGTCTTTTGATTTAAGGTCCTTGGTTCAAAAAAATGAAAATGAGGTCAAGGTCAAAGGTCAAGGTCATGTTCAAAATTTTGATTTTGGCTTGTTATCGCTTATTTTCAGAAATCTTATAAGATATCGACAAAATATTTTCACACAATTGTTAGTCGCGACATGTAGTTACACATAAATTTTAGTCAAAAGGGTACGTAAACATTTGATGTTAGTTTTCCCCCCTTTTATATCTAATATCAGTTGTATGGTAATATAACTCATTAACAATATAAAGTAAAGACCTAGAGTCTTTTGATTTGAGGTCCTTAGTTTATGACCTTGAAATTGAGCTCAAGGTCATATGTTAATTTAATATTCAAGATTTTGACCTTTGCTTTTATCTCATATATATTCATGTTAAAGCTATTAGACTTTTTGCATTAGGTTGCAAGCAATATGACGTTGAAAAAGCTAACCGGAAGTGACCTTTTGCAAACCGGAAGTAGCTAATTTTTGGTATAAATTATTGTAAAAGTATGTAAAACCATATATTTTTGGAATCAGCGTCAAGTAATCTATAAGACAGTACCGGAAGTAACATATTTTGAACCGGAAGTAGAAAATTATCTCCCTTATTTATATCTTTTTGTATATAAACCTTATATTTTTAGATCAGCGTACAATAAGTTGTCATTTGACGCTGAAATTGACATTTAAAAGCAAATTTTAATATTTTTATATAAAAAAAATCATTACTAGTGGAAAGACCATCAATGGTTCTCTGAACAATTGGTTTTTAATTATTATTATTATTCTTCTTGTTCCGCCAAACTTTGACAAAATTTCCCTCCGTAACCGTAAGACGTGTCGCTTTCATGTTCACACTTTGTATCGGTGTCATGAATACCTATCCGGAACTCACCCTGTGAGTCGAAATATTTTGTCGGTTCGGAGTAATCCCTCCGAAACCCAAAAACCTTGTTATCGTTCCAACACCGTAACCGTAATAGGTAGAAAAAAAATGAAGGGTGAAATTTGTTCAGGACCAGACCCCGGTTCTTCGTTACATTTGGATCGAAAAGATTCAACGACTCATTGGTAGGGTTATGCCCCTTTGAAAATTAACCGGTGTCGGTTGGCCACCAAAACTCAGAAACCGTAAGTCGTAGACACATAGGATCTTCACCAATCATCATCATTTCATGTATCTTTAAAAAATACCTCAAGGTCAAATTTGTATGTTGACCTTGACCTTTGACCTAACACCTTGTTATGGGATAATCTCAGAAACCATTATACTTACAGAAGTTTTAAATGGTGGAAAATGTTTGGGTCATTATGGCGCAACTTTGTTACATTTTGACCAAAGAGATTTGACCTTTCTATAAGGGGCATAACCCCTGTTTTAGGTTTTTGAAAAGACAAAATCAGCTTTTACTATATAACCAAAGGTCCTAGACCCTTAAGGTCTTCAGTAATGGCATTGGAGACCAATGACCTTGACAAAGGTCAAAAGGTCAAAGGTCAAGGTCATGTCCCAGATAGCGAATTTAGTGTTTTTAACCTTATTTAAAGGATTTTTAGTGTGTTTTCGAGCTTTTTAAGGTTGACCTTGACCTTTTCAATACATTCTACGTCTGTTGGAACATGTATTTTACATTAAAAAAGGAAAGACCTCTCAATTGTTCAAGAACAATTGACAGTTTAATTATTATTTTTTTTCTTCCGCCTAATTTTTTTTGCTTCGCTAACTTTTTGTTTCACAAGATGTCACTTAGATATTTTGTATATGATATCGAAGAGTTAATACGCTTTTGAAACTGACACCGCGTAACAAAAATCTTTTCCATGTAAGAGTTATCTCCCCGAACACTGTTTTTCTTGTTATCACTTATATGTCGCAACCATATAAGAAACCGACAAATTTATTTTACCAAATTGCTCGTTATATCCTCAGGATGAAATGAATAATTTTAGTCGAAGCTATCCGGAGACTCCATATGAGAGTTATTCCCCCTTTTGTATATGATATAACTGATTTGCATTTCTAACTGGTAAACGATAAGTGACATAGGCCTAGGGTCTTTTGATTTAAGGTCCTTGGTTCAAAAAAATGAAAATGAGGTCAAGGTCAAAGGTCAAGGTCATGTTCAAAATTTTGATTTTGGCTTGTTATCGCTTATTTTCAGAAATCTTATAAGATATCGACAAAATATTTTCACACAATTGTTAGTCGCGACATGTAGTTACACATAAATTTTAGTCAAAAGGGTACGTAAACATTTGATGTTAGTTTTCCCCCCTTTTATATCTAATATCAGTTGTATGGTAATATAACTCATTAACAATATAAAGTAAAGACCTAGAGTCTTTTGATTTGAGGTCCTTAGTTTATGACCTTGAAATTGAGCTCAAGGTCATATGTTAATTTAATATTCAAGATTTTGACCTTTGCTTTTATCTCATATATATTCATGTTAAAGCTATTAGACTTTTTGCATTAGGTTGCAAGCAATATGACGTTGAAAAAGCTAACCGGAAGTGACCTTTTGCAAACCGGAAGTAGCTAATTTTTGGTATAAATTATTGTAAAAGTATGTAAAACCATATATTTTTGGAATCAGCGTCAAGTAATCTATAAGACAGTACCGGAAGTAACATATTTTGAACCGGAAGTAGAAAATTATCTCCCTTATTTATATCTTTTTGTATATAAACCTTATATTTTTAGATCAGCGTACAATAAGTTGTCATTTGACGCTGAAATTGACATTTAAAAGCAAATTTTAATATTTTTATATAAAAAAAATCATTACTAGTGGAAAGACCATCAATGGTTCTCTGAACAATTGGTTTTTAATTAGGTCTTTCCACTTTTCCGTGGAAAGACCTATTGGTTTTCTTCTGATTATTATTATTTTTTTTCTTCCGCCTAATTTTCTTTCCTTCGCAGTTTTTTTGTTTCGCAAGATGTCGCTCAGATATATGGTATATGATATCGAACAATTAATACGCTTTTGAAACTGACAGCTCGTAACCAAAATCTTATCCATGTAAGAGTTATCTCCCCGAACACTGTTTTTCTTGTTATCGCTTAATCTTCGCAACCGTATAAGAAACCGACAAATTTATGTTACCAAATTGCTCGTTATATCCTCAGGATGATTTGATTCATTTTGACCGAAGCTATCCGGAGACTCCATATGAGAGTTATTTCCCCTTTTATATTTGATATAAGTGATATGCATTTTTAACTGGAAAACCATAAGTGGTAGAGGCCTACGGTCTTTTGATTTGAAGTCCTTGGTCCAAAAAAATTAAAATAAGGTCAAGGTCAAAGGTCAAGGTCAAGATTAAAATTTTGATTTTGGCTTGTTATCTCTTATTTTCAGTAATCATACAAGATATCGACAAAATATTTTCACACAATTGTTAGTTACGACATGTCGTAACACATAAATTTTAGTCGAAAGGGTACGTAGACATTTGACGCGAGTTTTCCCCATTTTTATATCTAATATCATACGTAAGGTAATATAACTCATTAACAATATAAAGTAGAGGACTAGAGTCTTTTGATTTGAGGTCCTTGGTTTATAACCTTGAAATTGAGCTCAAGGTCATATGCTAATTAAACGTTCTAGATTTTGACCTTTGCTTTTACCTCATATGTACACATGATAAAGCCATGGGACTTTTTGCATTAAGTTGTAAGCAATGTGACCTTAAAAAACACAACCGGAAGTGACCTTTTGTAAACCGGAAGTAGCTATTTTTTGTAATAAATCAAAGTAAAAGTATATAGAACCATATATTTTTGGAATCAGTGTCAAGTAAACTATCAAACAATACCGGAAGTAAACTTTTTAAACCGGAAGTAAAAGATTATCTCCCTTTTCGATATATTTTTTTTATAGAAACCATATATTTTTTGAATAAGCGTTCAATAAGCTGTCATTTGGCGCTAAAATTGACATTTTAAACCAAATTTTAATATTTTAATATAAAAAAGGTCTTAACTGGTGGAAAGACCATCAATGGTTCTCTGAACAATTGGTTTTTAATATTGTTCTTACATCTCTTCTGAAAAAAAAATCCACATGTTTGTTATCAGTTAAACTCTGAAACTACAAGTCCAATCGACCCCAAACTTTGCAGTCAGCAGGGCATACATGTACTAAAGGTTCATAAAACAACGTGGTGCCGATATCTCTCAAGACTTTTCCTAGAGAGAAAAAATTGCAATGCCGTAAAAATTGCTTGCTAGGTCCGTAAATCTCAGTGAAATGCTACAATAAAATGTCCGCTCCTAGATTGAAATACTTATCTGTGTTACAAACTGGTGCTGAAAAATGTACATTATCAGAAAATAATCCTTAAATGTGTTTTAAAGTTACACCGAATCAATTAAATCCAAAACATGCACTTCTGGTGAACTGTGATCAAAATGTCAATTTCCTACAATGACAAAAGAAATTACATTGTGTACATTCCGTCTCTATACATGTTGTCTGTTCAACATCCCGACCTAAAGAGAAATAAAAAGACTAAGTTTTCGTTATTATAAACCCAAGTCACGTGATGTCTCCCCAATCTGGCGCGCGCGCTGGCCTGAAATAAAATAAAAACTTTCCGAACTAAACTTGAAACTTCCCCGGAATAATATAGACCCCTTACAGAAACAAACAAACAAACAAACAAACAAACAAACAAACAAACAAACACACACACACACACACACACATGTTTTTAAGGGGGGAAAGACCGTTTACAATTGCTTTTTAAAAGCAATTGATTTATATTTAAGGTCTTTCCTTTTACAAAAGGGAAAGACCTTACTGTATTTCTTTTGTTTATTATTATTATTATTATTATTCTTCCGTTAAACTTTGACAAATTTAGCCGCGTTAACCGTAAGACGTGTCGCTTTCATATTCAAACTTTGTATAGATGTCATGAATACCTATCTGGAACTCACCCTGTGAGTCGAAATATTTTGTCGGTTCGGAGTAATCCCTCCGAAACCCAAAAACCTTGTTATCGTTCCAACACCATAACCGTAATAGATAGAAAAAAAACAAAGGGTGAAATTTGTTCAGGACCAGACCCCGGTTCTTCGTTACATTTGGATCGAAAAGATTCAACGACTCATTGGTAGGGTTATGCCCCTATGAAAATTAACCCGTGTCGGTTGACCACCAAAACTCAGAAACCGCAAGTCGTAGACACCTAGGATCTTCACCATTCATCATGAATTCATGTATCTTTGAAAAACACCTCAAGGTCAAATGTGTATGTTGACCTTGATCTTTGACCTCACACCTTGTTATGGGATAATCTCAGAAACTATTATACTTACAGAAGTTTTAAATAGTGGAAAATGTTTGGGTCATTATGGCGCAACTTTGTTACATTTTGACCGAAGAGATTTGACCTTTTTTTAAGGGGCATAACCCCTGTTTTAGGTTTCTGGAAAGACAAAATCAGCTTTTACTATATAACCAAAGGTCCTAGACCCATGGGGTCTTCGGCAATGACATTGGGGACTAATGACCTTGACAAAGGTCAAAAGGTCAAAGGTCAAGGTCATGTCCCATATAGCGAATTTGGTGTTTTTAACCTTATTTAAAGGTTTTTCAGTGTGTTTTAAAGCTTTTCAATACATTCTACGTCTGTTTGAACATGTATTTTACATTACAAAAGGAAAGACCTCTCAATTGTTCAAGAACAATTGACAGTTTAATTATTATTATTAAGGTCTTTCCTTTTACAAAAGGGAAAGACCTTACTGTATTTCTTCTGTTTATTATTATTATTATTATTATTATTATTCTTCCGTTAAACTTTGACAAATTTAGCCGCGTTAACCGTAAGACGTGTCGCTTTCATGTTCACACTTTGTATCGGTGTCATGAATACCTATCCGGAACTCACCCTGTGAGTCGAAATATTTTGTCGGTTCGGAGTAATCCCTCCGAAACCCAAAAACCTTGTTATCGTTCCAACACCGTAACCGTAATAGGTAGAAAAAAAATGAAGGGTGAAATTTGTTCAGGACCAGACCCCGGTTCTTCGTTACATTTGGATCGAAAAGATTCAACGACTCATTGGTAGGGTTATGCCCCTATGAAAATTAACCGGTGTCGGTTGGCCACCAAAACTCAGAAACCGTAAGTCGTAGACACCTAGGATCTTCACCAATCATCATCATTTCATGTATCTTTAAAAAATACCTCAAGGTCAAATTTGTATGTTGACCTTGACCTTTGACCTAACACCTTGTTATGGGATAATCTCAGAAACCATTATACTTACAGAAGTTTTAAATGGTGGAAAATGTTTGGGTCATTATGGTGCAACTTTGTTACATTTTGACCAAAGAGATTTGACCTTTCTATAAGGGGCATAACCCCTGTTTTAGGTTTTTGAAAAGACAAAATCAGCTTTTACTATATAACCAAAGGTCCTAGACCCTTGGGGTCTTCAGTAATGGCATTGGGGACCAATGACCTTGACAAAGGTCAAAAGGTCAAAGGTCAAGGTCATGTCCCAGATAGCGAATTTAGTGTTTTTAACCTTATTTAAAGTATTTTTAGTGTGTTTTCGAGCTTTTTAAGGTTGACCTTGACCTTTTCAATACATTCTACGTCTGTTGGAACATGTATTTTACTTTAAAAAAGGAAAGACCTCTCAATTGTTCAAGAACAATTGACAGTTTAATTATTATTATTCTTCTTGTTCCGCCAAACTTTGACAAAATTTCCCTCCGTAACCGTAAGACGTGTCGCTTTCATGTTCACACTTTGTATCGGTGTCATGAATACCTATCCGGAACTCACCCTGTGAGTCGAAATATTTTGTCGGTTCGGAGTAATCCCTCCGAAACCCAAAAACCTTGTTATCGTTCCAACACCGTAACCGTAATAGGTAGAAAAAAAATGAAGGGTGAAATTTGTTCAGGACCAGACCCCGGTTCTTCGTTACATTTGGATCGAAAAGATTCAACGACTCATTGGTAGGGTTATGCCCCTATGAAAATTAACCGGTGTCGGTTGGCCACCAAAACTCAAAAACCGTAAGTCGTAGACACATAGGATCTTCACCAATCATCATCATTTCATGTATCTTTAAAAAATACCTCAAGGTCAAATTTGTATGTTGACCTTGACCTTTGACCTAACACCTTGTTATGGGATAATCTCAGAAACCATTATACTTACAGAAGTTTTAAATGGTGGAAAATGTTTGGGTCATTATGGCGCAACTTTGTTACATTTTGACCAAAGAGATTTGACCTTTCTATAAGGGGCATAACCCCTGTTTTAGGTTTTTGAAAAGACAAAATCAGCTTTTACTGTATAACCAAAGGTCCTAGACCCTTGGGGTCTTCAGTAATGGCATTGGGGACCAATGACCTTGACAAAGGTCAAAAGGTCAAAGGTCAAGGTCATGTCCCAGATAGCGAATTTAGTGTTTTTAACCTTATTTAAAGGATTTTTAGTGTGTTTTCAAGCTTTTTAAGGTTGACCTTGACCTTTTCAATACATTCTACGTCTGTTGGAACATGTATTTTACATTAAAAAAGGAAAGACCTCTCAATTGTTCAAGAACAATTGACAGTTTAATTTGTTTGTATTATTTGTACTTGTACTTGTACAAATAAAATTTCCTGTTACCCCGCTTATATATCTTGAGCAAGTGTAATATGGATTGTCTTTATCCGTAGAGGTCCATCTTTAAACAAAAGTTTCAAGTGACGGGTGTAACTTGTAGGATATAACAATATACATAAATTGGTGGATCATGATATAAAATTTACTTTTTTGAAAATATTAATACTTTGAAATGTTTAAATTTATTGAGGATCTTGGTCAATCTAGTTTTTCTCAATACCAATAACAAATATTAATTATCATATAATTGAAGAATAATTTGAACGTCTTCGTAGCATTAGATCTTTCAAGATTCTTTTCACGATCCGAAAAATCAATTTTGTGTAAACAGTTCTTTTTTTAACAACGTTTCAGATTATGTTTATACAAAATATTTTTGAGAACCATTTGATTCATGCAAATAGAATGCCCTTATTCCGATAAAGGTAGTTTATTTTATTCCAATTTGTGAAAAAAATCATGTTTGTTTACATTTTTTATGTCTTCAAAAAGTTGAGAAGCAATCTGCCTTTTGTTGTTTTGTAAAAACTATGTACTTTAAAAACTTGATTTTCTCACATACTGATCATAATGTTTAACCATTTTGACAGACAGTTTTATTTTGTTGTAAATGTGTCTGTGTAATTAATTAAATTAGATTATTTACTGACTTTTCATATGTCTTCTCGATTAAATATCTTTCACGATCCGTTACCAGAGCGTTCAAGATCGTCTCGCAATACTTGACTCTCGTTAGATATCCTTTTCACGATCATTTCTTCCGTTAAACCGAATGACACCCGTGAGTAGCGCAACTTAAAAAAGAATACACAAAAAGAAAGTACAGTTTAAGGTAAACAACATGTATTGCTACATGAAGAATAAGACACAGGGTATGCGTGCATGATTTTTGCATGCGCAAGGACTACTCACATTTTCCGCTCATAGTTTCCGTGATTACCTTTACATACGGTTTGTGTTTCAAAATGGATAAAGTGATGAAAGTATATTTTTAATGCAACAACGAAGAAAGATATGTCGTTATTAGTGATTGTGTTGTTTCAAACTTTGGATTAAAATCAAATGTGTATTCAGAATATATTCAGATACATTATTTCAGTGTGGAATACAAAGAGAAAGTATTCAAAGCAGCTAATAATGGCAAGGTTTATATATATATTGTATTTCAAAATGTAGTCTTCTTCTTTTAATTCTTGTTTCTTCTGTGGTTTTATTTTTTACAAGGTAAATGAGAGAAAAAAGAATTAGCATATGAAGACATGTTCTTGTTGAGCCATATCGAGTGCACCGGAGTCGATTTTATATCGAATATATAATTAATATGAACAAATGACGAGATAACAACATGCGATCAGTTATATTCTTTGTTGGAATTTTCAAGAGACTGTTATTGTTTACCCAAACGGTTCCACCAGATAACCCCTCCCGGTATAGCATGCTTCTGCAATAGAGATGCTATTCTGTGCCGTTAAGTCTCTTCTGGAGAGTCGTCTCATTGGCAATCATACCACATCTCCTTTTTTATATTCGGCTCCAAACGTGCAAGAAAAATCAATATTTCAAGATTTTCAAGATTTTATTGTTAAGCAACGCTCAAACACATATATGTGTAACATGATGTGAGTATATAATAATAAACATGATTAACAATATAATAGTAACATTTAAAAACAAAATCAAATAAAAAATCAAATAAAAAATCATACAAATCAATATCCATATCACAATAAGTTATTTAGCTTTCTAATAAAAAGATGACGCCTCTCTATATAAATTAACATTGCAGTAAAATAACATAACAGATAATTTCTGTTTGCTTAGATGCTTCGAATAAAAAGTAGGGGTATGTTCTCTCTATAGAAAAAACAGTTCAGAAGTCTTACATATAAAAAGGTTATGAAATTTGTCTCGTACATGTTCTTTATACATGAGACATTTTCGGTCCTGCATTATAATATTATGCCAACGCCCAGTTTCAATGGGAATGTTTTAATTAGACGTTCTGCATTTTGTCATCCAGATTCTTGCAAATACTCAACTGTCAAAAAAGGTTCGCAAAAAAAATGAATATTAAGTGTTGAGTCGCACGAACCTATGATCAGATTTTTATTGTATAAATCTGTACCCTTTTCTTAACATATTACTAGTTTGAATGTTTTCAATAAGGTAAGTAATGTAATGAACTTTATATGTGTTGCATAAAACAATCTGGCGAACAGAAACCTAACATATAATAGCAAATAAAAAAAACCCAAATCTTGGGTAAAATTTGTATAGGGGAACTTTAGAAACTCAATCATAGGAGTATCATGTTCGTATGGAACAAAATAAAAATATCGATGCGTTTTTTGGCGCATAAAATTTAAACCAACAAGAGATCAATTGCACATTTCGCTCCTGTTTTATCTGAAGGCAATGTTTTTGTTGAAACCATATCCCTTTCTTGTGGTAATTCGTATACGTCTTTAAATAATAGTTCTAAGTTTTTTCGTTTTTTGTACGCTTTTATTAGTTATAGTAATCAAAATTTGATCGTAATAATTGTCATTCAAATTAGTTAGTTGCTGTTCTGATAGATACATATCATAATTAAGAGGAAAAAAATATCTCGATTTGTGAAAAAAGCTTTAAAATTTTTGACGATTTATACAAATCCAGAGTTATTAATAAATATTTTGTTCAAGCAATAAGTCTACTATTGACCCGTCAAAATAAATCTATTTAATGACAAGATAATATAACAAGTATTTTGTTTGCGTCAATTTAAATATGTTAGATTTAACAAACAAAAATGCACAAAAACAAATGTTACCAAAGGATAGATAAAAGATCAGAGATTATAACTGTTTAATTTGAAGTTTAAATGTAGTTAATCAGATACCCTCGGTACACATTGTTGTAAAATAGTTGCATAATAACTAATATTGTGCTGTTCATATGATAGTATGTTTTCTGTAAATTAGCATTTACACCGAATTAGCTGACAAGGCAGTAATATTTTCTACTAAACAAAGCATGAATCCATGCATGTTTTTCTCTATTTTTTGGAAACGAAGAATTTATTGAAATAAATTGACATGCGTGTATGTTCAAACTAATTTAAAGTCAGTACGATGCAGTAATATAAAGGGCAGGTAAGTTTTTTTTTCGATTTCCTAGTTTTATAGTATTACAAATTAAAATACGTATTTGTTTCTTTGAGATAGTTAAACAACGTTTTTTTGATAATACATATTTTAGAGAACAAGAACCAAACATTTAAGAAAAAGGTATTATGTAATAACGATGAAAATTATTTTCTGATTTCAACCAGACACATGCTTACATAACACAATTGTTTTGATGCGTACCCTGAACACACCGACACATACATCGTTACCCTATTGTATTGTATCACTGATAACAAGATGACCATCAATGACCACCACCAACATACAGGGGGGGTGGTCTCAACATGGGTTCATGGGTACAGATGTGTAGCTGGGATTTAAAAATACTCCCTTTCATATATTGTAGACTGTGAAATCCTGACCCATAAACATGTCATGGCAAAATCAAAACCCGTTCATATGTTGCTCAATTATCACAAATTAAATTTGTTCATCTTGACTTGATTAAAAAAAAATATTAAACAATAAAACAGCATTTATACAAAAAATTAATCGAAAGATGAAAACTATTGACCCATTGACATATGACATTAGTAAAATCGAAACCCATTGATGTTTTTGATATAGCTTTATATAGGAAGAGGACACCCCCGTGCCCATTACCAACAACAAGAAATATAATTAAACATAGACGTATAATTACAATTGTTATGATAATATCTAAAATAAAAACGACTCATAAAATTGTGAATGTCTGACAACAGCAGAAGGTCACCAATAGGTCTTCAATGCAGCGAGAAATTTCCGCACCCGGAGACGTCCTTCAGCTGGCCCCTAAACAAATATATATACTAGCTCAGTGATAATGAACGCCATACTAAACTACAAATTATACACAAGAAACTAAAATCAAAATTAATACAGGACTAACAAAGGCCAGAGGCTCCTGACTTGGGACAGGCGCAAAAATGCGGCGGGGTTAAACATGTTTATGAGATTTCAATCCCCCCCCCCTATACCTCTAGACAATGTAGAAAACATAGTTTTGTGAAGAAAGCGACAGAACAGTCTTTGAAATATTACTTGGTTACCCAATAGATCTAGATTTGTTATTAATCTATTATATACGTAACTGTTCTTGTTCTTCAATTAGTTAAATGACTAAGAGGGAATTCAAAACGATTTAAAAAAACCTATATTCAAAATCAATATAAGGTATGTCATGAATGTCGTCTTACGCCAAGTTATTTCATAAATATATTGATCGCTTTTTCGTTTTAAAAGAAGATTAGGTTGGTGTTTGGAAGACTTGACAAAGATGTTATCGCCAAAGGTACGTTCATACTCTTATTTCTTCCTAACCCAAGATTTTTTGGTTAAATTACATTCCCATTGTCAAATAGTTTGGTGATACTTTGAATAATTTTTTTTATTGGAATCAATATCAAAATTTTCATAGCACTTTTCTAATATTTACTTAAAACATTACTCTCATATTTTGCAAGCAGCTTAACATTGATTAATTGAACATTGTATTGTAAAGTGTACCATCGTTTTGCATCTACCTCTTGACTATTTCTCTTCTGATTTTCGGTTATTTGAAGTAAACTTCCGATTTAAATTGAGGTTAATCTTAGTTTTAAAAGACCTTGTATCTAAGTTCATAAACTTAGTGTGCTTTTGTGACATTTTAAAATCGCAAAATGTCAATTATAATCATGATTGTTTTTTTAATTTCTTGTCTAAGTAAGAGCGCAATAACTTTTTGCAACGGTTTCCATTGTGTTCAAACATGCAGGTACATTTTTTTAATTCATTATATCTACATTGTATTTGCAAAACCAACGGGGCACATATAATATTACACGATTATAATCATTCCAGATTCACAAACTGTTATGATACAATTTTATTGCACTAAAAATGCTTTTCTTGAAAAGAAGAACAACTTTATGAGAACCGGAAAATTTTACGTCCGAGGAATCCGCTGCTAACGTTATCTTGTTAACTTTGGCAAATAGGAAAAAAAAGGCATGCGGCAAGGTCTTTAAAAGGTTGCTACATGTTGAGCAAGAATCTAAATACCTTTTCAGAGCACCCTAATTTTTTTTTAAAGAATCGTATTGCTGAATGTCAAGTTGGTGTGTTGTGTTTTGTGAACTGTCATTAATTTGTCTGTTTGTCTTTTTGTGTTTTCATTCTTAGCCCTGGCGTTCTCAGTATATTTTTGACTTATGAGTTTGATGTCTCTTTTTTAACATTCACACATGCGTATGTGTAACTGGTTATAAAGGGATCAAATGTATAATCAAACGCCTAAACATTTCGGTGTTGACATGAATATCAATAATGTGGTCATTTTTATAAATTTCCTGTTTACAAAACTTTGAATTTTTCGAAAGACTAAGGTTTTTCTTATCACAGGCATAGATTACCTTAGCTGTATTCGGCACACCTTTTTGGAATATTGGATCCTCAATGGTCTTCAACTTTGTACTTGTTTGGCTTTATAAATATGTTGACATGAGCGTCACTGATGAGTCTTATGTAGACGAAACACGCGTCTGGCGTACTAAATTTTAATCCTGGTAACTTTGATAATTATTATTAAGTCGAAAACAAAGAGACAATGCCATGACAAGAAAAAAAACCCATTAAAATGACAAATAACAGGTAACCAAACATAGGAAAAAGAAAACGAAACATAGACTAACAGCCTTTGGATGGTGTAAGCTTCCCAAAAACACGTGAATGGTGTAATATTGTATGGCATATGGGGCAATTGTTAAAGGTGTATGGTGCTATGGTGTATGATGTAAGGGGAATGGTGTAAATGTGTATGAGGAATGGTGTGATTGTGTAACGTGTAAATAAAGTGTGGTTATCAAAGTTTAAAACTATGCAAAACCGTATTGTGATCAAAATTCGTATTTTTAAAATTAATAAATAATTTGTCGTTGCACGCTTTCTTTGAAATTAACTGGTGTTAAGGGTATTTTCGGATTTTCAAGATATAATCTGTAAGATGTATGGAACAAAGGTGTAACGTGTACATGTATAGTGAAATGACACAGGGTGTATGGTGTAATGGTGTATGGTGTCAGTGGGAAGTTTACACCATCCAAAGATTGTAGCACAAATCCCACAAAAACAAAGGGTGAAAATATTCATCACATAGATATTGAATCTATTTTTCAATGTAAAACAAATCGATATAAAATATAAAATGTTAACGTTGTCATGATAACAATTATCAAACTAGTGAATACACCTTGTTGAATTGAGCATAGCACACAACATTTTGTCCAAGGTGATTTGTGAAAATATGAAAGAAACTTGATAGAAAGGTTTATATATATAAAAGCTATTAACCGGATCCTTTTCTTTTCAGACTTGGCAGTCTTTGAAATTCACGAAATACTTTCCTAATAATCTAGAATATTCTGCAAGTAAGGTGTACAAAGCAGAAGTGTACGTAAGTTGTAATTCTTTTTCATAAATAACTTATAAAAGGGAATCTCGAATACCTTAAAAAAAACCCAGCACAGTTCGATATTATATATGTGGAAAAGAACCACCAAACACATGGATACAAGCAATGAATAATGAAGGTCATTATATGATTTTCAAAGTAATTTAGGCATGTAGGGATATTATTGAATATATTTTTAGAACAAAACATATTCTGATTAATGAATGATTAGTAAAATATCAAAACATATATTTGTATTATATATTATTAAAAGCAAACGACATGTTTGCCATAAGGAAGCGTCATCATGTATGCAGCAGACTAACACTTGTGGAGGTTAAGGGACCACATCAAAAGTTCAATGTAGGATACAAAACTTAATTCACATAGTTTTTTCACTGACTCCCCCATCTCCCTCTTAACTTAATTTGAGAAAAATTGATTGACCAATAGGGATATATGTAAAAATCGATTTTGGATAAACAAAACTTGCAGAATTTTAACCCCCGACCCCCAAACTATTTGAATGAAGTTTTTTTTATCCTACATCGATCTTTTGATGTCGTCCCTAAACATATTTAAAGTATCAATATCCAAAAGTTTAAAAAGACAGCAAAACCGCAAATAGTCATTGTTTCATTTGGATGTTTAAATATTAATCGTATAGCAATATCACTTTGAGTACCTTCCCACAGAAAGACAGACACATTGATCTGAGACGGAGATCTATGTTAGTATTCGCATTGACCTTAATAATCATAATAAAGTTAATTGTATTTAGTGTATTATTATATATGTTATAATAACAATCATACTTTTAAACATATTTAATTATCATAAAACAATCTTATGAGATGTTGTTAATGAAACTTAACATGTAAAATATTTGATACATTTCAAGCCGTCACCGTTTAAACCAACAAAGAAATCCAAGAAAGTCCAGGTTCAACTTGATACACCAAAGGTATATACATTCAGTAGAACGTGTATTGCACTATACTATTTTGATTTGAAACATTAATTTTTAATATAGTTGCATTTTCTAATTTGTTTGCTTTGCTAGTTCTCAAAACTTCAATTTGGATCTCAACTATCGTTTTGTGATTATCGCAACCAAACACAAGTCATGTGCTTTTTCATTTATTTTCAGCATTAATAGAGATGAATTTTCCTGTTAATTAAGGTATACTTTTCATTTGTTGGCTGTTTTAGCGTTAAATTCTTGGGGTGTATAAAAAGAATGCATTTTATTTCTTCTACAACACTCGTCCATCTCTACAATGTCTTAATACGTGCTTTTTTTTAATTAGCTTGTATTATGTGCGTTCATTGGCAGTCTTATTTGAAAAGCATGGATATATAAGTACAGCAACAATTAAAAAGGTTCACTTAATATGCTATCGTCTATGATACAATTTGATATCCCTGTGCATCCCCCGTGTCGACCTCTTTTATTTTAATACGCGTTTGAGTTTCTTCAGACTCTTGTAAAAGAGAAGATCAAAGAAGCCAGATTATTAAATTTTACATTCAGATATATTGAAGATATAATTTACATTAACAATCCAAACTTTTCGGATTTAGTTTCATTAATATTTCCTCTAGAACAAAACAGTATTGACAACATACACTGCGTCCGCAGCCTCAGTATTACAAGTTTCACATTAGCGGTGATCTTAGTACCATAATCTATGTCAAGCAAGACAATTGTGCATTTGACCATTTCTCTCACCTTTAGCAATAATATACCAACTACACCTGCAGATGGGTTATATATTTCTCAACTCATTCGGTGTTCAAGAGCTTGCAGCTTATTTTCAGACTTTATAAAACGAGTGTCTGAGCAGAAATTTGACGAACCAGGGTTATGTTAAAGAACGTCCCGTCCTTTTCGAAATTAAAAATCACATTGGAAGATACCAGGACCTTTGTTGAAAATATTCCGTATCATTTTCACAAATAATTATAGCGTTCATTTGATATGTCTTCGTATATTTTATAACTTTACTTCCGATTTGTTCATTTTGTGATAATATCCTATTGTGGCCCAAATACCATAATGTTAACTGTTAAATCCGATTTTTTTTAGGTTTTGATTTATTATTTTTGTTTGTTTTGCACAATCATTGTTGTCAATATAATAATATTATGAGACAACTTCCAACCATCTTCGCTAGCCAAGGGTTACGATCCACTCCCGTTCTCTTCACCCTTGGCGGATTGAGATAAAATTTCGGAGACACAAGGTAAGGATTTTTATTGGTTGCAGTAGAAACTCGCTGCATCCAATCAAAAAGCGCCTATAACATGATCACGTGTAGATGTAAAAAGTGTTTGTAAACAATTGCCACGTGTTTATTGTGCAACAAGTCTTTACATCACTAAACATACGACTATATTTAGGGACAAATTTAATGTTTTTAATCAACTAATAGAAGTTCCTGTGTATGTTTCATGCACAAATGCATGAATGTTGACAGATATTTTCGTTTCTTGCTTTACCAAGTGTGTAGAATCTAGACGCTACCGTGTTTTAACTTCCAAATTGAAGAGTCCAAGTGCTACCATTGGTCAAGAATAATGTATTCGGAAAATGCGTGACTTTAATCTGCCGATAGATGGCGCAACATAGATATCACAAATGTTAGCTTAATCTGCCAAGGGTGGAGAGAACGGGAGTGGATCGTTACCCTTGGCTAGCGAAGATGACTTCCAACGAGATGAATTTAAGCTATCTATAAAACCAGATTTAATACAATGCATGTACCAAGTTATAACAGTTGTTTTCCAGTCGTTTGATGTTGATGAGCTTTTGATTTGCTATTTGTTAGGGAACTTTGCGTTTTGAATTATCATTGAAGTTTAAAATTTTTGTTATTTTACATTTCGATTGTTTTTTACTATTGTGATAATTCATATAAAACGTATATCTCTTTCATTTCAGGGACGACTGCCGTTATTGTCTATAAAGGTAGAACTATCTTTCTATTAATAACAATACATAGTGTACGCATTTACTAAACTTTCTACGAAAGAACATATTAAATATTATGATTTATCACGTATGCGATTCCAAGGCTCAGTTTACACATTTATAAGCTCTAGAATATTGTGTTAAAAAAATTCAAACCAAATCGAAACATTCTTTTTCTTTTAAAATCTTTAATCCCTAAGATTCCATGTTTTGAGTATTAATATATCACAGTGCAACATAGTCTTGCTCTGCGCTTAGCTAGTTGTAATATGCAAATACGCAACATATGAGTGCAAGACAAAATATATGACACTAATTAACAACCTGGAAGCGACGACAATAAATACAATAATGATAGATATCTCGATTGAAATATAATATAAGCGCCAGACGTACGTTTCGTCTACAAAAAAGGACTCATCAGTGACGCTCAAATGTTTGAAAGAACAAATAAAGTACGAAGTTGAAGAGCATTTAGGACCAAACATTTCGTTTTGTCAAATAAAGCTAAGGTAATCTATTTCTGAGGTATTCATGCCTTAGTATTCCAACAATTCAAACTTTTGTAAAAATCCACGGATAATCTTTTTTATGATTGTTCCTGCCTTGTTTTTTTTAAAGTAATATTGAATGAGATGTACTAATAAATAATCAATATCCACCAATAAGAACAAGCGCTCTTTATCTCAAATATTTTGTTTCAGTTCTTAAATTTAAATATTTTTGGACTTTTAGAAGTTGATATCTGAAGAAAACTCATTTTTAGATACTTTTGAAACCTTTTTTCTGAACTAAGTTATTTCAAAATATTGTGACAAATCTGGACTTATTATTGTTATTATTTAACGTATTATTTATTGTATATGACATATATTTATTTGAATATTGCCGGGTGGTCAACTTCTCGAGAGTGCACAAACACTGATAAATGCATTGACTTTCATACTCATGATTTAAACTATTTGTACTTTGCAAGCGATAAGGGTCAGTTTTATATGTATATCTTGGTAATGTTTACCTATGAAATACTTTGATTATACCGTCATACAGTGATTTATTTTGACAAATATCGTCGTGAGATTCAACTTGTTTACATCTGCCATGACACCGTTTTGTACGTTCACTTTGCGATCTCACATTATTATTTGTTTAAGTTAACACTTTGTCAATGCAGATAAATTGCGTATTTATTATGTTTGTGCCTCCCTTTTCATTAACATTGTCTTTATTTATGATAGAACAGGGTTTTCATTGATCTTATTTAAGCATTATATCTAATGCGTAAGGTTATGTAAATTACACCCAAGTTCATACGCCGTACCGAGAAAGGAATTTACTGTCCGTTTAAAAATAGCATTATGTAGAAATGTCCTTTTAGTTTCATTTGCTTTTAAACATAATTCGGACAAGAAGGACAAAGTGAGGACAACTTAATAATGTTTCTTTATCTAAGAATAACGAAATCTGTTTGTCTTTCTAAACGTTACTAGCCAAAAGACGTAAGAAACGTTGCTTTTGATTGGATGATTAGATGTTTACTCTAACGTCATAGTAAGTGCAAAAAAAAACATAAATAGGAGCCTGTAGACACACATGTCATTCTGAATCAATCTCTTGAACCGTCAACTACCTTTTATATTGACCACCCGATTTATTGCTTTATCTGTTGAATGATGAATGTGTATTTAATGTTTATTATATTGAAAGAAGAAGTCAAAATACTACTAAAATAAATATCATTGTTATGTTTATTACAAATCTGTTTCTCCACAATGCCGTTGATTCCACTCCTCCTGAATGATGAGTTAAACAGTTTTATAGTAACCCTCGGTTTGTTACAATATTATCAGTTTGTATATTAACATTATTAGCCTTTATATTATCATTTTTTGCATAGAATATACATTTTTTATAATTTCAGAAATGTCCCAATATAGACTATATTCCTGAAGTAAGTAGCAAGTAACTGTGAACATTCATAATATGTTTTCATCTACAAACTTGAAAATGTTTGAACGAGACACATGTATAGCGAGATCAAATTTTAATTATAACTTCTAAAATACGTTTAAACTTAGTTCTATTTTGATTTAAAGATTCCAAAATTTTATGAATTGATTATGAATTCAAAAGGCCATCAAGATGGACTACAAAACCAAACTGTGGTTCGTTGATAAATTTTGTAATTGCTAGTGATTTTTTTCTGATTTTTTTCGAACTTTTATGATATTAAGCCCCCTTATCAATTTGACGATGAATTTTATGAATTATAGACAGACCTTGAAACTTTCAAGAAAAGATATGTTTGGAGGTGCATATAAAAATCTGCACACACATTTTCCTACTATATTGCAATAACATGATGGAACAATGCTACCGAATTGACCTAGTTGGCAACAGGTTACCTTTTGCTTGATATTGCCAGCTTTGAAGCAAAACAGACAGACACACAAAAGATTACTTTTTTTAATCTTTACTTCAGCAACCCAAAATACAGGAGCCTTTGCCGCCTCCACCGGGTCCTTCTCCTCCACCGCCAAAAACATCTGATAAAGATGCAAAACAGAAGTGGGAAGACATAGAAAAATGTGGAAAGCCACGAGTTGTAATATCAGTGATAGGCGCTTACAATGAACGAATTCCATCATACAAATGGAAACACCAGATGTTGTTACGGAGAGCACTTAACCACGTTGCAAGATACGCAGGAAGTAAATGTATTTTATTATTATTTTGATTTGGTCATGAATATTGAAATGCTCATTACCGTTTCCCATTAGACTATGATAATACTGTTTCCTTTTCAGTTCTTACAAGAAGGTAAATAATGTTTAATTATACAATGATCCTTTGGAAGTGTGTCTATGTTATACTGAAAACCTTGACTCCTAAAACCGGTGAAATATTATACATTGTCATCTTGGCTTAGAAGATCGTTATATAAGTATTTAAAGTTTATAAAAAAGGTCACATTCCTTAATTGTTTTGTAATTTTGTTTCTATCAATATACAATATTAGAAACTAATATGTAAACAACATGTGAATACCGAAGCGCTGACTATTAAAATTGTGAGAACATTGGAGACTAACAGTCCAGCATCAGTAGTATCCCAGCTACGATATCTACTCAAGCCGAATGAATATCTTTTGTTGTTAAGTTTTATCTTTCAACCGACCCTCAATGCCAATTTCTAGATGTAAGTAAAGCTAAGAAGCAAACTGAGCTGTGTCTGTTTTATCATGTTTTGTAAGCTCGATGGATGCATTCAACATAATCACCAACGTTGTATTATGTAGTAAGAGAACATAATCTTATTGTATATACTAGTAGCAGAACGTGCAGTTCTTGTATAAAGACAGTCTCATTTGAATAAAGGAAGCATTTTTTGGTTACCATTGGAATGACGATTGTTGTTGAGGAAAACGTTCTTCAAACGGTTCAAATATGTGGACGATCAAGAGATCATACATCTTGATAATGTCAGTTTCAGGGTTTCAAAATATGAGATATGTACTTGTATTGGAATTTTTTATTGACGCCATTTGATGACCGTTATAAAAAATGGTTTTCGCGGATAACCTAGACAAGAATTTCTATGAAAGCTACTATACCATACACCTTTCATCTAGTGTGCATTAATAAATACAGATATTCACTTGCTATAAGTGAAACCGTTGTGTGCTTAAGTAGAAAATTTGGTATTTATTGTTAATATTTATTGTTGTTTGAAATGTTCTTTGTGTTGATGTTTGTCGCCTTTTCACTTTACTGTTTTAGTTTGATGATTGCGTTTAACTAACTGTTCAAATTACACAAACATGCTAATATTTTATAATAGAATTTATTATCAGATTATTACATGACATTTTTTTTCATATCGCATGTAATATCAGCTCTAGGTTTAATATTAAGCCAGGAGCCGCATGGCTTGAGGGCTGATATTGACCGAGGGCTGATAATACATGCAATATGAAAAATGGCATGTTATGATCTTTTTATCATATGCTTCAACAATGGAGAAACATAACACATCAGTATATTGATCCTTTTACGTGGTTCTCAAATTGAAGTCCAAAAAGTGAAAAGCTCACGGACGTCGGACCCTAAATGTAGTACGTTCGATATGAAATATTTCTATCATATGCCCCAACAAAGAAGAAAAACAGCAGTATGATATATTTTAATATTGATGATTACAAAATAATTCAACAATATACATAATGAACACTAAAAAAGTCAACATTTTTAAAAGAGGGACGAAAGATACCAGAGGGACAGTCAAACTCATAAATCGAAAATAAACTGACAACGCCATGGCTGAAATTAAAAAAAAAAGATAAACATACAAAAATAGTACACATGCCACAACATAGAAAACTAAAAAAAAAGCAACACGAACCCCACAAAAATCTAGGGGTGATCTCAGGTGCTCCGGAAGGGTAAGCAGATCCTGCTCCACATGTGGCACCCGTGGTGTTGCTTATGTGATAACACATCCGGTCAATAGTCTTATTCGGTAGGTCACAATCATGAAAGGGAAGGGGATTGTACTTATGACGTAAGGAACAAACAGTCTCCGGGACAAGTTTGCAATTCCGCTGAGTGCAAAAGTTGTCACCTTAATTTTTGGAGTTAAGTCACAATGAAGTTAATAACTTGGTTGGTATTGGTTACCTGATATTTGTCCTAAATTTGTTTGGCTCTAGCACCACTGTTGAAAAAGTCATGCCCCTTTTTTCAACAATTTCCTCAGAGGAAAAGTAGTTTTCCTCAAGGGAAATCAAATTTCCCTAAAGGAAAAAGATTTTTCCTCAAGGGAAATTGTTTTTTCCTCAAGGGAAAAAGATTTCCCTTAGGGAATTTGCTACATAAATATTTCCTTTGAGGAAATTATTTTTCCTTTGAGGAAATTTGCGGCTTAAAATTTTCCTTTGAGGAAATACTTTTTCCTGTGAGGAAATTTGCAGCTTCAAATTTTCCTTGGAGGAAATATTTTTTCTTGTGAAGAAATTTTTGACAAACACTTTTCCTTGAGGGAAAATTCAAGGCAACAAATTTCCTCTAAGGAAATCATCGTTATTCAAATTTCCTCTAAGGAAATTTCTGAACATCAAATTTCTCTTAAGGAAATGTTTTCCCTTATTTTTACTCGTTAAACATTTCTTCACTATACCATGTATACAAACAGTATGAATATGTTAATACAGTCTGAATGTTTAGGTCTAGGTATTGTTCATACTTTTTATATAACTTTAACTTTGATTTATAAAAAAAATTTGTAGCGAAAGATTCTGTTTTCTTTGTAATTGTTTCAATGGAATACATTAATAAGCAACCAATTTGAATGTCATACCATTTGTGGTGTTCAAAAGAATTTGTTTATATTTGCAGATTAAATAATAAAATAAACACTTTTCCTGTTATTTTAAATTAAAATTTTCTTCTGTTTCAGCTTGTGTACAGTTATTCAATCCACTACGTAAGAATTCAGTTTATACATTATTTCATTCACTAAACATTTTCCTTCAATTCTAAGAGAAAACATGTTTGCAAATTGTTCTTCAATGATCTTCTTCCATATATTTGATATGAGGGAGCGATGTAAATGAGTGGATAAAACTGGTGTTTCTTTTTTCAACAACAACATAGTATTTTTTCGGCATTTCTCCTTTCTTTCGACTAATATACATGATATATATAATGTTGTTGCTTTTATAAAATAGTGTTTTTGTGTATTTATGATAGAACTCCATTTTGTTGATGGCCATTATCATGTGATTATAATGGAATTTCTTATTTCTTTTTTGCAGGAAAGCACACATTCCAGTTCAGATTAATCCAATTGCACACTATGTAGATAAATTTCAACTTTAAGTTTCCATTTCAATAATGACCTATTGATCATGAAAACCAAGATGTCTGATCACCTATAAATACATAAAATAAACAAATAAAATGTTATAAATGGAAATAGAAACAGCAATAAAAGTTTATTTTGTCATGTTTATTAACATTTTAAATATATTTCCTTTCTTACTTGTGAATGCTTTTGTCTATAGTTCTTATATTAGTTGATTTTGTGCATTTTTCAATCTTTCAAGTTGAGGCATATAAATCGTCGCGAATGTTTTTCATATGTATCTTTCCTTATTAAAATACATTAAGTAAACTTGAAAATCTGGAAAAAATAAATAGCTGCGATGTAGACTAGAAAGTATAAAACGCAAAATAAAGTATTCGCGAAAAATTAGTTGGTTTACAGTAGTCCAGTCTGTGTTTGCCGGAAATTTACAACATTGGTTGTATGGTGGAGAGTTGTCTTATTGGCAATCATGCCACATCTTATTTTTATATAACCTTGCCATATTCCTATTGTGCCTGTCCAAAGTTCGGAGCCTGTAGTTTTTTTCAGTTTAGTCTGACACTAAAATTTAGTGGATGTTGTTGTTGTTTCATACCAGTCATATTTAATTTTTGTAATTTATTTTGTTATAAACTAGGCAATTAGTTTAACAGTTTGGATTGTTTCAATTTTTCATCTGAGGGTCTTTTATAGCTGCCTACTTTGTCAGTTTGTTTTAGATTTATGAGTTTGACTGTCCCTTTGGTATCTTTTGTCCCTCTTTGACTATAGGGTATGGATTTATTGAAGGTCGTCACAGGCCTACAATTGCTTTCTCAAAGCCATGATCAATAGTTTTCATATTTAATATACCACATCTTTTAATTTTTATAGTAATCATGATAATCATCTTTCAAGTTCAATAACTTTTTTAAAAATAAAAGTGGCCTTACCATTTAGGTTTAGTTGGCTTCTGCAAATTTTAAATTGCCTATCATTTCTGCTGTTTATAATTTCTCTGTATCTTCTATAGTTCTTGTCCTATACATAAAAGAGTAAAAGTTATTATGGAATGACATCTTGCATCAATATTTTTTTTGTTTAATGTACATGATGTATATGAATGTGTGTTTAATAAAAATCTGTACCATGAGTGCTTGATAAGCTTGTTGCCCTTTTAGCTGGTCTTTATGCTATAAACGAATTTTAATGATCAACTAGAAAAACTATGAGCACTGCGCAAATAAGACACACCCCCCCCTCCTAAAAAAAAAGGACATGCACACACAGTGGTATTCATTGACATAAAACATGAAGATAATTTTGCTTCATTTAGAGATATGTATCTCTCAAGTGGCTATAAGTTTAAGGCTGTGATTTTTTAACAAATGCATTTCTAAAACCTTCCAAAGTTTGAAAATGGACAGATTTTAATAACTTTCCAACAACTAAAGTTCCTTAACTCTGCATCTTATACAAAAATATACATGATAAATAGGGGATGATACTCCAGCTTGCATATTATTCAAAGTTTTAAAGGAACATAACTGAAGAACGGTAAAAGTTTTACTACCAACATTTGAAATTGATCTGATTTTGTGGTAAAAAGTATTGTTTTCAAGTTTAATAACATTTGGTTGAGGTAAACTTTTAAGTTAGAGGCCGGAAACAAAAAAAAAATTCATTTTTCCATTTTTAAAGAACATAACTCTACAACAGTAAAAGAGAAACTTCCAAAATTCAAACTTAATTTGTATTTTGTGGTGATAAGCATTATGTATAAGTTTCATAACATTTGGTTAAGACAAACTAAAATTTAGAGAAAGGGAAACCAAAAATTCAGCATTTTTTTCCCATTTGTAAAGGGGCATAACTCTAGTACAGTAACACTGACATCACCAAAATTTAAACTTGATCTGAGTATTGTGATAACAAGCTTTTGTAAAAGTTTAATTATATTTGGTTGAGGCAAACTAAAGTACTGTAAGAGAACAAAACACAACTTTGGGACACGGACAGACGATCAAAGGTTAAACTTAATGCCCCCTCCACTATGGGTCATGAAAATGAAAAGGGAGATTATGTCAAGATATAAAAACAATTCACCAAAGTTTCATAAAAATTGGTGAAAGCATTATTGAGACTATCCAAATCCCAATAGTACAATGACAAAATCAGATTTTTTTTTAATTGAAAGGAAAATTATATGATTATGTTATACAAAAATAATTCACCAAGTTTCATGAAAATTGCTCAAAGCATTATTAAAAGTATACTGGAAAAATCTCCCCTTTTATGAATAAAATCCATAACTTTAAATTGCATTATTTAAAATCTTTAAAAATTAATTGGAGCTTAATTATATCAATAGATAATTCACCAAAGTATTATGAAAATTTTAAGATTAATGTATTCTAATTCCAAGATTATCTAACACATGGTTTGTTTGAATTAAAAAAGTTGGAATAAAGTACCTGCTAGAATTCAGGAGAATTAGAGCAAATCAGGCTATCTTCTAGATTATCAGACATTTGACTGTAGAAATTGAATTTTCTTTTTCTTATTTAGCTATTTGTTATCTCTGTCCTTAATATCTACTGAACTTTAGCCAATATTTTCACATATTTTTTTTGTCTTTTCTCTCTTGTTATTTAACATAACAAAAAAACAAAGAGAAACTGACAATGCCAAGGCAAAACATAAGATGCAGAAAAAGAAAAACAAAACAAAACACTAAGCAACACCAACATCACCAAAAAACTAGTGTGTTGAATTCATGTGCTCAGTCAGTCAGTGAGAGTTGGCAGATCCTGACCCACTATATTTATGCTTAAAAACCTAAAAATCATAAGAGTACTAAACATATTTTGTAAATACTTGATTAAAATGTTGTCATAAATAGCATAGACACCTCTTAGTTTTGAGAACCACATGTGTTAATTGTGGGAGTATAATCATGATATTCATGCACAAGATTGACTTTTAAAACCCTATATATATATTGAAATTTTCTGAAAATATTGCATGCATTTATTAATGTGACCACTTTTAAGAAATGCAAAAAGATGCGAGATGATTTATATACATGTAATTGTAATTCCAGGAATTTACAGTAAAGGCTTTTAACCCCACTGCATTTTGCACTTTTCCCAAGTCAAGAGCCAGAAGTTATGGCCTTTTTGACCTTTGTATGATTTTTATTTTAGTTTCTTTTTTTCATATTGAGGAGTTTAGCATGGTTTAGTATGACGTCCATTATTACTCAACTAGTATACATTTTTGTGTAATGGCAAGCTCAAGCGTGCCTTACAGGCACGGATCCAGGAGGGTCCCAGTGTTGGACCCCCACCTTTTTTTTTTGGACGATCAATGCATTTGAATGGGGACATGTAAGTTGGAACCCCCCTTTTTTGTCCTGGGTTAGGAACCCCTCCTTAAATGGCTGGATCCACCCCAGCCTCAGGTTGTGGGATTTTCTTGTTACATTGAAGACCCATTGGTGACCTTTGGCTGTTATCTGCTCTTTGGTCAGGTTGTTATCTCTTTGACACATTCCCCATTTCCATTTTCAATTTTATTTTCAGTTTTATTTTAAATGTTAGACTTCTTGTTGATTTGGTTTCACCTGGGAACAGTATATCCAGAGACATATAATACAATTGTATTATATGTCTCTGGTATATCTAACATTTAATATATATGTTCCTGGTTTCAGATTTCGGCTTCGTCGGAGGAAAGCGTCCTAGAAATAAAATAGCCTTGCAAGACGTCATATAATATATTTGGACTATAGGTTTTCACAACCATCAACATTAATTGTAAAGATTGTCGCACTGTGGAAGAAACGAATTAGGCGCGTTAATAAAAATATAATTGTCTGTGCTGACAGGTTAGTATGTGTGCATACCAATATTTAAATTTTCTAAGCTTTCTTTTTGAATATTTTGTCCATTTCTTGGTAAAATACTGCCAGTGCTGTTGTTTTACAAAAACGATCAAGTAATGTAGGGGAAAGAAACTAGCTTAAAAGACCAAAATAAGTCACAACTAATGGGGGTCTCATTGGGGGTTCTGTTCACGGATCCCGCTTAGTTACTATTTTTTTTTTTTAGATTCCCGCATCCCGCTTATACTATGTAATTAAGCAATTCTGATATTTTTGTAATTTCCCGTGTCCTGCTAAACTTCATTTCCCGTTTTTCAGGGCACAAAAATTTGACTTACATTGTATGTGTCACGCTTACAAAAAAATCCGCCTCGGCAATCTCGCGTCCCGCTCAGACCCCCCTAATAGTTTACTATGCAGTCAGTAGCTAAATACACATGTATATACTTTTAGACGACCTTAGACTCATTTCACAGAAAAATCGAAAATACTCATTAGTAATGAACATTTTAGATCACTTAACATTTAGATTTCATAACTTTAAAATTTACGACCATATAGATTTAAGATTATTTAATCGAAAGATGATAATTTGTCAATGAGCACCTGTAACCCGGTACTGCATTTTTTTTTGCACGCGTCAAGAAACAGTTAAAAGTGCCGGGATCTGACAGAGCTTTGAAGAGCTTATTTTCTCGTATGATCTATATAATGTAGGGGAAAGAAACTAGCTTAAAAGACCAAAATAAGTCACAACTAATGGGGGTCTCATTGGGGGTTCTGTTCACGGATCCCGCTTAGTTACTATTTTTTTTTTTTAGATTCCCGCATCCCGCTTATACTATGTAATTAAGCAATTCTGATATTTTTGTAATTTCCCGTCATATCATATGCTACATGTTGTCCACACCATTTAAGAAACTGCTCACCAAAATACATGTCATAAATCTAGGATTTCAGTAAACATATATTTATCGAGAATTATCACAGTTGTTTTCCATTCGTTTGATGAGCTTGAACTTTTAATTTTGCCATTCGTCGAGGGACTTTCCGTATTCAATTTTCCTTGGAGTAATACTAGTAGTATTTTTGTTATTTTACTTTTTTCTGTTGCAAACATTTATCAAAGTGACCACCTATGAACCTTTGTTTTGTATGCACCAGTCTCTTTGCCTCACATAAAAGACATATATATACAATAAATGTATTAATATATTTATCACAAAAAGCTATAGTGCTATTTTCTTTTCTTTTAATATGAACCTCCATCCCTCCTCCAGCTTATCTGATTAATTTACGATCACTGTGAATAAAGAAAGTAAGAAAGTCACAATTATTATATCAGGTATTTTAAATTCTGGTCGATAGTTGTCTCATTACGAATCATTTAATTATTTACATCTCCTTATTTTTTTAACAAGAAAGCTTTAGTTAGATGCATTATAGTGATGGATGTGTAAACATGCAGCATGGTTGTAAATAAATGTTAAATACAGAACAAAAGATATTTATACATAATATATCACACTCAAGTCAACCCGCATGTAAAAAAAAAACAAAAAAAAAAACCCCTACCAAATGACTAGTAGTCTATAAAAAAATCAACTATAGGTAGCATACCAAAATATATAATTTGTAAAGACTTGCATGCAATTAGGCCTATAGCTCTATGTTCCTATAGATCTCATAACCTTACTATTAAAAGACAGATTATGTGTGTGTAAGTTTATCAGAAAATTTCAGAGAGACACGTCCTAATCAGGTGATATCAAAATACCAATTTACAAATTCAGATCTTCTGCCTGTTGTATATTGCTTACTTTGATTGTATATTGCCAAACTCAAACATTTAACAAATTACATCGTTAATAAACATGTTTGGTGCGGATGGAAGAAATTCAATATTGATCCTTCAAGAGACAAGTGAATGTTGGAGATACTCATTCCCTATTGTAAAATACTGATATTAATGTCGGGTGCGTCTAAACAGTGATAAAAAAATTAATGTATGTTCAGGAAAAAAAAAATAACAAAATTAACAATAAATGCGATAGGTAGATCTTGTAATTGAGATGGCCCGTAATACCGACTGCCACTGAAAAAGGAGGGACAGAAAATTGGCCTTATACCAGCTGGCTACTATTACAGAAGTCCGTAGAAATACCGCAAAGGACCTCCTTAGTGCACTAAGGATCTTGACACAAGGACCTATAACTAACATACGTCCTTGCTTGACATCAGTAATAAAGTAATCTTTCATAGAAGACAGTTATGATTTATATTCTCTTTTTCACCAACTTGAAATTATACTACGCTAAACCGTTAGTTTATTCAACAACAACCATTAATTAATCAATTAGAAACGATCAAGAGACAATTGTTTTTGGATAAGGTTGATTGAACATGATGATTGGGAGATTTCGAATTTGCAATACGCCGTTGGTCACGTGCCGAGTGGCACGCGCTGATCAAAAAGTCATTTAACTTCAAAATTAAAACATCTATTGACACCAAACTTTATAAATGTGAGGTATTTACTCATATCCTCTTACATCCATGGTCTTTGGGGTCTTATAACATCGTTTTAATGTCCTTAGTGCAAAAACTTACTTCCTAGTGCACTAAGAAGTCCTTCGCGGTATTTCTTCACACCGCTAATACAGTCCACTCGAAGGGTTGTTGCAAGGATCCCCATTCGGTCCGGACGTGGCTGAGTACAGCCCATGCAATAGACGTTCCACTATCCTTCTACTAAGGTTTTATTGCCGGTCAAAAGAAGACCTGTATCGACGCTATTTCTAAATATAGTTACTCTAGTTTGCTGACAAATTCGCTACTTGTTCCATTTAATATAAAGTTAAAATGGCTAGGTACATATATGGTTCATCGCTAGGCTAATAAAGAATTACCTAAACTGATAAAAAATCAATGAATGTGAATTTGTTTAGAACTTTTTCTTATAAATTTGAACAATTATAAAAACATTATCCTTGCCTATTTATCAACTTACTAAAAAGGTATGGCCAATTTCCGGTTTATTTGTTTCGTTATTTGGTTCCCATGTTGAAATAAATTGATGAATTTAATAATAAATCCTTGTTAATATAGAAAAACATGTTAATCTTCTCATCTGGACTTAAGTCTGTATACCGGACCCCTTCTCTATTTTGGGATTGAAAAAAAATATCTTTAAAAAATGCGGTTTTGAGCCTATGTCTTCATTTTAATTTGGTAACACGTTAAGCAATAAGTGACACTAATATGGTATTTTACCAATAATAAGGCCATATATTTGAAGCTGTTCAAAATTCAGTACATTATAGGTACGTGTATCAGATCGGACAATTTTTTTTTAATTTTCGTATATATAAAAAGAATTACTTAAAGTTATCTGGTATGAAACATGTCCACTGGACCTGGGAACAGTATATCTAATAATAGTTAATATATATGTTCCTGACTGGACCGACCGTGCAAGTGCTGTATATATAGCCAGTCATGGTCGTTAAAAACTTCCATTTGTTGTTATCCACTGGAAATAAGCTGTTTAAAACACGAATCCCCGTTTACTCAATGCCAAATTTATTTGTTAGTATTTTTTAATATTTTTCTTATGATTTTGTCATAATATCTTTTTTGTGAAATTTTTTGTGTTGTTGAACATGAAATTGACAGCGATGCTACAAAGAAAATTTGTTTAATGTCATCTGTTGCAATAGATACTAAGTATTACACGTGGACAGGATGTTCCCCAGAAAATAAGTTATACACACCCGAGGGTACACGCTACTGTCATATGGAAAATTACTGGGTCACCTGTAAGATGGTAATCAGCCATGCAACTAATCAGGTGACTGACCATGTCACTACAATTTAAAAAGTTTATCGTGAGATCAAAATGAAATATTCATTTTAATTAAAAACTAAAGAAAACTAAGAACTAAAGGATTTATCATTATGATGAAGTGAAATAATTCATCCAAATCGTATTATTTCCAAAAAGATTTATCCATATTTTTTATCTATACCGGGAAAAAATTGAAAACTGTATTTATAATTTAAATTTATTTTATAGAAATCTTTGTAGGTCTCATGAAATGGAACTCACGCATGCCTAATTAAGATTTATAAATTTATTGAAAATATAACAAATATTTAGTTTTGATATTAAATTAAAGTTACCTTTCCGCGCTATAACTTATTGGATATTATGATATGACATGAATTAAACAATTTTTGTTGAGGGATTTAAGGCTTTGTCCATACAATGTGAATGTTATTAGTATTTTACATGACTTGTTTTCGCCTTGAAGCTCATTATTAAGAGTGTTTCAGACAAGATGATGAAAATAACGTGCAAGATACTTTTTTCAAACATCGTGAAGTGACAATTTTAATTCCCATTCCTCCTCATGCTCCATTCACTCTACTCCTGTTCAATTGTATATTTATAATTCCTCGTGCTTTAAATTATCACCTCTTTGTGATTACCGTTATGCCAACAGAAACCCGGGACTTGATTTACATGTAAAATCAGGGGCGGATCCAGCCACGATAAAGGGGATTCCAACTACTTGTCTCCATTAAGGGGTGTCGTTGTCGCTGGTTTTCTGTTACCCCACCCTTTTCATATAATTTAGATTTCAAAAGTGTATACCTTTTCATATATTGTGTTGGTTAAAATGTTATCTTTTCCAATATTGTTTGGTGTGTAATGTAACAGTGCAATACCTAAGTGTCAAAAGAGAGTTTTCCCCGACCTATTCACATATTTTTAAGCCTGAAAAGATGACCTATTCCAACAGCACGTCCTATCACCTTGTATATAGGAACTTGAGAGGATTCCCGAGATTTTCATTAAACTGAGTCATAAAATGCAATGATTGTTCACAAAAAGGGGAATCCAACCCCCGGATTATAAATATAATTGTTATATTTTAAAAAAGTCATATATATATATATATATATATATATATATATATATATATATATATATATATATATATATATATATATATATATATATATATACTAGTACTAGATCCGAGCACCTGTTTTGGGATATATACATATAGCTAATTTACCGTAAATAAATGAATAATACACAAGTTGATAATTGACTCTTCTCTGCTAATTAATGTGCATGCAATATTCACTTTGATTTACTTGTGAGACCACCGACACTAATAAGACATTTGGTTTTCGCATAATTACTATAGTATAAGTTTATAGAAATCTATGAAATTCAAACAGAAGGTTTGTGACCACAAAAAGGAAGGTTGGGAGTTATTTTGGGAGTTTTTGTCCAGAGTTTAGGAATAAGGGGCCAAAAGGGTCCAAAATTAAACTTTGTTTGATGTTATAGAAAATTGAATTATTGGGGTTCTTTGATATGCCAAATCTAACTGTGTATTTAGATTCTTAATATTTTGGTCCTGTTTAAATTGGTCTACTTTAGGCCACAATTAAAAATATTTCGGTTTGCCCAAACCCTACTCAAGGTTGAGACAGTGGGTAGGTAGGTAGCCATTTTCTTTTTTTCTTTTTTTTTTTTAAAGAAATTGAAGTATCGGATGTTAATTAGTCTTCATGCATATCTGATTAAAAAAAAAAAACTTCTTCAAATCAGGATAATAAAAGAATTTGAGTAGGTAGCTTTTTTCTGGGTAGGTAGGGTTTGGGCAAACAAACCTATTCTTTTTTATGGCCTTAAGGTCCAAAGGGTCCAAAATTAAACTTATTTTGATTTTAACAATATTTGAATTCTTGGTGTTCTTTAATATGCTGAATCTGAATATTTACTTAGATTTTTTATTATGGGCCCAGTTTTCAAGTTGGTCCGAATCGGGGTCTAAAATTTTACTTTGTTTGATTTCAACATGTTCAACAAAAATTGAATATATGGGGTTCTTTGATATGCTGAATCTAACCAATCATTTAGATTTTTGATATTTTTGCCCGTTATCAAATTGGTCCACATTGAGGTCTAAAGGGTCCAAAATTGAACTTTATTTGATTTCATCAAAAAATGAATTATTGGGGTTCTTTGATCATGTTGATATGCTGCATCTAACCATGTATTAAGATTTTGAATATTAGACCATATTTGAGGTTAATTGTCAATTTAGAATTTTTAAATACTTGGACCACATTCATTCTGTGTCAGAAACCTATGCTGTGTCAACTATTGAATCACAATCCAAATTTAAAATTCAGAGCTGTATCAAGCTTGAATGTTGTGTCCATACTTGCCCCAACTGTTCAGGGTTCAACCTGTATGGTCGGATCAAGCTGAGCCATGCGTAGCATTTTTATTGGTTATTATCTTGAATCTTATTTTTGATAAAGATATACTGTAAACAGCAAATATAATTAGCAAAGTAAGGTCTACAAATATCATATTAATACAACCAAAATTGTCAATTGACCCCATAAGGAGTAATTTCCTTTTAAAGACAATTTTTCACAATTTGTTCATCTAGTAAGATTAATTCTCTAAGGAATCTGTGGAATCTATTACAGCCAAATTTGGACTGAATGAGTTTCAGCGTAACTAGTATAAAGTTTGTATTTTATTTCCTTTTACGGCAAGAAACATATGTAGTCACTTTATAGTTACATGGCTAAAATGGAACATAGGGGTAAAATGATCACAAATGGAAGATTGATGCAAAAAATTCAGGTGAGCACTTCAGGCTCTTGAGAGCCTCTTGTTTAATTGCTTCTGTAAGTAATATATATTAATTTGAAATTTTGACGAGTGAGACACATACAGATTATACTGTAAACAATATTTCAAAGTTTAACATAGTCAAGCGAAGAAATCATAGAAGAATAGTTGAACCATGTCTTTGTTGTCCATTGAAAAATTAGTACGAGCACGAAGAAAAAGTATGGGAATGTTTGTTTTTTTAACTATTGACCAGGGTGAAAGTCTTTGAAAGTGATGACTGGCAAATAGTCTCTGAAATGAAATAGCACAAATATTCCATTCTTTTTAAATTTTATTGTATATAAAGAAAAACACATACTGATGTTTAATTATAGTTTTTACCCTTTTTATGTTTAGGACAAGAAATATAGAAAAAAAATTAAGAATATAAACAGTTACAATAGAAATGAGCGGCAAAACAAGATAAACAGAATACAACAAGGCCTAAATAGTTAAGACCACTTCTATATACTCTAAATTCAGAAATTATTGCTTGCATTTATTATTGTGATTTTTCACGAATGGACAACTTATTGTAATTACAAAAACAATCTGCATAAAGATCTCTATATATATATATATGTTTCTGTTATTGAAATATGAGTTCTTATTTTTGCGATACTCACCCAGTCACATTATTCGCATTACTAAAATCCTCTCGATAAATTTTGAATTACAGTAATAAAAGTAATTGCCTTTGAATGATGACTCATATAAAATAAGAAGATGGGGTATGGTAAATGAGTGACTTATCCACCAGAGTTCAATGAAGTGGATGCAAGAAATGGGCCGGCCTTCAATAATTAGAAAACACTTCCTTTATAGGTCAGCCAATAAAGATCCCAACATGAAAAGATTTAAACAATCCAATTTAGTTCAACATGTTCAAAGTCAATAACAATTAATAAAAAAAAATCATGTCTGTGAGCATTCAACCTTACCATAATATAGGACAGTGGTTCAAATAACACAACATATGAACATTCTATAACAACTATTGCAAGTGGCTCAACTTTAAAGATCACTGCAAGGCACTAAACAACGAATATTAAATCTTCGACACAAAGCACTGAAATAAGTAAGAATATCAAATAAAAGTTTCTCAAAATGTTCAATAAAACATGATAAAATAAGCTTATTTATATTGCTGTTTTTTTCTCCATTTATAACATATTTTTTTTTAATTTTGTGTATTTATAGGTCATATATCTTGGTTTTTATGATCATCAACAGGTCCTGCAAGTCTATACTGAAGAGGAAACTTAATTGTTAATACTTTTCTACATAATGTGCTAATTGGATTAATTAATGTGAAATGAACTGTGTGTTTTTCTGGAAATAGTAATAGAAAAAAATCTACAAAATTGCTATAAACAAATTGGAGTATTATCAAAGATGCACAAGAACACAATTGTGTAAAATGTAACAACCTACATATTCACTGATGGATTATGGAGAAATTAAGAAAAACATAGTATCTTTGTCATGTTTGTTGTCGAAATAAACACCTGCTTTATCCATTCATGTACATGGCTCCATCATATCAAATATATACCATGTATACAGAGAAGATGTTTGAAGAACAATTAAGTTGCCAAAATGTATTCAACCAATTGAAGGAAGATGTCTTGTGGATGGAATTATTTATGCACTGAACTCTTATGTAGGGGGTTGAATAATTTTACACAGCAGCTGAAACAGAAGACAAGTTAATTTAACATTAAAAGTGTTTATTTTATTTAATATGCAAATATGGGTATTAATAACATCACAAATGATATGATATTCATAGCGTTTTGCTTATTATAATGTCTTAAAAATATTAAACAGTTAGCCCTTTGTTTTTGTATGTTTAATACTCACCATGAAAATTTGTATTTAAGTTTTAGTTACCTTTTGTATCAATAATTCAGTCTAAGAAAAATTATATTTATACTGTTTGTACTGCTATGAAATTTCCATAGAGGAAAAATAGGTGAAAACATTTCCTGAAGGGAAATTTGATGTTCAGAAATTTCCTTAGAGGAAATTTGAAGAACAATGATTTCCTTAGAGGAAATTTGTTGTCTTGAATTTTCCCTCAAGGAAAAGTGTTTGTCAAAAATTTCCTCACAGGAAAAAGTATTTCCTCCAAGGAAAATTTGAAGCCGCAAATTTCCTCAAAGGAAATAAAATTTCCTCAAAGGAAAATTTGAAGCCGCAAATTTCCTCAAAGGAAAAAGAATTTCCTCAAAGGAAATAGAATTTCCTCTAAGGAAATTGAATTTCCTCAAAGGAAATATTTATACAGCAAATTCCCTAAGGGAAATCTTTTTCCCTTTAGGAAAAAACAATTTCCCTTGAGTAAAAATCTTTTTCCTTTAGGGAAATTTAATTTCCCTTGAGGAAAACTACTTTTCCTCTGAGGAAATTGTTGAAAAAAGGGGCATAACTTTTTCAACAGTGGTGCTAGAGCAAAAAATATTTAGGACAAATATCAGGGAACAAATACCAACCAAGTTATCAACTTCGTTTTGACTTAACTCCAAAAATTAAGGTGACAACTTTTGCACTCAGCGGAATTGCAAACTTGTCCCGGAGACTGTTAACATATCCGATATCATTTGTGAAACGGTTATTCCATAAGATCAGCCAACTCGTGATATTTTTAAATTATGTTTGAATCTTTGAAAACTGCATTTGTTTTATCATTTTTTTAATATTATTTTTCATTTATATACTTTCCACTATCCAAATAATTGTTTTGTACCCTACTTTTTTTTCACCGAAAACGTACCATTGAGATGTATTTTCCGGAATTTGCCGTGTATTACGAGAATGCTATGCCAAAACGTTACAGAAAGGCATGTGATAAAAGTCGAAGCATTTGATAAACTTTTCATATCAGCCCGCTAAGCACCAATTCGAAAAATATTGAATTTACGTAAATTTAATGCTATTGTTATACGATTAAAAACATATGTTATTTAATCTAAGTATATGATGATATCATTTATTAACTGATTGATATTGTTTAGGAAGCCAAACAAAGTTTGTAATGAGTTAGAAATAATTGCGCGTCAATTTATTGTTATACTTGTAACTGACCTATTCTGATTCTTGAATAATAATAATAAAAAATACTTTTGTCATGTTATTAAAAAAAATATCACTTACTCATTTACATAATATTGATAATTTTAAATGAACATATAAAAAGAATTTGAACAACATATTGCTGAAGAAGAAGTCATTACTAATAAATAGGTTGACTAATTTAATGGTTTAGATATAAATAAGATTGCATGACGTTCGTTAAAATACATGTTAGTAACTGAAATATTGTCGATTCGTCTAATGAAGTAAATATTATAATGTAGATTTCAATTCTATCTATTTAAGAATGTGGCTTAATCTTTAATGAAGAAGATATGAGTTTTGTACAAACCATCGTCAGGAACAAACGAGGTGTTCAAGGTTTAAAACCTCTAGTATATGGATTCGCATCGAACACATCAGTAAGAATACAGCATGGTTCATAATATGATGATTGTATCAATTAAAATTCAGATTTCATTATGGGAATAACGAATACATTTTTTTGTCAATGTGCTTGTCATTTTGAAAACATTGCCGAACAGAAACACCATTAATATATTAACCTATTCTACTATTAAGCAATTGAAATAAGGAGTGTGTTTTCTTATGTTTCTGCTTTTGACAAAGTGTCTCGGATAATGTACATGATGAATGAGCGGTGACTATACAAATCTTCAAATGAAGTGTTATAAATATAGAAATAACCTCAAATAGAAATTGAAAACTCTATTTCTAAAAAATAATCTTATTGTGCATGATAAGATCATGGTCCAATACCAATACTCACTAAAGACAAATATAATCAATTGATGCCATTTATAGTCTTGCTACTATGTTCAATGATGTATCACATAGCTTTGAATTAATACATAAACACAGCAAAAAGATTGAAATGCCTGCAACATCATATTTCACCAAAAATATAAAGTGTTAGAAGGCATAGAGGTAACGCCATGGCACAAACATAAAAACGAAATGACGAGCTTGTCCAGAACAAAAGAGGCATAAAAATATTAAGAAAACAAACTGTACACATGTACCAAAATCCGCTGCTTCAGAACTGACATCCAATGCAATAACATTACGATGCTAACTCTCCTTCAGTAATGACACAATCGAAGAAAAAAATACCGATTTAAATATATTAGTTAGGGTGTTATGCTCACAAATAAAAAAAACACCGTTTAATATGTGTACTTGTTATCTGTTAAATTATCATAACAATGATTAGTAAATGAAGAATATTTCAGTTTTCTTTATTTTACAAAAAATGAAACCATTTCCTCCTAAGGTCTTATTTCTGATTTCAGACAAATTATAGAAGTGATGGCGATCAAAATGCAACAGTAAGTTTTTGATATCAAACAAATAATACATCCAAAAAAACTTAAATCGATGCTAAGACAGTTATTGCTCGACAAGTTGATCGTTACAGTTTTGTTTGAATATTTATACGTAGCGATTATATATATATATATATATATATATATATATATATATATATATATATATATATATATATATATATATATATATATATATATATATATATATATATATATATACCGAATATTAAGTAGTGCTGCAACAGCCAGCTCGAATCCCTCTTTCCCTTAGTTCTAATTAATCAATTGTATTTAGAATAATTGGTCCTCTAATTTCTTATTCTACATATATTTACTCTTAATCGAACTTAGTACCGTTCTTCTTGCAATCATATAAATATAAAACAGTACAAACAGGTAAGAATGGAAAACGAAAAACCAACCGTACAGGACAAAAAATAGAGTTTAGACACTTTTTATGCCCCATTTATAGGCATTATGTTTTCTAGTCTGTGCGTCCGTCTGTGCGTCCGTCTGTTCGTTTGTTCGTCCGTTCGTTCTTCCGTTCGTCCGTCTGTTCGTCCGTCCGTTCGTCCGTCCGTTCGTCCGTCCGTCTGTCCCGCTTCAGGTTAAAGATTTTGGTCGAGGTAGTTTTTGATGAAGTTGATGTTCAATCAACTTAAAACGTAGTGAACATGTTTCCTATGATATAATCTTTCTCATTTTAATACATAAATAGAGTTTTTATTCCATTTTCACAGTCCACTGAACATAGAAAATGATAGTGCGGATGGGGCATCCGTGTACTTGGGACGCATTCTTGTTTGTCAATGATTTAAATTATATAAGAACAAAGGAGTGGCAAAACTTACCAAAGGGACAGTAAACACAGCATTAAGTGAAGTAAAATGCAACATTCAATGCTGAACCATAATTCATACATATAAAAGGAATGACAGTATACGTAATCTACTCTATAGCCGGATCATGGTCTTCACAAGTGTCGATGAGCGTGTTTTAATGAACGAAGAGGCAGCAAAGATATAATTATCAACAAAGAACCGCATATTAAAAGATTTAAAAAACACAGGTCTCAACACAAGCAAACATATGAACCATCTGCAATATATACTAGACTTCACATAACTAAATGTGAATTTGATAATAATAAGTCTTATATGAAAACAGGGTCATAACAACTTCCGTGATTTTGATATCATTTACATTATAACAGAACATATACATTTGGTGCATTATTTATATATTTTCAGTCGACACAGCCAGGAACAGATTCACCAAAAGTAAGCGATTGTTAAAATAATAGCAAGCATTACCAGACAAATCAATTTCCCCCAACGAAAAAGCAGTCTACTAACTTCACCTGCATATGGTATATATCTTTCCCAATTTATTCGGTATTACAGAGCATGTAGCTTCTAATTGGACTTTTTAAACACGTCATCATTGTCCTCGCACAGGATTATGTTATAGGACTGTTATATCCCTATTTTTGACATTTTTCTATCAATGTCTGTTTGGTTTGTTCACACATTCTTGTCAATTCCTGGAACAGTATGCATAGTTATACAAAGCTATAAAACCAGGTTTGATACACCATTAAACACATAAAGAAATGTCTTTACCTAGTCAGAAATATGACATTTTATTTCGGATTCGTTTGATGTGTTTAAGCTTTTGGTTTTGCCTATTGACCAGGGATCTATCGTTTTGAATTTTCCTTGATTGGCGACGTTTTTGCTATCTTACTTTTTATTGAATGATATATTGTCTACCACTCGATCTATGTAATATATATAAAGACAACTAAGATTATTCTCATGATTTTGTTGAAAAAGCTTCAATCCATGAGACTAACGATTGTATTAAAACATAACATTATTCTGTATTGCAAGATACGATACGGGTTTGAACAAATAAAGCATCCACAATATATGTAAGCCGTCACACACCAATGCAACAGAAAACGCGAACCAGAATTCGACCATATAAAAGGTCAGAAAGTTTGAAAAACACTCCTTAATAACCAGATTATTGTCTACAAAACAACTAATCAGTCTGTTATGAAAATGTCTATAGAAAATTATTCACAAATTCATCTTCTGAAAAGATTTTACGAAACTTAATCTCATTATAGGCGTCAACAATTAGAAAAAAAAAAAACCATTATATACAGAATACATCATATAACCAAATGTGAATATAGCTTACAATATAGTGTCAAATACTGAATCAGATTCCAACAAAAAAAAATCATTGTTTTTGATATTTTTTGTACATCACAACATGTATTTTGAATATTATTTTTATTTCCAGAATAAAGACCAAAGATCAGTTTTATTGGAAGTAAGCGATTTGAACATGTAAAGCAAGTATTGTCAGAAAATATAATTTGTTTTATTTAACGTTTTTTTCTACCTCAGGAACATAAGATTGATTTAAGACACTTCCCAATTATTGGCTTCTTTTTATATATATTTTTTTATCTCACACAACCAATGTACACTTCACTGAATTTAGCCTGAAATTTGTATTAGAATATCATGAATATCATCAGAATAATCTTCTTACTATAAAAAATATATTCAGAAAGGAGACAATCTTAGAATATTACCATAGTGAATGTATCATCAACTTTTGATTTATTTCTGGTTTAACCTAAAGTAATTTTCTTTTATTGTTTTCGAGGTCAACAAATATAGTTCAAACGATGAAGTACCTAAAATCTACTACATAATACGTGTTACAAATGTTAAAATTCTAACCAAGATATTTTTGTTAGTGTTCATTTCAGATTTTTGTTAGTATGAGAGAAAATTCATTAATGTCTAAAAAAGGGAACTTATTTCTACAATATAATTCTAATTTAGCGACTAAAACTAGAAAACTACATCAATTTAGAGGGACGAGCAGGATTTGAAAAGGAAGATGACGTTGGTTCAGGTAAAAAAGGTATGTCTATACTAGTCTATATTCATATAATAGAGGCATTTGTATTGCTGTCGTAGCGATGTATCCATTTGGACTGTACGATTGGAAGAAACTATCTTGTACATAATTATGAAAAGAACGATCATTGGCACTCATACCACACCTTTCTATATCTTACATTTTTTTCATTGATTTGAGTTGTTTAAATTGATGACAATGAAATATTTAGTTTTCCCTTCTTTTTTATATATATATACGCATTTTCTTATTTACATACAAATTATACTTCTTTTGAAACAATTAACATATTATGAATAAAATAAATCAAATATAAATGTTCTGCTAATTAAAATTTGCTATATGATTTTTTTAAGCAAAAATTGCCATGACCTGAAGATGCATATATTTATCTAAAATCAAATACAACACGATAGTTTTGTCAATCTGTCACCGTCGTTACATAATGATACTATTATAAATGTGACTGTATATGCATAAGGATTTGAAATACATCCATTTCTTTCAAACGTGTGTTGATCTTCTAGGTAGGTATGCAATACATTACTTCACTTTAAAATTTCCTATGTAGACATAACATGTAAAGAACTTTGTAAATTTCACGTCAGTGGTATGTATAACAATCTTTGAATTGATATTTTCAGAAAAAAACACTAAATGAACAATTCGTAATTGATAAGCATAAAATATCTATGAACTCAAAAAAAACATAAGACTATTCTTATCATTCTCGATAGCGTTAATCCCGAAAATGCTGAAATTGTTCAAAGTAATTAATTATTCAGTATAGTGACATGTGTATCATTAAATAAAAAATCAACATAACCAGACAATGCATGCTTGTAAGTTTCATGTGAACATATCGTTTGTATATTGATACATTGTAATAACCATTTTAAGTTTACTTACACACAACAGGTTCAATTAACAATATCAACATTTTCTCCTATCCTTTTATCGCATTCAGGCAACTGTATCGGGAGGGAGTATTTTACTAAATATGCAGTTTCTTTTTAAACAAGTAGGTTTAATGTTCCTTGACATTTTACATGGTATAATGTAAAAGTAAATGTTATCTGATTGCCGATAAGAATACTAACTGTCCAAGAACAAATGCAGTCAGACATTGTAGTATCAAATCAATGAGCCAAATATATTTAGTAAAGTTATCTAAATGACCCCGACACGAGAGAGAGAGCGTTTTATCATTTAAACGTTGGACGGTGAGGAACACGAGGAAGATTAGGTTTTACTTTTAGCTGTTAAAATATCATTATGTGCACGTAATATAACTATTTTTCGCAACATTATCAATTAGAGGCGATATTAGTTTATAGATATTTATATCTCGTAAACAGTTAAGTAGAGTTTAGTCCAAGTATCATCCAAATTCATATGATCTCCAAAACATCCAAAACTTTTGATTGTTTCTAACTATTGAGGATTTTTTACACCACGAATAGATTACCGTAGCTGTATTTTGCAAAACCTGATGGAGTTTTGGGTCCTCAATGATCTCCAACTTCGTACTCAATATTACTACGTTTTGTTATTTGATTTTGCCATGTGATTATGGACTTACCGAATTGATTTTCCTCTGAGTTCAGTATTTTTGTGATTTTACTTTTTACTTATGAATTATATTCGAGACACACTAGTGAGTCGTTTGAAGACGAAACGAGCGATTTGTATACCAAATGTTAAGCCTTGTATTAATGAGGAATATGTTGAAACAATAAATCCCGGAATCAGACATAATGATTATAAAAAATCTTTTTCAAATAACTATCGAGATTCCCTAGGAAACCGACTGTAAGCCTGTTTTTACTGACTTGTACCTTTATGTGTATTTGTTTTAATTTTATAATTGTTCTTATTAATTTGTAAATGTTCGAATTTTTATGTGGGTAATAGTTCTTTTAATTGTGAAGAACTCGCTTCAATCCGAAATTTTCTTGAGATCATCTCCTGCCTTTGGTTGGTTTCTATTTTTTGAAATTTAAATTTTTCTATTTATTCTGTGTATACTGTTGTTTGTCTTTTTTTTGGCATTGCCGTACAATTTGTTTTTGACTTCTGAGTTTGATTGTCCCTTTGCTATATTTCGGCTCCCTTTTATGCGTTATAATTTTTGACTTTTATTTTCTATTACCAGAAATAAGAATTCCAGTTGTTTTGTTGGTATTGAATGGTGATTTAGATACACTTGAGCATGTGATACGAGCTATTGACAACAATATATCAGTAGTCGTCCTGAAAGGCACTGGTGGAACAGCTGATCTTGTCGCCTTATGCATGAAAGAGTAAGTATATGAAAACATTATTTTGATTGTTGAAGTTATACCAATCTTTGTACCCCACTAAATAGTTATCAAAGGTACCAGGATTATAATTTAGTACGCCAGACGCGCGTTTCGTCTACATAAGACTCATCAGTGAATCATATCGAAATATTTATAAAGCCAAACAAGTACAAAGTTGAAGACCATTGAGGATCCAAAATTCCAAAACGTTGTGCCAAATACGGCTTAGGTAATATAAATTAAAAAAAAACTTGTCTCTTAGCTTATTCTTTTTAAATTAAAATGGTCAAAGATAAAGATAAAAAATGTTGTTTGCACCGAAAATCCTCTTAAAAAAGCTGTGTTCGAATATGTCAATTTACTGGAAGGGAAAGATACTTAGGCTTAAGTGTAAATGGTTGATAATGATGAGAAATGTTGTTAGCATTTAAGATCAGAAACATGTAACCTGAGCACCACGATGGATGCCACACGTGGAGCAGGATCTGCTTACATTTCCGGAACATCACATATCATCCCAAGTAAAGTTGTGAGGTTCTTGTTGCTAAGTCTTTAGTTTTCGATGTGTCGATTGTACTATTATTTGTCTGTCTGTCTTTTCCTTCTTGGCTATGGCTTTGTCAGTTATTTATGATCTATTAGACTAGTTTGAATGTACCTCATGTATCTTTCGCCTCTATTTAAACACGGCACCTTATGCTTCATGTTGAATAAATCAGTGCTACTGTATCAATTCCCTAGCTATACAATTTTTTAAATGTTGATAACTTTTGTTGGTTCATCGTTATTATCAATTGTTATTCAGTAGCGATATAACATTTTTTTATATCCCACATGTCAGAATTTTAACTAGACAAATCACCCAAATCGACTGTGGTCACTGGATTTTTCAAACAAACTTGTATTGACGTAATAATTTATAATCGTTTTCCATCTCATTTTCAGCATGAATAAGTTGAAAAGAAAATTACCTGTTATGTTTTCAAGACGCTTCAGTGATGACATGTATGAAAAGATGAAAAAAGTTCTTGATCGAATTTTACAGAAAGAATGGATGGTATTTTAATTGCATGTCATACATAAGTAACACTATTGACATACACACATTTATTAAGTATATGTTTGACGTCATACATTTTGTTTTTAAAACAAATAAATCACGTTGAGTATTTCCTCATGCATTGATGCATAAATTGGTTTTCTCTATAAGCGAAGAAAACATCTACAATTCTTCCATAGGGTGAAATAAAACCACAGGATTTTCAAATCTGTTTATCTTTATAATTTCCATCATTGTTGATCTTTTAATTATAACATGATATATCTGTCCGTAATTGAAATTTGATTTTAAAATGTACTTTGATTTTCTTTTTTGTTTCAAAATTAAACAAAGGATATCCACTGCAATTCAAGTATATAATTATATTTTTGTTCCCATTCCTTTCTTCTACCTGCATTGAACTGATTATCGGAACTTTGGAAATACCAAAAACTAGGTACACCATATCTGTAAAACAGTATCTGTCCGCATTTTTTTTTTTGTATTCATTTATATATTTGTGTGTTATTCATAACTATAGGTGTTTTACAAGGATCACAAGTCCTTCACTTTTCATTTTATACCGGTACCAAATTACCAAAATATAATCTATATAGTTAAATGTTAATTCCAATGTGTAGGAACTGTTTTTTCTTTACTGGTCCTAAGTTCCTGGTGTTTTATCTTACATCATGTTTATAGTCTAACATAATTATTTGCCCTTTAAATTCCTACAAAGTTATCTAACGTACATTTCAATGTGTTCTATGTTTGTCTAAAAGGTGTACAGTTTTTTTTTTGGAACGCTTCAATGTGATTGTTAAGTTAAATTATGACTATGTTTAATTTTAAAGCCAGATATATTTTATCGATATTTCACAATGTCTGTGTTCGTCACTTCCCAGTTGTGGCTTAATCGTCAGTTTCGATATAAATCCGTTAAAATCAATTAATTTACCTGTTCTTGCTTTATTCTATTTTTACATGATTTCCTAAACCAAAGTATAACCAGGGGAGCGACACAAATTCTTGATAGCCTGTAGTTTTAATTTTATTTCAACATGTTAACAGCTCAATGCATTTGATTCGTTTCTGTACTGGTTTGGTTAGTCCTAATTTCTAAAATTTGAATACTAAAACATTACTAGAATTATTTCATATTCTTCTAATATGCATACCTTTCGTATCTTTTTGTTTTGCAGATAACAGTATTCAATATCAAGAAAAATAAACACGATGAATTGTGGGAAAAAATTACAGATGGAATATTACGGGCATGGTCATTTGAAAAGAAAGAAGGTATTTACACGCTTGAGATACTAGAATGTGTGTGACACTTCTACTTCAACGAAGGTTCAAAATGTTCAAAAGGGCAAAAGAAAACCCAGCAACATCATCAGGAGGTGCAAAAAAAGAGGGACGAAAGATACCAAAGGGACAGTCAAACTCATAAATCTAAAACAAACTGACAACGCCATGGCTAAAATTGAAAAAACAAACAGAAAAACAATAGTACACACGACACAACATAGAAAACTAAAGAATAAACAACACGAACCCCACCAAAAACTAGGGGTGATCTCAGGTGCTCCGGAAGGGTAAGCAGATCCTGCTCCACATGTGGCACCCGTCGTGTTGCTTATGTGATTACAAATCCGGTTATGATTAATGATTTATTCCAGAATGCATCCGAGGAACCAATGCAGCGCGAAAATCCCGCAACCGGAGGCGTGCTTCAGCTAGCCCCTAAATAAAATTGTATACTAGTTCAATGATAATGGATGTTATACTAAACTCCGAATTATATAAAATTAAATTAAATTAAAACTATACAAGACAAAAAAATTCCAAGGTTCCTGACTGGGGATGGACGCAAAAATGCGGCGGGGTTAAGCATGTATTTTCATATCTCATTCCCCCTATAACTCTGCCCAATTTAGAAAAAAACTAAACACCCAGGCTTACGTACAATACATAATCCGTGTCATGCCAACATCTATATGCATATAGGAAATTAATATAAGTTTTTTTTTTTATATATTTCCTTAAATGCGTAACTGCAAACACTATAATCGTATCATCCTTATTTCTGAAAAGCTGTCTTGAATATTCAATGTAGGCTGAGGATATACCTTTAAACGTTTTTCTGTAACATATAGATATGTGTAAACTATCTTTTTGGTGGTTAAAACCTTTACTCATATATATTTTGTCCCTAATCATTTAGTGCAATTCCGATTTTGAGATCAAATACAGGAAAAGCGCTCCTCTCCCACTGGTAAAAATAAATAAAAGAGAATATGATACAATCGGTTAAATTACATAATTATGCGACGACTCTACTGATATAAATATATCCAAAAAACAAAAACGATATAAATTCAGGATAAACTGGTAAAAAAAAAAAGAATATGATACAATCGGTAAAATTACTGATTACATGTGGATTCATTATTATTCGTTGGCTAGAAATTTTCGTGGGTTTTGTGGGAACAGGTGAACCACGAATTTAAATGTTCAACAAAATACAAATTTCTATAAAGTTGTATCCAGACCTTGACAAAACCTTGAAATCAAATATCCACAAAAATACAAGGCTTCCGCATTCCATGAAAATTGGTACCAACGAAAATAAATGAATCTACAGTTTGCAACGACTTTATTTTACTGATAAAAATGTATCCAAGACAGCTAGCAGCTAGTGAATTAAGACAACGAAACATCACAAACATTTTTGTACAATTCTTTGGTACAGTTAAGTGTGTGTAAAGTAACCCCCCCCCCCCAAAAAAAAACTACCCCAAAACGAACCCAACTGATTGATGATATTTATTTATGATATAATTGTAAAGATGTAGATTGAGTTTACCTAACGTCTGACATTTGATTTATTTAAGTAATATTACTGTGTGATCCTTTAAAATGCCATATTAACATGACGTTATACGGCAACAACAACCCCCAAAAAAATCAAGACAATGCAATGTCCTTCACTAACTATGGAATATATGACACGTATGAGTTAAGATGAAATATAACATATGCATATTTTTGAATATTGTTCAGAATCAGATATGTATATGTATTTCAAAAAGGAAGGAAGACTTTGAAACGCTGACTCGTTTTTGCGTTTAAACTGTAACAATTTATACAAGTATTAAAAGACGTTGTTTCCTGATGTTTTATACGTCTTTTACACAAACAGACAAATACGTTTACACACCCCTATTTACCATTAATATTGTGATATGTTTAGTTTGAATGACATTTAGGGAATTATTGTTTGATTTTAATAATTTTTCAGATGCCGTTTCTTTGACGACTGATCCAATACTACCTTCCCAGATAGATTTTATTTCAAAGTATGTTTCTAATATCGATGGTTTATCAAGGAAAGAATTATTTGCTGGTTATAACCTCCAAACAAGCAGTAAACAGAAAGATTTTCATCAGGTTAGAACAACCAAACATATAAAGTAAAAACTTCAGCAGTCAATAGTTTTCATTGTGTATTCATTTTTTTGTTTTTCGTTTAATGTTTTAGTACAGAACAGTTACTTGATTTGTGTGGTTTAAATTCGTTTATGTTTTGTCATACATGGACCGATATCTGTCTATTTTACCAATTGGTGTTTGCTTATTGTCAAAGACCTACAGTAAACGTTCCTAATAACTATGGCACAGAAGCTCCCTGTATAATCATGTTTATCGAACAACTCATATAATTGCAAAACCTTTTTCAAAATTTGATTGCAGATACTAGACGATTGATGATTACTTACATGCCTTTCAAATTCTAGCCTCATAAGGATATTTATCTGTCTTTTAAATTTATGATTGATACTTCAATATAACAAATACTCAAGTATATATTTTTGCAAAAAAGACAAAAGTGTATGCTGTTTCGAGATTTAATCTCTAACAACAATATGGAAAATCAATCATTCAATTCATCCACATTTTTGTAATATTTTTAGCATACATTTGTGAATGCTTTTCTCGGGAAAAGGACAGATATCATTCAACAGGTACTTAGCGTTGATGCGAAATTTACCTTGGCTGAAGATCAGTTCCAAACATTATGTCGTGAGGTATGTAACATGTATATATTTTGTGAATACGATTTGTATATTTAAGGCGTATACATTCAACAAGGTTTATTTCAAAAACGCATACTAGTATAATGAAAAACATTGAATTTCATTTTTCTAAGTTGAAACAAAACAGTAACGTGTGCATTGGAATTATATATCTCAAAGTTTATTTGAAACTCCAACCTGACATGTCCAATGATGAATTCCTTCATTTCCTGGTTTCAGTTTCGGTATGGTTTATGTTGCTAAGTCTCTAATTTTCTGTAATGTGCTATATTGTAGATAATAATTATTGTTTAATTTTAAATCGTTTTTCGTATTATTTCTGATACGGATATATTTCAATACCTCTTTGTTTCCCTCAACTTCTCTAAGACTGTCAAAAATGACGCTAATGATTGAAGACAGGAACATCATATCGAAAAAAACTAATTCTTCTGGTAACATTAAACGTATGTCATGTTAAATTCAAAACGAAAAGAATTTTAACTTATTTTCTTTTGTGATGTTTCAAAGATAACATACAATCCTGAAATATTCTTTAAATTTTTAAATGACGCTATTATGTAACACTGTATCGTTTACCTAACATGCAAAGCGTATTTTACATATAAAATGTTAAGTCAATAGAGAACATAATTAAAAAGTATCATTAGTTTGAATTGCTGTTACTATAAATATTAATAAAAGCAAAACAATGTTATAACAAGTTAATTGGACATGATGTCAAAGTCTGAATCTCCTTCAACGCCAAGCGCATGGCCTACATAATTGATATTCCAAAACTACCTCTAAATTGAACAATAGATTATAATTTTTGGCGGCATTCCATTACAAACACCAGTAAAATATCCATATATTGATGCATGGTTGTTTTGGTTATATCAAATGTATTTTCAAAACTCCGAAAGCCATTAAGGTCAGGCGTATTGACAAGGTAATTAGATCTATTAGAACAACACAAGAAAAAAAAACTAAAAGAGTTTGTAAGAATTCTTAGGATGATAAATTAGTACATTTAATAAGAGAAATTTATTGCAGGTTGTGAAGTCAATAACCAGCAAAACAGACAATGGCATGAACGGCTTTACATTAGTTGAGGTATTATCTCTCAGTATCATGCCCTACTAAAATTGACCTGGGCTACTTAGACATTTTAATATTTATCAGGAAAAGATTGAAGACAAATATATGTTATTGTTTAAAAAAAATAAAAAAAATTGGGAAGTCGGTTTCTTTTAAACACATTCGAACAATCATTACCCTATCAAGCCAAAGTGATATCTAAGCAATTACATATATTGTATCTCACACACATCGTAGTCAATATAATGAAATTGTATGCGACTATTATACAAGTGAGGTGTTAGGTAGCTATACAACAGGTTTAATCAACCATTTTCTACACAATAAAATTGCCTGTACAAGTCAGAAATATGACAGTTGTTATCAATTTATTTGTTGTGCTCGATTTTTTTTTATTTTGCCATTCGTTAAAGGACTTTCCGTTGTGCATTTTCCACGGAGTTCGCTGTTTTTGCTATTTTACTTTTTATCAAATCTATTTTTATGGATAGTTTAAAATGTTTTTACCTCTTTCATACATTTGGTTATTGAAAACGATCTGCTGATTTGTACAAATGTTGTAGTTTTTTAATCAATTGCTTGAATTGTATGCCACGTAACTTCACAAAATCATATACGTGCGTTTGAGAATTCAAGCTCGTTCTGACTAGGCATACTTATGTATTTTAAACTTTATACTGCTGTTTCTCTTAGATGCATCTGTTTAGTAGTAAACGATGAAATGACCAAAAGGTTTAGGAAGAAATTGTGTTGTGTAGGAAAGCATCAGCTACTGCCTTTTGATTAAAATAACCACAAAATATCAAAGTGATAATAAAACAAATGATTGTGTGTTAAAATTTTACGAAATATATTGTGGTCACATTTATTTATAGGCTAAATACGATTTAAAAACGTTTACGGATAGTACAAAACGCATAATCATTCGAATTAGAATATGATTTTATTATAAAGCAAATTCAATCAACATATTCAAATGAACAAGCAGGGTTATATTTGCCATATAAGCAAAAAAGAAATTATTCTTTAACTTAATATATACTTTTTAATGTTTGTCAATCTGGAACTTCCAAGTACTTAACGCAACGGTCACATCACTTTAAATTTGTACTCACATTATAGACTTTACCTTTAAATTGTTTCAACTATCTTCCGTTGACTCTTAAGTGGATTGTACTTTATTCATAGTCTACGTTTCAGAATGTGTACCCAGAAGCATTCACATATTTGAAAGAAGGCAAAGGACAAGGTTTCAAAAACGCTAGAGATGCTGTTATTAAAATATCGAATAAACTACTCCAAGGTCAGTGACAAACAGTATATTTACAAATTCTGCCCAGTTTTTATAACCAATTGTTATATCTATTGTTAGCAGTATTTCTTTTAGAAACCCAAACTCAGATACATTTGTGTGGGATTGTTAAGGAAAATAACAAAGAAATGTTTTTTGTTTTTTTATCAACGTTTCTGTTTTCGATACAGGCTAGTTATTGTATTAGACAAATGCAATCACAAAATGTACAATTAGTGTATTTTAATGACATACATAACTTTGTAGAAAAGACAAATTTGATTAAAGTAACTGAAAGTGGCAATATATTTGAGCTTTTTTCTATTAATATTTCATACCCCACTCTTTTCTCTATTGGTCTTTTTTTCAATTTTACACATACTTATATTTGAATATCAATGGGATACAAAAAAAAACAGTTAATCAAAGACAACAGACAGCACAATAGCCACAATAAAATTACGAAAACACAAAAAGCATGCAAACAGATTTACCTAAAACACATTAACTATCCAACTCAGAAAATAAAAAAAGTCATATTGAAGAATCGTATTTCAATTTTGTCATCATTTACATACATGTGTCTTCGATAATACTTTTCGCTCATGCATGTTGACACTTGTAAATCATTTTATTTGAAATAGCAAATTTTTATGTTTATATCATTTTCTCTCAGTATTCTAAAAAAATCTAACTACGGTTTGACTTTGCCTTTATATATCATGTATATCTTAAATTCACTGAATTACTCTCAACAACTTCTGAATATTCTCAACTTTTCTCAGCATAGTACATGTAGTAACAATCTTAACTTGTCTAAACATGTTCTTACCATTCTGAATTTGTACACGTGTACACTTAACTGTGGCCATGTTATGCCCAAATGACTACGAGTAAATGTTAAGTTGTAATGCTTTTGAAATGAGTTAAATCAAAGTATAGGTAATTTTCCTTTACATAGTAAAAAAGTTTTTGTTAGTTTTCAATTTTTGGATGGTGATGTTCCTTTGACACCATCTAACGGTGTTTATATTTCACAGCTCGTTCGCTATGCCCGTGTCTGTTGTGACGTTTTTGATTTTAACGAACGTAATCTATGTATTACTGGTAAATTATTAAACCAGGGATATCGTTACTATAAATTACTTAAAACCTTTACTAAATTTTCCATAGATATAAAGATTTGCTTTTGAAGTTTGCTTGTACCTGTAGAAAACTTATTTCAAACGGGATAGCACATCCTCATTTTTACGGAAATGTTGTTAACCATGCCCGGAAATTTAGGAATGATCCTTGTAAACTCATCGCGCCTTTACATAAATTTATTCTAAAAGGTTACCAATCCAACACTGTAATAAGATCATTGTATATTGTTTTTATTGATTTAACCATTGGTTTTGTTATCAATAAATTAAAAGCGAACTAAATACTACTAGTATGGTATATACATATAAACATTCATGGATCTACAATCTGTCGATACCTGTATCTTGGCATTGCACAATGTCATGTTTTTTTCTGACTGATTATGAGGTCTTTGCACTAAATTCATTGGATGTTGGATGTGTACGGATTGGTTATTTAGTTATTTTTTTATTAGTTGTTAGTGGCTTTGAACGAGCTGTCAGTTAACTGCGAGTACTCTCAGATATGTTCCTAGTATATTTTTTGTTATTGGTAGGTATAAGTACCCGGCCACGTCCACTTGTATTTTTGTCCATCTGATGAGTTAAGCCTTTTTCAACTGATTTTTATGGTTCGTTATTATGTTGTACTGTTATACCACTGTCCCAGATTACGGGGAGGGTTGGGATCCCGCTAACATGTTTAACCCCGCCACATGTTTTTATGTATGTGCCTGCCCCAAGTCAGGAGCCTGTAATTCAGTTGTTGTCGTTTGTTTATGTGTTACATATTGTTTTACGTTCATTTTTAAAAATAAATAAAGCCGTTAGTTTTCTCGTTTGAATTGTTTTGCATTGCCATTTCGGGGACTTTTATAGCTGACTATGCGGTATGGGCTTTGCTTATTGTTGAAGGCCGTACGGTGACCCATAGTTGTTAATTTCTGTGTCATGTTGGTCTCTTGTGGAGAGTTGTCTCATTGGCAATCAGACCACATCTTCATTTTTATATTATGACGGACAGTAAACGATCATAAACTATAGACATATTTGTATCAAATAATTCAACCTTTTTAACCAATCGTGAAAATCTGGAAATCTGCAGATAAATCGAACGCAAAAGGAACAAATAATATAATGATATTACTAGTACTATAGATTAACTACACAAAAGAAGATACTTTACAAGTAATATCATGATACTGTGGATTCATTTTTATTCGTTGGATACCAATTTTCGTGGGTTTTGTGAGAATAGGTGAACCACGAATTCAACTGTTCAACAAATTACAAATTTTCTATAGTCTTTGTATGCACAGGTTGGTAAAACCACGAAATCAGATATCAACGAAAATGCAAATCTCGCTCAATCCACGAAAATTGATTCCCACGAAAATAAATAAATCCCCAGTATTTAATTTTGGCAGTTAAACTGTTTAATAATGATTACTTCTCATTTAATTTTTACACTTCGTTTGTTATTTGGCAATGGTGAATTAATATATCTTTTAGTTGACGGCAACATTATTTGTACTCGCAAATAATTTGTCTGCTTATTTGAAAACATTTTGTAGGAATATGCTTTTCTAAATTTGGAATGGTAACATGCTGTAAAACAAATGCGACCAAATCTATGGAAATTAAACCAAATGGAGAAATACCTGTAATTGAGTCACTGAGAGTTGCTGTAATAAGCAATCATGTTGATCTAGCAGCTGAACTCTGGAGTCAATGTGAAAACCCACTGCGTAAGAACATGCTTTGATTGACATTAGGTCAACCGGTTTGGGGTATATGACATGACAAAACATGCATTGGAATGCAATGCAGTCAATTCTGTTCAATAAACATTTGTGCAGTGTCTTTCCGTCTTGATTGACATTAATAATTTACTACAACTGTATCAAAATACGTATCAACTAAATAACGTAAAGTAAAATCTGATTTGTGTTATCAAGTCATTTTCACGTTTAATGGCAAATATTGCATTCATCCTTAGATAAATCTTTCATGCAAATTAGACAATACGTCAGAAAATCTCGATTAGATGGTTTTGTTTTAACCTTGTCGATTTTAAGAAAGACGAAAATTTGACATCTTGTTTGATATTTAATGTTGTTGTTATTATTTTGTCAGAAGCCTACATGTTCATGTATGAGTGTTAATAATAACGAATAAAGTATTGTATTTGTACAGTGACAGCTCTTGTTGCACATACATACCTTATTGCATTGGCAGACAAAGCCGAAAGTTTATACGAGGAAGAACTTCATAAAAATCTATTATCCCATTCAAGGTACGTTCTGTTATATAGTTAAAGTATTACATTTATTTTCTCATATATATATGGACAGTTAATCACTATGAACATGATAGAGCTCTAATTTGTTAATAGTGCCAAACCTCAATAACTGCAACAGTAAGGGTTTGCTGGTAGTATAAAACATAATCTTGATACTGGGTTATGTAATATTATACTATTAGTTTATTATTACTACATTCTGTTTCATTTAAACCTGTTTTCAAAATGGATTTTGTTATTCTTTGCATAACACTTCTGTAAGCTACAAGTGTTTTGCAATATGTACATCTTGAAATTATAACTAAACGAAAATAGGTTCAGATTGGTTACTGTACAATGAGCTAAGCTTCTGCTTAGTAGAATAAAATGTAGAATTAAGAACATGTTAACACTAAAGAATATGTTATCAAATACATAAGACACATAATAAAACTACAGTATGAGTATTCAAGACCAAATTAATAATTATTGCTTGGTGTTGACGGAATCTATGATACTGTAAGTTCCTTTATGTACAATGCTGTTTTTTAAATGTCTGAAGAAACATTAAGAACCTTTGCTTTTAAGTAATACTATTTGTGAATACATGTATGAAGCTATTGAAAAAAACAACAGCTCATTATTCAAATAACCATTCTTAAGGTAGAAGGATTATCCAGTATTAGATATACATGGATAATTCTGAACATTGAATGGAAATAACAATAATTTTTGTATTGCGTGATGTTTTGATTTGGACTGTCGACATGTTCTATAGTTGATGCAAAACGTGTTATTTATTCGTATTAAGGACCACGATGACCGAGTGGTCTAAGTCGTTCAACAACAGTAACATTAGCGTGTCAACTTTGAGGTTGTGAGTTCTAATTCCGCACATGGAAGGTGCGCTTGAGTTCAATCATAAATGACTAAAATTTTCAATGATTCACCAATACAAACTGAGCGCCTGGAAATAGCACAATAGTTAACACCACTCTGTAATTTGTATTAAGTGATTTCACATTGAGGTACAAATGTATCTCTTCTTTAGCAGAAAAAAACTCAATTAAAAAAAAGTCAAAATTACCCACCCAAACACAAACATCATACACTGTTTGAACGACACAATTCATTTAAGTACATTTGTATAAGGGCGTTTTTCAATAAAAGTGTGATTTTCAGACCTAAAAAAATGAAAAATCAACTTCTCTAAAATTTTATTTCAAGGTTTATTTTAAATACCTCTATTATAGACCTGTTTGTAAGTAAAAATTGCAATCTTAAATGCTCTTTTAAATGCTATTATTTTCATAATTTATGTACTTTTTCGTAGGGGACATTTGAAGGTACAACGCATGTTACTTAGTGGACTATTTGACAAGTTTCGTAATGGACAAAACCGTTTCGTAGTGGACAAAAAGTTTCGTAGTGTACATCAACCCTATTCTTTGTTGATAAAAACATACTGAAAATTACCTGAACCTAACCCTTGTTATTTGTTTTGCACGAATATAATTGAAAAAAGAGTAAAAACGACTGCATGGTAGTGGTAGTGCCCACTACGAAACGTTTTTTTTCTGCCATACTTGTTTCATAGGGGACCGTTTCGTAGTGGACATATTCACATTTGATGTGCTCAATTTTTTGGCCAACAATTTAACTGCCGTTATAAAAGCACCACTTTTTTTGTAAGACCCTAATGTTTATATCTCTTGCAAGCATTGATAATGATTGATTTTATAAAACTGTTTATTAGCAAAATTTAATAACTTCGTTTCGTAGTGGACATTTTGTCAGGGACACACCTTCTGAAATAAAAAAAAAAATCCTTTGTCAAAAGCTATTTGTTAAGATATGTTGGCTCTAAGCATACTTTTGAATAATTAAAGAACTTATATTAAGCAAAAATAACATTTATTTCTACCTTTTTTTCAATATTTTATAGTATGAATGTTGAACAGGTGGTCTAGGGACATGCCATTTTGGTTATATTGAACCCTTAAGGAATCAATATCTTATTAATCCCGCTTAAAATTTGATGTTTCTTTGCTTAACAATGTTAAATCTAATTTAATGTACTGACTGCATAAAAAATACTAAAGGTCAAACACAATTTTTGAAGGGATTGGGACAAGAAATCACGTTTTTATTGAAAAACGCCCATATACAGTGAATGTAGACAAATAAAGTATTATTGTTGTATCTCAAACTATAGAATACTGAATTACTTATTTAAGTACAGAACAAGTGATATAATATATTCAAAGATTCATTTATAGTTTTTTTTTCTTTACTGCTGTGGCTGCCAGGAAGTTCTTGTCACGTGCCATTAAGCTTTTGGACAACCTATTTCAAAAAGACGAAGACATGGCAACCAAAGCTCTTGACTACACCTCTGAAGTATGGGGTCTAGAAGAAAAACCGTTACATTTTGGACACCAATTCAACTTGGAAGAATTTATTTCGCATCCCTCTGCACAGAAGGATGCTAGCAAACGGCTATTTCCCTACGAGGCTACTCAACAAAGTAGCAACATCGACACAATAAAGAATAAAAATCTCAGTCGAGAATGTACAACATTTGTGAAGGTTTTGTATTAAAATTTATGTTAAACATTTTAATCACACGTATTATTGATCAAAAGTAACACTGGATAATGCTATATATATATCAGATTTCCTTTGTTTAGTAAAAACATACATAGATATAGGACGATGTGGTATAAGTGTCAATGAGACAACTCTCAATCCAAGTCACAATTTATTCAAGTTAACCATTATAGGTCAGAGTACGGTCGTCAACATGGAGCATAAGCTCAAACCGAACAGCAAACTATAAACGGACCATAACATTACTAGTGTAAAACCATTCAAACGGGAAAACTAACGGTCTAATCTATATAAAAAACGGAAACGAGAAACACTTATGAACCACATAAAGAGACAACAACCACTGAATATAAGATTCCTGACAGGTGCAAACAATTGCAGCGGGATTAAACCATTAAATGATGCAAAACTCCCTCTTATTTGTTATATTTACAAGAAATCTACTCGAAAATTTGTGTTCAATTATAACCAATTGTGTAAAGATGTTAATATCAGTGAAAATACACCTACTTCATGTAATTGTATTAATTCCGCATACATTTATGGACCCATTTCCCATGTTATAACAGGAGATCTTAACATCGTTCAAGACCGAGAGTTAAAATCATTCCTCAGTAAAGGACCTAAATATCGTCCCCCTTCAGTTTTTATTGGAATGAGTGTCGTAATATCATCCACGACTCACTCCGTACTTACTGTTTGAAATGGATAAAACGGGAAAAAGCTGACAAAAAATCTTTGGACTCTTTTTTCAATTCAGTAATGAACATAGTTGATATACGTATTCAACATTTTAAAGAACATTTTATTATTAACAATAACCACAATAAACCTATTTCTCGTATCAAACATAAACTAAAAGAACTAGCCAAGGAATTTGTTTTTGTCCCGGTCGATAAAGCTGCTAATAATATTATTATTGTTTGACGTAAATTTTACATTGAGGTTCTGAAAAAAAGAAATTACCAATTCACCAACATTTCAACTGACTCCATTTTCAGAAAACGACATCTGTAACAAACATAAACTTTTAGCTTCCGCTTTACAAGCAGAACCAAATACAATGAAAGTCCCAACTATGTATTGGCTTCCGACGCTCCACAAAACACCTTACAAATATAGATTTATTTCGTCTTCAAGCCATTGTTCCACAACTAAATTGTCTATTCTTCTTACCAGTATACTTGGTACAATAAAAAACCTGATAATAAACTGTTCAAATAAGGCTTTCGAAAATAGTTGAATTAATTACTTTTGGAGTGTCAAGAACTCGTTGAACGTACTTGATAAATTGCATGCTTATATTGGTGATTTTGTATCTGTTCAAAGTTTAGATTTTTCTACCCTGTATACCACATTGCCTCACATTCTCATTAAGAAAAAAATCACCCACCTAGTTAAATGGGCATTTAAAAGTCAGAATGTGAATATATATGTTCAAACTCTTTTAGGTCATTTTTTAGTAGCAATAAACAAAAAAACTATGTCAATTGGACATGCTTTGATACTATATATGCCCTTGAATTTTTACTAGATAACATTTTTGTTCGCTTTTGAGATTCCGTATATCGTCAGGTTATCGGAATTCCAATAGGGACTAACTGTGCACTACTTATTGCGGACCTGTTTTTGTATTGCTATGAGTTACAATTTATGACAAAAATCAGCAAAGACCCATCGAAACAACATCTGATAAACAAATTTAATAATACTTTTAGATATTTGGATGACATTTTGGCTCTCAATAATGACGACTTCAGTATATATACTAAAGAAATTTATCCTGTTGAACTTACTTTAAATAAAGCTAATACTAACAATGACCACTGCCCTTTCCTCGATCTTGATATCTATATCACTAACGGAAAGCTTAATACTAAAATTTATGATAAAAGAGATGATTTTTCATTTCCTATCGTTAATTATCCATTTTTTAGATTGTGACGTTCCCTTGTCACCATCTTAAGGTGTTTATATATCTCAACTTGTACGATTCGCTCGTGTATGTAATAATGTTTTAGATTTGAACTAGAGAAATTTATGTATTACTGAAAAATTGTCACACCAGGGTTTTCGATATCTCAAACTAGTCAAAACAATAACTAAATTTTATCATCGGTATAACGACATCATTCGTAAATATAGCTCAACATGCAGACTTCTTATACGTTTAGGTATTTCACATCCAATTTATTATGGAAATATTCTTTATAAAGCACAAAAGTGTCAGTATTCACCACAGAAACTAACAAAACCTTTAAATAGACTTATTAAGAAGGGATATAGTTACGATACTGTTGTCAGGTCATTAAAGATTGCATATTTTGGCGTTAATATTGATTCACTTATAGGGTCTTTGCTTCGGAACTAAACACATTTATTAAAAAAACAGTTGTTGGCATGACACAGGTTATGTTCTTCTCATATATGTTATGATGGTATGATACTAAACCCCTAACGGGAAGGATTGTGCCTGATATTCATATGATGAAATCATAATCTTTCAATCAGTTTAATTGAAGTCTGGAGCTGGCATGTCAGTTAACTGCTAGTAGTCTGTTGTTATTTATGTATTATTGTCATTTTGTTTATTTTCTTTGGTTACATTTGCGTTTACTTTTCTACATTGGCTAGAGGTATAGGGGGAGGGTTGAGATCTCATCAACATGTTTAACCCCGCCGCATTTTTGCGCCTGTCCCAAGTCAGTGGCCTCTGGTCTTTGTTAGTCTTGTATTATTTTAATTTTAGTTTCTTGTGTTCAATTTGGAATTTAATATGGCGTTCATTATCACTGAACTAGTATATATTTGTTTAGGGGCCAGCTGAAGGACGCCTCCGGGTGCGGGAATTTCTCGTTACATTGAAGACCTGTTGGTGACCTTCTGCTGTTGTTTTTTCTATGGTCGGGTTGTTTTCTCTTTGATACATTCCCCATTTCCATTCTCAATTTTAAAACTTTCTCCCTTTTCTGAATCTATAGTATAACATCACAACATAGAAAGACACACTATAAAATATCAAATGGAATGTATATATTGTATATTTTCATCTAAAGAAACTACATGTATATGCTAATTAAAAGATTCACAATATTGAGATCACTCAGATGTATATGTGTGATTTGAATAGAGCTATGATTTGGCTGTTTTCTACTGTTTAGTCCAAATGTTTTCTCTTTGACACATTCCCTGATTTCCATTCTCAATATTTGCATCCTCAATTTTGTTTTTACAGTTATTACTTGGCGGATGATTTTGTATGACGTTTCTTCAGTTTGATTATTTGTCTTGTACCTTTATTGACCAAAATATAATTTGATCCACATAACATTTTATTAATAATAAATATTAAACATATATTATAGAACCATTTGCACTGGAAGTCGACATGGAAATTTGTCACAGCACCGATCATCAAGCTAGTGGTTAACGTCGTAAGTTCATAAGCAAGAAGAATATAGTTATGTTTTCACAGTTAAATTCCATTGTTGTGTGTTTTCATCTTTTTCATGAGCGTTATCTTCGTTAAACAAATGATGACGCACCTATACAACATTCCATTGACATGTATAAATATACCAATATAAGCGAAATTGTATTGGAGTGGTTCAGGAAATATTTCATCTTGGTTTAATTTTAGTGCAATTATCAGCATCTAAAGAAATAATTGATATTTTGACGAATGTTACTTTCATTCTTATGGAATATTCCAGTATGTGATCAAGTCTACCGAATTGATGCATATAACGCTCCTGACCACTTGAAGGAACGCGATTCGGACTCGTGTTATTTATAAAGTTTATTTTTATTATTTGTATTTATATCTGCAAAAAGTAAAATCACAAAAATACTAAACTCCGAGGAAAATTCAAAACGGAAAGTCCCCAATCAAATGGCAAAATCAAATGATAAATCACATCAAACGAATGGACAACAACTGTCAGAATCCTGACCTGGTACAGGCATTTTCAAATGTAGAAAAATGGTGGATTGAACGTGGTTTTAAAGCGCTAAACCTCTCACCAAAGGAAACTACTACTGCTCCTTTGATTTTTATCAAATCGTAAATTAATGTAATTATCCAAGTGGTTCTATTCTTAACCAAAATAATTTAAAATTTTTTCGAAATGTTCGAAGTGAAAGTATCCGTACTAAACGCTTACACTTCATTTAAATATCAAACTGATGTTTTTTTTTAAAGAAATAAATCTAATAAATTATTTGTTTTTATCATTAATGAATTGATAGCTGTACACTTCAAATTATTCAGGTGTTTTTTATACTAGCTTTGGTTTTGTTCAGCTATTTTCTCACCCGTGATCTTAACACAAAGATTTCCGTGTTAGAAGTCATGTTATTCTTTTACATGGTTGGAGATCTATTAGAGGAGTTATGGAGCATGGTTAGTATATTTCACTGTTATCAACTTAATGACAACCTACATGTATAGAATATAAAAGTCTCAAACCTGTTTTTAGTTTTTGAAAGACGGCGTTCGCTTCATTGAAATAATGAATTCAAAATGTACATGATGGATTTGTTGCATTTTCGTGAACATTGCATGATATGATCACCATATTAACAACGTTTGCTTCAAGTGTTCATATCCAACTTTTTACCTACATCTCTTCATGCGTGAACTAAGTAATTAGATGATAAAAATGACCAGCCAAAAACAAACAAAAAGTACCAACAACATCAAGTATGTCGATAACTTATAACAAACGTTGTATACCCCGTTGCAAACTAGAAATTAAAAGAGATAATTTGCAGTAACTGAAAATTATCTGCAAACTTCCAATATTGATGAGCAATAAGTTGCGAGTATGATATGTAGAATAGAAGAATTGCAGCCACAGATAAATGTCCTTGTTTAATAAATATACTAATTGATAATATTTCTTTCTAGGTTCGACCTCAGGATGGTAACTGGTCTCCGCAGAGAATATTGCTTCACTTTTTTAATCTATGGAACATGTTGGACCTGTTCTGCATTATTTTATACATTGCGGGCTTTGCTGTACACTACTTTGATCCAGCAATGCTTACTCATACTAGACGATTATACAGTATAGCTTTGTTTATTATGTTTTTGCGCCTTTTGAATGTCTTACTGTTGATAAAACGAATTGGTATCATTATCATTATGATCAAAGAAATGGTAAGTTTAAATATTATAAAAAAGAAACCTCGAAGTCTGATTTATGCAAAGATCAACAGTGTTTGTACATAATAGTTATCGTTTTATTGTAAGTGAGTGAAACATGTCTGTTCAAACTATATTTCTCATACAATTTTGATAAGGTTCAATATAATTATTAAGAGATTAAAATACCGGAGGGTATCATCGGTTCACTCAATCGATGCTGGCATGTTTCAAAACAAACCCATGTAAAATTGTTCCTTTACTAAAGCCAAATTTCAAGTTAATAAAAACCCAGGTTTCAACTAGTTACATTGATGAGTGTCATCTCGAATTCCAGAAATAATAGACATTATAAAGTACTGGTTCCTGAAAAATAAGTCATCAATTCCCGAGGTCCGATAGGTGTAAATACCGAATGGTGAAATTTCTCAATTGATACGAAAACAAAGGACCAATCTTGAATCTGTGGGAAAAACCACAATCCGACGAAGAAGGTCTGCCTCTCTTAGATTCATTACATATATTATAAAGGCTTGACAACTGTTTCGGTCTTCGGCTACACATATTTGACCTTGATTATTACTGATGCATGTAAAACAGCTTCGGACGCATGCATTTTAAAAAGTGATGTTTTTGTTCGGATTCAAAACAATTTCCTCTGTGAACATGATAATAAGGAGCTGATATATTATAACGAGACAAATATGTATCAAGTATATATATACAACATGATTAATCAGTCTGTTAATCGCCCGATTGAAATTACAAAAAGACTTTTTTTCCTTTTTTACACTTCAAAATATTATAGAGCAAAAGAACACAACGGTTTTGCTTTCGTGACTATTACTGTAAGACTATGATTATTAATAATAAGTATATTGCAATGACGACTCAAAAGATAATGTTTTCTGAATTAGCGGGAAAAACATAAACAGTTTAATATGTATGCGCCTTAGATTGCTTATATTCCTTATATTTAACAGATCAATTTTATATTTGTTATGTCGCTAGTAGTTTTTTGCTATCAGTCATAAATTAGCTAAAATAAAAAAAAGGGAATGTAAAATGTGTAAATGAAATTAAAAAAGTTGTTTTTTACAGCTGGTTGATCTGGTCGAATATTTGGTGATTTTAATATTATTTATGTTAGCTGCTGGTATAGTTTACCAGGCAAATATCTACCCTAATCATACAGTTACAGCTTTTCCAAGAAACATATGGGACTGGCAAATTTGGTCAATCCTGAAAATACCATACTGGCAGGTTTACGGAGAGTTGTATCTAGATACTATTGAAGGTTTGTTTGAAATTCACAGTATGAATTTGAAAAATAATAATAACAAATTAAAATATTCTTATATGTGTTTTCAATCAGTTTTTCTTTTATTTAGAAATGCATATGGGTGGTATCAGACAATGACATAATGAATATTCTGGACTTGTAAAAACAGTTCAAAATGACCATGCCCAAGACAGGAAGAATATGAATAGTTTGTTCTCCAAAATGCGGAACTGTGCAACAAACAGTTGTGTACAGAAAAAGAAAACAATGATTATGTTTACGCCACGGAACCGTATTGTCAAATGGCGTAAAATTAATAAACAATCGAAAAAAAAAAATCCCACTAAAATTCAAATGGTCCACGAAGGCTCTTCCAATTGATCAGGTTTTTAATTGGGTAATTTTCAGATTTTGGTAAATAGAAAGGTAAATAGCTTATGGGATTTGTTTGCTTACATTATGTTAAGGTAGAAACATATGGCCACGGATTACATAATATTAATCACGTTTTAGGTTCAGATGATACTGAATGCACAAATAATGCCACAGTATGGAAGAACGACCCTTCAATTAAGAGATGTCCTACGTCTGATTTGATACCTCCAGTGATTGCCGCTACATATATGATGTTAACAAACTGGCTACTTCTAAATATTGTTATTGCAATGTTCAGGTACAATGTATATCTATTTACGTCAATAAACTACGTTTTAGTCATGTAAAATTCTATGCACTGATACATTTGTTGAAATATGATTTGTTTTGTTGTCAACATGATAATCGCCGTAAATTGATTGACCTTTCTGATATTGTATCGATGACCATGTGGTCTATGTTGGTCTACTACTGTAATCATTAGCCAGTCAGCACTGAAGTTGTGAGTTCGAACCCTGCTCGTGCACGTGCACTCGGCACAAATCTTAATTGACTAGGATTGTCAGTTTTCCTATCGAAGGTCGATAATTTTCTCCGGGCATTCCGGTGTCCTCCACAAAAAACCCTGGCTGGCATGCAATAGACTAAAAGCAGCGCTATAAGTAGCGTTAAAACACCCAAAAAATCAATCAATCAATATATTGATAGCAAAATTCGCAAAATAAATCGAAAACGGCGTATTTATGCAGTCGTGTACTTATAAGTGTAATTTCAATAATGTGTCTTCTTATTCTACATCTTACATAATTATCGACACATCAATTCAAAGTGAAATTTATTGAAACGTCATGTAATCGCGACGTAATGATCTATAACTGTTGACTTTTACCATTGTGATTTGGTTGATGAGTTATCTCATTGGCACTATCTATCGGAAAAAATAAAACGTTCGTCCACTTTGATTAAACAGCCGTCTTGACTGTTTATTTGTAATAATAATCAAATGAGCCAAACTATGTTTACATCGTAGAAAGTTTGTGCTAACTTCTTGATTATGTTTCTGGAAGGATTAAAGTGTTGTTTTATCAATTTAAACGGAAACATCGGTTGCTTACAACTTTGTTAAAAAGCTCTTTTGTGTTTTTAATAATTTTTTTTAAAACAAGATGAATGATATCAATCAACTATTTAGTTTGAAATAATAAGATTTGAGACAAATTAAATTGATATTAGTTTCATTTTATATTCTAGCGCACGGTTTGACTTAATAAAAAAAAAGTCCAGTCAGAAATGGCGTTTCCATCGACACTCAGTTGTGATTGAATACGAACATAAGATACCTTCACCACTGAACATTCCGTTTAGAGCTCTCACTATATTATGCTTGGTACCTTGTTTTGTTTGCTCAAGTTGTAAAGACAACGATATTACAGGTATTTGTTTCCTTTATCCATGCAAACATTGAATAGAATTTAGAACAGAAATAGGGAATGGGTCAAAGGAACATCAACCCGACCAAAGAGCAGAAAACAACCAGAGGCCGATTGGTCTTCAATATAGCGAGAAAGACGGGCATCCGGATGCGTATTATTGTATACATGTCATTTACTTGTCGATAGCCACCAAAAGAAGAACACATTCTTTGCAAAACCAACCGAATACTAGTACGTTGATGATGTCCACATGAGCCTATGTTGTACAATGATGTCGTTCTCTGATAGCTATACTTATCCTTTTGAAGGTTTAACGTATTAATATATTGTTAAAATGTATCGGTGAAAGTTATACATGCGGTAATTAGAACAGTTTATTGTGTAAACAAATGACCATACAACATGGTATTTTTAATTGATGACCAAACAATGTAATTGGTCTTTAAAAACATTTGAAGAGATCCAACCTTTTTCATCTACGTAGCAGCCTGTTTGGAGCAATACTATATCAAAGAAATTTTGAATAGGACCACATATATGTACTTGTAATAATATAAGGAATACCTTTTTATAATTTCAGATTTTTTTAAAACTTTGAAATGCTATAGCCTTTAATGCTTTCTTAATATTAATTATGTCATATTGGTTCTCGTAGACAAGTGAGGTGTCTTTTAGACAGTAATATTTGCAAACAGTATAGCGTCAAAAAAAAAATAACAGAAACATTAACCTTTTGCAAGCGTTTAAAGAATATTTTTTCCTCCCTCTAAAGCAGATATTTGTTAACATCATTAAAAACTTGTACGCTAAAAAGATACATTTTTTAAATCAATATATGAAATTACCACTTCAATTCATTATATTGATTTCAGTGTATAAAATATAAAATATAAACAAGGCAAAGTTTTATCGTGCAACTATATGCTAATTGTTCTACTATTAATGTCTTTTTCAGGAGCCAATCACCAAATTATGCTAAATACACAACGGGAATTTGCTAAAGATATAATTGGAAGAGAAAGAAATGGTGATCATATGAAATAACATATTTTAGAAATATTAACAAGATGTAAGAGAATGTGTAACGTTACCCTTCAGTTTCTTGTTAATTGAATGTTCGGATGTTCTAGCAATATTTTACATTGACTGATGACCTTAGAATGTTTGATATTGTCTATGTGTTATTTTCCAACCTTGCTTTAGTGTATTGTTTACTGTGTTTTTCACATAATTTCTTTTTACTTTGTAAAACTTTAAAATGTGGACTTTAAAAGCAGACTTTTTTTTGTACTGTTGCGAATCACAGTTTATGACTCAACCCAGTAAAGACTCGTCGAAATTGCATTTAATTGATGAATTCAACAACACTTACCGTTATCTTGATGATATTTTTTCGTTGAATAATCAAGATTTTTCTCAATATACTGCTGAAATAACTGTCCTTTCCTGGATTTAGATATTTCGGTTCTAAACGGGAAACTCCACACTAAAATTTACGACAAAAGGGACGATTTTTCGTTCCCTATTGTTAATTTTCAATTTTTAGATGGTGATGTTCCTTTGGCACCACGGTGTTTATATTTCACAGCTCGTTCGCTATGTCCGTGTCTGTTGTGAAGTTTTTGATTTTAACGAACGCAATTTATGTATTACTGGTAAATTATTAAACCAGGGATATCGTTACCATAAATTACTTAAAACCTTTACAAAATTTTTCCATAAATATAAAGATTTGGTTTTGAAGTTTGGCTGTACCTGTAGAAAACTTATTTCAAACGGGATAGCACATCCTCATTTTCACGGTAATGTTGTTAAACGTGCCCGGTGATCCTTGTAAACTTATCGCTCCTTTAAATAAACTTATTCTAAAATGTTACCAATTCAACACTGTAATAATATCATTGAATATTGTTTTTATTGGTATAAATATTGATTTTGTTATCAGTCAATTAAAAGTAAACTAAATATTACTAGTATGGTATATACATATACACGTTCATGGATCTACAATCTGTTGATACCTCTAACTTGGCATTGCACAAGGACATGTTTTTCTCTGACTGTTTATGACGTCTTTACACTTAATCCATTGGATATTGGATGTGAACGGATTGATAGTTTAGTCTTAGATTCATGATTTTTTTTATTAGTTGTTCGTGGCTTTGAAATAGCTGTCAGATAACTGTGAGTACTCTCAGATCTGTTCCTAGTGTCTTTTTTGTTGTCGGGATGTACAAGTACCCGGCCACGTCCACTTGTATTTTTGTCCATCTGATGAGTTAAGCCTTTTTCAACTGATTTTTATAGTTCTTTATTATGTTGTACTGTTATACCACTGTCCCAGGTTAGGGGAGGGTTTAAATCCCGCTAACATGTTTAACCCCGCCACATTATTTATGTATGTGCCTGTCCCAAGTTAGGAGCCTGTAATTCAGTGGTTGTCGTTTGTTTATGTGCTACATATTTGTTTTTCGTTCATTTTTATATAAATAAGGCCGTTAGTTTTCTCGTTTGAATTGTTATACATTGTTATATCGGGGACTTTTACAGCTGACTATGCGGTATGGGCTTTGGTCATTGTTGAAGGCCGTACGTTGACCTATAGTTGTTAATGTCTGTGTCATTTTGGTCTCTTGTGGACAGTTGTCTCATTGGCAGTCATACCACTTCTTCTTTTGGATATTTATGTGTATTTTGAGAATATATTATAATCGTTTATACTTGTAATTGAAGAGACAGATTTCATTTAGCTGCAACTCATATGAAACCTTACAAAGTCGGAAATTTTGGGATACGACGTATATGAATGTGGTACTTTGTACTTCCTCGATTTATTTTTTAAACAATGTTTTTTCTATAGAAAACAGCAATTTTTGAGAAAACATCATAATTCGAAGACCATTATCGATACGTGTCTCATACGCATTCGCCTAGTCGACATACTACCTGCGGAATTCTAGAGATAGAAAGAACAAAGGATAGGAAATAGGACACTTAGGCAATTAGTGTCCTGTATTGTATTGTACCTATCTGGTTCTGGCAATTTAGAGAAAGGAATAGACAGTTGAGGGTCATAACCATTCCTGTATATTATCACACATAAAGGCAACAGTAGTATACCGCTGTTCGAAACTCATAAATCGATAGAAAAAAACAAATCCGGGTTACAAACCATAACTGTTGGAAACGCATCAAATATAAGAGAAGAACAAAGACACAACAGAAACACAACATTAAAATGTAACACACACAGACACAAACTAAGCATTAGACAAAATCTGATGAGAATAACAAATCCAACATCAAAACTAAATACATGAATTTGGGATAGAAAAGTACCGTGAAACGTCTTATAGCAATGCGAATTCACACTCAAATATAAGAGGAAACAAACGATTCAACAGACACTCAACATTAAAATCTAACACACACAGAAACGAACTATAATATAACAATGGTAATTTTCCTGACTTGGTACAGGACATTTTTTAAAGAACAAAATGGTGGGTTGAACCTAGTTTTGTGGCATGCCAAACCTCCCGCCTGAATGGCAATGTTAAATATAACATTATAACGACAACACAAATTGACAGGACTACAATACAAAAAAAAAAGGAGAACATATAGGACAGAGAAACACACGAATAATAGCTAACAAAAGGCACCAAGTTTAAAATTGGATACGCCAGAAGTGCGTCTCGTCCACACAAGACTAACTAACCAGTGACGCTACAAAACTTTACTTGTCAGTAAAACGTAGAATATATGGAAAATTAGAAGAATTTTACCTAATATGACTTCACATTGGTTACGTTCACAGCTTCGGGTGTACATATATTTGGTGTTGATACTACACAGTGTTTATATAAGAAACAATTCCATCGTTTTATTTTTTATGTTTAAAGATACATCTCGTTATTAAAACAGATTATTTACATTGATTATATCTAAGCAATGATGCAGTTAGAATAAGGATCGCGAGTGGTAACAAAAAGTAAAATCACAAAAATATTGAACAACGAGGAAAATTCAAAACAGAAAGTCTCTAATCAAATGGCAAAATCAAGTGCCCAAACACATCAAACGAATGAATAACAACTGCGATACTGTAACAATTAATCAATTATTTATGATATAAGCAAAAATTATGAATTGATAATTGTGGACGTTCTTCTTCGTCAAATTGAAAGAGTTGTTGTACCAGTATACCTGTTGAAGTGAAATTGCCACAATTAACATATTGTATCGGTTGAGACATTAAAAAGTTTTATGCTGGAAACTATTGTTGCTCATATTCAAGACATTTATTTTTGAAACATGTAAAGGTAAATTGAACGCGTAACATTTGTTTATAGATCCTTGTACTTCAGATTTTAACATAGGAATTATTTTGAACCTTAGTATACCTCCTCAAGCACAAATATGGCAAATGATCAACATCCTTTGTAAGCTTTATTGCAGTTACGTAATAAAATAATTCTTAAATCTGCAGTGATGTTTAGAAATTATTCTGATTGTGAAGGCCTCATTTCGAATTTGAGCTTTGACATAGTATAGATAGTTAGAAGATACATGTATCATATATTTTATAAATGAGATAGCATTTCTTTGCTTTAGTTGATATTTTCTATCTGTGATTTTGTGTGAATGCCTCTTTTTTGTTAAAATATCATTTCAATAATTTTGAGTACAAGAATCTATGATTATAGAGACTAGTTGAAAACAGGAGAATCTTGGACTTGTGTCAAGGGCGATAGAAATGAATATGCGTAATTCTATTTTCCAAGTTAAAGACAACAACATCTTACTATAATAACTCTTTTATAAAACATGATGAAATAACTCACAGCACACATATAAATGTAAAAGGGTAACAATTACTGTTCAAAATAAACGAATTGAACGTAAATAGTTGTCACTGCATATCTATAACCTGTTAAAATCTTAAAATGTTTTACACCTGCAAAAACTAACGGATATAAATTCTTTAACAAATGAAAACTGTAATGTGTTCATAATATTCAAGATATAATTGTATTTGTTGAAACGATTGAGTATCAATGATATGATATATATATTCAAAGTCAGGAACAAGTCAGTCTAAGGAAAATGAAAGAGTTTGATAGGAACAAAAATTAAACGAAAGAAAGAATAGAACTGAATATTTGAACAGGAACATTAAGAGCTCGTACGCAGAAAAAGCAGCAACAAATCTGCAGACACAATCTAAAGTTACCTTTGCCTGACAGTTGTGAAACAACTTTTAATATGATTTGGTAAGTTATGCACGGGGAATATACAAAACTATGCATCACTCAAATAACGTTATAACCGGAGTAAAGACATATCTGGTATGTACATTCGTTACACACATTGTCTTGTATCGAAGCATATATATGCGTTGCATTGCATGCATGCAATACAAATAGATGAAACGGAATCGTCTGCCTAATATCTATTGTTGTGCTCTCGAAATCGCGAAACTTAAACAAAACTTAAACCTGAAAGTGTATCAGAACAACAGGTAAAAAAGCACAGATATAACATCATAAATCGGCAAAAAAGGTTGACGTTGAAGATGCAATCAACCTTGTTCGATATTCTAATTGCGTTACAATTAACAATAGAATAGGCAGAACGTTTGTACAATCAGTTGATTAAAAACCTTTCTACATAATTAATTCACTTCTCGTTAAACTTAAAGTTGACTCTGAACGAATATCATGTTATATTGTGCATCTTTTGAAATGATAAATGTACCTATCTCTGACTAGAGTTTAGGTAATGTTGTTGATATTTCAAATAGGAAAGTCACTTATTATATGTCATAATCCAAATATCACACACATCATATAAATGGAAAACAACTGTCATATTCCTCACTTACTGTAAACGTGTTTTATGTCTATGTCAACACATATCGTTATAAGTTCGTATCTGTCGTCTTAATGATTTCATAGTTCAACTGTGGGTTTTAAGCGTTTGATATGAGGCCAATGCTTAGTTAAAAAAAAACTTGAGGTTTGATCATAAGGAGACATTTTGTCATAACTTTATCTGAATTTTTTGAAAGTAAAATGTCATTTTTGCTATGTTTAAAAACACAATAAAATCCCCTTTGATCTCTGTCATAAGCAATAAATATAAAAATAACAAAATTTGGTATTACTGCCAATGAAACAACTGTCCACCAGAGACAATACGATCTTCAACGATAAGCAAAACCCAAACTGCAAAGCAAGCTAATAACTGCACTACAATGACAATATAAAACAATTCAAAGTACAAATTAAAACTGTCATCCTAAATCTACACTGCACTACAATACAATCAAACTATAATACGTCTCATTGTGATTTGTGATGATTTTCTTCTTCAATTATGTCTTTTGCAAACTCAAGTTGTTTCTCCAACATTTTTTCAATACCACCTATAACAGACAGAACATCGTGCATATTTATTATTGTTTTTTTATCAGAAGAATATATTGCCATTTGAATTGATTTATTTGAATTGACTATTTATTAACCATTTCCCCGGTTCAATGTTCAAATGTATTTTGTAATTCTTGAATGAGGGGTTTGGCAAACATACAACGCTTGAAAAATATTTATATATATAATATATGTGTTGCGGGTGTTTTGAGCGTGTTTTTTTTAAGAATTCAATGTGATTATGTTCCTTAAGAATAAACCATTCAAGACGTTTTACCTATATCTAATATACATATTGCTATGAACTTAACTCTTATTTACACTGTCTCACAGTTATTAAATAAGATATTGTAAAAATCAAAAGTTTGCCTTATAAATTAATGTTATATTGATACTGTCTGCACCCCTGACTTATAACACAGTTTGCACGCATCTTGTAGGTGTATTACTACCAAATCGTGATACGTCGCATTTGGTTGTATACGAAAATAGGTCGAAAAATATACTCCTTTAAATTTGACAGTTGTAGGTAATTAATCCTACATTTTATTGCAGTAAAACATTTCTGTGTCATAAACATATGTATTGGGTATTTCAAAGCACCATTATTTTTTTTATTTGGGGTTTCTATAGAATATTTTGTAAAATTGAGGTTACATGGTTACCAAATCATGTAAATCTTGTACACAGATTAAATAAGGGGAGAATAATTTTATTGGGTAACTTCCAGTGATGGTTATTTTCTTATATGCAATGAACTGTTATGTGATTGTTTTTCTATAATACTGGACAGGATAAAACTTTACTCATGCCAAGTATTTCTTTATTGAAAACAAAGATGAATTCTGCACATTTTTTTGAAAAGTGCAAATTTAACAAAGAATAATAGGGGAAAATCAATGGTGGTATTACACCTGTAACCTATTGATGAGAGTACGGCTGAGTGTTTAACATAGGAGTTCGATACTCACCGATACCGTGCATTATACATGTCATAAACACATCTACATCTACATTATATTTTTATACTTTTCTAAATCGTGATTATCAGTGAGATATTTGCCAAAATATTACTGTTCATGGCCAAATAATTATTTTAAACTTTTTCTTTTTCTTTTGCTTCAAGCAAAATCTAAATCAATCGCAATCAAACTGTGAACGAATTGTACCCTTATTATATTATGTATTGTTCTCTTGTATCTGTTGTTTTGTCAAATTGATATACTAGTTTATATATTGCCATATCATGTTATTTATGTTTTCGCAAATAAAATATTCATTCATTAATTCATTCATTCATTTATGAACACGGTCAATTAAGTTACCAATAACTATGACTTATAATAAGATTTTGTTTTGTACATTGTTTTACCTTTTTTTGACTCTTCAAAACATGGACAGCATGCACATGGAATTTGTTTTGAATACTTCAAATAAGTATATATTCTACATGGGAAATTGAGCGGTGAAGGTATTTTGTCTTCATAATCAAATATTACTGAATGTCGGTAGTAACGCCATTTCTGTTTGGACTTACGTTGGATTGCATTAAACCGTGCACTGCAATAGAAAGGTCCAATTTGTAACTACAATAAACTGTTAATGCATAACCCAAAAGGTACAAACTAGACTGGTCCTTGCGTGTAAATTAGATCTGTCCTATGAAAAAATATCTCTAAATCATTTGTAATACGTTGACAACATTATGATAATACACTTTCCGTAACTGTTGTCATCATTGCGTTGCTTAGTGTGATTCAGTCATATCTTTTATGTTGTCTTGAAAACTTACAACAATAACATTATATAATGCATAATTTCTATTAGATTGCATTCCTAACGTAAACAAGCTTAAAGTCCGTTTATTTTTATTCTAAACCTGTCTATATACTCAAAGATATCATATCATTAATAAAATGAAAATAAAAAAGAAAACAAACATCATTCCGGTATTGTATACAATAACACCATGTGTTTGCACACAATAGCATTATCTGGGAAAGATTGATGATTAAATGGGTTTCATTCTAACTACTTTAGATTCGTCTACATAAAAATCATCATTAACGCTCAGACCAAAAAAAGTAAAATAGCCAAACAAGTATTAAGTTGAAAAGCATTTAGGACCCACAATTCTAAAAGGTTGTGCGAAATATGGCCATCGTAATATAGTCCTAGGATAAAAAATAAATCCTTAGTATTCCGAATAATTCATATTTTGGCTAACAGTTAATTATTAAAATAACGGAATAAAAAAATATTGTTTTGAAGTTGAGCGGGATCATATTTCTCTAAGATAAAGTTTTCTGTTGTACACAATCATAAAAGAGGCGTTTTGTTGAATTATGAAGTTTTACTTTTAAAGTTATTACGCTCTTTAAGTGTATAATACTTTATAAATGTATGCTTAATTGAGCCGTCAATCAAACAACAGCTGCGACAGTATTCAATATGCGGTTATCAAATATAATAAACGATGTTAAGATTTACCCGAACATTGCGATCACAATATTTAATAACAACCAGTTTGTCAGCATCATATAAAAAGCAGCAATTACTGGTGTTATCCAATCTGCCGTTGGACATCTTTCAATTGATGGATCAGCTTTCCATAGAGTAGCATTATTGGTGCAATCTGATGTATCAGACGCTTAAAATAGATATGTTTACATACGTTTATTAACGAGAAAATTATTTTGAAAAGATCAAATAAAGATGAAACCAAAGTTATTTTTTTCGTTTATAGTTAACAAGATCGTCAAATGCGACTTGAACTAGATCGTTCTAGTAGACGATTTATGAAAGACTTTACGATTTTGACGCTGACGATAAATAAAAAAAAAACACAACAAGATATAATGGAAACCATCTCATAAAGCGAATATAATTAATTATTATCGTTATCTGTATGGATTGTTTGATAATGCTGAAATGATTTCTAAGCAATGAAAAAGTAATTATTTATTTCTGCAATTAACGGGCGATGTTCCGTCAAAAAAACACAATGGTTATTCTCACAATTGCATTGATCTAATATATATATGTGTTAAAAAAAATAAACACAGGGATTAAATCACATTTAAACCAATTTTTTACTCTACATCAATCTTTGTTCAAAACGTTTTTTGTTTGGTCCATGTTTCAGTCTGTCTTACAATGACCTATAGTTGCAAACATTTACGTCATTTTGTTCCTGGCACAACAGACTGTTTATTTTTAGTAATCATACCTTATCTCCTCATTATCTCTCATTTTCTAGAATAGAGCAATGTGTTACAAAAGAGCGTAATTTTTTAAAGATGGACAAACGCGTTTCAATCTGATTTTCTTAATACTTTTATTTTATCTAGAAAGGTCACTGGCAATTAAAGATAATGTTGAAAAGTGAAAAGTTTCCTTTTAAAACGTTGAAATATTTGAATTAAATATTTGTTTTAACATTTCGCCGGATTTTTTCATTCTATTAACTTAAATCAGTAATTTTGTTAGATAGAGTTGTTTCTTAAAAAGATAGGATATCGAGTTAAGTTTAAAGACTCGCAACGTTTGTAGTTTATCAAGCATTCTAAATTAACGTCTGGTTGAAGGGTCGAAAGTTTTCTAGTTATGGCTTTCTCCACCAACAAAACATAACCGCACGATAACATTGATATATTGTCGAAAGTGGCGTTTAAGTTAATGTTAGTATCGTTGGGTCAGGAGGCTCTTTTGAGAATGAAATATTCATTTCCTCTCTTGCAAATCAAGTCTCATAAATAATAAAACTATTTTTACACGTACGAAAAGTTGGAATGTTTGTTTGGTTGTATGAATGACGTCGCGTGCATTTCATTAATTAATTGACTTGAACACGCGACACCGCTGCACTTATACATGACGTCGTTGCCTAATACTTTCGAATATCAAGTCCTGTCCCTAATGTCCATGATCTTATAATAATTAGGCATTTAGATCAACGGAAACCTTTCCAATATAACTAAATGTAGATTATTAAACAAAATAAAATAAAACCTTCCAATGTATCTAAAAACAATTCTCCATAAACCTGCCAGTATGGAATCTTAATAATTGTCCATATTCGCCAAAACGCGATATTGTTTAATCCTGTGACTTGGTGGTTTGGATAAACATTGGCATGATAAACGACACCAGCAGCTAATACAAGGATAACAAGTATGAACAAATATTTGAGCAGATCCACAAGCTGAAAAATAAAACACCAATATAGCAATTTATAAAATCATGTTTAACTAAAATTATTCTTTGATGTTTGTTTTTGAAACGAAGTTTTAATCAAATAAGAATTTTTTGGTGAGATAGATGACTCTTTCTAAAGATTTGGATTGGGCGCTCTTCATATTTCTATACCGGTTGTAACTTGATAATGACGGCAAACGAACACGTTTTGTATGGAAATCGTAATAATGAACGGTATTTGAAGCTAGTGTTGTCATTGAGAACTAATTAATTCACAATAGAAAGGCATTCACGTAAAGTGTCTTAAAGTGTATAAGGTTATGACAATCAAAAGAGACAGTATTAAATTTCCATCGGACGTGAAAACTGAGTAAGTGTTTTTTTATTGGAAGATATAACTTTGATTTTGGAACTTAAACGTCGAACGATAAAAACACATGAATTGCAGGTCGAATTATCATCAATGTGCAGCATAACATGAATATCACGTGAGTATAACGGGGTTTTAAGTTCGTGTAGTTCATCAAACTTATTACAATACTCGAAGTTTTCTTTAATTTAACACATATTTGATAATCAATAAGTTTATCTCATATTCATTTACTTTTTTATTTGTCATTCGAACAAATAAAAAAACAAAACAATGGAAGGTCTTTCTGTGACCAATCTTAAGATAACAATGTGTGTTATCTTTAGACATACAAAAGGCCTGTACATTGTAAACTTTCAAAAATCATATTCTCTCGGATATATTTTCCTAATTAGCTGGATTAAAATAAATACGGTACTTAATTTTTTTCAAACTCACCATTTCTTTCAGCATTATTATGATTATACCAAAAGTTTTAAACAGCAATAGCAAGTTTAGCAAACGCAGGAACATGATAAACAACGCAATACTGTATATTCTTCTGGTATGTACTATTGAATTTGAATAAAACACATGCAGACAAAATCCAAGTATGTACAAGGTGGAACAAAGAATGTCCAAACAGTTCCAAAAATTCAATTGATGGAACGACCAAATGCAATCTTTTTCCTGTCGAATCTGTTAAAAGAAAAACACAGTATATATTACAATAATACAAGCATTTTTTAATTAATTATAGTACCAATTTTATTGACTCATATACACATTTTGACAACTTATGTCTTTGTAAAAACATCCACGTTGAAATTTCCATTGTGTTTGTGTTATAAATGAATGAAGGTAGTTCGAAATATTATTCATCGCATAACATAAAAATGTATATGAACTTGATTTGAATAAGGGATGTTCATGACCTGCAATAACACGACATTAGATATTAAAACCAAAAATGTGTTTGCTTACCATGCCCTGCATTTCCTCCAGTAAATCTCCCAACATGTATATGAAAACCAAACCTTCTAGAAGTGATATCGAATCTACTTCAAGATTTCCAGTGAGGAAATAGCTGAACATGACTAAGGTCGTGAGGAAACATAACTGAAAAAGAAATACACATTTAAAATATACACTGTGGAAGCGTATAAATTCATCATATACAACGTTTATTTTTTATAACCTATTCGTCATGTTTTTTTCATTTACATTCACATAGTGTGTCCAAAATAAATATCAAAAATATGATCAATCAATTATCTAAGCGGAAAATATCAATGATCATTGCTCATGTTTTCAAAACAGAATATTTGATGCATTCACGCGTTAAAATAGTTTGTCTATCAGTAGCAAATAAACAGTTTGATGTAAAACATAATCACGACATTTCAAAATTGAAAAAAAAATGCATTTGTCGGTTAACATTAGAAAACTAGTAACCCTGGTATCATTTTGAAACAACCACTAAGGCAAAAACTAAAGATGAAATAAGTTAGTATAACCATATATAAATGTTCAGGGAACATAATGCATGTACGCTTGCTATAGACACTAGAATAGTTCTCACTGCCAGGGGAAACCCTAAAAAGTAAAATAAAAACTATAATACGGAGTAATAGTTTGAAAAAAGCTTGTTTCCTTTAAAGGCAAATGAAATCTGGAGGATACGTTTCCAATGCAATGAATAATACAAAAAAAAAAGTAAAATCACAAAAATACGGAAAATTTCTATCGGAAAGTCCCTAATCACATAGCAAAATAAAATGACAAAACACACCAAACAAATGACAACAACTATCAAATTCCTGACTTGTTACAGGCATTTTCAAATGTAGGAAATGGCAGATTGAACCTGGTTTTATAGCGCTAAACATTCTAAACCTCTCACTTTCACAACAGTCTTATCAAATTTCGTTGTATGTACAACGATGTGTGAACAAAACAGACATAATCAATAAAATAGTCAAAATTTGGACACAGCAGTCATCCATGTGTTACAATCTTAAAACAAACAATTTTACAAAAACGACAGTTATGATTGTGTCATTAAAATCTACACAAATGGCACAATATTCAACATCATTGATCGATCAATATCACAACACGTATTAGGGGGAAACTAATTAGAAAGAAAATGTCATACACGAATAACGAAAACAAATTTGTCAACCAAAGTTTTTCTATAATTTCATAAACATGTCGTTCTGTAATGATATATTTTTTTATATTCAATTGCGTGTTTTAAGGCATTAGAAATGTTTGACTTCAAAAGTCCAGATTATTATTGACTTTATACAGAAAATTCGCCCTTTTCAAACTTTTAAGGTTTCACAAATAATACGTTACTTCAAAGTAAAATCATTTTGTTTTAGCTCAAAGACATGGGAACGAGATGAACATTTTTTCATGGACTTCTTTCATAATGTTAATTAAGCACACAAAGTTTTAAATCTGATGACCCCTCTTCTGGACTGTTTGTATGTTTGTATGGACGACTGAGTGTAGAAACACTGGAAAAAATGTAATTTAGCATTAAGGGATAAACAGATATTACCAGGATATTGACGAACGTACTTGAACAAACGTAACTTTGAGAATCGTACGAAACGGGAGCTAAGGTTTGTAGTAATTTTTAATCGAAAACATTAATACAGATGTCGCAGTGGAGTGAATAGCATCGTCTGTAGTAGTTTAACATATAGATTATCTGTCTCATTAGTAATTAAATGATATCCAATATCAAACATTCCACTCAATATGCAATACTCATATATGAAATTAAAGGTTCAAAAGGGGTTTTAAATGAGTTTTTGGTGAAACAAGGGAAGTGTCATAGCTATTGAAGTTTACTATTATAACCCTGGTACCATTGATAACTATTTACACCACTGAGTCGATGCCTTTGCTGGTGGACGTTTCGTCACCGAGGAAATCACCTGTCAAGGTGTCGGCACTTCGGTGTTTACATAAATATCAATTAAATAATATTTCTTATAAATTTCCTTACTACAAAAGTATGATTCTATCAAATTACCAAGGATTTCTCCGTGACAAAGATTACCTTAAACTCATTTGGCACAACGTTTTGGAAATATTAGGTCCTCAATGCTCTTTAACTTGGTACTTGTTTTGCTTTATAACTATTTTGATATGAGCGTCACTGATGAGTCTCATGAAGATGAAACGCGCATCTTGTGATTACAATTATAAACCTGGTACCTTTGATAACTATTTACTATATTGAAATGATTGGTTATCAATTCCTTATCTGTTTTCCTTTCACTAATGAAAGTAAGCTTATCTCCTGCTGCTTACAGAGAACCCTTGCCTCAATAAAAAAATAGGGTCCCAAAAGTTTTTGTTTGAAAATCATTTGAAAAAAGGAGTTAGGTTTATAGTTGATAAATTTGATATTCAAATTGTAGTGTAACTCATGTTTTTCATATCTGATGTCCATTACATTTTCTGATCTTTGTTAAAGTTTATTTTATGTAATTGCAAATTCATACCGAAATCAATTTGATTAAATTCAGAAAATAACAACAAACACATGTTTAAACTTTCCCGTTATCTTATATACCACACGAACGAAGGGTCAACTTTCTTAGTTAAAAGGGATTTAACACCAGGTGATAGACCAGACCATCCTACTGATGTTCACAGATGTGGAACTAAATTTCGTTTCTTCTGCCTGGAGATTACATTACGGCATTTCCTCAAAAAGTTAATATCATAAAAAGAAAATCAAATGTCGATTATATACACTTACAATGTATAGCAAAAAATACAAAATAACTTATGAACCACAACATACTTTATACATGCATGTATGAACATGAGGATGTTACAACCTACCAATGTTCACAATTATTCTACTAGGTTTAAATGTGTATCGCATCACGTAAAAACTTTAATAGTGACAGTAGCAGCAGCAATGCTGAAAAATTCAAAATAATATGATTACGCAGGATATGAAAATATTAAAAAAGGATGAATAAAGTGTGGAAACAAGAGATGTGTCAAAAAGACAGAAATAAAAGCAAGAAAAGAAAAGGAACAAAACCAAACTATAAAAGACCTTTATCCTGTTAATTGTAAAAATGCAAACTAGTTCAGACAAATGGACGCCACACTTAACTCTGAAACTTACATATGAGACAAATCATTAAAAAAACACCGACTAACATTGACTTGAGTTCCCTGAATTGGGACACGTTTTTTGAGTTTCTAAACTTTCCTCATTACTGCTAGCCAATGTTGACTTAACCTATATACTTTTCTTCAAAAGAGCAAATTTATTTCAAATAATTTATCTGTATTATATATAAATACGTTCCTTAGTTGAAAACATGTTTACGGTTTACCTTGTACTTGCTTTAGAGTGATTCAAATGACACTCCAGATATTTTAATCAATTTGTTAACTTACAACGTGGAATATTATCTTCATAAAAGGTGCTGTACAAATTGCTCGCTTTGATGTCCCCCAGTTGTCCTGAAAAATATATTAAACTCAAAAAGGTATGTCAGACAGGAAAAAATTGTATAAGTTAACAATGTCTGTTTTGCAAAGAAAATATGAGGAACTTCTTTTCCCAAATTGCTGGTGTTTTGAAGTTAATAACTGTCTTAATATAGAAAAAAAAGTAAGTGTTTAAAAGAGGGGAGAAAGATACCAGAGGGACAGTCAAGCTGAGAGGTTGGACATAAACTAACAATGCCATGCTAAAAATGAAAAAGACAAACAGACAAATAATATTTCACAAGACACAACATAGAAAACTAAAGACCAAGCTTCAGTAACCCCTCCAAAAACTGGGAGTGATCTTATATTCTCCGGAATTAATCAAGACAGTTGAAAGTGATTGTGCTTATGTTTAAAGCCTTTATAATATATTACATATTCAGAAAATTTAATAGTTGGAAATCAAATTAATATTGCAATAATCAATACATAATCGTCTTTAAGGACAAAACACCCACAAACAGATGAATTTACTTTGACGTTCTATATCTATAATTCTTGGATATAACAATAAAAAAGATTTCTCCAAATTCAGAACGTCACAATAGGAAATTCAGAAGAAAGCAAGAAAATTTGACTTCATAATCGAATTGCAACCAATGAATAGCTGTGATCAAACGAACCACACGTTGTTTAAGTAAAAATAATCAACCGATTAGGAAAACGATTAATCGCCGAAGAATTAGAAGTACTATTTGATATTTTATATTTTGACAAAAACAAAATGGTCACTGCATTATTGACTATTCGACTGACACAAGGCTCAAGTAAGTGGTGAAAATTATCCAATACCCAAAGAATGTATCTGAAACATTTACAAAAATATTGAATAACATTTAAGATATGTGAATGATGGTTGAAAGTTCTAGTATTTTTTATGTACACAAATAAAAACAACAGTAGTCGATAGAGAGAAAATCAATCCGGGTTACAAAATAAAACCGAGGGAAACAGTTCAACAATAAAGCAATGCAAACAAGATATCATGTTTATACATATCCAGTTAACGAAAACTAGATTATTACATACCATTGTTTTAATCGAACCAGAAATTACTTCCTTTGCTCACCTTGTTTCATTTTAATTTTTTAAAGGTGCTATACAATGTATATATATAGATGAAGTTCAATAGATAGAAGCACAAAACATTTTTAGTTTGGTTAAGACGTGGTCGAGTATGGTCAGACAAGGTCATGTATGGTTCAAACTTGGTCGAGCACGGTTCATACTTGTTCAAAAATGAATATGTAGTGTATCGTTCAGCCTGGTACAAAATGGTTAGTTACTGGTCGAGTAAAAGTTCAAACTGTTGAACATGGTTCAGACTACAGTTGAGTAAAATGTAGTAATTTTCAGATCAATTTACACTGGTCGAGTAACAATCAATATAGTCGAGTACAGATATAGAAAACATGGTAAGCATATTTTCATGTTTTGGTAATTATAGTTTAATTTGCTGTCTCATTTACGTAGACATATTTTGTTGTTCGAAGATCAGGCCTACACGTATCTTATTATATTAGCAATTAATGCCCTCTTAAAACTTCTTAACTATAAAAATGTGTTATTTGTAATAACAATGTTTAGATAGTTATAATATTTATTCGTATTTTTTAAGGTACTGATGAAATAAACATACATTTTGTGAGGTTATTTCAAACTGCTCTTGTTGAAAAAGACACAAACCTTTACAAATGAAAAACAACCCTTGACAGTTATGGGATAAGTTTTAGTATCCAATAGGAGTTCTTGGTAAGTTGATGCCAAATTATTTGCAATATTGTTGCTTGGAATGTTCTGTGATGCATCATTCTTTTCAGTAGTATTGTCTGAAGTGTTCCCTGTGTTCTGAGTTGCGGTATCATTTGTGGTAGTGTTGTCTTGTGTGATTTGTGATGCATCTGTTGAAGCGGTGGCCTCTGGTGCCTTCTTGGGTGCAGTAGTATCCGTTGAAGCATTGCTCTCTTGTGCCTTCTGGGATGCAGTAGCATCCGTTAAAGTGTTGGTATCTGATACCTTCTGGGTTGCAGTAACATCCGTTGAAGCATTGGTCCCTCGTGCCTTCTGGGAAGCAGTAGAATCCGTTGAAGTATTGGTCTCTGGTGCCTCCTGGGATACAGAAGCATCCGCTGTAGCATTGGTCTCTGGTGCCGTTTGGGATGCAGTAGCATCCGTTGAAGCATTGGTCGCTGGTGCCTTCTGGGATGCAGAAGCATCCGTTGAAGCATTGGTCTCTAGTGTCTTCTGGGATGCAGTAGTATTCGTTGCAGCATTAGTCTCTGCTGTCTTCTGGGATGCAGTAGCAACCGTTGAAATGTCTTTGTTAATCGGAAACAATCTTCTGGTTGCGTCTATCTGAATCGAAGAGTGAGATATGAACTCCTCAATATTGAATTGGTGTCCTAAATGTAACGGACTTTCCATGTAATCCCACACACCGGAAACGTATTCAAGAGCATCTACTGCTATGCGTTCGTTCTCAGTAAACATTTTGTCTAAAAGTTTAATTGCACGTGACAAAAACAATCTGTAAAAAAAACAGGATAAAAAGATTATTTAGTCTTACCTCTGAAATGCAGAACAATATATTGTAATAAACACGCATATCTAGTAAGGCTTGTTAAAGATTAGTTGTACTATTTATATAATGTTAAAAAATTGAAAGGCAATAGTTTAACTGAACCAGTTGAGCAATCCGACAATTGGATGTAACTTCGATATTCTATTTGAAATCGAAACATTTTACAAACGTTGCAGATATCATTAAACCGAAATTATTTTCCCCTTTGATGTGGTTTAAGTTTTTTTCATTATACCAAAACATGTAATTTAAAAAAACATTATTACATCACATCCCTTTGTCTTCCAAAATTTACACTTTCTCACTTACTTTGCATGAGACTTGTATTCCTCCTGAAGGTTTTCCTCAAACAAATCTTCCGCAACATCTGCTAAGGCAGTCAGATATATACTTGAGATCAGGGCAGTCACTAAAACAATTTAACGGAAATGTGTGTAAGTTATGTTATTAAACTTATTTTTCCAAGGCACACTATAGATTATTGATGTTGATATTAATAAGCTATAAGCGATCATTTTTCTATCTCAAAATAATATGAAACGAACATATATATGTTTACGCGTCTTGGGAAGACTAATAATTTGAATAAGCTCGATGAACACGATAATTACCTTTAAGTTAATACTTTTTAGGTAAACAGCGTGTGTATTTATTTTGTACGTTGTCTGATTATTGCAGTTATTGATACACTTGACCCACTTTTCCCTCATTTCCCTTTCCCCGACACACAAGACTGTTACAATTAGGGCCCCCTTAGTTGCTTCCCTTGGAAACTCAGGGTTGAAAATACATGTGATGCATCAGGTGATAATTAATAAACTATGTTTAAATTTTAAATAAAAAAATCTAAACGCTGATATTAATAGAACTTATGCTCATTACAAAGCCATTTTATTTTCTTCTAAAACAACGTACGTTTTCAGTGTAAAGAAAGTCCAGCCCCGAATTGAGCATGTGAATGAATACCATTGTATAAGTCATTAGTTAATAATAGAAGACTCAAATTCTGTCTTTTGACTATCACTTTAACAAGAAAATCAACAATATTGTAGCGGGTCGAGGGTTGGTAGCGTTTCTTTATTGTCTGTTGCCTGGTATATCATATAATGTGACTGTTATGCGAAGGTCGCTATATACTATTGGACTGCTGGTAAACAGTTGTTCCACTTATCGATTAATATTCAGCTCAACTGCCGTCGTGGTCTTATTTGTATAGGTAACGATAGCAAAAAGGGGGATGGGTGGGTAGCCTAAATAGTTGTACAAACGACGGTTTTGCGTTTCAATAAATACAAAGTCGTATCTCGAACTTAATATGTGTAATTTATTAAGTTAGACTGACGAGATATTCAGCATTACACATTTATATTATTTATATAATCAATAGTTTAACAAATAACTTTTATATCAAGACTCTGTTATAGCTATAACTTTATACAGGAACGAAATATATAGCCAATAACAACTGGTTACTTCTCTGGTACCTGTGATAGTTACAAAAAGGGGGGCTGGGGTAGGTCTAGTTCAAAATGGGCAAGTGAACTGGGTAAGAACTTGATAATTGCATGCATATATTGGTAATTTTGAATCTGTTCAAAGTTTTGATTTTTCTACCTTTTATACCACTTTGCCTCATTTTCTAATTAAGAACAAATTCACATCTCTTATTAGCTGGGCATTTAAAAAGTCAGAATGCGAGTATATATGTTCAAACTGTGCACCACTTATTGCGGACCTGTTTTTGTATTATTATGAGTTACAATTTATGACTAAAATTAACAAAGACCCATCGGAACAACATTTGATACAAAAATTTAAGAATACTTTTAGATATTTGGATGATATATTGGCTCTCAATAATGACGCCTTCAGTATGTATACTAAAGAAATTTATCCTATTGAACTTACTTTAAACAAAGCTAATACTAACAATGACCACTGTCCTTTCCTCGATCTTGATATCTATAACATTAACTGGAAGCTTAATACAAAAATTTATGATAAAAGAGATGAGTTTTCATTTCCTATCGTTAATTGTCCATTTTAAGAAGGTGAAGTTCCCTTGTCACCATCTTTTGGTGTTTATATATCTCAACTTGTACGATTCGCTCGTGTATGTAACAACGTATTAGATTTTAGCGAGAGAATTGTATGTATTACTGAAAAATTATTACACCAGGGTTTTCGATATCACAAGCTGGTCAAAACATTTACTAAATTTTATCACCGGTATAAGGAAATCATTCGTAAATATAACTCAACATGCAGACATCTTATACGTTCAGGTATTTCACATCCAATCTTTTATGGTAATATTCTTTACAAAGCACAAAAATGTCAGTATTCACCTCAAAAGCTTACAAAACCTTTAAACAGACTTATTAAGAAGGGATATAGTTACGATACTGTTGTCAGGTCATTAAAGATTGCATATGTTGGCTTTAATATTGATTCACTTATAGGGTCTTTGCATCGGAGCTAAACACATTTATTAAAAAAAAAACAGTTATTGGCATGACACGGGTTATGTTCTTCTCATATATCTTATGATAGTATGATACTAAACCCCTAACGGGAGGGATTGTGCCTGATATTCATATGATGAAGACATAATCTTTCTTTTAATTGAGGTCTGGAGCTGACATGTCAGTTAACGGCTAGTAGTCAGTTGTTATTTATGTATTATTGTCATTTTATTTATTTTGTTTTGTTACATCTTTTGACATCGGACCCGGACTTCTCTTGAACTGAATTTTAATGTGCGTATTGTTATGCGTTTACTTTTCTACATTGGCTAGAGGTATAGGGGGAGGGTTGAGATCTAATAAACATGTTTAACCCCACCGCAATTTTGCGCCTGTCCAAAGTCAGGAGCCTCTGGCCTTTGTTTGTCTTGTATGATTTTTTATTTTAGTTTCTTGTGTATAATTCGGAGTTTAGAATGACGTCCTTTATCACTGTACTAGTATACATATTTGTAGGTGCCAGTTGAAGGACACCTACGGGTGCGGGAGTTCTCGCTACATTGAAGACCCATTGGTGGCCTTCGGCTGTTCTCTGTTCTATGGTCGGGTTGTTGTCGCTTTGACGCATTCCCCATTTCCTTTCTCAATTTTATGGTAATAACCAAAAGTACTTAATAAATAATCAAAGCATATAATCCTTACAGATCCTTACACATTTCAGCATAAATTGAAGACTTAAGTGAATATATTTAAGGAATAAGGAATATCTATAGAACAGTTTATAGTTAAAAATGACGGTTTCCGCGGTGTTCCGCAATCTGCGGTACTGTATATATATTCACAATGAACTTTCTTATTTAGCTAGCGTGATCCTAATAAACCTTTGTAATAAAAAGATCTAGAACAAAGATTAATGATAATCCTCAAAATCCTAAATTATTAGAACCTAACCTTAACGAAATAACTGGATATATAAATTCTCTTTTTCTGCTAGTTTGTTTATAATTGAACAATATGGCTGCCCAGGAGGAACAAGACTGAATAAGAGAGAATATCGCTCATGAATTTATAGTACACGACACACTTTGGACACGATTTGGTCACACTTTTGACGTTTCTAACGTCAAATGACGTCACGACACAAACTGCACTTTGAACATACGGGGACTTTTAAAAGAACTTTGTAAATAAACAATGGCGGCCACCAGGGTTGAAGTGACCCGTTAAAAAAAGGGATAAAAGCTACATGTCCGGGAGACTTATGATCGTTGATACCGATATAACTACAACAAGGAACCAGAGAATCACGTTAGTTTTACTCGACTGTAAGTTAAATGTACAACTCGTACAATAAAATAGTAAATTCTACACTTGTCACATACATCATACAATTTTAAAAATAGATAGTCTTTAGATTTGTCCCCATTTCCCGTATCATTTGCCTTTCTATATTTCATAGTATTTAAATTTCATTACACAATATACAGAACGTGACCCACAAAAGAAATGATGAAAAATGAATAATTTAGAATTACAAAACCGTAACAATATATAATATAAGTGCATATCAAATTATAAGATGAATAGGGGAATTAAATGCATCAATTTTTATTATCATGTATTTTTACATCTTTTATTTAGATATCATGTTTATACATGTGTTTAACCATCATCAGTGGAAAGCTTTGTAAAATAGTGGATTGCGTTACAACCTTACTCATTGGATTTGAACATGTGTACCATATCACCGCTGCTAAGTCTTTCTTATTTAACAAAACAGCCAGTCGCAATGTATCAGGTAACCGACTCTTGCTGTGTATAGCAGCTATCAAATTTCCAACTGTAGGCATTTGTCGTCCTGTACATGCTGTACATGCATTACATTTCTTCCCCCATCGTCGACAGCAAGTTAGCATCCCGATTTTGGAGAAGCAAAGCCCTGCAAATACCAAACAAGTATTTCACATATCATATATGAGAATATCTTGTTTAGTGAACTTGAAAATGCCTGTACCAAGTCAGGAATATGACAGTTCCTGTCCAATCGTTTTTGATGGGTTTTGTTATTTGATTTTGCCATGTGATTATGTACTTTTCGAATTGATTTTCCTCTAAGTTCAGCATTTTGTGATTTTACTTTTTTTTAATAATCATGATAATACTGAACTATGTAAGATACGAGCAAATACATGTACACATAGCTAAACATACAATATTTTCACATTGATAACGTAGAAAACATAAATACAACCAAAACGTATACAGGACCACATCGATTTATTTGATATTCAGCTTACGTAATATATTTACAAAAGTTGTTAAAAATACACATCATTTTTTTTAATATCAAGCTAAGTGTCTGTGTACATTAATATTACTTATTTGTATATTTCCAGTGATAGTCACTTTTGTTTTTGTATTTTCATCACAGACTTTAAATGGCGGTAAAAAATAACATCTTGCAGAGTTATTTTCAAAATATCTAAAAAACAGATATTAATTCGTGTGACATTTTTCTAATAACTAATCAAACTAATGCCTCCCCTGTTTAATGCGTATTTTCAAATCAACAGACTAAATTGCAACAAAAAAGATTTGGAACCTGGAATATAAAGAAATGGAATTTAAATCCATCTCCTTCATGACAACACCACCAAGAGACAGAAAAACAATAAAATCGAGAATGGAAATGGGGAATGTGTCAAAGAGACAACAACCCGACCATAGAAATAAAAAAACAGCAGAAGGCTCCTGATTTGGGACAGGCACAAATATGCGGCGGGGTTAAGTCTTTATAATAAATGGTTTCCGTGAAGTTGAACGAAGAACCTATTGATTGATATTGATAATAAGGCAAACAGGATGAATTTCTTGTAACTTTCTACCCGGAAGTAAAAAATTAAAAAACAGATATGTTAAATAAATTTCATCTGAGGCATCAGTCAAAACTTAGGGACATTTGCATTATAATTAAAGGCAACAGTAGTGAAATGTATACCGCTGTTCGAAATTCATAAATCAATTGAAAAAAAAACAATATCCGGGTTACAAACTAAAACTGAAGGAAACGCATCAAATATAAGAGGAGAACTACGAAACAACAAAAACACAACATTATTATGCAACACACAGAGAAACGAACTATAGTATAACAGTATAAAAATCATTCCAAGAAGACGACAAAAGAATTGAAATATACGACTAAAGAGCTGCAAATACGTGATGGCGCTTTGGTGGAGCACTAACGATCCATTGTTGATTGAGACATGTTTTAAACATATTTAAATTTTGAAAAATCCCACAATGGTGCAGTTTAAGTTTAATAATCAATATAACCTTCTTTTATTTTCATTTAAAAATCTGAGCAAGTGTGTTTCTTTTGAACTGAGTTTTACTGTGCGTATTGTTGTGTGTTTGTTTTTCTACATTGTCTAGATGGTATGGAGGGAGGGTTGAGATCTTTTAAAAAAAAAAAGTCAGGAGCCTATATCCTGTTTGAGTCTTGTACGATTTTTTGTTTTTTTCTTGTGAATATTTTAGAGTTAATTTAATTTTATAGAAGTTTTGCTGCTTCTTTGGCATATACAATTGAGATATGTACATGCGTTTTTGTGTACTCCACATTTTTATGTTATTACTCATTATAATATAATTAATTATACTTGTATAAAGACACGTTTTATTTCTCTTAAGAAAGTGATCGATGTCCTGTTAGATCGTTCGTAAAATATGATCTTAAATATTAACATTATATGTATGTTTCAGAAGAATCTGTTATTTTGATTCGCTTACAACGCTTGTGCGTCACACTTATATTCACCTTCACATCCCAACGAAGTTTAGCATTCAAGATAACACGTCTTATCACAAAAAAAGTGCACTGGTTGATTAAAAAAATAAACGATGAAAATTATTTTTTCATGAGCATATCAAGAAAATGTAATTATAAGTATTGAATGCTTCATTTGGTAATTTCAAAATTTCAATGAATTTACAAAAAAAAAAACCAATTCAATTCTTAATTGAAAATGTAACGATTATCATCAGCAGCCACGATATATCCCTAACAAGGGATTTTTATACGTCAACAACAGCTTGGACGCGACCAGCAGATGGAACTATATCAATGAAATTAGCAGATCAGCCTATGATATGTATAATCATTTTGGTAGGTTTAATAACACCAAATCGTAGTACGCCAAATATGGTTGCATACACCACATAGGTCGAAAATATATATTAAGTTGGACTTGACAGTTGTAGGTGATTAACCCTAAACATTTTTGAAGTAAAACATTTTGGGTCGTTAACATATATCTTCGATATTTAAATGTACCATTATTGTTTTGATTGGGGGGATTCTATTAAATAATTTTGAAACTTGATGTTAAATGGGTTTTAAAGCTTGTACACATGTAACAAAGGCGGGGGAATTGGTTGGTTAACTTCCAGTGATAATTATTTTCTTGCATTCTAATAAGGGACAATCAATGGTGGTATTACACCTAATATGAGAAGCTGTATATGCACCTTAAACCGTCAGTACTGTCATGTGTTAAAATTCCTTGCTATTTAAGTGAAATATTACATATAAAAAAATTGAAAGAGTTTATTAAGTCTCCAAAGCACATATAAAGAGAAAATTTCCATAAAGAAGACTCTAGCAATATAGAAGAATATAAGTTGACAGAAAAAGCCATGCTTAGTGTTTGGAAAAGCTTTATATCTTATATTCTGCTAAATCACGATGCTAGAAAAATTTTCATGAGAAATAATTTAAGTAATGTAAAGCATATATAGTTTGTAAGTACATTTTGTAAATGAGATTAATTTTAAAAGTAGTAAAAACTTAATATTCACAAAAGTTTGTTTATGTCCCTCTCTGAAACGTGGCGTAAATTAGGTTTTACGTAAGGTCTTGCTGAAACTACCTTAATGACATCAAGCTTTTATACGGATAGGTCATTCAGCTTAAATACCTCTCAATAAATCATTTATTGTAACATTTCTATCATAAATGAGTGAAAGTTACCAATTTATTTTATTTATTGGCCTGAAATATTGAACTTTGAAAAAATGAGAGGTATAAATGGACCAACAGAGACTTTACAATGAAAACAAGTATGTCCATTAGTAATATTTATCATCCTTCAGTCAATTAAAGTTAATAAATGGGTTAAAACTAAGGTAAACATATAACACGTATAAAACCGCTGTGAAATGTTAAACAACTTTAAGAAAACATCAACTTTGAGAAAAAATACGTCATATTATATAAACGTAAATGGAAATAATTTGTTGTTAAGTATATTTCTCCTTCTGTGTGTATAATCTTCCGTTTAGAAAATCCAAGAAATTTCTTGTATATCAATAAAACTAATCATCTAAAATTTGATACATGTCGGGTGAATATTTTTTAAAAGGACATTCTTAAAAACTATAAAAAAAAACCTAAAGATAAGTGTTATAATATATTTGTTTGAAAGAGCCTTTATTGTTTACATAATATTCAAATGCGTTAAAATAAGCTCGAAAAATAAAATATATACTTGGAACAATTGTAGCATGTGTATGACGACGATACGAGAGAATATATACTTCATTATCAGCTGATACACTTCTCTTGAGTTCAGTTTGACCTAATACATAGGTTTAAGTTGTAAAACATCATAAACATTAAAATTAAAGGGTCGCGCTCCGTTGTATTAATAAGTTGCTGTTTAGTTGTTTAACATGTTTGCAATCATGATGTGGTGATTTACCTGTGGTGCAACAAAAGAGTATATTCACCAAATCAACTTCTAACTTCGTCCCCTTTTGAACTCTTGTTTGCAATATAGCCTCGTATTAACTTCAAAGTTTCTCACCTTTGAGGAGCTTTCCTGATATACGTTTAACTGCTTTTGAGTCTTTTAAATCACCAGGATACACATCCTAGTTAATAATGATTTATATGATGAGCAATTTTCGAAATCATTTTTATATTCTATAAAAAACAAGGAAATGGAACAATCATAAAATAAAAAGAGGATGTATTTTCACTCAGCACCCACATTCGTGTGTGTGCTTGTATCTCATCAATACCAGTGAACTTTATATTGAGGATAATCCAAAACTTCTGAAAGGTCTGAATCATATGTAACATGGGTAAATGTTCTAACAGCAACATGCCTGCATATGACGGATAGGCCAGTTGATGGAATATTCTGGAGATGCACTGCCTGTCAGGGATTTCTTGATGGATAATATATCTTAAAAAAGGCTATTCAACCGAGATTTCTAAGTTGAGAAATTGGAATCATCGCGTATATAAGTTGACGTATGAAATCACAAGTAAGTTAACCAATATGGAAGATATAACATAAATATGATAATTTGATTACAATTCAATTAAACCAGAGGCGATACAGATCCTGTGTTGCTCACCATGGTCTATGGAAATATTAAACAAAGTACATTTTCCAACATTGTATACGAAAATAGATCATGACATGTATGTCTGTTTCGTTTATCTTGTATTACTATCTTCAAGTCTGTTTAGTTTCTTTGATTTATTTATAAATATACCTTGCTGATCATTATTGTGATTTAGAGTGTTTTAATCTATTGTAATGAAGAATAACAAAAAAAAAGTGTCCCTCTAAATATCATGCTTTTCATGATAAACGGAAACAATGAAAACAAGAAAATATCGTAAACTTCGCCATGTATGAGCAATAACTCCTATAAGAAATTGTGTGAAAGAGGGACGAAAGATACCAAAAGGACAGTCAAACTCATAAATCTAAAACAAACTGACAACGCCATGGCTAAAAATGAAAAAGACAAACAAACAACAGCACACATGACAAAACATAGAAAACTAAAGAATAAACAACACGAACTCCACCAAAAAACTAGGGGTGATCTCAGGTGCTCCAGAAGAGTAAGCAGATCCTGCTCAGTATTTGGCAACCGTCGTGTTGATTATGTGATAACAAATCCGGTAAATAGTCTAATTCGGTTGGTCACATTCATGAAAGGGAAGGGGATTGTAGTTTCGACGTAAGGAACATATCCGACATCATTTGATGTAACAGGTTTGACGTATATACATGGTATATGGACAATTATTGGTGGAGTTCATTATTCTAATCATATTCTTTGCCATCAGATTTTCTCTCTATATAACAGTTCAAAAAATAATAGACAAAACTTGCTTTTTACCCTTTTGTTATACTTTTAGAAATGTCAGCCCTGATGGGTGGTAGGCAGGGTTGTCTGACCTTTTTACCTAGATACCCTTATGGTACCTTAATGATGATTGTGGCCAAGTTTTGTTATATTTGTCTCAGTGGTTTCAGAGGAAAAGATTTTTGTCAAAGATTATAAAAATTTACAAACAAATGTCAAAAATTGACTACGAAGGACAATAACTCCTACAGGGGTCAATTTACCATTTTGGTCTTAATGTAGATTTTATTTTGCTGATCAACTTTGCTGTCTACAGTTAATCTCTATCTCTTATATTATTCAAGATATTAAGTAAAAATGGTAAAAGTTCCTTAAAATTACAAATTCTAAGGCAGCAAACCATCAACCGGTTGTATGAAGCGTCTAAACATTTTTGGGCAGATAGGTCTTGGTTTGATCAAAAGTTTTTCCTTATTTGCTTTAAATGCTTTAGATTCAGAGCTTAAAGCCAAAGACTGTATTTTACACCCATGTTCTATTTGTAGCTATGGCGACCATCTTGGTCGATGAGCGGGGTCATCGGATATATTTACTTAAAAAGATAACCAAAGGATGATTTAGGCCAAGTTTGGTTTCATTAAGCCTGGTAGTTTCAGAAGAGAAAATTTTTCTAAAAGTTAACGGACGACGACGGACGACGGACGACGGACCCCAAGTGAATGAGAACAGCCAGGTGAGTTAAAAAATGGCTATAGACTATCAACAATGCAATTCTAAAACAGAGTATCAATGGAAAATAATGACAAAAAATTGTTGATTCTAATTCAAAAACAAGTCTGAATATTGTGGATATTTGCATATCACATTTGGAAAATAATTAAAACAAGTCATTTAAAACAGTTAGTAATACGACCGTAAACAGAACCAGTGTCTTCAAAACAACACTAAAACACTCAAAACTAAATAGTATAGAATTTGAATAAGAACGAGATTTTATTCTCATCTACAAACAATGCCCAGCGTTCCACACAGAGCAACAAGGTCACATTCAACTAGCTCACATACCCCAACGTGAAGTCTGCACTAAAGATTGTAATATGTCTGCTCTATATTGGCTACATAAACTACACAACATGTCCATAAAATATTGTAGCGTCTGTATTCATAACACGTGTTTGACAATGAAACTTAAGAGCTTTATATATTTTCTACGTAAAGCAATGAAATACAAGTAACGAACGGCAGTAATTAAACATGAAACTTAACAAAAAGAATGCTTTGTGGTGTGTCAACAATTGGTTTAAGGCTTGCTGAATGCAGGGGATATATTTCATTAAGTACACGAAGTGCCCAAATTGAAATCATGCTTGTGAATATTTTACATGTTTTATTTACAAAACAAAATCGATCGCTATCTAACAAAATTGATAGTTAACACATATTCACCTTAAATAGCCGGATTATAGGTGTGTTACTTTTTGATGTGATCTCCTGAAATCCAATTGCCAGAAATAATTTAAATACACATACTAATCAAATAATATAAACATGAGTATTCATACAACAATAAAAAATAATGTACAATACATTTTGGAACAGAACTTTCTAAACATTCATCGAGTGATTGAACGAGTCTTCCATATCTTAAATGATCAATGTTTTGGTCGACACCAAGCTGTATTTCGTCAAAAAAATCCCAATGTTTAAACTGAACCACCCGAATTAATTAGAATAATAACATTATCGATCAGTTACCTATTACGCAATTGACATTTTACCTGTTCTTTGCAAATAGCCTTTTTTATAAAGAGTAGACCATTGGTATTCCTGTTTCAATGGTTTTACACTTAGTAATTTTGGAGATCTGTATATCTTATTGTTCTATGTGAGCCAAGGCTACGTGTTGAAGGCCGTGCATTGACTATTATGGGCTACTTTTCTAAATTGTTATTTGGATGGAGAGTTGTCTCATAGGCACTCACGCCACATCTTCCTATATATATTCTGTTGTATTTCTCTAAATATAGACAATGGAATTTCCCATAGGAACTCCATTTGCAGCTCAATCTGAGATAAAAATGAAATAAAAACGTACTTTCTTGTTAAAAAATGTGTTTGATCTTTGCAAGTGATTTGTTGTGCAGTCAGTACATAGAATTATATTTAACAGTTTTAAGCAAAGAAACAGTTTATTTTTTAGAGGGATTGATAAAATATTGATTCCTGAATGGTCCAAAACAACCAAAATGGCATGTCCCTAGACCGCCTGTTCAACATTTATACTTTAAAAGATTGTAAAAAAATGAAGTTCTTTAATAATTCAAATGTATGCTTACAGACAACATATTTTAATAAGCAGCTTTTAACATAGGAATTTTTAATTTCAAAAATGTGTCCGTGACAAAATGTCCACTACAAAACGAAGTCATTAAAATTTGCTTATAAACAGTTTTATAAAAAAATGCTTTTATAATGGAAATTAAATTGTTGGATAGTAAAATTGAGCACATCAAATGGACCAGAGTGATACCGTCTTTTTGTCAATGTCCACTACGAAACGGGTCAAATATCCTTCCGTACCTGGTTTTGAAATTATGACAAAATATCAGTGTACAGCTTAATACATGCTTTGATGAATGCAAGTCTTGTTACTATTGTATTATAGGGATTGTGAAAGAACAAGTATGAGAGAAAAAACTTTTTGCAGTGGACACTACCACTACCATGCAGTCTTTTTCTACTCTTTTTTCAAAAATATTCGTGCAAAACACATAACAAGGGTTAATTTCATGTAATTGTTATTATGTTTAATGCGTTTCCCTCGGTTTTAGTTTGTTACCCCGATTTTGTTTTTTGTCCATGGATTTATGACTTTTGAACAGCGGTATACTACTGTTGCGTTTATTTATTAACATAGAATAGGGTTGATGTCAACTATGAAACTTTTTGTCCACTACAAAACGGTTTTGTCAATTACGAAAAGTATCAAAATATCCACTACGTGACATAAGTTGTACCTTCCTATGTGTCTAATCTTTATCAATAAAACAAATTAATTTTCCAATTCAAAAAACTAGAGGCTATAAAGAGCCTTTGTCGCTCACCTTGGTCTATGTGAATATTAAACAAAGGACACAGATGGATTCATGACAACATTGTGTTTTTGTGATGGTGATGTGTTTATAGATCTTACTTTACTAAACATTTTTGCTGCTTACAATTATCTCTATCTATAATGAACTTGGTCCAGTAGTTTCAGTAGAAAATGTTAGTGAAAATATACAAATTTTATGAAAATTGTTAAAAAATGACCATGAAGGGCAATAACTCCTTAGGGGGTCAATTGACCATTTTGGTCAGGTTTGACTTATTTTTAGATATTACTTTGCTGTACATTATTGCTGTTTACATTTTATCTCTATTTATAATAATATTCAAGATAATAACCAAAAACAGTAAAAATTCCTCAAAATTACCAATTCAGGGGCAGCAATCTAACAAAGGGCTGTCCGATTCATCTGAAAATTTAAGGGCAGATAGATCTTGACCTGATAAATAATTTAACCTCCATGTCAGATTTGCTCTAAAGGCTTTGGTTTATAAATCAAAAAACTGCATTTTACCCCTATGTTCTATTTTTAGCCATGTCGGCCATCTTCGTTGGTTGGCCGGGTCACTGAACACATTTCTTAAACTAAATACCCCAATGATGACTATGGCCAAGTTTGATTGAATTTGACCCAGTAGTTTCAGAGGAGAAGTTTTTTGTAAAAGTTAACGACGACGGACGACGGACGACGACCGACGACGGACGCCAAGTGATGAGAAAAGCTCATTGGGCCCTTTGGGTCAGGTGAGCTTAAAATGAAATTTTTTTAGTATGTAAAGTAAACAAACTGGAATGTCTATAGGAAACATTTAAAATTGCAAAAATATGTGTTTTTAGAAGCAGTTTCGTAGTCGACAAAAGTCCCCTACGAAACAGTCCTCAAATTATGAAAATAATATCATTTTTAAGAGTATTTAAGATTGCACTTTTTGTTAACAAACAGGTCTATAATATAGACATTCAAAATCACTCCTGAAATTAAATTTTAGACAAGTTGATTTTCGATTTTGTAGGTCTGAAATTAACACTTTTATTGAAAAACGCCCTTTTACTATAAGTTTCGTGAACAATTATATCCTAGAATGGAAAGTTGATATGCACTTCTATTTATAACACAGAGCTATGTGGCATATTTGCAACATGTATATGCCTTGAATTTGTTAATAGTTAAATCTTATACTAAAATTCTCTACTACCTGTTCTTTTTGCCAACTTTAGAATTTATTTTTTCAATGCAATAGTATGTGTGTATACTGTTAACGGTCCCAATTTATGTCTTTATGAGATGAAACATAAGGATCATGTTTGTTTTGGAACCAGAATGCCAACAAATCAAATTATCTATGAATATTATATATCTCCCAAAAGAGGCGTGGTTTGAGAAACAGATGTATTTTATAAAGAGCAACCTTTAAGTACCTGTCTACTATCAACAACATATTTATTAACTTTTGTTATAAAGTGTATGACAATAATGGTATAAATAATGTTTGAAGTGTTAAAAATTATTAATAGGTATTAGATAAAAAAAAAATATGCTTTTGATAGTTCGTATTATTCCGTTGACTACTTTTTACGTACACTACAAGTCAACACAATATTACCAAGAAAAAGCATTCATATTAAATTAAATTGTCTTTTAATAAATATCTTTGTAAATCTATTTGCCTTAACTCGTCTAAAGCCTTATGCAATAACGAAAAAGGAAAGTATGCGCGATACACTTACTGAAAATATGAAGATATGATTGAAGCATTTTATTTTCTTTTTAACAGTTTTACTATTTTGGCGATAAAGTGTATTGACATGTAGTAAGCTTTCGTATGAACACTAGCTGCGCTCCTTTCAATGTAGATATTGCTATGCATCTCAGTTTATGGTCAAAAGACACGTCATTGTACCATTTGGTTGATACATTCAACAATACTTACCGACAATACTTAAAATATATGTTTGTTCACCTTTGTAACTAATGGCCAGTAAATGAATGAAAATAATAATCAATGTAAAATGTTTCAATATTGAACTATCCATTAATTATGAAGTTATTAAAATATAAACAACAACATCTGAGATATAATGCAAAAATAACGCGATAGTGAAAACACTGAATTACTTGTCAAAACTGAAGTTCGCTACTCAGTTTCAAAACAACTTTTGATTACACAAGTATAAATTGATAGGGGGTAAAAAGAAAGGAACACAAAAAAGTTAAAAGAATTTAAAAAATAGGTCAATGTTTTCTGCAACTGTTTTCGAGATAGTAGTCGTTGAAATGTAATGGGGGAAATGTTCTCTCTTGAATTTTTTCATAGCCCTATCCTCATGATCATTGACAAGTTTAAGTTCTCAAGGACTATTTGAAAATAACACATATTGTATAAGACTTATATTTATACATGTAGAATATTTATAAAAAGAAAAAAGGGGGTAGTGGGCAATTTTTTAATGGTATTCAAAAAGGATAACACCAGAGGATTCCGTAAAGCTGACAAAAATCCATCAACTTGATATGGAAACATCATTAGAGAGCTATGAAAATAGACTGTTTGACAAATTATGAACTCTTCTACAACATTTTATTCATATGTATATTTTTTTGCCAGATAGAACCACAAATTACCTGTTTCCATATTTCTTTAAAATTTTCTTCAGACAAATAGAAGTAGCGGAATTTGGTAAGTATGTCTTTTATGGTTTCTATTGTTCCGCCAAGAAACGAGATGACAAATGTATTCTATAAAAGATAGTGATATAATAGAAAACAATTCAGTTTTGATAGTTGTAATGCACGAATGTGGACTTTAAATCCATTAAAGTCAACATTGCAGAAATAGATATATCATGAATCATTTTAAAACCAACAATACTATATACATATTTGCAAGCATATGTATTGCAGCCATGATGCACTGTCTTTAAATAAGAAATAAGGGTATATAGAATGATTGTCAACATGATAACTGTCCAATGTCATTGATAAAAAAGACTATAAGGCACCACAAGCTGCCAATAAAACTTACATCACAAGAAACGAACATTACATATGAGAAAACTAAGTATAGACTTACCTGTATTCATACTTATTTTTATCTTGAAAATTGACGTAACAGTGCTACCCCAAAAGAAAACAAACGATATCAAAGAGATTGACCGGAATAAGGTAAGAGCTTGTATGAGAAAACTTGGTATTATTCTTGACTATCAATTCGTTATAAATTGTTCGATATTTCAGCTTTGGACATACAAACAATCGTCAAAAACAAATTTTTATAAAAAGTTGAAAGTATGGACCAATCAGATCAATAACTAACACGGTACACAAACGATTTTAATGACTATGCTAAAAGATGAATAAAGTGAAAAAATAGGACACAGAAAAAGTGGAAATTCTGTAACGGTCAAATTTGACTTCATTTGATACATAAAAGTTTAATGTTTCAAGATCATATATGTTTTAAAAGTGATAAAAAAAGTGATGTGATTAATTGTTTTAAAATAGGGTCAATGTTTTAAGCAACGAGTTGTAATAGGCTTACTCTCTTTTTATTAAATCAACTAAAGTCAGTTAGGGTTTAAATGTTATATCTTGTTTACTAAAAGGGAATAAAACAGTCCTACTCAACTGGTGAACATATATCCACAGGTAAAATAATAAAGCGTCAAGCTATAATGCAAAACATATAAAATTTGTGAATCACATCGATAAAATCAAAAAAATTGTAGAGTTCATGTATGTACATATGGTGGAGAGACACTCATATCATATATGATATTTTATTCCATAGAAAACTAGGTAGTAAACATATCGTTAACCCCGAACTTTCAGAGAAAAAAAATCGGATTCCATATAGTATATATAAACTTTAAATCTGACCACTATCTAAATTGGCGAATGATATTTCAAACAAATAGTTCTGCTTGTAAATAAGTAATCTGAAAAATGAGGATGCCTTAGACAAATGAATCTTAATGTCACATACAGATTCCTTTAAGGTGCAAATACTATTGAAATTATAGTAAATAAAAACAAATAGAAAACATGTATTGACACTTATTGTACCGAGTATTTGATACCTCAATGTGCATACAGCACATGTATTTGACTATATGCCTAGATCTATGGATACATCTTATAGCTTTACAAATAATTTATTTCGTTTGGCTTTGGGTTTTTCCCGTTTGCTATTTGTAGTAATATTTATAGGCGGAAACTAGTATAACAAGTACTGATACTGGTTCTGTAACAGTATGTAGTATTTATAAAGTTTTATGTTGGATGCATAAGGAACGAGGATAGTTTTAGTGGTTTCTACGTGTAGGGATTAGCGGTACTATAGACATTTTGTATTTTAATCTATTAGTATCCAGGGTGCTCACAGTTACCTCGAATTGAAATTGGTCGCATTGGTACACATACAGTTGCTTCTATGTGTATTGTACGTACAGGCGTTAGATGTATTAGCTGAGGAAAAAAAAAATTGTGAAAGAGGAACAAATTATGTGTCATGTATTTATACGTCTTTAAATCGAAGAAATCTGTACAATAAAGTAAAATAAAATATTGTATCGCAATAGAAAATAAGATGTTACTAAATACTGCAAGCACTTAATCTTATATCTGTGTTTGTCTAGTTTATAGTCTATTGAATTTATATATTAAATACTTTAAATTCGGACAAGCAGGTTAATCTACCATTTTCTATATGACAAAAAACTTGTACTCAGTCAGGAAGGTGATAGTTGTTTTCTATAAGTATGAGTTTTTGATTTAGCCATTTGATAATGTATTTTCTGCCTTGAATGTTCATTGGTTTTGAATACTTTTTCCTTTTTTTAGTTTGAACTTTAATTATGACAAGACACAGTTGGTATTGAAAGATATGAATAAATAGTAGGCAGATAATGATGTAGGTTGCATTTCGGAAAATATAGACATTTTATCAAAGGTCAAAATATAGGGCTGTAACCTGTAAGTAACTTGAGTACACAAATAAGTTTTAATAGATTTACATTGTTATGTAAATCTATGAAGTTTCAACATATTTTAAAAAGTGGACGTTGAGGGCGTTTTGAATTGTAGAATTAAGTAAAGTTGAAATATGCATAAACACTAATACTAATTATAGATTCACAATCAATTATCACCGAAACAATAGTTATTTAAAAAAAATCATTTGATTTAGACATTACAATTAGCCACAGACAATGACACTTTAAAAAATTGTATTTTTTTTTAATTTGGAAAAGCAAACCCGATAAGACTATAAGAGACGATTGATGTATAGATCATACATTAAGGAAAGAAGAAATTGCTACATAATAGCGATTATAATGGTCATATATATGTATGTATAATTACATTGCTTATATGATTCATTATGATACGTTACTTTAATTGGCTAAAAGCAATCTTGCTTCCCTCTGAAATTAACATTCATAACACAACATGCACAATAAAATGTAACATTCGTTATGACACTAGGTCCCACAATAAAGTGCACAGGAATATTTAACATAATAAAGAAAAAACTTGATAGTAATTGTTTTTTTCATAATCCTAATTAGAAAAAAAATGTAACTATAAGTACATGAAGTATTGATGCTTCTTTTTGTCATTTCAGAGAATTGTAAAAACGTTGATGCTCTTCATACACAACATACTGTCGTCGATATTTATTGTAACATACTTGCAGTTTACTGTTATCTAACAATGTGTTCTCCTTTTGGTACCCATAAAATAGTTCTTTCCTTGTTAGACCATCAATGTTAGCAACATACTTTGAAATATACCCTCCTCTATTCTTTGAGTCATCGTTATCTGAAAGCAATATACAAAAACACACACATACAAGGAATCAAAGAATTTTTTTTATATTTTAAGATAACAAGCATTCTTTATCAGTTTGATAAACAAATGTATAAGATTTTTAAAAGAAGTTTCATATCAATCTTTTTTAACATGTTTAACGTTATCAAAATCAAAAACAAAAAAACGCTAGAATGAGTCTAAAATTTGAATATAGACATCAGTTAAGTACTTACAACATCAACTACATGGATATGTATATTGAAATAATAGGTATGTGTAATATTATTGTTAGCTTGTAAAACACTACAACAAAGATTATGTAGATAATTATTCCTATAAAATAATACCATTTGACGATTTTGAAATTGTATAATTATAAAGTTGAGTTCGGTAAATAAATGTTCTTATAAACGATGTAGTGCCTTCATAAATCCACATTTAATATCAGTGTTCCGTTTGCATCGGTTTAGTTCCAGATTTTTCAAATCAACGAAAGTGAATTAATGACAACGCTTCCAGAGGTTGCATAGTTATACTTCCCAAATAGATAACACTGTGAAATTTGAAATATGATAATTATATTTGTACAGTCGACAACTATAAACAAATTACGTCAGAGACTGTGTAGTTATACAATCAAATTGTAGTTATCACATGTGTTTCCATTCTGTGCCACACTTTTGATTCTTCTAAACAAAATTCTAAAATGATTCCCCCTTCCCAGTCTTAGACGTATTCTGGTCCATACTTTAAAAAGTCGGTCAAATGAAAGAGGGACGAAAGATACCAAAGGGACAGTCAAACTCATCAATCTAAAACAAACTGACAACGTCATGGCTAAAAATGAAAAAGACAAACAGAAAAACAATAGCACACACGACACAACATAGAAAACTAAAGAATAAACAACACGAACCCCACCAAAAACTAGGGGTGATCTCAGGTGCTCCGGAAGGGTAAGCAGATCCTGCTCCACACGTGGCACCCGTCGTGTTGCTTATGTGATTACAAATCCGGTAAATAGTCTAATTCGGTAGGTCACATTCATGAAAGGGAAGGGGATTGTAGTTACAACGTAAGGAACATATCCGATATCATTTGTGAAACGGTTATTCCATAACGGTCAACCAACTCGTGATGGCGTCCTTAAAATTTACGAAGGGATGATTTCAACTTCACCATTTGGAACTCTTGGTTTAATAGCTTCCTTGTGAGCAGTAACCCTCTATCAAGAAAATCATGATAGGAAATGCAAGCACGGGAATATCGTATCAATTGGGAGATATATACCCCGTATGCAGGTGCTGCTGGAATGTTGCTACTTAGAAATGGAAAGTTCACAATTGGAAAGCTGAAATCATCTCTTTTGTCGTAAAGTTTTGTTTTCAACCGACCCTCATTGTCAATTTCTAGATGTAAGTCAAGATATGAAGCCGACTTAACTGTATCTGTAGTATCCTTTATCTCCAATTCGATGGGATAGATGCGTTCCACATAGTCACCAAATTTTGAATTGTTTAGTGAAAGAACGTCATCTATATAGCGGAAAGTAGAGTTAAAGGATATTGCTAACTTCTTATCTTTCTTCCTCAGAAGTTTCTGCATGAAGTCAGCTTCATAATAATAAAGAAACAAGTCGGCAAGTAGAGGGGCACAGTTTGTTTCCATTGGGATGCCGACAGTCTGTTGAAAAACACGTCCTCCGAACGTTACAAATATGTTGTCAATCAAGAAATCAAGCATCTTGATAATATCGGTTTCAGAGAATTTTTTGTTTGAATCAGAGTGATTCTTTACAAAGTATGATTTATCCCTCCCTAACACAAGATACTTGTATCTACGTTGGCCATTCTTTTTTATGAAGCAAAGTAATACCAACTCTTTCAATTTGTCTTTAAGTTTGGAATGTGGAATACTTGTGTACATAGTAGAAAAGTCAAATGTTTTAATACTGTTACAAGATGAAAGAGAGTTAGATTGTATGTACTCTAAAAGATCTTTGGAATTTTTAAGTATCCACATCTGATTCACGCCACCTCTAGAATAGGCAGTTTCACAATAACTTTGAAGCCCGTCTTTGATTGCTGATAAAATAGAAGTTAATAATTTAGAAAGAGGTTTCGTGGAGCACTTGGAAGACCCAGCAATATACCGTTGTTTGTAAGGACACTTATGTAGTTTAGGTATCCAATACAGTGATGGAAGATCCAGTTCTTCATCTTTGGTTGAAATACCAAAGGAACAAAGAACAGACCTATGATTATCCAGGATTTCCTCTTTGGTAAGTGTCGTGAGGGTATATGTTGAGTTTCCAAGTGAATTGTCTATACCTAATTCGTTTATCAAGCAATTAATGTAGTGACTTTTACAGACAAAAACAATGGTATTTGGGGCTTTGTCTACCTGTTTTATTATAGAAAAGGAATATCCAATTCCGATAGAGAGGAATGTCTGGTTTTCATCCGTAGTCTCTCCAATGGTTTCTCAAATGTATTTGAAATTGTTTTTCTGTCTCATCACCATACATTTTACCCCAATTAAACTGTAAAAATTGCCCCCATTACTTGGTTTATTCCAAATGATAATAAAAAGTAGTATTTACATAAATTGAGTTGCTATTACTTTCAATTACATCCCTTCCTATACGTTTGATTGAATTTTAGACAGTAACTTACCCTTTTCCTCTAATGACCATGATCTTAGAATTCCATCCGTTATTCTGTCCCATAGTTTATGGTGTGCGTCCTCTTTAATATCAAATATTGAAATCTGAAAATAAAAATGCTACACTAAGTATGACTAACAATGCCCGTAAGTATAATGTAATGAATGAATCTTTTGACGCAAATAACATTGATTATCGTGTTGATATTTAGCTGTTTTTGGTCATTTTTGTAAATTTCCTGTTTCAAAACTTTGAATTATTTGGATTTTTTTATTCCATATAAAGATTACCTTAGCCGTATTTGGCACAACTTTTAAGAATTATTTGTCCTCAATGCTCCTCAACTTTGTACTTGTTTTGGCTTTTACACTATTTTGATCTGAGCGTCACAGATGAGTCTTATGTAGACGAAACGCGCGTCTGGCGTATTAGATTATAATCCTGGTACCTTTGATAACTATTTAGCATACAGTTATTTGTCCAATAATAATATCAGATTATTACATGGCATGTTTTACATCACATGCATTATCAGCCCTAGGTTCAATATATGCCCAAGAGCCGCATGGCTCGAGGGCTGATATTGACTGAGGGCTGATAATACATGCGATATGAAAAAAATTACACGTTAAGATCTTTTTATCACATGCGTTAACAATGGAAAAATATAGATTCTAGAATCATGTATTGATCCTTTTACGTGGTTCCCAAATAGAAGTTCAAAAAGTGAAAAGTTAACGGACGTTGGACACAAAATTTAGTTCATATGAAATCTTTCTATCGTATGCCTCAACAGAGAAGGAAACTATTTTGATATGGACGAATCGATAAAAAAATAATTCAACAATATACATAATGAACACTGTTTGGAAAAGTCAACTTTTTTAAAAGTAACTATCTAGATTATATTTAAAACTTTTAAACAATGCATTTATTTAAATTTTTTTTTTTCTACTAATTATTTTACACAGTATACTTTCAAGAATCCAAATATTGTTTTGTACCTTACTTTGTTTTTTCCGGAATTTGCCGAGTATCACCGAAATGCCATGCGATAACGTTACGGAAAGGCATGTGATAACAATCGAAGCATGTGATAAACTTTTCATATCAGCCCACTAAGCACCTATTTGAAAAATATGGAATTAACATTAATTTAATGCTATTATAATACAGTAAAAATCTTATGTTATTTAGTCTAAGTATATGATAATCATATTTTTTTAATATGAAATGTGCTGTTTAAAGGTCATGTATGTGTTAAAATTTCTTAAGTTTGTCATTTCGATCTAATTGTTTGTACAAAAAGTTAAAAATTAGTCATCACAAGTAGATTGTTTCACCCGCTCAAAAAAAAAAAAAAAAAAAAAAACTAATCGCGATGAGATGACCAATTATAATCTTGTTGTCGCTATTTCTAACTATGACAACATTGAAATTCAAATTGATAAAAAAAAAAACCCGTTCTGTCTTAGTTTCTTGCAATTATTTTTGATAGCATTCTACTATGCTGAGAATAGAAATTTACTGCTATTCAGCACAGAAGAAAATTGACTATTACACCAAAAGGCAAACATTATGAATTACTCACATGATGTAAACCTTATCAAAAACACAAATGAGCCTACAATACATGTTTTGTAGCTTCGCTAGGAAAGACACCTTATAATGTACGTTTGTAGAACAATACCGAGTTCTATGACATATTATACTCCTGTGCAAATACTCATGTATATCATATTTTGTCATGTCATTTAAATAAGTAAATACCATCCAATCCTTTTCATTAATCATACGAATTACATTCTCTATCTTGGTGAAATGGTTTTTCGTAAAACGTCTGGTAAACATTACTGGTAGTTCCCTCTTCAGTTTTTTCAAGCTGAAACTAAGAATACATTTTATATTGATATAGATAAAAAAAAAAAAAAACATGTTACAGTTGGCATGGTTGGAATATAATTTGTAAATCAATATAAAAGAGGCCAACGACCCAATGGGTAATCCTGACTCCAAGTGCCATTGATCGGTAATGCTTTTCTTGTTTATAAAAACAATATTCAACACATCATCATGAATTTGTTTTCTTACTACGTTCAAAGATAGCAATAGCTCTGCTGTCTAAGTATTGTTTCTGTTTAATTATTTTTAATGTTTTGAAAATTTTTTAACTCATTTTGCTTTCAAACAGATTTGATTGGAACGACACTGATAATTATAATTTAGAGGTTGCCGAATCAGAATTATATAAGTATAAACCAAATTCAAAAATTAGAAGTAAAGGTTGCATCAATTCATAACTTACTACAAGAACAAACAACTAACCGTCAAAGGTCAATGAATGGCATGTAATTAGCTACAAACAACTCTAGTGTAAAAATGTATCAGAATCGCAGACCATTGTCCTACCTAATTAATAATACATGTTTATACAAATGCCATCAGGATACAAGGCAACTCTAGTGAATACTTCTGTTTAAATGAAGTTAACAAACCTATTACAAAATGGATATTTAACACGCGAAAGGTTTTAGTCTATTTCAAATAGTTTAATCAAATGCCCAGTAAGAACCCTTTACATTCCCAGATACTTTATTATACTTTCTATTATATAACTATGCAGTCGTCTCAGTGTTTGCTGATGCGGGTAAATAGTTTTATGATACAAACTCTCGTGAAATATAAAAGCTGCTGACTTTCGTGACGGTTCAAATTGAGAACACGAAGAAGAAATGCTGGCATTGTAAATTGATGCAGATAATATTTCGGAGTCACCATGGTCATTGTGTAATAATATTGCTTTCTTCGCGAGACATCAAATCTACTGAATTTTGATACAGCTATACATTTTTTATGCTAATTTGCAAATGATCAGGATTATTGTCGGTAGGTCAAATCATCTCAGATGACACCACCTCATACATGTCATACTGTCTTTTCCTTTATTACAAATGCAAATATTGTAAGTGTTGGTTAATGTGGTCAAATAGTTTTGTTATATGAGCAAGCCTAGGGTATGATAGCTACTAACCTTGTTTTACCAGTTTATATTTTAATACGAAGAGAACATACTAGCACAATGAAATTAAAGCGGACAATATTTTGTAATCACTATGTACTAATACTGCTGTCATTTGTTTTATCAAATCAATCTCAACATAAATACTGATATTACTTAAAAAGTTAAAGCATTAATTAGAATTGGTATCTTTATCATCGAATGAATAAAATAGCAAGTGTGGAAAGATGAAAACTTATATTAACATAAAGGTATATAGTTCTTCAATGGAACGACAAAAATGCACCGTCACCACGGGAATTTGTGTTGGAGTCGTGCAAAGATATTATACAATGAATCGTAAATAACTATTAACAATTTATTTTTATTGAAATACAATTCTATTATCGAATTGTGTACTTTATTGCTTATTTGATGTATTAAAATTTTCAAAATAAGTAAACGCTACACAAAGATTGTTTCGAGCATGTGTATCTTGAAATAAACTATCAAACTAATCATTAATTTTACACGATATTTAAAGAAATTCTTCTCTCGATAGTTGTTTTTTTCAGCGACAGAGGTAAAGCTAGCTAGAAAACCAGGTTTTAAGCACCCATTTTCTATATAAGAAAATGTCTGTACTAAGTTAGAAATATGACGTTGCTATCTATCTATTCAATGATTGAGGTTTTGAATTTGCAATTAGATTAGGGACATAATCTTTTAAAATTTTCTCAGAGTTCAGGACGTTTGTGACTATAATTGTCACTTTAAATAAGATGACATTTTTATTCTCTGCTCTTATATGACAACAGCTACAGGAGGTAGATACTTTGTAGTGTTGAGTACTTATTTTTATCTGGTAATATTAGCTTCTGGTTTATGATAGTTTAAATGAATTATCAAAAGCTGTAAGTGAATGTCTGAATAGTGCAGATATGACAGGAATATATTACACAAAAACTTACAAATGTAAGCTCTAAATGTAGGTTTAATTCGTATAGATGATTTAATGATGCATACATGCTTTTAGACAGAATTGCAGAATTTAACAAGGTTTTATTCTCACTTGGTTATCGAATATAATGCAATAACATTTGATTATATTTTGTAAATTACTTTTCTAAGCATGAAGTGATAATGTCAGCAGCACCACCAGTTCCTTTCACAACTACTACTGAAATATCGTTGTTTATGGCTCTCCTCACATGTTTTAGTGTTTTTAAATCACCGTTTACCACCAATAAAACTACTGGAACTCGAATTTCTTAATAAAAAAAATATATACATATGATGTTTACTATTTTTTTTTAAACAAAAGCTTATATTATAGTTGAACCAATATATCTAGCAATCTGAAACTACGGTGGAAAATTTACATAAATATTGATTCCCTTCTTATCAATTGTCCTAAAACATTGTTAATTTTAATATTTGATTATTGTTATCTACCTAATTTAATAAAAATACACTCATACACTTACATAACTTCTAACAGAAAAACTATATAGATAACACTTACACCGTTTCACAAATGATATAGGATATGTTCCGTACGTCGTAACTACAATCCCCTTCCCTTTCATGAATGTGACCTACCGAATTAGACTATTTACCGGATTTGTCATCACATAAGCAACACGACGGGTGCCGCATGTGGAACAGGATCTGCTTACCCTTCCGGAGCACCTGAGACCACCCCTAGTTTTTTGGTGGGGTTCGTGTTGTTTATTCTTTAGTTTTCTATGTTGTGTCGTGTGTGCTGTTGTTTGTTTGTCTTTTTCATTTTTAGCCATGGCGTTGTCAGTTTGTTTTAGATTTATGATAAGGAGTGTATTTACTATTAGATCTTCACATTCTAACACTAAACTATTTCTATAACAAGGCAGGATATTGTATTTTGTGCATAAAAATGATGAAAGACTATATTAAAGTAATTATACTTATAATGATTGCTTGGTAGATTGAAAATGCTGTTTATCCTTTTGATCTATGTTCTACATTTGTTTCATAATGAAACCTTTCTTTATTTTCTTTAGGTGCACAATCATATTAACTAAGGATACTTTTTTTTTACATCATGTTCTACTATATTTTTGTATTTACTGAATGATTATCTAATTGTATTGATAAAGCGTTTTTCTCAGAAATTCATGAGGCTATAAACAATAAGATCGTATTAAAGTTGTATCTTACTTCTTAATTCCTCTTTACTATCTTGAAACGAAACTCTTCCGTTTGAATTGATATACGTTTCGATATCAAGTAACTGAAAGATATTATAAAATGTGATTACACTACATAACCTCTATATGAAAGAAAACTCACATATAAAAACACAATCGGATATAAGTCTGGATCGTCTCAGTATAATAATCGTTTTTAATATTGTAAGAAAAAAAAAATTCTTGTTCACAAATGAACTTAACAAATTTAAAAAAGTGTCAACCCTGGCCAAATTTGATTGACGAAATTGTATGAATGAAAATTAACGGTATGTTTGATTGAACTGTGGAAAGTGTGGAAACTGTTAGAAAATGAAAAGTATATCATACGTGTTATGTTAGAAGTATCCATATACTCCAAAAACTGTATTTTTTGTAGATGGTTCTGTTTTGGTCAGTATGAAGTATAAACTCTCATGTATATCTACGTTTGACGTAAATACAAAATTTAATCCTAGTATCTATGATGAGTTTATTTACAACCACTGGGTCGATGTCACTGCTGGTGGAGTTTTGATTCCCCGAGGGTATCAACAGTCCAGTAGTCTGTATTGACAGGAATTATCATTCATATGGTCATATTTATAAAAAAAACTTAAATGTTTGAAATACTAAGGCGTTTCTAACTAAGGAATAGATTACCGTAGCTGTATTTGGCCGAACCTTTAGGAAGTTTAGGCCTCGACGCTCTTCCACTTCGTACTTTATTTGACCTTTTAAACTTTTTTGGATTGAAGTGTAACTGACAAGTTTTTTTTTTAGACGAAACGCACGTATGGCGTAAATAGAAAATTGAATCGTGGTATCTATGATAGGTTTATTGATATTGTCCTAGTAATTATGCATCTTTAAATTAAGATATAAGATATGCACACTTAATCAGGAATATTGAACATTCATTTTTTTTTGCAGGTTCTTTATTATACATTCTATTTTGCCAACAAATTTAGAGTTAAATGTATGTGTTCAATCAGGCGACACTGTTAGAAAAAAAAACATTGTAAAACGTTTTAACAAGCTTTAAATATATAGTACACACCACGTTTTTCTGTTTTTGTGTCTGTTCACCATTAGATTGCTTTTCTTTCTAAATAAAGAAAATTTACTATTAATCAAACAAATATGTTTTTATCTCTGATTGATGATATATAACAGATTTTAAAACCAACATATACATAATTATATACATTTTGAAACCTTGCAATGTTGGGTCATTTCCATCTATGAAACAAATTTACCACTTTGCATGACATTTTGCGGTTAATATGATGGAAACCATTATCTGTCCACATTGTTGTCTTATTTGATTTCGAATCATAGCTTCGTCGTATTATGAATGCCTTTATATTAAAGCAGTTTCTAGTTTAAAAAAAAGATAAATTAACTTGTCTTTTGAATTAGTTTTTTTAAAGATGTAAACATTCTAAAATATGTTTTACAGAATCATATTATTATATAATTTGGAGTCGTTCAGCTGAGGTTCGTAGGCTGCATAGCATAATGATGTTAAATGTATATAATTTAAATATGTTTATCGCATGAATTCATATTGGGTCGTGTAGTCCGTTCGATTCCACAATAGACTATTGACAATTAGATAAATGAAGATTTTCGACAAATTACCTTTGTGTTCGAGTAATGACAGGGTGAACTTTTAAACGTGGTTTTCTGGCACTTCAGATCAATTGCTGTAACTATTTATAATTCTTTTTGTGTTTTTTCTTTCAAGTGTTTTTGTTTTTATAGTGATTTAGTTAGATTATACCACAATGTTGACCGTTATACACCTATTTTGATATTTTTACCCTATTGTGTCTGTTTGGTTTTTGTTTACACATTGTTGTCAATTTAACCATTTGATAATACAATTGTATGTTGGTGTCATACATGTCAGAGGTAAAGGTAGCTAGTTAAGCTATCCAACTAGGTGTAATCCAAAGTTTTCTACATAATAAAATACCTGTTACAAGTTTTGTGTATGACAGTTGTTATCGATTCGTTTGATATGCGTGTAATTTCAATTTGTCCTTTGATTAGAAACTTTCCGTTTTGATTTTTTTCGGAGTTTGTTTTTTGTGATTTTGTAGAGGGCTAAATCTAATTTCTCTTACAAGAAAACAAGCAAAAAGAGTGTTCATACAATTGGTATAAAACAAAACATTAACAGCTTGATATTAGAAAGTATCAACTGCTAACACTGTCATCAAAAACACTTTAGTGTACTCATTTGGTAATTATTATAATTTTCCTGTAGTAATAGACATGAGATATGATGAAAAAAACGAAAAAGTTATCATTAAGAGAAACAGACCAGTGTTTAAGTAATATACGCAGTAGTATTTACAGTTTATTGTAGATATCGTTAAACGACAATGACAACATTATGTGGACAGAATGATCTACTCACTTCTTTTATTAATTCAGTTCCTTGTTCTTTGCCATGCTCCTTAATTAAACAAACATTTTTATCTATCAAACATGTTTCACAAGTTTAAATATTGTGCTTTATTTTTCTTGTCTAATTCTTCTTAGGCTGTGCATTTACCCGATTTTTTTCAGGAAAAAATATGTTAGGTTTGATGTTGTCTACACGTACATGTAAACATATGGTTCCTTACAAACCGTCATTCCAATGGATCCTAATTGTGCTTCTTTAATAGCAGTCTTGTTTTTGTACTGTTAGGGATCACAATGTATGACCAAACTCAGTATAGACCAGTGTAAACTGCACGTAATTGAAAAATTCAACAATGCTTACCCTTATCTTTAGGATATTTGTTTGTGAAATAATCAATCATTTTCTAAATATACTGATAAAATTACCCAAAGAAACTTACTTTAAATAAATCAAATTTTAACGATAATAACTGTTCTCTCCTAGATTTATGGATTTCGATTTTGATTTACCCTTTTACAAACGGGATAGCACATCCTCATTTTTACGGAAATAAATTTATTGTAAAAGGTAACCAATTCAAGACTGTAGGACTTTAGATCATTGCGTATTGTTTTGTTTTTTGTTTTTTTTTTTGTATGAATATAAATATTGTTATCAGTAAATTAAAAGCAAACTCAACAAAAAATATTATTGTTATATAAATATACACATTTATAAATCTACAATATTTCGATACTGGTATCTTGGTAATGCACAAGGTCATGTTTTTCTCTGACTGTTTATGATGTTTTTGATGTGACCTTTTTTTCAGACTACACTGTATTGGTTTTCTCAATTTTGAAGGCTGTACAATTGCAAACATTCATTTAATTTAGAATGTAGTTGTTAGTCGTCTGATTGAAGTATGATTATTGTTTAAGACTTTGAATAATCAAATAGATATATCGTGTATGGTTTTATACAGCAAACGGCATAGACTCCGATCTAGATATAGAGTCTGATGATGTTTGAAATATGCTGGCTAGTGTATTTTCACTCTTGTTGTCGTTCCAAGTTCAGAGTTTAGAAAACGCGCAAATAATTCAAAAGGCACACATCGTAAAAATATGATTGTTTTGTTCAATCAAATGAATATTTCAGGACCTCTAAAACGACTTACTAATGTATGCACGGAGGAGTATCCATATGTGTTTGGTAAATCGCCAATAGGCATACACTTCTTAACAACACTATCCACAAAAACTGTTTCTTTTTCTTTATATATAAAACCACATCCTATAAAAAAAATTTTGTGTACAGGTTGAATGCATGTTTTCTTTATGTATAATATAATGTCATGAAATGATTTTCGTTATAATTTTGATTTGTTAAAACTTCACTGTATTTGTATATTTGCACATGACAAACTATTTCTTCACAGACGCTAACACTAGTTAGTTGACCGTTATGGCATAACCGTTTCACAAATAATATCGGGTATGTTCCTTACGTTGTAACTTCTATCCCCTTCCTTTTCATGAATGTAACCTATCGAGTTAGACTATTTACCGTTGTTATAACACGAGCAACACTTTCATACTTCAGCAATATTGTCCAACCGTAATTATTTCCATGCTTGAATGACGAAAACAAAATACATTTTACAATAAACAACAACAGAAAATAAAGACTGCTCAAAACTAACCCTCGAAAATCCGAGGGTGATCTCATATGCTCCAAAGGGGATAACTTAACTTGTTCCATGGGTTGCAGCCATCTTGCTGCTTATAGCAGTACACTTTCGGTGATATTTCTCATTCGGTAGGTAAAATTTGAAGAAAGGAAGATGAGGTTACATACAAATTGTTAATAGTATAAATCTTTAAGAATTACTTTAAAAAATGCTTTTGCCTTTCTTAATAACTCCTGTCCTCTTTAAGCGACTACAAAGTATGTGATCCCCTATGACATTTGCAGACTGTCGTCATTTGGTGCAAAGGCGTCGTCAACTACAGATTATGTGAATTCTTTGATATTTGTTGGATTCTTTTATTGTGGATTTCGTTGTTACTTGGAATTTTCGAATTTAAATGTTTAACGAATAACAAATTTTCAAAAAGGAATGTATGCAGTCTTTGCCATAGCCTCTAAACTAATACCCTCGGAAATGCTAGACTTTTCCCATGCACGAAAATTGTACCCACAGAAAAAGGAGTAAAACTATGGATGTGGGCATTGAAGTTATTTTTTTAAGAGGGTGTCCATGGAAAAACCAGGCAGTGGATGGCACATGACATATTTTGTTTTCAAAACTTTTTCATCTATTTCATATCACAAATTCATTCTTTCTCGAAGTTAAATTTTGTTTTTTTATTAACTGCAACAAATAAAGAGAAAAAAAATACATAGAAAGCACTAAAATTTCATTGAAAAGGGGAGATAACTCTTCATTTTGTGCAAAAGTTTGTTGCATTGTTAGTGAACTTTAAAATCATATTCTGAGCCATCCACTGTTGATTCAAAAATATCTTTGACATATATATCCTTTGTGTGATATAAACATTGCATTGGAACCAAAAATTCAGTGGGAAAAAAATTATGTTGTACCACCCATATATAGGATTTGACTGATATTTAGATGGACAGCCTCTTAATAAATAAAGAGACTGCATGATTTTGATAATCAAATATTTAAATTAACATTTGTTTTTGTTGTTGCTTAGACGTAGAAATTATATAATATCGTATTGCTTTTATATGTTTATTGAACAAAAAAATGTGTCTTTCTTATAACATTTATTAGGTATATTTTTACTGTTTGTGTATATCTTCCATTATGATGAACATTTTTTTAAATTTTAGTTCTCTACTTTTAATTAATTTTCTAAATGTAACGGACGTGTACAATGCAAGTCTTTGGATTTTGCCAGCAAATTAGGATCTTGTAATTATATTTTCTTGATTTTTTTTTTAAACAACTGCTAATAATAACTGTTTCTATGGTAATAATACATGCAATTGCAAGAAAAATTGAGGATGAAAATGGAGACTATGTCATAGAGAAAACAACGCGACTAAAATGCATATATCAGCCAACGCCCAACAATGGGTCTTCAGTGGAGCAAACAAAATCCCTAACATGCAGGAGGTCCACAGATGGCTGCTCAATAAAATTGTGTTCTAGTTCATTGAAAATGGACGTCACACTAAACCCAAAAACATAACTTAACTAAAATGAAAAAAAAAAAAAAAAAAAAAAAAACATACAAGACTAACAAAGGCGAGAGGCTCATAAATTAGGACAGGCGTAAAAATGCAGCGGGCTTTAACGTATTGTGTAAGATCACAACCCTCCCCTATTACATTTTTTGTATTCTAGCCAAATGGAGAATAAAGAAACTCATATCAAAATCAAGTACAACCCCCCCCCCCCCCCCGTTAGGTATTCTGTATCCTAATAACATAGCATATATAAGAAGAACATAACTCGTATCATGCCAACAACTGTTTATACAATTAATGTGTTTATTTCCGATACAAAGACCATATGAGTGAATCAATACTAACACCAACAAATGCAATCCTTTATGACCTTACAAACATCATCGTTACTATATCCCTTCGAAATAAGTCTGTGTAAAAATTGGGTTAGCTTTGGAAGTGAATATTGATATTTTTGGAGTTTTGTATAAAAATATTTACCATAAAATATTGGATGTGAAATACCTGAAAGTATATGATGTCTGCATTTTGATTTATATTTACGAATGGTGTCCTTATACCGATGAATAAATTAACTGTTTGACTAGGTTGTGATATCGAAAACCCTGATTTAATATTTTTCAGCAACACAGAGAATTGTGGTTGAATCAAATACGTTGTTACATACACGAACGAATCGAACACGATGGGATATATAAACAAGTGTCTTTTCGATAATTAGTCAGTACACATATTAAAGATATATGCAGTTATAAACCCAGACATTGCATATTTATTCACATAATATGCTTTTTTTCTAAGATCCTTCTATGTTTTTATTATGAATTGAGACATTCACATATCAAGCATAGTGATAATGTTTTGTCGTTTAAAACTGCAAAAAGACTAGTCTCAATCGTTAAATATTTCGAATTTAATTAATACATCATTTTTGGCAATACATTAATACTCGTTGTGATTTAGGTTAGTATCAAAAGGATAATTTCAGATGATAAAATGGATAATTAACAGCAAGTGTAATCTTGAACAGATATATCATGTTATGGAGGGGTATTAGCAAAAAATACCAGTCAAGGGACTGTGGAACTTCCCGAGCCGGAAGTCGATAGAACTTTGGTCTCAAGACTTGTATTTTTCGCAAGTACCCCTCTATAGCATGATATATCTGTTTAATTACACCGAATAGATATGCATTGAAACTATTTCTACACGTGAAATTGATTTTTTTTTACTTGTAAACCGAATTCAAAAACATGGGAATAAATAAGTTGATAGTATCATAGAACAACGGGAATTATGCATGTACTAATACGCGTTAGCTCGAGGTCTTTATGTAACGTCGTATCCGATAATTTTGGAGGAGAAACGCTCGTGAAGGTAAAAAAGGATTATCCGGAATGGCAAATACCATGGTATTTGAGGCAAATTCACCGGTAGTGGTGAAAAACAGGCAAATTCGTTTGAAAGGGTAAAAATGTTAGAATATGCGAAAAATGCAATGGCTTCCAACTAATCAAAATCTTGCATTCTTATATGAGGTATATTTATAAGGAAAAATACACATATGCATATATTGATTGGTTCTGATATGCATGTTGTCCTTAGTATGACTTAAACCTGCGAAGTCCAATATCTAGATTGCTGACATGACTTACTTCCAGAAAATCTTGCTACATCATTTAAGGCTTCCTTCAACAATAAATTTTCGGCCCATTCGTACGTTGAAGTCTGTTCGTTATAAGCACCAATCACTGAAATGACTACTCTTGGCTCACCAAAAGTCGTCATTTTAATCCAGATATCACGCAAAACATTATTTAAATTTTCATTATCAGATGATGATCCAGGCTGAGGTTCTTCTGCAGTCTTCGTTGTTGATCGCTGGAGAATAAATAGTGAATTTTTATTGAAGTTCGGTATTTTTGTTATTTTACGTTTTAGTCGTAAACTATGACACCTTGCAAAATCGTGAATGTAATTAAGTGTCACCGGTGAATACTTGTGAACATAATCGATTAAACAGTGCGATCGCCTGGTTTGATTTTATAACATTCATATTTCTAGAATAATATACTCTACCCTGCTATACACTGAGTACTAATTACATTTACTGCACCGTTCACAGAGCGACGATTTAACCCTTCATTTAAAAAACTGCGATTCCAAAAAAAAATTTGATATTACAAATACAACTCAGTAATCGATAATGCATGTCCAGTGCAGATAATTCTTATTTCGTATTTCCAGAAAACATTTTTGTTTTACTTTTGTTTATGGATATATTAAAATAATTATTAGAAAACACCTTGATATCAATCTGATGGCGATTCACACTTGGTATGTGATCACTGCAATGACAATGGTATTTATATTAAAGTTAGATTTCATAAAAAAAAAGCTGAAATACCGAAGCGTCATCGATGATAACTTTATGTATTTCAAATTGCAAAAATCGTTCAATAAAACAGAAAATATATTCAAGTTGGCCTGCTTTCATTCTTTGTTTCCTTGTTTCCAACAATAGTATCACATACTTTTTTTCCTGACACTCATTTTGCATGTTGTTTCCTCACTCACGCATAATAAATGTATGTTGAATAAGAACTCAATGTACTTTCAAAAGATATTTAAACGCTTTGATTAGTCATGCAGATGAACAATTCACGTTCGACTCTATAAACGTCTGACATATCTGAAGTTAACAGTGATTGAAAATGTAGAAGTACATGTACTAACAGAAATTATGCAAACCTTAATCAGATCACTTTTCATACATTGCCTTAATCAATATCATTATCGTATTTTAAGACGTTCAGAAATAGTAAATTGCGAGAAGTAGTACGCGCCTCCTTCAATTTGAAGTCAAATAATAAAACGGGGTCTCACTTTACAATGTGTAAGTGAAATTCTACATAAAAAATAAAGGAATGAATTTCGGCGCAACTGAAAAGAACAGACACATCAAATGCAAATCTTACTTTTCAATTCATTTTTATATAAATATATGTTCTATTTTTTTCTTTTAGATTGATATCACGGCAAACTTAATTAATTGTCATACAATGATACTATTGGTATTGATAAATCCATATTCTGACTTTCTGACAGACTCACACAATGTAAATATACATGAATGATTAGCCATGGACAAACGTTTATTATAAATAACTATAATATGAAACAGAAACATGAAATGCATGATACGTAGACAACATTCTTTTACTTTCTGTAAGAGATTTTTTTTTTTGTGAATGGAAACTTGTTTTTCAAAAGGAATAGCTGATGTTATTTTGAACAAATATAACTGACGGTATAACAAAACAATAATTTGAAACAAACAATCAAGCAAAATGACAATATTTATCAAAAGTCTGATTATATTTTCATATAAAAATATATATGATGATATTTTATATATAAACAATTTCTTATGTGTAGCTAGATCATGATAATCTGTAGCCATTTTATAGTACTGCATTTCTAAATTCGAAATAGTAGATAATTTCAAACATCATACCACGTTTGTCAAATAGTGTGTTTTAAAACACTATTGTTTGCTTCCAGTTTGGAATATTATTTGTTTTCAATGTAATCGTCGCAAATCAGCAATTCATCGGTCAGATTTGGTATTATGATATTTCTCATGCATAGAACGATAAATGTCAAACAGTATTTTTCCTAGGTTAGATACTTGTGAGTAGCATAATACAATACCTCGTGTTTCCGCTTTTTCTTCTTTTTACCTCTAAAGCTTGTTGTATCCTGTTTTGAAACATACATTATTATTTTGTTGTACATTTGACGCATGGTACACTCTATATATAACGTGCGTACGACACACTTTCTGAAGTAATCTTTATTTAGAACGTTTATGACAAAACTTTTAAAAGCCATGTATGTAAACATGAATGATCGAAATTGACTTTCAATTTATAGGTACATTCATCCAAATTTGCCTAAAGGAGTTCCTCAACAATTTTTCCTTATTTCAAGGCTATAGAAGCATTCATGATTAAAAGCGTTTCTACGGTTTTATAAAAAAATATCATTTAAGACAGATAAACAAGAAATAAGACCGTCTTGAAATGTGTTATGTGAATGGATTAATTGGTATGAATAATATTTCCGTGAATAAAGGAGATTTTTGTTTTTTCGTACATCTTAATTTTTTGCAGATGTTTTTAAAGTGTTCTATGTTTTTTTTTTTTCAAACAGATAGGCATTTCCTTGAACATTAAATGTAATCAAGAAAAGAGAATATTTGTAATATATCTAATGATCTGTTTAATACAAGTGTTATTTAATTGCAATATGCTTGCCAAATTGATAAGAATGACAATAAAATGTTGATTAATTGAGATGGAAGAGACACTAAAACATGAGTAAATGTAAATTAGGAGTAACGCAAAACATGTGTTTCTAACTGGTATATTTCTACATTTCTAAAACATTTCTAAAACAGAGTGAGATTGCTTGCATAATAATACAACTAAAAATATAAAGAAGAACGATAACATATAGACTGTATCCTAGATTTTATATTTGGAAGTTTAAATTAATCTGATCTTATCTAGCTTTATAATTACTTAAAGACACTAGCTACGTGTCAGAATCTGAACATGAAAGAGCAAATACATACAATAAAAAGCCATGTTGAAATCTTTTGTGTGTTATAATGCGTGCTTTGCAATTAAGGTGTTTTGATGGCCTCTGAGAAAAAAAATTCTGCACAAAATAAGAGACAACAGGTATACAAAATTACGACGGTAAGTTAAAAAAAAAAGCAAGAAACATAGAACATAAGGACAGGTGTCTCAATCTTATGTTACCAAGAGTATAAAAAAGTTTAGAATACATTTGACCGATACTATCAAAGATCGACCACTAACCTTTACCTTTATTAAGATATAAATAAACCAACCGCAAATAATTGTTCATTTTGAAAAACGTCACTATTTTATTTATAAATGTTAGTCTCAATATAATCTGGACTGATCTTAAATGCTCCAGACGGGTATTCTGATCCTGCTTCAAATGTGAAACTTGTTGTATAACTCATAGAGGTTAACATTCAGTAATTACTTTAATTTGATGATTTCGAGGAACAGATTATGAGAGTGTAGTTTTCTATCGTCATACGTAACGTCAACAAAATAATGAAAGCGACGAAGACAATTATTGTCCGAAAAAAACACAAAGAATATCTTGCATTAACAGTTTGGTTATTGTTAAATAATTGACACAGATAATCAGGTGCAATACTATTTACACACTTATACATTAATATTTCTTTGTGATATGTGATTATTTTTAAAAAAAAGTTAACAATCCTAATTTTTTTAATAAAGTTTAAAAACTTAGCCAAGAATGAATACTAAGTTCAATGTTCATATGTTAACCATATAAGAAATATTTTCGATATTTTTTTTTCTAATGCGAAGACCACACACACAATACATTGAACAAAGTGATATAGCAAATTACGTATATATTTGAAACTTGAGACATATATTTTGACATTATTTAAGTAAGTAACAAATGACATATCTGTGTAACACGAATTTTGTTTACACAACACGTTATGAATGAAGATTATTGGGCAATTATTGTATTGTAAAAGATGTTATAATATTACAACGATAAAATCTATAATAGATATTAATATAAAAATAAAAACATCTTACCTCAAGAGTTTGAATCTGTAATGTTTCAACTTGTACTCTCTAAATAAAATAAAAAGATATTATAACTATTGTGCCTTCCTTATGAATGTTTTTTTCTTTCTAAAATAAAACCAACATTATTTAAAAAAGATTGAAGAGACGTCATAGCTTATACATTTATTGTACTTTGGTTTGAAGTGAAACAGCAATAGAGCTTAGAAAATACGTGTAAGTTTACTTTTACAATTCGCCATTTCCTTTGTCATGTTGATCAATGTAATGTTTACATAAATTTATCTATTACCCTTTCTTCCAATGCGGACCCCTATTGCACAAACCCCGCATTCATTCTCTATTCTATTAAGTTATGTTACAATTTTATAATGTATATTGGTACGGGACGGGAGTGTCCCAAAAGTAAAGGTATCTTTACAAAGTTCTACATGTACATACTCGTTACTATATGCTTGGTAAATTCAAATATAGAACTGTCAACTCTGGTGTCAAGTTGCAAACTAAGTAATACTGGTAGCGTAGCTCGCAAAATGGTCAATACTATGGTAGCGTAGCAAGCAAAACAGTTAAAGCACGGGTTTAATATAGTAGCTCAGAAACTCATTAAACACTGATTTACTTAGTATGTACAACAGATAACAAGATTAATTAAGCTTCACAGTTTATTATATACCAAGCATTCAATACTATTACAAGTATAAATCACATGAAAACCAACCAGAACACTTAATAAAATATACAGAGACACCCATTTTTGATATGTTAATCGTTTGTCAACATCATAGTAAGCGTAGTAAAACATCTAGGTCATTCATGGTTAGGTCCATTTGTTCAACGGGGATGCATATAATAGTAAAGGTACATGTATTGTATCGACTGCGGCACTTTTGGTTTGCTTTGCCTTTGGCAAGTTTCCTTGGTATCAGGAGTGACTGCCCTGGTAGCGGGCCGCAGTCTACCTGAAGACTGTTGTACACTCGATTTTATACATCTGTCCCACCAACGTCTCGTGTCCCTATAGAGATGGTGGGCAAATTACGTTATGCTGATTGGATGCTGATCTCAGATCATTAGGTCATTGACGTCAATAAACATAGTGATGCAGATGGCGGCGAGCGAAATGTTGACATTCTGTCGAGTCGGGAAATGGACAAACGGGACTTATCTAAGTTTACACTTAGCTTGTATGGCCTCGATTACAATATTCATGCCTTACGCTAATAAAATAACAATGTAATAAAGCGGGAACGTGTGAAATAAGGGTAAACAGAAGGTGGAAACAGTCATTCAGTCAGGGGACCCTCCATGGTCAAACAGTGAAGAATAGCTCTTTATGAGTATTCCCAGACCTTACTAACAATATTAACATACATTAACAATAGATATGTATACACAATGTTTAGTAAATGTCTTTGTATTCGCGTTGGCTAACAGAAAACGATGAACGCGAAAATAGAATAGAGTGTTTACTGAGTAGCCTGTATCAGTCATATGTACAAACCTACAGCTTATACCCTAAACCGTAACAATATAATAGTAAGAAAAATTGACCTTGATAACAATTGTAATCGTGATTATATAAATCTAAGTTTTCTACGATAATTAATAAGTAAAACTTGGATTGTGCGTATTTAAAACTATAATTGAGATGTTTTTTTTTTATTTTAGATGAGGCATGTAAATATCAAATTTTGCACAAATGATCAAACTATCACCACGAGAAACAAGATAAAGACTTTTGAATAAAGTTTTTATATATATGATATTACAAAATACAAGTTAAATCCAATATGCGTGTTACCTTTAAACTATCTTGAATTTCCTCTGTCTGAATTGCTCTTTCAACTATTGCTGTTTCATCTGTTTGAGTATAGGTTTTTAAGACCTCGACCTGTTCTGTTTGACTACATGAAGCTATAAAATGCTTAAACATAAACAATTCCAGGTTAGGGATTCAGATATAGTATATAATTGTGTCGATCACACTGGAATTATTTAGATGTGTTTGACAATGTTTGCACCTGTCCTAAGTCAGGAATCTGATGTACAGTAGTTGCCGCTTGTTTAAGTGATTTATACGTGTTTCTCTATTCTCGTTTTTGATATAGATTAAACCGTTGGTTTTCCCGTTTAAATGGTTTTACACTAGTAATTTAGGGGCCCTTTATAGCCTGTCGTTATGTGTGAGCCAAGGCTCCGTGTCAAAGGCCGTAAATTGACCTATAATGGTTTTCTTTTATAAATTGTTATTTGGATGGAGAGTTGTCTCATTGGCACTCACATCACATCTTCCTATATCTACGATTTTCTTTCTGATTTGATACTCAATGTCATAGCCATTTGAAGTCTTACAAAACACAGTGTTTCAGATATAGAGGATAACATATACCATATATTATATTTTATACTTCAGGAATATTTCAGTCACTTGTTATTGTTTTCTGTTTGCAGACATGTTTTTGTTTTATTGAAAGCATCTTTTTGAAACAGTTTTAATATATCACATTTTAACACATATAAAAAGTATTCGCTAAAAATATAGCAATACCTTCTTTTACGCTATTGGATTTTAATCTGATAGTTTATGTTACTTCTAATCACAGATTGTGTACTCACTTGAAGTATTTGACCAATTCCATCCATGGGGCAGCATCTGCCTACCCTTCCAAAGTGGTTTGGTTTTTATATTTTTTTTTGCAATGACGTTGCAATCGTCTTACTAGTAAGTTCATTCTAAGAAAAGTTTTACTAATATATCATGTATATCGTGGCATAAAATCACCCTGCATTATTTCCGACGCGCTAGACCACTTGATCAGCTAAGTTCTACAAATTATAAAGCTTTCGGTGGCCGGGTGTTACCTTTCTTTGTCAGTTGTTTGTATAGCGTCTTAACAAAGAACATGATGTATGAGACATGAAGATGGATTTTTTTACAGATCAATTGCATTATCTATCGTAAAGGATCTGACAAAATAATGCAAGATGAAGCCACAGTAGATATTTTTTACCAACTTAACACAATTTGCATGTATTTCAGAGTATTCATAACATAGTGCATGAATTTGATAAAATGTCTAAATAAGTTTAGAAATAACAATATATGTTAATTGTAAAGTTTGTAATTTAGTACAGACAACGGATTGGACGACATAATGTATAATTCTAGTAAATTTCTAGTTATTTATACAAATAAACATCGAAATTCTAACACAGAGCACATTTAACTTCCTTTGTCAAGGTTTTGTTGCTAAATGAGTTTTGATTTTACAACAGATGATAATGCAAGAACAACATCCTGGAAACAATAAACTTTACCGGACTTTGAGTTTTTAAAAGGTTATCATCTATGAGTGATTTCGATTTTTTTCTACCTGTCTTGTTTTCGTTTTCATGGGTGCATAAATAGTGTTTCTTGTTTACAATTGAGGATCAATGGTCCGCCATGTATCATGGTATGGATGATATTATCCATTAAACTCGCACAACATGTTGTGTTTTAAACATATACATATTGCTATAAACCGATAGAACTCCATTTTCCCATTCATGGTTTACCTTTTCATTTACGATTATTTCATCTTCTGTTTGAGTCTCTGCTTCTCTGTGCTAAAAAAAAGGATATAATGTTTCAGGACGAAGACTATAATACGGCCCAAATACAGAATACAATGTTGGATATATATGTATATGTTACAGTAAAAAGGTGAAATTAGGAATTGCATGTAATTACTAAAATGTAGGAATTACATGTAATTCCCGATGCACTTAGTAAATACAAGTAATTCCTAAAACGGCCCAGTAATTACAAATATTTACTAGTTTTAAAATAGATTTTTACACCTATTTACTAACTGTTAAAACAATGATGTAATATGGTCAACTGATCAAAAGTTGTGGTAAAAATAACTAGAAAATCAGTGAGTACTCTTAAAAAGTGATCAGCCTAAAAGGGATTGTCTTATCCCAGTAATAGATTACCTTGGGCGTATTTGGCACAACGTTTATGGAATGTTAGGTCCTCAATGCTCTTAAACTTTGTGCATGTTTGGCGATACAACTATTTTCATCTGAGCGTCACTGATGAGTCTTTTGTTGACGAAACGCGCGTCTGGCGTATTAAATTATAATCCTGGTACCTTTGATAACTATGTTCCTTTTTGCTATAGGTGCGTTGGCTACGAGATTTAAAAAAAAACTAAGTCCATTTATAAGTAAAATACAACAGTCGCAGGCTCGACAAAAAGGAAACGAATGTCAACATTGAAAGTAAAATAAAAGGGATGGACCATTTAGTTGACTTATCCAATTCACAAAAAGATCATTCTTATACAGGTAGAAACGATGAGACAATTTTGATGCAGGTATATATAAGCTTCAGTTTGGAGGTCTGAAAAAAATCATAAACTCATCAATCTTAACCCCATCAATTTGTATAAATTTGTTTGTGAAGAATGTCAACTTCATCGAAAATGTCTGAAAAAAAGTCGTAGTTAAACCTATTATGTAAAAGGAATTTAACTCACGTCATTGGCCAAGTTGATATGCAAAGTATGCCTGATGGAGATCTTAACTTAACAAAATTATGAAATTTTAAGAATTATCAAGATCAGTTAACCAAATTTGGCATAATCTAATGTCTATTTAAAAAAAAACTGTCCAAGTTGCCTTTAAACTTCTCAAAAATGTGTTTCTCATTTTTGGATTGATATTGTCTTGCATGCTGAAAATGATTTTAAGGAAGTTTCAAAACTTATAAAACAACCATTTTCCAGTTTCAATTCACAAACACTAAAGAGAATGCACTTGTAATGTGCCTTATAATTCTTAATCCTTAAGTAAGCCCTACAAATCCTTACCCCTTAGTTTCTTATTTGATGTCTTGAATTATGTCTTTAATGTTTAAACAAAAATATGAAGTTATTAAATAGCTGTAAAAATTACCAAGAAAATCAGTGAATACCAGTAATCACTAAAACAACTAGTAAATACATGTAATTACTAAATTGACTAGTAATTACCGGTATTTACTGAAATAATTAGTAATTACGTGTAATTCCTAATTTCACCTATTTACTGTAACATATATATATATATATATATATATATGTATTAGTATTCTCTAAGGTAAATTTAAATTTTGCAAAAAAATATATTGTTCCGAAAATCAAAGTCTATAACCATCTTAATATTGTAATTTATCAATAATTTTATATAGACTGTCAGTATTTTATTTATTTATATATAATTGAATAAACATCATAAATGAATTCTTGCAAACTGTTCTCTTAAATTTTGTTTTAACATTTGAATCATTTTCAAAACCATGACGAAAAATTTGGTGCACATTGGGAAGTTTATTGCGAAACCGTTAAAAGAACAAATGTTGTGGCTTTTTATATTGCTTATGTATACATTTTGGAATGTTATGGAAACAGTGTATAATATCGAGGTTAAATACAATATTAAGTGAAACAAAAACAGTCACTAGATAGTACATATATCATTTTTCAATTAAGACAAGCCATTCCATAATTACATACCCGAGACATCATATGTGTTCATATTGTGACATCTCCGTTTTACTTTTGTCAAAAGCAATGATTACATTGAAGTATTTGTCAACAGAATATATACGGTTTGATAAAAATACATTTGACGACCACCATAGATTGTGTTATTCATAAAACGATCAACATGCATCAAAAACACGACAATATTCGAACATGAAACTAATACTAGGAATATCTTATTCATATAAAACAAGAGGCAATTAGAAAAATTTCAAATTACAAGTGTTTACACATATTCAAGTGGTCAACTGTCAATACAGGTAAGTGATGTTGTTTGATGCTAGTTCCTTCACATAACGATTTATGGTTTGGATCTTTATATAAAAGTATACATAAATATTACCTTTGTTCTCTTCTTTTTGTCCTATGAAATAAAAATTATAACATGCTTACAAATAATAAAAACAAAGTAATACAAATATGAAAAAATGCCATAATTATTTTGCTTGCTATGACTTAAACATGTTAAAAAAAAGGCAAAAAAGTCCCGAAACACCTGTCATATATTTAATTTAATGTATAATAAGAAAAGTGCACCAAGATCAAATAAAAGTTAATGGTTGATTTGATTTTTTACAAAATATTCTAACATTAAATACGCAAAAAGGAAGGGATTAATGGGTTTTAATATTTTCAAATATTTTTAATGCAACAGCACTTGTTAAATTATTAGAGGCAGAACTTTCTTTTTCTTTGCTTTTTTCTTTGTCATATCTCATTTATTATATTTTTCATATTCTATAAGTTTTTTGGTAATTTTACAAATAATCATCAGGGGCTATAAGAAAGTACTGAAACTGATATAATAACGAGGTTTTAGAATAACATGAACAAGGGACGTTCAGAGGAAAATATTTGAGAACCTCTTGTACAACAGGCTCGAATTCAGTTATGTTCATAGCTCAAGTACATGTTTTGACAATAACCTTTGATCCAATGTTAGGACATTCTGCAATGTTTACAATAACAAAAAATCTTAATTCCTCTTTTACGTTATTCGGTTCAGTTGTATAAAAGATAAAAATAAGAAAGCTTTGAAATCGTAAATATTGAAAATAATACGTGATAAATTACATGCGTCAGAAGCGTTTTTTTTTTAACTTTACAGGTTCGCTAAAAGCCGAATATCTGAAAGCCAAATATATATAAGAACTGGAACATTGAAGAGCTTTATTATAATAAAGGAAATGCAAAATAGCCAAATTAATCTGAGGACAGCTTTGCCTGATGGAGTTGAAACTTTAGTCAATTAAAATTGCTAAATTTGTCAACGAACACTTTAAGAAAGATTTATTTTAAACCATGTCAGTACCGAGACTAGTCATACAATATTATTTTAGATAAAGGTCAATTTTGGTACCTGGTTTAAATGTTTAAACCGGTTGCATTCGTTTGTACTTGTCCTAAGTCAGGAACATGTTGTTCAGTGTGTGTCTTTTGTAGGTGTGGTTCATAAATGTTTTATTGTGTCTCGTTTTATCATATAGATGAGACCGTTGATTTTCCTGTTCAAATATGGTTCACACCATTTATTGTTGTGACACTTTATAACTTGCTTTTCGGTATGTGCTAATGCTCCGTGTTGAAAGCTTAATTTGTCTGAAAATGGTTTACAAATTTGCCACTTTTACCTCATCTTCTTATATCTCAATAGAAATATGATTTGTATATGAACAAGATGATTACTTGTTCATAGTTTACGGACTAACGATTAGTATTTATTCTGTTTTCTTGCTATGATGAAATATACAAGGTTGATATTAACTATACGTGTGTATATTAGATAGTTTTACTGTCAATAAAGACAATTTACTTTTGATTATATTTATAGACAACTTACCGGATAAACCTTGCTTGCATACTCTAAATTATTTGGAAAATATTTTGTATATCGCAAAGAACTGGTAGGCTGAAACAGAATTGATCATGTTGATAGTATAATGTTATGAACTAATGTCTTTGTTTTTGTAATCTTCATCGACTTTTAAAGCTCACCAGTTGAAAGACAAGTAACCATAAAAGCATTTATTTGTCATGGAACAGTACTCATATAGTTCTGATCAGTATTTGATTCTTTTTTTTTTCTAAAGTAACTCCATTAATTGTTATTTACATCGTAGTGTGGATGTACAATCGACAACAGCATAGTAGACAAAAACTAAAACAAAATCATTATCCCCCCACCACCATAAAAGAAAAGCGAACCACACATAATTTGAAGATGAGAAAGTCAACAACATGCAATAAACACATATAAAAACAAGATATTAACATTATGACATGTAAAAGCTTACATGCTTCAGACGTTTCAACCATCTCAACTTCGAAAACCAACATTAACGCATTTTTTTTTTTATTTGGTATTGAACGCTGTTAATAAGTTGTAAGCTTATCAAATAAGTGCACTTAACATCGTCAATGAAATAGAATGATTATAACCTGTATAACATATTCTGAAGTTTTAAAGCACTTTAAATGATAATCATTTTTTTACAACTGATTTATTTTCATATTTTCCCTGTTTATACTTCCATGTAGTTATTTACAATACGTTTTGATATCGGTAGAGTATACCTTTATATTTAGCACGTTCGATACACCTGGTTTAGATGCCATAGTGCAAGCTCTTTTGAGTTGGCTTTATTGAAACATCAAGTCCAGAATAATGTGAAATTGTTCATAGAATCGAATCTTCTTTGAACTTCCCTGAAATGTATAATTGTGCATTGCTAATTATTTAGCTTTGATTAACGATATGCTTTGCTAAAGAATAATTTGAGTTATCTGCCAATTGTGTACAGCAATGGGACTGTTTTTTTACCTGACTGAAATCATAATTCATATAAGACATAGAAATAATTGAATTAGTTGAAAAATGGGAGATGAAATAATCCCTGTGAGAAAATCAATTACAATGACCGTAACATCTGTTTGTGCCAAACAAAATCGTTAAATAAATTATGTTATCCCGTTCTAAACCGGATGCACACCCTTTAAATATTAAAATGTCTCAATACAAATATTACAGTCGAGTATTCGACACAATCTGTGAAATAACTGGTCAGACAATTTTAATACATGTACTAGTATTTAAAGATCTAAAACTTCGAAAATATGTCGCTTGTGATTTAAGGCACTAAATAAAGCATAACAAAAATATCGAATTCGAAGGTAAAATTAAACATGTTAAAAGTGGAATTCATAACAAACTGACAAAATCAAACAATTTCAACCAACGGAACGCGTGAAAAGTAAAATCACAAAAATACTGAACTTAGAGGAAAATCAATTCTGAAAGTCAACAATCACATGGCAAAATCAAATAACAAAACGCATCAAAACCGAATGGACAAACACTGTCATATTCCTGACTTGACAACTGCCATATTCCTGACTTAGTACCGACGTTTTGCTGCAGAACATGTTTGGTTAAACCTCATTATATAGCTAGCTAAACATGGATGAGGAACTTGACCACTTGAAGACATAAATTGTCAACGTGAAGGTAATTGGAATCTGACAGCCACTAACACTCGGTATAGGTTCAGGATTTCATGATAGTGACGATAAGCAATATGCATTGATTCAGCAGTTCATCATCATGAATTTGTAGAAACAAATATTGGGTAAAGATAACACTTATATTGATGATGATGATGAAGTCTGTATAGAGGTTACATGCATTGGCGTTTTGTTAATTAACAACATACGATGACAGAGGGTATGTTATTGCCGAGCATTTTGAAAGTTAACAGACTTATGTTTATGGATGAACTTTTATCTGGAGTCGTTTATCAAGAAAAACAAATCATGCTATAAACTTTAACTGTGTACCTCCACTTTTTCATGTTCCATCGATGTCAATGGGATAAATGCGTGTCGGCACTGATTTTCATGTGTATTTTTAAGTGAAAAAACATCATAAATACATTTGAAAGAGAAATAAACAGACTTTGCAATAGAGGATTTCTTTTTGATTTTCAGGAGGTTTTAAAAATTAACACATACAAAAACGTCTTTACGAGTTGTTAAATATGAACGTTTTTTTTAGAAACGAAAGTTCAAAATCAGTTTGTAAGCGGTTTTATTATTGTTCACTGAGTTTATAATTGTTGCAATATATAGTTTTGCCATCTACTTTTTCTCAAATAAACTCACAAGTCTTACCTTGCTACCTGCTTGCTAAATTCTACCGTTTTTAAACCCTTTCCTTTTACAATAAGACAATCTCCTTGGACACGTTAGGGCAAATAAAACATTATATTTAAAGGAATTGTCCAAATATAGTTATACAAATCAATACAGTATTGAAAATTATACAAATAATGCAACATAACTCTTTTCATTTGTTTTGTACATCGATAACATTCATTGACATTTAAAAAGAATATCAATTATAACATGCATAAATACGGGTCCCTATTTTATCGTTACAAAAATCATTTGTAGTTTGTGCAACGATAATGTTATCTTTCGGAAATCCTAATGTAGATTGTCTAAAATTTAACTAAATGCGTAAATAGTTAGAATTCACTGACAAAATGCAAAACCAAATATTTTAATTTTATTTTTAGCTGTGTGCAGTAGAAAAAAATAGTACATATGTATCTTAATTTTGATTAGTGCTACAGCTATTTGTTTCTTTTCGAACTTTTCTTTGAATTTCACTCCCTATACATAACTCATCTTTTTATGCAAAAGAGATAATTCTTTGAAACTGTTTAATCTCTTCAAATGATAATTAAGTTCAACTTTCGATTTCGTTAATACAGAGTTAACACAAGTGGCAACAATAGACTAGCATCAACAGCATAAAGTATAAAGGAAAAGAAACTAAACATGTTTTGATGACAATCAGTTATCGTCACAACTATGTTTAGACCATATTTCGAAAAACTTTACACAACGAGATTAAAAATAAACAAACAAACACAATGAGATTACAAAACCAAAACCACGCTGAGAATTCATAAAGGCGCACTGAGATTACTATAAGTAATGAACACATACTGAGAATAGAAATTACATATTATAGTGGAGTGACAAATCACGAAAAAGGTGCTTATTTTACGAGTTTAATGGACCGGCATACCTGCAGGCTGAAAATTATATTTTTGCAAAGCCAATACATTAATCTAACTTTTTTGCCCGGTCGTAGACATTTCGTACGGTGCAATTTTTTTTGAGAGTGAAAAGAAAATGAATTTTCGATTTTTACTTGAAATGCATTCCAAAAACATTTTTTAACATGATTTCATTTTTTTAATCCACAAACTCTTAATTTTAGATTTTATTAAGAAAGTAACTACACATGTATATTATAAAATGAAAATTTGTTCTATTGAACCTTATTTTTAACTTTTTTATCCCCTTTGAAAAATGCATACTCTTTTTTTTATTTGAACGGAGAGGTTACAAAACTTGTAATTCATAATTTATCGATATATTACAAAGTTTTTTTTATGTGTAAAGTAATAAAACGTCATTTTCTAAACTTATGAGACCAACTTAAGCTCATTCGGATGAGTATAACTATATTTTTAGCAATTTATAAACATTGCTATGAAATTCATTGAATTTCCGGATTTTTAATTCCTTACCGATACGCAGTATTATTACTTTTGATTGATTTACCTGGATGAATCACATCAACATTTTGTCATAGTATTTTTCGTAGTTGTTCCTTTTCAAAGTCGTTTTATTAATATTTTTGTATTATAGGGTTATTAAACATTGTTAGTGTTTAATTGTTACTGATTAATTTTGAGTCAAATAGTTATTAAAATGTGTTTTTACTTTGACAAATTAATAGGTCTTTTATAATTTAAAAGTTGAATTGGTGCGGATAAGTTGTTTATCCGGAAAATGTCTACTTTTAGTAGCCCATTGAAGCTTACGGCTTCGCAAGCTAAAATTCGCCGTATGTCAAACCAGTGGAATCTTTGCATTATATGTCAAGTTTCAACAGTGGAAAAAATGTCCTCTTTATCTACGAAAGGACAGCAAACACTTTTAGATGCTGTGAATACAAGAACAGATGACGTGTTTCGTCGACTTCATGATGAATATAGTTCACTTGCAGATGTAGACATTGAAAGATTGTGTTATCACAAATCTTGTTACAAATCCTACACTAGTAGAGTCAATTTAGAAAAGTTTGTAATGCCTGATGTTAACAATCTTAAAGACACTTCCAATGCGAATCAACCATGTTGTTCCCATCCTGTTCAGACCAGATCAATGTTCACGCCGTTTGATTGGACTACTTGCATTTTCTGTAAGCACAAGTCGTATAAGCGCGACAAAAACCTACGTCACTTAGAAAGTGATGAAAGACTACAAAAAATAAGTGAATTAGCAGACCATAAACGTGATTTAGAGTTGAAGTCACTTCCTTTTTCGGAAGAATTTAAATCTAAAGCTCTTCACCACAGAGCTTGCATTGCTAATTATTTACTTAGCATTCCAAAGAAAGAACAATTTAATGATGAGGTGGACATTTCTGTACATGACAAGGCTTTTCAATCCTTCGTTGGTCACATAAATGAAGACTTGCTTATTCACAAAAAGGCATACCTAATGTCTTTTCTTTTAGAAAAATACTGTTTCTTCTTACCTCCCGAATTAAAAACGAAATATACTTCAGCCAAACTTCAACGAAGGCTAGAAAATCATTATGGAAATTCTATCGTCATTCAGACACAGAAAGGGCAGGGAAGATCCAATATAGTATTCAGCAGTTCTATATCAAATGCCGAAGCCATTCAAGTAGCTAGCCATTTAAAATGTGAGTTAAAACTTTCGGAAATTGAAGCTGAAGCTGAAATAGAACCTATAAATGAAGACCAGACTTTACATGCAGCCGCTTCAATAATCCATAGACAATTGCAGTCCTTAGATATATCAAATGAGACTTACCCAACACCATCTGAAATATCGTTGTCTTATTCTACACAGCACACTCCTTGCTTATTAACAAAGTTTTTGTTGTGGATTATTGATGATAAGTCATACAATGGAGAGGGTAATGTTTCTGACCTTCCTGTCGATGTGATGCGTAAAGTCCTTGCAATAGCCGAATGTATTGTTTCATTGAATAAAGGCATTTTTACACCATTTCATCTTGGTTTGGCATTACAACTCCACCATGAGTTTGGTTCCAAAAACCTGATTGAAAATCTAAATTCACATGGCTTTTGTTCATCATACTCAGAAGTACGAAGATATCTGACTAGTCTAGCAAATTTTGAAATAGGCAGAATCCAAGACACATCATATTTACCTAATGGGATTGCTTCTTTTGAAGAAGGTGGTCATATCATTCAGGAGGGGGCTGATAATATTGATATTAATGCTGAAACCATAGATGATAAGAATACCTTTCACTCAATGGCTAGAGCTTTCCTTCAGTATCAAAATGACACATCCAACGCAAGTATTAGTTCCATTAAGGTTAAACGTGGACCAGAAAGATCTCAGATGTTGGATGATTCTAATACCAAACTTATGGCATGCTTACCTTACAACAAGCCAAAAGAACGTTATGGCCCCCCACGATATGCAGATGCTTATGACAAGATTGTGTCGAGCTTTATTGATTCAAGACTAGATGTTGCTGATATGTCTTGGGTATTCCTTCGAATACTGTCGAGACGCAGCATTGATCCTATTCCTATTTCTGTAGAAAGTAATGAACAAATTGTCCCATTTTGGACCGGTATCTACAAAAGATTATCTGAATCAAAATGTGAATTTACGTTTGTAGCCTATGCTCCGGTCATTGACGCCAAACCTAGCGACATGGCAACAGTATATACCACCATGAAACAATGTTTAGATATGTCAAATCGTGCTGGTCAACAATACGCTGTACAAACTTTTGATCAGCAATTATATGCTGTCGCCCAACAGGTGAAATGGTCTATGCCGGATGTTTTTCACTCCCATATAATAAGACTCGGTGGGTTTCACGGCCTTTCCTGTTTTATAGCAACAGTTGGTAAGTTATGGGCATCAGCTGGGCTCTCTGACTTACTTGTAGACTCTGGAATTTATGCTTCAAATACAGTTGATCAAATGCTAGTTGATAAACAGTTTAATCGTGGTGTTCGAGGATTAACATTGGCCTATGAGGCTCTTATGGTTCTTTTGTTTAAGGCATTCTTTAATTGGTGTAGAGATGAAAACCGTATGAAAACGATTCAACCAAATGTGTGGAAGGTGTTCCGTGACTGTCATAGCTCATTTGCTGTCCCCAGCACATCACAAAGCACTGAAGATATTGAGGAGTTCTTCAATGTTTTTGAAGAACATATTGTACCTTTGTTTGAAGAATTCAGAACACATTATTGTAGTATATCACCAACCTTTGCATTTTTGGATATGTTTCTTCGTGCAGTTGAAATATTGTTACAGAATATAAGAGCTGAACGGGATGGTTTGTGGCTTTTACATTTGAAATCAGTGTCTGCAATGTTGCCATACTTCTTCATAACTAACCGGACAAACTATGCTAGGTGGACTCCAGCTTACGTTTAGGATATGTTAAATTTACCAGAAACGGTTAAGTCCTCCTTTTTGTCAGGTGAGTTTGCAGTCAGACAAAAGCCTAGAACCTTTAATGGTATCTGGAGTGACATGGCCACAGAAAAAAAAATCATTAAAGATTCCAAAGGTTGTGGCGGCATTGTAGGATTGACAAGAAAAAAACCAGCATTACTTCGATGGATGCTTACAAGGCATAATCTTGCGCATTTCAGTGCTGAAATGAGAGCAAGATCTGGATTATCGACCGACACAGAAGGTGAGCACGAAGAAAACAAACCAACAGCAATGAATCGCGACGAACAAAATGTGTCTGATTTGGTTAGTTATGTGCATTCAAATATGACTGATCCATTTAACATCACCGATCATCCAAAATACTTGATCAATATTTCTACAGGGATGCAAGCCTCAAAAGACGTTCAAGATTCTCTTCTAAAATTTCTTGAACGTGGCAACCAAATGGTCAAGTCTTTTGTCGAAGGTTGCTTTAATGAAGGTGAAAACCGTGTTTTCTACTGTCCTATTTCGAGGTCTAAAGACTAAAGACATTTGAGGATATGACTAAGACTTCAAAACTCAAATGTAAAACAGGTGACATTGTGAAAGCCCATATAAAACCAGAGATGATATTTCGTCGCGCTTTAGCCCTGGCTAATGTTCGAGAAGATGTTACAGTAGACAAGATCTTGGCATATCCTATTGGTTCAATACCTTCAGCACTTTTCCACGATGATGGTACCATGCGTAAGTGTTGCAAATCAGATATAATTCACCTACTTGAAGAGGAAATCTGCTCTTCCTTCAACCTTCCAAGTTATGACACAGCAAATACAGTTTTGATACGTGATGGTATGGGAATTATTCAATGTATGGATGTCAAGAAATGCAACACATTTGGTGATCTGCTACGAAACTATGTAACAATGCTTCTGACGTGTTTTTTAAATGCTGGAACAGTGGTCGATGTTTTTGATCGCTACGATGTAAAACATTCAATCAAAGCAGCGGAAAGATTGCGTCGAACCTTGTCATTTGGAGCTCAAAAGGTTTATCAGGTTATTGAAGGAAGAGCAATTCCGGACTGGAAAAAGTTCCTTTGCAATCCAGAAAATAAACAGTCACTTATCAGATTACTTGGTGAGTATTGCGAACGGTATTTTGGACAGTCTCCTTTAGAGGGAGGTACCGAATTGTTTCTCGCGGGTGTTTTTGAAAACCCAGAAGTTGTCAAGAGATTTTCTTGTGATGGCCTGTCAAATTGTACTGACTTATACAGCACACAAGAAGAAGCAGATACACGAATGATTCTTCATTCGGTGTATGCAGATGCCAATATTTTTCGAATGATAGAAAAGGTCGTATCATTATAAAGTCATCTGACACTGATGTGTTAGTGCTCTGTGTCCACTATTTTCCTAAACTTGAAAATACAGAGGAGATGTGGTTCCAAACTGGGTCAGTATCAAATTTGAAAGATGGAAGGCGTTTTCTACCTGTTCACGATATATGTCGCTCACTTGAACCCTCAATCTGTAATTTACTGCCAGCCACACATGCCCTCACAGGATGCGATACGACTTCTTCTTTTTTTGGTGTCGGAAAGAAGTCTATGTACAAACTTTTGCAGAAAAGTGCAGACAATTTCCAATCCCTTCAGATAGGTTTTTCAACGGGAGATCAGGAATCCGCCATTCATGATGGACGCAAATTTGTTGCTTTGTTATACGACCCGAAGAGGAAATTCAGTGATTTACATGAAGACCTGAACAAGTTAAGGGTGAAATTTGCCACAACAAAAGATATGAATCTTGTTAGATTACCCCCATGTGAGGCGTCCTTTTTACAACACATCCTCCGTGCAATGTTACAGACGCAAGTTTGGATGCATTCACACATTGCAAAACCAGCAACCAGACAGCCCAAAAACTCTGGATGGCAAGAGGGTAAAAATGATTTACTACCGATTTTGTTTGAAGGACCTATGTCAGCAGATTTCCTTCAAGACCTTATTTGCACATGCAAGGGTAAAAAGGCTTGCGATAAAAATTGTGTCTGCAACCAGCAAAATCTAGGTTGTACAACTATTTGTTCGTGTGAAGGTTCTGAGAGTTGTAGAAACTATCTTACTCACATTCAAATTAGTGAAGAAGATGACGATGAAAATGGCGTCTGAGTGAATCATGTAAAGCTGTATATATTCATGACATTGTTTTTAACAAAATGATTACAGTTGGTTTCTTTGTGGTTAATATCACTTCGACTATGCGATTATTTGAACCTGTGTATTTTGTTTGGTTCTTTGATTTTGTGTATGTTTTGTTTTGCATTTGCATCTGCACTTAATGACTGACCACGTTTTATTTGTTTTATGGGTTTCATGTATGCATAGCTGTTCTGCAATAAGGGAAAGTTTGTTTTTCTATTCGTACAATATGTATTTTTATTGGAGTACACATAACAATGACGCATTGGAATTAATTGTTTCGATCTCATTCACATACCTTTGGTGAAATATTTGCCACTGACAAATGGCATATACCATACCAGAAGCATAATTTACTCTCTTTTAATTTGAGAAAACGTATAAATCAGAAATACATCGTAAAATGTATATGTGAAGAAAAAAATACCAATTAAAAGTCATAAACATGTTTATCTTGTGTGTAAATATTGTTGCTGATCTGAATTTTCTTTAAAATCGCCATTTTTTTATTTTTTTTATTATTTTTTTTTTTGGATAGTGAATTGTTACAGTTTATTGCTTCATTTAAGAATTAAATTTTGTTTATTAAAGCAAATGTGATATTATTTGTTTGATTGTTCATAACCCCGTGTGAAATAAATGTACTTCGGTGAAAAAAATGACCACTGCACTTTAACCCCAAATTAAAAAAAAAATGCACCATATTTCGATTCTACGACCAGGCAAACATTAAACTTTAATCTTTTCTCTATCCAAAAATGTATAATTTAGCCTGCAGGTAGGGTGGTCCATTAAAGTTGAAAATTCATCGACTTTGTCACTCCACTATTAGCAATAAAATGAAAAAAACACATTGATAATTACAATTATACACCGAATTCAAAATTACACAACGTAATTTGTGCGGACTTAATATTTAATAAGCCTACTTAATCTAAATAAACTACAAGCTTGCAAGAACAAGAGGGCAGAACTCGTTATTTCTCGATTTGGCGCCAAATGTTTAATAACAAACCCATTAGAAATACAACATATAGAAAATCTACGTTATTAACGACCAACACAATAAGAAAAATAGTCACTTACTTTTATTATATGAACAAATTTCAACAATCAAAAAGACACACAATGCATTGAAATGTTTATCAATGTGCAAATTATAGCATATAATTATAAACATAACAAAAATATAAAATATTACCATGCAAAATGAGGGAAACAGTGTGCTAAAAGACTTTTGCTAAGAGACCCATGCATGAACAGTGTAAAGTAAAATATCCTGATACACTTAAATATCACAAAAGTTTTTCATCCCTTGAACGGTTCATCCATTAGTAGTGATTTCCGTGAACAAATGTTTGCATATCAACTGTTTCCACATTTTATTGTACTGGTAGCTTATCTAGTGTGGACTGAATGTGACTGAAGGGTATTAATACCGTGGCTTCAGAACAATTGTAAGAATCACACAAACAAACTTGTAAAACAGTGGTACAAAAATGTTTACACTTTTGTGTAATTATATCGTAATGGACACAATTTGTTGTGATGAGAAGGTATTTTGAACAGAAAATTTCTTAAAAAGTTATCACAGGTACCACGCTCATAATTAGAAACACCAGATGCGCGTTTTGTCTACATTAGACTTATCAGTGACGCTCAGATCATAATCGTTAGAAAGCCAAAAGCAAGTATAAAGTTGAAGAGCATTAATAATTCCAAAAGGTTTGCCAAAAATAAACTTTTTTACTATCATTTCGTACGTAAACCAAATACGATGTATGCTTTCCATATTCTACAAAGACAAAATTCATAATCGCTTCACCTAAAGTTAAATTGAATTTAACCACCCCATCTCTGAAAATTGTGTACATGAAATAAAATTAGATCTGAGTATATAACATGCACGTGATGGAGTTTCCTATTTTTTTATGTATGTATGATTAATACTTCTTCCGTATCATTTATGTTTTTCCAACTTGTCTGTCTTGTTAAAATGTTTGAAGATATATCAAATAAAAATTTGCATCACTTACATTGTCTTCTATTTTGTCTAATGAAATGACATTCCTTTAATATTCGCTATTACTACAATAAAAGCATGCATCAAGTGCTGACCTTCAAAATATGTAAACATATAAAACCGATACATCTTTTTATATTTTAAGAAAACCCAATAGTTCCGAGAAAATCTATTTTTTAAAACTTGTATTTATCTTTAAAAATATATATTATTGACGTTAACTCTACTGTATGATAGTTATGTAATATAGTGTGTTAATCCATTAACAGCGTTGGAACTTGAAAGGAAATATTTTAAATATCAGAGCAAAAATCCGTTTGAACATGATATATAAAAGGTTAAATTTTCAAAATGTAATTTGGCTAAAATGCTATTTTTTGCGATAAAAGGTAACCGGATGTTTTCAATTTTGTTTGTCGCCCACCTGGATCCTTTTGTATTTTTAAAGTGTGGTCACTCTCCAATATTAATGCCTAGAATATAATACCTAACTATATATTGAAGATATAATGCATTTTTGTTGAGCATGGTGATGTTGTATTGTTGATGTATTATTTGCTCTTAGTTTTTCTTTTTCTTCTATGATTATCTTTGCTTGAAAAACAAGCGCAATCATTCTTGTCCAATGGCAATAAATTTGAAAGGAAATGGATCAATAATTTAATATTTGTGACTAATTTGTGGATTTTATAATGCTGATCTTTTTGACAACTTACAGTTTCACCTGATCTTTTTTATTATTCAGAAAAAACGTGTAACACTCGTAATTTAAAAACAAAAGGTCCTAAAAGAAAATTAACAGTCTATGGCAAAAATGTCGACTCGTTTGCAGATCTTGTTTTGATTAATATTTGTCGATGATTACCATGTTTCGTGACCTTAAACAACTCTTTAATAAAGAGCCAAAAGAGAAGAAAAATTTTGGTTGAAGGAGATCTTGTTAGGAGTCGACTTATTTTCCGGCTATATCAATATATATTTGCAGATCATATCTTATTGATCATGTTTTGTTTTGTTTTGTTCACGCATCATTATCAATATTACAAAATGTGATGCAACTGTCGTACAAGTGAGAGGTTTAGCGGTATAAAACCAGGTTCTATCCCCCATTTCTACATTCCTGTACCAAGTCAGGAATATGACAGTTGTTGTCCATTCGTTTTTGATGTTTTTTGTCATTTAATTTATCCATATGATTATGAACTTTCCGATTTGATTTTCTTCTGAGTTCAGTATTCTTGCGATTTTATTTTTTACTATTCACCGTTTTATTTAATCTGCAAAATATGCAAACCTTGGTAAAATCATCTCTAAAGGACTAATACTCTTATTAAGGAGCTCACATTCGATATCTTCTTTCAAATTGTATTATTGTCATGTTCTTTATTTCTGCTGTTACCAGTTTTAATATGCAAAACATGTGAAACAAATCACTAGTAATGGTCAACAATTGCATTAGACAGCTAACCGATGATTTCGGTCGTGTTGATATATTTGTAAATCTTGTCATGCTTATTATGTTGTTATTTAAAGTTTCCCGTTCTTTACTAAGATTTTAATTTTTTTCAAGAGAAATTGCAAAAAATCAAATTGTAGAAAGCAACATTAGTGCCGCGTGATTTCTTCCAGGTTGGATATATTTGCGTGTTTGTACATCGTATTTTGGTGATCATTTTTTGAAGTTAAATGTTTCTCACTTGTTGTTTAAGATTTTAAGAAAATGCCTTTTTTAAATAAGAACATTTGCCATTTGACGGGAATATACTCATAACAGGCATCTTAGTTTATACTTCCTATGTTCTTTTTGCCATGTCAGTCTTGTTGTATTCAGGGCAGGAATATAAGTCATATTTGTTTAAACCTAATACTATAATGATGATTTGGGTCATGCTCAATTTCGATTAGCCAAGTAGTTTAAGAAGAATAGTTAGTGTTAAAGTTAACAGATGCCGGCGACAACGCATACATATGAGAATGTTTTAACATGTATTTAAGATGATAAACAACTTTAGTGCCCAAAATTAATACTTCAAGACAATCTTGTATCATTTGTGACGTAGATTCTGAATATTTATCAAAAAGGCCTTGGTAGCTTCAAATGTTGATTTCATTATCATATTTGTTATATAACAAAACCCTCATTTATAGTCAAAGTTGTAGAACACCCCCTAATAGTAGTAAGAATTGCTTTGACTCCAATGTACCCTGTTGATTTTGTCATACATTGAAAGTTATGTTGAGTTCAAATCTTAACTCAGAACTGCAAGCATGATCTGTCTAAATAATGTTCTAAACATGTGATACCCTTTATAGCATGATACCATGATAACATAACTCTAACAACGATATCAACAAAATTTGGTCGAAAAAAACACAAGAAATTAGACAAAAAAAAACACGAAAATATAAATTGATACACAGATAGTATAAAAATAACTAAATGTCACCTAAAATAATTTTAGCTGTAAAAAATGAGAAAAGCAACTGCCATGGCCAAAAACTGTTTTAAATTTTCCTTGTAGAAACATAACTGCAAAAATAGTATATCAACACTGATAAGACAAAACAGAATTATCAAAGAATTATTAAATGGTACACAGTCCTTTAAGGGCATACGATACAGTTACAGGGAATGTAATGACGTTGCTAACGTAAAATGTTATTTTCGCGACGTCAAACTCTGACATATCGGGAAAAGATGCATTTTTCGACTGATTTTTATCATTCAAACTGATTTAATTTGAAAATGAGTGCATGGACCCCTATTTTTTAAAACAGCAATTTGTTTCATTTTGCAAGGAGATTATGTGACCAAAATTTTATAAAACTGTAAATAGCGCAATTTTTTTAATCTTGATCAACATGCAGCAAAAAATGACGTTTTTTCCTCTATTCATGAACATTTGATAAATATAGAGTTATTTCGGAATAAAAATTGCATAATTTTTAATGATACTTATAAAATACAGAAATTACCGATTATTTAACAAAAACCATTTTGTGTTTTTCTTTAAAAACAAAAAAGTTATGTCTTTCTTTCGAAAAAGAAAATACGGACACAAATCTGAATTTTGAGCAAATATACAAAATTTCGAACTCATTTTACTCAAAAAGTAGCACATGAAGGTATATTTTTTATTACATATTTGATTTAATGAGGTAAAAAATAGCCTATATGCAAATTTTCATCAACTTGTAAATACAGGTTCAATACTGTATCGTATGCCCTTAACGACATGGTTCGCTCGTCGACTGGTAGGGATCTGTCCTGTCCCGGTATAACTTGTGTCTGGTCAACAGAGTTTTAATCTGGCACTTCTATCTGCAGTTAAAATAAAGCCCTAGCGTTATAATAGAAAGTACCCTTGCCATTCATCGATTCTGTATTTATATTTATGTTATCATAACCATTTTTGATAGAATACCCATTATACGACAACGGAACAATACCGTTTGGAATGTACATCACATTTTAGATCTTATCATTTTCATGAGTCGACAAGCTTGTATCGCATTATCTCAACATACGAGCTGCCACACTCATGACCATGTAACGTATCAATTGATTGTTTTGATCATAATTCATGACACGAATGTAAAGGAAGACCAATTTAAAAATGGAGTGATTAAATAAGTACTCATTGATACTTTGCTTTCTGTAAAGGACATGCATATTATAATTTTTCCAATGGTCGTTTAATTTAGGTTTGTAACGGCAAGAAAACAGTAGACATCTTATAACCAACAAATAAATTGTTTCAGGTTAGGAAGCATTGATTGAAATGACAACAGAATAGAACATTTGTTTGATGTAGGACTGCTGCTGTCTATTCGTTTGTTCTGTTTGAGCTTTTGATTTTGCTATTTCATTAGGGACTTTCCGTTTTGCATTACTTTGGAGTATGGTATTTCTACTTTTATTCTAGCAAACATTAACCATCAGCATTTTAATTAAAATGTTCATGTAAAACCGTTGATTCAATTTTATAATCCGAATTCGTTTTGGCTGCCTCTAGAATATTCCCAATTCTATCTTTTGATTCGACTGTATGCAGTGTTACATTTTTTTTATCTTATAAAACATGCAAAAATTGAAATATGATCAAGGTGTAATTATAGATGTGCTTGCCACGGATGAAATTATTTAAGTTCTTTCGATTTTCTCTTCCTTTTCCGTAAGTTCTTGTTTATAACGAGTTAGATTTTATTAGCTTGTGTATGATTTACAACAAGAGTCACGGTATTTTACCTCAATATTTTCCGAAATGGTCTGATTGGTAGAAGACAACTCTTATACAAACATTAAATATATCTCATTTTTCTGTTCTTTCGTAACTTCAACAAAACTAATTTTTCACTTCTCAGCCTGACAAGTAATGCATTCACACCAATCTAAATACGACTCACCTCTCTAACTAACTAATTTTTGACGTTTTCTGGACATTTTTTCAACAGATCCGGAATATTTTTGCACGATAATCTAAAACAATCTAAACAATGATAAAAAATAATATTTATATCCTGTCTGGATGTTCAAAATATCAAAAAAACAATGAAATAGCCCATATGAAATAATTATAAAGACAGATATAAACGCTTAAACATGTTAAAGTGAAATAAACTAAACTATTCCAATGCCTTAATTTGCACATTGATAGAATTGATCGGAGTGAGGATAACGTAAAAAATAAACGTCTCGAACTGCAGTTCCAGAATGACATAAATTGTGTAACGGATTTTAAAAATATCAAAGTGTATAATTATGTATTCCAAATAAACACAAATGAAGTGTCACCATTTTACTGTTTAATAAAGAAAACCGATGAAAATCGTGGTAACCACAACTACTGAAATAAAACGATTTTTAAAATGTAAATGATAAATATTTAAAAAAAAAATTATTTGTTTAATCCAAAATGCTATATTCTTTTAGTGTATCAGTGAATGTTGCCCTTTACACTACATAACGCTATAACAAGCCTTTTTAACGGAAATTTTAGTTATTTTTCTTCTTTTTTTATGCATAACACAGAACCAACTTCATAATGGCTTTTTCAGATGTAAATAAATAATTTCTACAGGTCGCAGAGGTTTGAACACTCTCAAAAATCAGTAAATACTATTGCCGGGACAATTTTGCTGTAATATTGAAAAATGCTTATGCTGTTCTCAATAAATCTAAGATTACATAATTTCCAACACAGAATTACCTTAAACTATTATCTAAATATTCTCTATGCAAAATCGAAAATTTGCATTATGACTTTGTTGATAAATGAAGACACCATGTTAAGCACCAACATATCGATGAAAAATGTTTACAGCATATTAGTGTTGGAAGATACTAATATATACATCGGTGAACTATACTGTTTGCCCATTGTACGATTGATCCGAAAAAAAATATATCGTATGCAATGGTTGAATCTGCGTTGTAATAACATCAATTGTCTGATCCCTTTAACATAGATGATTATATCATATGATGAACTTAACATTAAGTCATTGTTGAAAAGGTGTAAAAACCTAATATGCGCAAAGTAATCTATTAAAATTCCCTATATTTAACATTTTAAATACCTTTTGAATAACTCATGTAATTAAGATATAATCAGTTCAGGGTCTTGTACTGATAATCTTATCCAGGAGTTAAATGTCACATATTTTCTGTTGAGAAAAAAGTGCTTTCATAAGCAGAATTTAATTTGAAATAAGTAAAACTGGACATTATAAGTGTATTAAATAAAGTCAATGACACTTGGATTCATGATAACATTTATTTTTACAAAGGAAAATCTTAATGTATATATTACAGTGTTCAGTTGTTTAAATTTGTTCGTACTCTATAAGGTTTCATTATTATATTAAGGGCTATTCGTACTTTAGTAGATTATGATATTATCGATACTGAACAATATCTTTTAACAATAATTAGACAGAAAATTTTTCAAAATGTTTAGTATTTGTCTTGTTCATTCAAAGATCGTACTAGAACAAAACCAAAACTGTAATAAAATACCCAAAACCTCTTAATCAATTAGTAATAGGAAAATATGGAAAAATTCAGTTATCAAAATAGCATTTGTTTCGATCAGCGAAACATTAGATAATCATCGTTACTTTTTATCAAGTTAAATATACTATTTTCAATGAAAGCATTATCGCGCTGGTGTATTCTTAGTATTGTTTTATTGAACTGTTTGATACAATAAAAATATAATATTATAAAGTAAAGCATTATAACAAATAAAATGGAATTAAAAATACAAATATGCTTGCATTTCAAAGAGAAGCTGAGGTTTCCATATATAAATGATAGAAGCGTGGCTTGAGTCTTCTTTTGTTAGCCCATCATTTAAATACGTAAATTATTTATCGTGTCTATTCAAGTTGTGTCTATTCAAGTTGTGTCCTATACAAGATAAAGCACAAAATGATTAATAATTAAAAGAAGACAAATGATATATTTTACTAGTTGATACCCAAAAAGTTAAGCGCAAATACGAAGCCAATATAAGGAAATGATGACGCAACTATCTCGAGCTGATAACCTTGTTTGTTTTATCTTTTAACTCGGATCTATAGTTTATGATAGATTATGATAATGACTATCTATCATTTCCAACACAACATGCATCTATTGAGAGAAAAATACATTCAAAAAGTGGCTTCAGCAATCTATCATCTTCACTGCTGAACTAATGGTTGGATCTGTGGTAGAGTTTTCATATGTTTAATAGTACTTATCAAACAGATATTTTTGTATCAGTTTTTTTCTATACGTTTGCCTTTAATTCATCCAAGCTCAGCAAAATGTGCGGTACGTATAATGTATATAATAGTTTCTTTAACAATAGTGTTACAAGAGACGGCGTTATCAAAGCTACTAAGAATGTTCAAAATAAAATAAATCACCTAGTGATGATACGCTGATATATCAAACATCGAACTGCTTATATATTTGGTGATGTTGATTTGTATCTTTTGAAACCGATTTTGAATTTGATATTTTTACTGACGGAATGGCATATCGACAACATGGTTCCAGTGTTAAAAAAAATAAGAATAGTTATCGACCAATAACACGTATGTCTTGCCTTGGGAAAATCTATGCTTCTTTACTTAAGTTTGGTGAACGCATCTATTCGATCGAATTAGAAATAAAGAATACACAAAATGTAGTAAAGTATGTCTAAAATATTGGCTTTTATTTAGAAATTTACAATGAAGACAGGTTTTAATTAAATTAAAATGTTTTTCAAGGGTTTTTCTTTCTCATCATTATTTCATTGATAGAGAGTTGATAATAAAAAGCTTAAGGACGCTATAAAACTAATGCTTCATGCGGTTAAGGTTGAATAATCTGTTTGTACATTTTAAGGACGCATTCACGAATTATTCGTTATTGAATGACTCTGCCACAGATGACGATCGCGATGTTTCAGTTGTCAAAACTACATTCCCGCCCGGATGTTGTATTGTAATACCACTAGCAAAATGAAGCTGCGGCTTTTTTCACTGTACAATCTTTTATTAAAATCTATATTTGTTAACTTCGATATATTTGTTGTCTCTGGTAGACGTTGTCTCATTACAATAGCTTCTAATTATATACATGTTATAATTATCACTGCAAATGTTCCCAAAATGATCAAGTGCACATTAAGGAGAAAAACGTAAATGTAGTAGCAACTGTGAAAATGTATCCACGCTTTTTATCTTAACAAGTCAAACTATCATAAATGCTACAGCGGAACAACAGATGTAGTCCTGTAGAGTTTTTATTGTTATGAACACAATTTATACGGAGGTCAACCAATTGTTAACTGATCACTCACTCTTCAAATAAATTACATTCAATCTCTGATGAAAATACAAATATTCTGAAGCGATTGTAGTATCGTTAGAACCTTTCAATATCCCATCTTTAGAACCGTCTGGTTACCGTCTGTAATTATGTATATAAGAGGATGCGAGATAGATCAGAGGGTAAAGATAGATAGGTAGTTAGAAGAGTTTTAAAGATAATACTATTGTGTTAGAAAGCTAAGGATTATTGTTCAGCTGTTTTATTATGTTAAACTGATATTTAACAGATTACATTGTTATGTTAATTGAGACTTTGTGTTGTGGTTTGTTTTCCTTGTGCATTTCGAACACGGATTTTACGTAATATACGCTACCACAAAGAAACACATAATCATACAAAATTCCATAAAAAAAGGCAACGCTACAAAAGCATTTATAAAAGTAACTCCGCTTCCAAACAAAAACAAATTAAAAACAAGATAGATAAAATGGAAAAAGTTAATACCAATGATCACAAACTATACATATGTTAGGAATCTTTATATGTAATATGTATTGTTTCTTTCATATCTAGTTTAATTATTTCAGTCATTTTAAAATGCTTTGGGACATATTAATAACAAATTTGAAAAACTAACATTGTCTTTAATTTTGTTATTTAACAAACTATTCATGTAATATTTATCATACTATGTGAGAAGACCTTTATTTAATATTGATTTTCAAAATATGTTAATATTTAAATACTGACTTTGATCTAAACCGATTTTCGGAAACTAAATAATTCCGAAAAAGTATATTTTCTCGAAAACTTTAATTCTTTTGAAAGATATTATTAACGTAAATTCAACATTCATAAATGGCCACTCCTGTGTTATTCATTGAACGTTCAAGGTTAGATTTTAAACATATAAAATTATAGTATATCGTAATCCAAATCGCCCTAAACTATGCCTAACGCGCTAGATCACTCGATAACCTAGGCTTGACAAAAACCAAGCTTTTGGTGGCCGGGTATAAGCTTTCCTCGTCAGTTTTTATCTAGCGTCATAACAGCCGCTTTATGAAAATATAAAATCAACGGTCACAGTGTAACCTTGAAACGGGAGACGAATCTAGAGATAGACAAAAGACATGTGTTTAAAGATAAATCCCTCTATTGTTTATTCAAACATGCAGGGCAAAAGTACTATGCCGTCAATGGTTAATTTCGTCGCGGTTTTCGCGAACTGAAAAGTCTCATGAGAGTTATTTCATTTTAGACGATGGAGAGAATGACAATCGTTTTGATAGAATAATTTTCCGAGAGGACAATGAACGTATCTTCAAATTATAGACGAGTTTCTGAATTAGATATGTGGATATGTGAAATTAGGGTAACTAAAAAAAAACAAAAACAACAGCAAATAATAAATCATATGAATAAAAGAGAGTCAACTTTATTATAGTAAACTTACAAAAACACACACAAAAAACGACTGTCAGGAAACAAAATCGAATCTGGATTTTCGACATCAAGATAGGTCAATCACATTATAATATAAACTAATTTTCTGCACTTAGTACATTTATGGACTAACCTATTCTTAAGGGTCAATCTTTATCGTAGGTTATTTTACATCTAGCTATCTTTGCACAAATTATTAAGAATGTACGCAAATCAATTATGTCATCAAAATTCGATATAACTATAGAACACTGACGTATTTTAAATGTGTACGGCGACTACCTTTTTGACACGCATGTGATAATGTATAAACGCAAACAATACAGTTACTCAGCGACACATCCATGTAAAATGAATAAAGATTGTTGTGTACCATTGATTATGTATCAGAAGTGCTGGGATTTGGTGACAGTTTTATTCCTTCCATATCAATTTCTATTTTCTAATTTATGTTTAGTTATGTTTGTGTCCTCGAAAATACTTATATTGTGATAAACAATTTGCATGACACACCCTGTCTTTGATTTTTTTTATATGAAAAGACATTTATATAATATTGATGATTCGATCATCAACTGTCAAAATATCTGCATTTGATATTGAATTTCAGAATTTGTGACTTTTTAAATACCATCTTTTGTCTATTTTGGTTTGAAAGAAACGAAAGAAATCTATATCTCTAAAACTTGTGTTCTTTTGCAAGTTATTATTAACTATTGCACTAATATTATATACTAGGTAGTCACTCCGTTAATAGACATGACAGATCTATTACTACTTTGAGATTATGAATATTTTTTTTTAAATAGCGTGCGTTGATAATATGTTATGGTTACAATTTTCAGATTTCAATTACACTAATATTTAGCTTTGTCTTAATCATAAGGAGACAATTATTGCTAGATCATTGCGCATTTTCAACAATGACCACTGCCTATTGACTAGAATATTGTTGATAACTTAGATGTATGTTTTATTGATAGTGTATTTGCTAAAAGTTTTTCTGCTTTAATTGTTTTTCTATGTCCTGTGTTTGTTTTTACTAAGAACATACCTGTATTGAAGAAAAATCGTTATGAATGGACAACGTCATTTTAAAGCGGGATTATCTCATCAATATTTCTATCTCCGAGTTTCGATTAGATATATTGCAGAAAACCTGCAATAAGTAGAAACAATACTTTATACATAAAGATAATAAAATGCGCTTCTAAAAATTTTTACATAATTTTTATATTATATCTGTGCGGGAAAGTATTTATTGAATAAATATATAGATTGTGCTTGCTGGCAATTGTACTATGTGACAAAATATAATTTAAAACGTTTCAGTTCAAATCGTAATCCTAATAATTTTGTGGTTCCTTTAAGAAAATTATTAAACCTCTCAATCATTGTTTAAAAGATATATTTAAAAAAAGACTTTTAAAATCAACATAACTTTTAATAATTATTGTTACTTTTTGTTAGGCAAAAGATGGCGTTTTCCAATAACGTTTTAAATCGCTGGATAAGACAGTTTGCATGATTTTTTAGGGGGACTCAAAGTGCAAAAGGGATGATCTAAATCATAAGTCAATTATTAACTGAGACAAAAATAATGAAAAAATCATCAAAAGAATAAACAACAGCATACAAAACAGAAACTACAATGTGTATACTCATAAGCACGTCACTAACATCCACATCCTTTGATCTAGGATGAAAATGTGTCTCATCACCACATTTTTTTCTGTATAAAAGTCAGTCTCTAAAAAAGAAAAGAGTATATGAATCGTTATATACATAACAAAAACTACTAAATAATAACATGCATTGTGCGTTGTCTAAGTTCCTTTACCCACGAAGTAAGTTTTTGTAAATTTCCATTAATTTTTTTTCCCGTTACATGACAAGATATCTTGAAATCACACACGATCTAAATACTAGATGGTTACACATTTCAAAAACGCATTTACGACTAAAATTAAACGCAAATTGATGTTAAAACTACATGGACTATGATGGGGCCAAACATATGTAATGGTCTTTATTTTTTACTTTTTATATATTATAAAACACCAAAGCAACTAAGCAAGTATATCAAAAAACACCCAGGCAACTAAGCAAGTATCATTTGCTATAAAAATTCTTTTTTTTAATGAAAAAAAAAAACATGTTTATTGAGAAACAATATATCATAACAAAAACTATAAGTCGTGATGTCATTTGTTTTTTGAAAAACTTAAATATGTACGCTCTTGACCATAAAACTAGCGATATAAAAAGTCGTGTCTCAAAACGGGTCTGAACAAAACAAATACATTCCGCTTTAGGTCAACTTAACCCGAGATTATCAAAACCTTTGTATCAACACGATTACACATTCATTTAAACGGAACATATATAAAAATCGATAATGACAGTTAATATCACAATATTCCAATAATATGTAGGCACCCTTTGTCATTGTGTCATTATCAAGCTTAAAAAATCCATCTCAAACCTGGTGCTTGACATTCTGATAATTAAGCGATCCCGAGTCGATAACGTTAATTACAGTGTAGTAAATTAGAACCGAAGAATTATCGGCCATTTAAACTTTTATTTTACTTTGTGAAGTTTGATGACTATGATTCCCATCGAATCAAGATCAAAGAAACAAAAAATACAGTCAAGTATGTCTCATATATTGACGTTCATCTAACCATTGACAACAAGGTTCGGTTAAAAACCAAACACTAATTTCCAGGCTTGCATTTCCTATCTCCTAGGCTGCTGTTCACAGAGAAGCCATTGATAAAAGAGTTCGAAAAGGTGAAATTAAAATCCACCCTTGGATAATGTTTTGACCACCACCCTGAGTTCGTTGGCTTACATGTGATACAGACTCCAATAGTTGTAACCACATTTCTTTTTTTTTTCAATTACTGTTGTACTATTAAACCAATGTCCACGGTAAGAAAAGGCTTTGCCCTTTGAAACATGTTTATACTGGCTTCATTTTATATAAACCTGTCACACCAGGAGCCAGTAATTCATTGGTTGTCGTTTGTTGTTGTATCTTGTGTATTGCATATTTTTGTAAATAAATCTGTCCGTGAGTTTTCCCGTTTAATGTTTTTTGCATTTGTCATTTCAGGGTATATTATTATCTACAATGCGGTGTGGGTTTTGTTCACTGTTAAAAGGTGTGCGGCAACGTACTTTTCCTCATAAGGTATTGTTTTTTTTCAAAATGATATACATACCACATATCTTCATTTTTAAATAATCGCAATAAAAGATCCCACACTGCATTGTACAGAACGGTCAGCTGACGCAAACATTAAGAAAATTATCGATTTAAAAGTAAACGCTCAAATGGAATGTTATGCATGTGCCTGTTCTAGTTCAGTAGCTTTTAATTTAGTTGAAATTGTGAGTGGTGCATGTGCATGTCCCAAGTCAGTAGCATGTATTTCAGCTAAAGTTGTTAGTGATATTACTGTATTTCATATTTGTTTTTCGTTAAGTGTTTTGAACATACATTAGGCAATTAGTTTTCTCGTTTGAAAGGTTTCTCATTTTTCATTTTTGGGCCTTTCACTAACTTACTATGCGTTGTGGGTTTTTTCACTGTTAAAGGTCATATTGTGACACAATTTATTGTTAGACTAACCAACTTTGAAATTAAATTTCACGAAACATTTATACTATTACCATATAACAAGCTTTCTTAAGATGATTGTATTTCGTCTGTAATCTCCAAAGAAAAATACTAATATTGCAAAAAATGTTTTTTTTCAAATCAAATTCATTTTTTCTAACTCAAGTCATGTTTAGTTTTTGTAATTTTACTTTTTATCCTCGATGACATTATTCTGATAATTAATTTACATGACTAACACTTTCTTCGTTTTTAATATATGAAGGGACATTCATGAAATATTGATGATTCGATCATCCTTTGACAAAATTGATATTGATTTTCAAAATATGTGAACATTTTAAAATAATACCATCTTTTGTCTATTTCGGTTTTAGGAATTCAAATGATTTCGAAAGAAATCTATTTTCCTTTAAACTTGTATTTTTTCAATTACATTATAAACGTTAACCATAACAATGATTGCATATAGTTGATCACTCCTGCAAAAGACATGAAAGTCCCATGCAGACTTTAGACTCGAAAGGTGGGATGTTTGATTCTAAAAAAATGTTTATGATATCAAACGGTGAAAATTCAAAAACATTTAATTGAGCTTAACTATGCTTACTCATTTTAAAAGGGTAACAAGTGTTGTTTCCAAATTAAAATCTTAGAACATTGATTCAGCAATTCTGCTTTCTCGTTATTGAAAATAAGATACCCCACAAAAAATCTTAAAATTTTAATGAATCATAATTTTCTTTCTCGTTATAAAAAGGTTACAATAAAATTGAGAATGGAAATGGGGAATGTGTCAAAGAGACAACAATCCGACCAAATAAAAAACAACAGCAGAGGGTCACCAACAGGTCTTCAATGTAGCGAGAAATTCCCGCACCCGGAGGCGTCCTTCAGCTGGCCCCTAAACAAATATATACTAGTCCAGTGATAATGAACGCCATACTAATTTCCAAATTGTACACAAGAAACTAAAATTAAAATAATACAAGACTAACAAAGGCCAGAGAATCCTGACTTGGGACAGGCGCAAAAATGCAGCGGGGTTAAACATGTTTGTGAGATCTCAACCCTCCCTCTTTACCTCTAACCAATGTAGAAAAGTAAACGCATAACAATACGCACATTAAAATTCAGTTCAAGAGAAGTCCGAGTCTGATGTCAGAAGATGTAACCAAAGAAAATAAACAAAATAACAATAATACATAAATAACAACAGACTACTAGCAGTTAACTGACATGCCAGCTCCAGACTTCAATTAAACTGACTGAAAGATTATGATTTCATCATATGAACATCAGGCACAATCCTTCCCGTTAGGGGTTTAGTATCATTTTTGGGCCTTTCACTAACTTACTATGCGTTGTGGGTTTTTTCACTGTTAAAGGTCATATTGTGACACAATTTATTGTTAGACTAACCAACTTTGAAATTAAATTTCACGAAACATTTATACTATTCCCATAAAACAAGCTTTCTTAAGATGATTGTATTTCGTCTGTAATCTCCAAAGACTAACAAAGGCCAGAGGCTCCTGACTTGGGACAGGCGCAAAAATGCAGCGGGGTTAAACATGTTTGTGAGATCTCAACCCTCCCCCTATACCTCTAACCAATGTAGAAAAGTAAACGCATAACAATACACACATTAAAATTCAGTTCAAGAGAAGTCCGAGTCTGATGTCAGAAGATGTAACCAAAGAAAATAAACAAAATAACAATAATACATAAATAACAACAGACTACTAGCAGTTAACTGACATGCCAGCTCCAGACTTCAATTAAACTGACTGAAAGATTATGATTTCATCATATGAACATCAGGCACAATCCTTCCCGTTAGGGGTTTAGTATCATACCATCATAACATATATGAGAAGAACATAACCCGTGTCATGCCAACAACTGTTTTTAGAATAAATGTCTTTAGTTCCGATGCAAAGACCTTATCAGTGACTCAATATTAACGCCAAAATATGCAATCTTTAATGACTTGACAACAGTAGCATAATTATATCCCTTCTTAATTCTATTCAAAGGTTTTATAAATTTCTGAGGTGAATACTGACACCTTTGTGCTTTATAAAGAATATTTCCATAAAAAATTGGATGTGAAATACCTGAACGTATTAGAAGTCTGCATGTTGAGCTATATTTACGAATGATGTCTTTATACCGATGATAAAATTTAGTAAATGTTTTGACTAGTTTGTGATATCGAAAACCCTGGTGTAATAATTTCTCAGTAATACAAAAATTTCTCTCGTTAAAATCTAAAAAATTGTTACATACACGAGCGAATCGTACAAGTTGAGATATATAAACACCGTAAGATGGTGACAAGGGAACGTCACCATCTAAAAACGGATAATTAACGATAGGAAATGAAAAATCATCCCTTTTATCATAAATTTTAGTATTCAGCTTTCCATTAGTGATAAAGATATCAAGATCGAGAAAAGGGCAGTGGTCATTGTTAGTATTAGCTTTATTTAAGGTAAGTTCAACAGGATAAATTTCATTAATATACATACTGAAGTCGTCATAATTGAGAGCCAAAATATCATCCAAATATCTAAAAGTATTATTAAATTTGTTTATCAGATGTTGTTTCGATGGGTCTTTGCTTATTTTTGTCATAAATTGTAACTCATAACAATACAAAAACAGGTCCGCAATAAGTGGTGCACAGTTAGTCCCCATTGGAATTCCGATAATCTGACGATATACGGAATCCCCAAAGCGAACAAAAATGTTATCTAGTAAAAATTCAAGGGCATATATAGTATCAAAGCATGTCCAATTAACATAGTTTTTTTGTTTATTGCTACTAAAAAATGACCTAAAAGAGTTTGAACATATATATTCACATTCTGATTTTTTGAATGCCCATTTAATTAGGTGTGTGAATTTTTTCTTAATGAGAATGTGAGGCAATGTGGTATACAGGGTAGAAAAATCAAAACTTTGAACAGATTCAAAATCACCAATATAAGCATGCAATTTATCAAGTACTTCCAACGAGTTCTTGACACTCCAAAAGTAATTTATTCCACTATTTTCGAAGGCCTTATTTGAACAATTTATTATCAGGTTTTTAATTGTACCAAGTGTGCTGGTAAGAAGAATAAACAATTTAGTAGTTGAACAATGGCTTGAAGACGAAATAAATCTATATTTGTAAGGGGTTTTGTGTAGCTTCGGAAGCCAATACATAGTTGGGACTTTCATTGTATTTGGCTCTGCTTGTAAAGCGGTTGCTAAAAGTTTATGTGTGTTACAGATTTCGTTTTCTGAAAATGGAGTCAGTTGGAATGTTGGTGAATTGGTGATTTCCTTTTTCAAAACCTCAATGTAAAATTTACGTCAAACAATAATAATATTATTAGCAGCTTTATCGGCCGGGACAAAAACAAATTCCTTGGCTAGTTCTTTTAGTTTATGTTTGATACGAGAAATAGGTTTATTGTGGTTATTGTTTATAGTAAAATGTTCTTTAAAATGTTGAATACGTATATCAACTATTTTCATTACTGAATTAAAAAAAGAGTCCAAAGATTTTTTGTCAGCTTTTTCCCGTTTTATCCATTTCATACAGTAAGTATGGAGTGAGTCGTGGATGATATTACGACACTCATTCCAATTAATAATTGACGGGGGACGATATTTAGGTCCTTTACTGAGGAATGATTTTAACTCTCGGTCTTGAACGATGTTAAGATCTCCTGTTATAACATGGGAAATGGGTCCATAAATATATTCGGAATTGCTGCAATTACATGAAGTAGGTGTATTTTCACTGATATTAACATCTTTACACAATTGACTGTAATTAAACACAAATTTCCGGGTAGATTTCTTGTAAATATAACAAATAAGAGGTAGCTCAGTATTGTCAAAATATCCAGGAATTTGTTCTTTAACAGAATGGTCGTTAAATATACCGGCAATATTTACAAAATCAAAGCCTTTATTGACATACTTAATTTTAATAAAATGTTTTTTATGATCTTCTGGGCGATCAATTTTGGGAAATAATTTAGAATAACAATATGCCATAATAATTTGAACAATTTCATACTTAGGACTGCTATATAAAAAATTGTGTTGCAATCCTCCAAAATTTTATTTAACTTATTAACCGGTAATGAACAGAGTTTTGTTAACAGATAATGTCTGCCGTTGTTTTTTGAAATAGAAATTAGGTCCGAAATATTGGTATGATTGGCCCGAAATTTGCTTTGATTGCGATTTGTTCTACGACCGTGAGAACGTTTTTTACGAACAGTTTTAGAAATTATATCCAAAATGTTAACGGAATTGGTTCTAGATATATTACCAATTCCCATGATATTATCATTTAGACCGAGAGGGTAGACTGTCTGTAATTTTTTAATCCAATTTAATTCAATTATTTTCCGTGAACGTACAAACTTTGAATGCGATTCACCAGGCTGCTTATTTACTACCTCTAAAGGTTGAACTGCTAAATATTTAAAAGGATGGTTGTGCTTCTTAAGGTGTTGGTAAATGATACTTTTGAATTTATTGGGTCTTTTAAAACGATACAGATGTTCTTGAGTGCGTTTAGATAAATATCGTCCAGTTTCTCCTACGTACTGAATACCACACCCCGGTTTGTTTCATGTGAGTAAATAAATAATACTGTTTGTTTTTCAAGTTATATCAGATTCAAAATTTAAAGAAAATGTGCGACCATTAAACGTGGACCTTACCGTATTGTTGGTGGAAAGACGGGGACATGTTAGTCATTTTTTGGCATGACACTTATCGATAGAAGGGTAACCACGATTTTTATTGTTAAAAATGTTAGCGATGGTAGTATTTTTAGATAACCGATTTTGAAGATTGAGACGTGTAGATAACCTTTGAACAAGTTTAGTATTTAGTAATTTTCCATTTCTAAGCTTCATAATTGTTTTGTTAGTGAATTATATAATAAAGGAGCAAAGATTGGCGTCCAGAATATGAACCAGCATACAATAATTTAAGTTATATAAAATGGATAAATTTGTTCGGCTAAAAATGTCAAACGTTATCAGTATTAATTACCCGAAAAAGATAGGGTATATCAGGGTAGGACTGATGGCTGACTGAATAGTAGAATGGGGCTGAATAATACAAGTGTTGCTTCTCAAAAAAATCTGAAAACTCCAAATGAACTTAATATTGATTTTTCGTTATGACAAATACCCCACAAAAATATCAAAACTTTATTTGAGTTACACATGTTACATTTTCTTACTCGTTATCAAAATGGTAGCTAGTGTTGCTCCCGTAAAGAAAATTTGAAATGTGAATTGAGCCAAATTGTTTTGTCTAGCTACAAAAAGGTACTTCAAAAAAAATCTTACAATTTTATTGAGCTAAAGTTGTTTTCTCATTATAAAAAATGCGTATTGCTAATATATAATTCATGGATGCCATTTATTTGTTGGCAATTTACACTTGGCCTTGGCCGTGATATTCAACTTTTATCCTGAGAGTTACCGATGGATAAAATTAACGAATATCATGGCCAAGGCCATGAGTAAATTTACAGCATATATATGGTTTCCAAGAACTATTTCGATTATAATAGGACAAATGTAGTCATTACAAGACTGAATCGAGGGGTTGGTATGCGGCGTGTTGAGCTGTTCATTTTTACTCCCTGTTAAATAAAGTAACAAAATCTGTAGCTTGCATGAGTCATTTCGTAAATAACTGCTAGAAAAAAAATACTTAATTCTTTTAATTATCAACACCCAACATTTGCCATTTTTAATTTACGTGTTTTTCTTGTAAGCTACCGTAGAACACAAAGTTAACATTTCGTAACTAAGGAACCGCCATTTTGACTCGCTAAAATCAGTAAATATGCGAATAACACAATAGAATAGAAAATAAAAGAACACCTACCTAAAATTCCATCTTAATATAATTATATATTCAAATGATATGAAACCTTCATCTTTAGCGTTTTCATTTGTATGACGTCATGTTTTGAAATGATTTAAATGCGCAAAATGCTTTGAAGGACGTTTGAAGAAGTTTATTTTATTTTCATTGTGTAGATTATTTCAAACTCTTACATGTATGCATATGTTTTTTTGTTATGCATCCGAATAAGAAAAAAAGTTCGATATTCTTTTTTTTCAAATACAACTTTTAAAACAATAAATCGGCATATCATTTGTTAATGGATTCTGATACATCTCGATTTACGTGGGAGTTGTTAGAAACATTCATTATTATGTATATCTATGAGTCTGCGCAAAGATATATCGAGAATTTCATCACGGTGTTGTTGACAAGGAGAAAGAAGAACGTCATATAATATTTACAATAACGGTTATTCTTTCCAGCACATCTTTATTTATAAAAAATCTCGTCCATCACAAATGGAAGACAGTTTAACTGCTTGTCGAGAAGGTTTCTAGTGTATGACCCTAACAAAATGCAATGTTTGGTAACAAAAATATGTTGTATATGCCTTCAAGACATACATAGTATTTGATATTTTCATCGGGTGAACACCTTTATTTTTACAATTTTGTTCATATTGGAGAACTTCATATGTACAACATTAACAAATATTTACTATTAATTTGATTTGAATCGAAAGATTGAAGAAAGTATAGAAACTTTTCGAAAGTTAAATTACTTTGTGATAGAAATCAAGTATAATAAGTATCTGAGATATGACCAAAGTAATATATAAATATTCTTTTATAGGCTGCAAATTAATAAAACAATATATATATATATTTGTTTATACAGAAACACTAACTTAATTTTTCAAAGAAGTTGTAAGAGCTTTTAAAATATATTGTCTTCTTTCTGCTGCTTTTAAGCAAAAAGTTTTGAAAATTGATTATTTGTTTTCCCGCTTACATAATTAATCTTTTAAATTTTCCCTCAATTATTTGAAGTAACATTTGTAAGTAGGTTTGCTCTTCATTTAAAGACATATGTGCCTAATCCATTTTCTCCAGTCTATCAATTGTTTGGTGAAAATTGCTCACTTAGCATTTATATAAAATGCTTACTTAACCTGAAGCTTGTGGAATGTAACTGCTGTAGACTTCGTTTCTAAAAGAATTCCTGAATGAAAACAACCGTTGTTTTCTTTTTTACAAATTCACAGAATTTGATCAGGGTCTCTGTAAAATAGATCTAAATTATTTTAGAGATTACAATGTAAAATTCCTTGTCAAATAAAGGCAACCGTATTATACCGCTGTTCGAAACTCATAAATTGATAGAAAAAAACAAATCCTGGTTACAAACTAAAACTGAGGGAAACGCATTAAATCTGGGATTTTAAAAAAGCACTAATCAGTTCAGTCACTGTTTAAAAAATCCGAAAATTCAGGCGTTATACAACAGCCCTTATTTTACAAATTCAAAGGCAACGACATTTTACAGAAGGGAACATCGGAAATAAATATATCTATCAAAAAAACCAGTTATTGGCATAATACGCGTTGTGTTCTTCTTATATATTTCATGATGATATGATACTAAATCCCTAACATGGGGGATTGTGGTTGAATTTCATACCATAAACAATGATAAAGGCATGATTTTTCTATTAGTTTGATCAAAGTCTAGAGCTGGCGTGTCAGTCACTGTTAGAAGTCCAATGTTAATTTTTGTTTCTCTAATTTTTGTGCTATTTTTAAATTACTTAATCAGAGTGAGAAAAATATTTCTCCTCACTAGTGAAAAAATCTGTTCTCGTCAAATGATTGGTCCACGTTTAATTCTGACGTTAAGATTTTCTTGGTTTCTTTTGTATTTTCTATTGTGACGTCATGAAAAAAGGCGACCATGTCTAATGACGTCACATAAAAAGTACAAAACTTTCTTCAAATTTTTAAAAAGGAAGGATAAAAATCATTAGAGAAACAGATTGCATTTCTATAACTCGTGTACTACGATATTTATCCACTCTCAACAGTTAAATCGCGCTTTAAATATTAAAATTTAACTGTCTCGATTGGAGAAATATCTTAACACACTTGTTGTAGTTGTGAAATCTATATTACATTGTCAATAGCTTAGTTTATTTTGTTACATATTCTAATATCAAACAAACTCCTTCTTCTATTGAACCAAGTTTTACTGTGCGTATTGATGTTTTTTTTTTTACATTGGGTAGAACTTAGAAGTATAAGGAAAATTGAGATATCACAAAACATGTTTAACCCTTCCGCTTGTTTTCTCCTGTTCGAAGTCAGAAGCCTTTGTCTTGTATGTTTTTTTTCCATTTCAATTCATTTATAATAATTGTTTTTGGAGTTTGTTGTGACGTTCATTTTCAATGCACTATTACACAGTTTGGGTACGTTGTGCTCTTTGGTCGGGTTGTTGTCCCTTTGTCACATTCCAAATCTCAATTTTATTTAAATAAAGCTTTGTTGCTTTATTTTTACGATGTGGTGTGTTTGCTTTTTTTTTATCATTTCTCTCTTACTGTGTAATAGATTTTGCCAATCAAAGTGTAGTCATGGTCATTCAAGTCATGAACTCCTTTAAGGAGTAAACTGACACTTTAAACAATATATACTCATTTGTAGATCTTGTCTTGGTTTCTTAATTTCTCGATCATCATTTTATTTTATTACAGCTTACGCATTCAAAGCAACCATTGAGGATTAATTTGACCTACCAAATTAAACTATTTACTGGCTTAGTAATAACATGAGCAACACGACAGGTGCTTCATTCAAAGCAGGGTCTGCTTTCCCTTCCGGAGCACCTGAAATCACCCCCGTTTTAATGGGGTTCGTGTTGTTCTTTTACCCCTAGTTGTGACATTTTGTTCACACATCATTGTGAATATAATGGAATTTGATGCTACTGTCGTACAAGTCAGAGGTTTAGCGCTATAAAACCAGGTTCAATCCACCATTTTCTGCATTTTACAATACCTGTACCAAATCAGGAATATGACAGTTGTTGTCTTTTCGTTTGATGTGTTTTATCATTTGATTTTGCCATTTGATTAGGGACTTTCCGTTTTGAATTTTCCTCGGAGTTCAGTATTTTTGTGATTTTACTTTTTAAAACGGCGTGGGGAACAAACGTGTCCAAATTGTAGCACTATTAATTGACTAGGCTACTAACACATTAGTTGTAAGTGTGGATACCGCAAGTGACAAGCGCGCTCTTCTTCTATTCTTAATTGACTAGGACTGTCATTTTTTCTTCCATCTAAAGTCTCTTACAGTTTTGGTTTTTATCATAACAGTAGGTAAATCTGAACATTTTAAATATTTCTGCCATCACAGTTTTTTCAAGAAAAAGCAACATATACAGTTTCCTATGTTCCTTAGTTTGCAATGTCAGCGTGGTTGGTTGGTAGCCGAAATTATCGGACCATTATGCATCTTTTGTTTTTTAAGAGTTCCGTTTCATTGTCATGCACTACATGTAAGCCGCTGTAAATAAAACATTGAAAATTTGTATTTGGTTCAGTTGCGCATATCGTCTACAAGAATCATCACTGACGCTCGAATCAAAACCTGTAAACAAGGTCAAATGAAGTAATAAGTGGAAGAACATTCAGGACCAAGTATTCCTATATGTTTTGCGAAATACAGCTATTCACATCTATCCTTGATGTAGAAAAACCTAAGTATTTAATTTTTTTTTGTATTAAAACTGTTGATTTTTAATAATGACCATATCAATGATGATTCATGTCAACACACGTAATGAAAGTGTACAGTACTAGATTCCTACATGAAGACATTATGTTATGCTTCAAAAAATAGTACAGAATGTATAAAGTTTATTTATGTGGAAAGTATTGATTGAATAGTAAGATAACACTTTAGCTGCCCATTGTGGGAGGTAAACATTCTATTCGAAAGTTCAAATTGTTGTAGCATTTATTTTGTGGTCCCTTTAAAAAGATGATCATTTGAAGGAAAAACCATTAGATCATTGTTAATAGGCTACAAAACCCAATATGTGGAATGTAATCTATTGACGTTTCCTATATTTTATTATCATAAATACCATATAATTCACTAAATTTTGATTAGCTAAGGATTTTAAATTATCATTCTATCGAGTCTTTCATTGTAGCTGATTGTCTGCAAAAAATAAACGATAAGCACAATTTGTGTTTAAATAAGTAAATCTGGACTTTGAAGGTTTATTATATGAAGTCAACGACACCTTGATTCATGAAAAAATTCCATAATCATGATAGATAATCAGGCTATGTAATGCTAAGATTTGAACAAAATACAATTTCTATTAATGTGTTTTCAGTCTTATCATATGCGTTTTGTTATAATATATATTTTTTCACTTTTGTCTTTAGGAACATGTTGTTTTTGCTATCTATAGACACCTCTACCAAGACATTTGTTTTGCATACACACGTATGCAATTTGAGTTTTTTTCACAATGCTATCTATAGACACCTCTACCAAGACATTTGTTTTGCATACACACGTATGCAATTTGAGGTTTTTTTACAATGCAATCCTAGGTTTGAATGTTGATTTCAGTCTCGTATATATATTTTTGCGTTAGGTAGATATAGGAAGATGTGGTGTGAGTGCCAATGAGACAACTTTCCAACCAAATAACAATTTAAAAAAAAAGTAAACCATTATAGGTCAATGTACGGCCTTCAACATCCTCTTGAAATAAAGATTATTTATTTATTTATTTTTATTTATTAACACGGAGCCTTGGCTCACACCGAACAACAAGCTATAAAGGGCCCAAAAATTACTAGTGTAAAACCATTCAAACCGGAAAACCAACGGTATAATCTATATAAAATAAAAAAACGAGAAACGAGAAACACGTATAAATTACATAAACAAACGACAACTACTGTACATCAGATTATTCAGTTTAGCCTGCCGTTTTATATAATCCAGTCATCCAATTTCGACTCTAAAAAAAAGAGTCTATCCTTAATTGAGGTAGCCTTTTGACCTTTCAAATTCCGTTTCGATTCCAATGTTCTATGAAGAGACACTAAACGTCGAAATATGGATATTGTTTACAAATGTTTGTACCTCGTGTTTATGGTGGAGCATCTCTTTTCATAATTATGGTTAAGTATTAAAATCAAAAAATTAAACAATAACATCCATTGTGTTACATCTGGTGATTTATTTATTAGGAAATTGTCATGTCAGTCAGGAGTGTTAAATACAACCCCTTGTTCGTCAAGCTAGTCAAATGCGAGATGTTTAAATGTACTTTTCACTTTTTTTGGTCTTTTGAAAAATGTTGTTTATGCTGTATTTAGACACTTCCAACAACAAATTTGTTTATCATACACATGCATAAATGTTTTTTTTATCAATAATCGTTAATCGTATTGTAATCGTTTCATTTGAAAATCGCCAAGGTATTCAGCAGTGTTAAGGAACATGCGTTGTTGACCTGCCGGTCAAATGTCTTTTATCAAAATACACTTTTTTTTTTGGTCTTTTGACAAATGTTGTGTTGCTGTATTTTGACCCCTATACAATAAAATTTGTTATGCATAAACACATGTCAAGAAGAATATAAAATTAATATTCTCTAACTGATAATACAAAAGTTAACAAAGAAATATGACCATTGTCGCGTACAAGTAACACAAACTGATGTACAGACTGGGACTATGAGTATAAAAGTCCAAGGTACAGATGAGAAAACAATGTAATGAAACAAGTGTGCATTGAATGAAACTCAATGTGTGAACACGTCTTAACTTTTGAATCGAAATGATATTCAATAATGAATCAGACAATTGCAAAGCACGAGAACATATTTGTTTGTACAATTAAAACAAATAGATTTTAGGTTTTTCATCTTTAAACCCTTTGTACAGATCTTCTAAATTTACCTCAGAGTTTTGAATTTTATTTGAAAAATAATCAGCAGCAATACAATTCAACAAGGACAAACAATGTTCTAGAAATAGAAACCTCACAAAGACAGTCGGGGCACTTAGCGAACTCCATAATATTATGGAATTGGCTAAATTTGACTGCTTTATGAAAAGCCATAATATTATGAGATTAAATAATATTTCCAGTAATATTATGTGTGTCCATAATTTTGAATATTATTGAATTTCATAATTATGCATGAAAAAATAAAATTTGATGTGTCCGAAAAACAATGTTTTGGGTACTGCTAACAAGTTCCGTAATTTATTAATCTTGAAATGCTATTTTTATGATCATCTATTGATTATATTCATCCGTCAATCGTCGCCTTTCTCGCGTCATATTTAAAATGCTTTCGTCTTCAATGTCTTTTATCTGGAACAGTTTTTTGTACAAGGGAGACAAATCGTGTCGTCTTATAAGCCATATTTTTGTTAAGTGTATTATCGTTCCTTAAACAATGAATAAATCGTGTTTTAGAAAATAAATGTAGAAAATAAGTGTGTCAGTTGACCTCGTTTTCAATGCATAAGTTTTATCAAGGGGAAATGTTATAAAAAAATAGTACACATCCTTCAGACGTCTTTATAAATTATAAATGACTATGTACACAATAGGTATAGAAACACATTACTTTCACGTGTTTATATGTCTTGATTTGACGAAATTTAATTAATGGTCAGATCCACAAAAACTCATTACATGCAATTGTTATTGTTTCAAATTCAGTTTATGTTGCAGACCGTTTTAATGTTGCTTATGTGTATTTGTGTATATTGGGTAAGGTGGGTACATTAATTCGAATACACATGCATACAACGTATTTTTTCTGTCACCATCAAATTTGAAATGTTTCTTTTCAAATCCTTTAAAAATAAAATTGTGTCTGTAAAAGAAAAGTCTCTTGTGTTGTCTTACATGTAAATAAAAATTACATCTTAGAATAAAAATCGAGACATCAAGACAGAATTTAAATCATAATCTATAAACATAGGCAGGTAGAAATTAGATATTCATTTTGATGTATTACCAATAAATATTTATTTCGACGTCGGTCAATATTTGATGATAGATACACCTGAGTATTTAAAACAGCACTATGACATGTATGATTGTTATTTTCCTACATAACACGTTGCATATCAAAATTCAGTTATTGTCCATTTCACTTCTATATTTCTGCAGAAAAAAATTCTTAAAAAATTAAAATAACATATTGGTTCTTGAGAACCACAAAATGAATTTATATACAAGTATAAAAACAGCAGAAGAAATAAATTGTAAATATTAAACTATTTCAATGCGAAACAAGGTCATATGTAATACAATATTATTTAGTTCAGCAGTATCATTAATTGGTAAGAAACAGATGACATAATTTACGTTTGATATGAAAATTTATACACATTGCAGAATGAACTCATAATATTAATGCCTAGTTGAAATTATATCACAACGTACTAATGGGAGTGCAACCTGCCAAAATAATCTTTTGGAAATAAATTAAGATATAAGTACTGTATGAAATATGGATGATGACTTATACATGACGACATTTATAATAGACTTTTATTTTTGTTTGTTAATATATAATATTAAAATCGAAAAAAAAATATTCTATTTCTATTTATCCAAATTTATTCGTTGACTTCTTTATACATCATACTAGTCAAAACACGAAGTTTGTTAGTCAAAATATAATATAGAATAATATAAATAAATATATTAAATATTTATAATATAGAGATTTGAACACTCCAAACAAATATCAATCACTACGTGTTAATCGCAATTCATTGAATGGTAAATCAGTTGATTCAAACAATAAAATATAATATAAAAGCTACGAGAAATGTTGTATAAAGGTTTAAAAATTGTTCTATTATCTCGGCTAATATTCTAAAACTATAACACCTGTATTCCTTAATTTCCGAATTAAGTAGTATTTTTTTTTTATTGAGAGTAATGACTTATTGCTCCGGATTCACAATAATATGTCCGAGTAGGACGTCATGTCTAATTACATAAAATTGAGATCGAAATAGGGAATATATGTAAAAGAGACAACTCCAGCCAGAGAGCAGACAACAGACTGACACTTTGTGAACTAGCAAGACTTGAATCCTGGTGAACATTTCAGACTAGTAAAAAGCCTTTTGATATGGTATTATCGTGTTTTGTCGTAAGGAAACTGTTTTTCTCCAATTTAAGTTTAAACGAGTGAATTCATATAAGATATATGACGACGTCCCATTGAATTGCTTTAAACTAATACAATAATAAATTACATATATGAATGTTACTACCTATTAAGTTAACAAAAATGTCGCGCTTACAAAATACTAAAACAATGTAACCACTCTCTGTGAAAGATGGACGACAGATTCCAGAGGGACAGTCAAACTTATAGATCGAAAATAAACTGACAAGGCTATGGCTAAAAAAGAAAAGACAAACATTCAAATAATAGAACCCAATACACAACACAGAAAGGTAAAAACTGAGCAACACGAACCCCAACGAAAACTGTGGATGATATCAGGTGCTCCGGAAGGGTATGCTGATCCTGATCCACATGTGGCACCCGTCGTGTTGCTCATGTTATTACAAACCCGGTAAATACTTTAATTCGGTATGTCATATACGTGAAAAGGAAAGGGGATTTTCGTTATGAAATAAGGAACATATCCGATATCATCTGTAAAACGGTTAATCCATAACTATCATTTATCATCTACAAAATACCACATTTAATAACATGCATACTCTATCGACACCATTCAAACTCTCGTTAATGGTCATCTTTGAAAAACTAAAGCTAATGATTGAAGAGTTTTGAAGAAGGCTTATTTTCTTTGGTAAAGTGCTAGTATTACACCATAACGAATATTATGGTACACCATAATTTAAGATATATTATAAAAATCAATAATATTATAAGATAGCATAATGTGTGGATTAATATTATGAAATCAAATAATTTTGGAAATGCTTATAATGCATCAAGATATTAAAAAATCGATCATATCGTGATAACGATTTTATTGGAATATGTTTTTGTTTCGGTAGACATGTCTACCATGTGGTGATCTCATAAGATAGACACTGGCAATGTTTTGAATTTGACATAGGTAACAATTTATTTGAAAATAAACCATTTATCCTCCATTTCTTTTACTTTTAAAAAAATCATAACTAAAAAACAGGCAAATGATACCCAGAGGACATAAAAACCCACAAGTCGAAAATAAACTGACTAAGCCATGGCTAAAAAAGAAAAAAAAAAACACTCTGAAAACAGTAAACATTACAGAAGAATAAAAAAACGTAGACAATTTCATCTAACATTTACAACATACCCAATTTAATAACCATTCTCTATCGATGTACTCTTCGATTCTATTATATAAGTGCAATAATTTTAAAGCAATGTACTGATTCGTTCATTCAAATAAAGCAGTCAATATAAAAGTTTCGACACTATTCAAACTCTGGTTCATGGACATTTTTATAAAACTTAAGCTTATGATCGAAGAGATTTGAAGAAGGCTTATTCTCTTTGTTAAAGTGCTACCCAAAGTATTTTTTCGTGAAAGCAGCATACCATCCGTATATACATTGGACATCCGTTCTGTCCGGACATCTTTTTTTTTCATCCGTTAGGCGTCCGTTCGTGCTATCCGGTAAGGTGTGATATGCAAAGTACGAGAAACGGAAATGTACCGGACAGAACGGATGTCGAACGTACATCCAACGGAAGAGTATCGCATAAAACGCACACCTAACGGAAGCGTACCGGATAAAACGGATGAACAATATATACGGAAAAATAAAAGGCAACAATAATAATACATGTACATCGCATAAATATTCAAAATGTTTAGGTGTAACTGTTTTTGGTTTATTCTTCAAAATACCGCATAAGGTCAGCGTCTGAAATAAGAGCTGCTTGATTGTGAAGAATCGCCCTTATTTTAAGGTTGATTATGAATAATAAGAATTCATGAACCTTAAGAAATCTGACATACCAATAATTGGCATTTCTGACGCAAAAATTTCAATTGGCATATATCCGTTTCAGATCCGTTGATCATCCGTTTCATCCGTTATACGTCCGGTAGAAGTCCGTTTCTCATTCGTTCAACATCCGTTTTATCCGTTATACGTCCGGTTGAAGTCCGTTGGTAAGTTTATCATCCAGACCACCAACAGATGTATAACGGACACGTAACGTATACAAAATGGAAACGAAACGGACGAGTACCGTACAAAACGGACGCCTAACGGACGTTCAACGGACATTTTATCCGTTGGACGTCCGTTCAACGTTTTGAATATGCTCAAAATGTTCCACCGGACAGAACGGACGTCGACGGATAAAACGTACGCTTAACGGACATACAACGGATATGGACGGACGTCTTACGAATAAGGACGGACGTCTAACGGATATGAACGGATTGAAAAAAGGTTTTCCGTTAGGCGTGGGTTCGAGCTATCCGGTAAGATGTGACCGAGGCTTTTCTTGCATCCTTATTTGCAACACACTATAAAACACGATTTTACATTTCTAGCGATAGACTTTACATCTACAGCGCTTGAATTTACATCTTCAGTGCTACACTTTATATCTACAGCGCTTGAATTTACATCTTCAGTGCTACACTTCAGTATACGGATTTGGCTATACTTTTTGGACCTTTTGTATTATAGCTCTTCATCTTTTTTATAAGCTTTGGATTTCAAATATTTTGGCCACGAGCATCACTGAAGAGACATGTATTGTCGAATTGCGCATCTGGTGCAAGAAAATTGATACCGTTAATTTTATTACTACCACTGGGTCGATGCCTCTGCTGATGGACTATTAGTCCCCGAGGGTATCACCAGCCCAATAGCCAGTACTTCGGTACTGGCATGAACATACGGATTTTTTATGTGTTATTAAAATTTGCTATTACAAAATGATAGAAATTGTTATAAATTAAGGAATGTATCTCCCTCATGCAAAGCTCTGATTCCTTTCACGGATTTGGCTATACTTTTTGGACCTTTTGGGTTATAGCTCTTCATCTTTTTTATAAGCTTTGGATTTCAAATATTTTGCCCACGAGCATCACTGAAGAAACATGTATTGTCGAAATGCGCATCTTGTGCAAGAAAATTGATACCATTAATTTTATTATATCTTCAGCGCTAGACTTTACATCTTCAGCGCTGGACTTTACATTTCCAGCGCTTGACTTTATATCTCCAGCGCTTGACTTTACATCTAGATCTCCAGCGCTTAACTTTACATCTCCAGCGCTTGATTTTACATCTTCAGCGCTAGACTTTACATCTCCAGCGCTTGACTTTACATCTTGAGCGCTAGACTTTGCATATCTCTAGCGCTAGATATTACACATCTCCAGCGCTAGACTTTACATCCACAGCGATAGACTTTACATCTACAGCGCTTGACTTTACATATCCAGCGCTAGACTTTAGATCTCCAGCGCTGCATGGAGTTTACATTTCCAGCGCTTGACTTTACATCTCCAGCGCTATACTTTATACCTCCAGCGCTTTACTTTACATCTAGATCTCCAGCGCTTAACTTTACATCTCCAGCGCTTGATAGTACATCTTCAGCGCTAGACTTTACATCTGCACCGCTTGGTTTTACATCTGCAGCGCTTGACTTTACATCTCCAGCGCTAGACTTTGCATATCTCCAGCGCTAGATTTTACACATCTCCAGTGCTAGACTTTACATCCCCAGCGCTAGACTTTACATCTTCAGCGCTTGACTTTACATATTCAGCGCTAGACTTTAGATCTCCAGCGCTGGAGTTTACATTTCCAGCGCTTGACTTTACATTTCCAGCGCTATACTTTATATCTCCAGCGCTTTACTTTACATCTAGATCTCCAGCGCTTAACTTTACATCTCCAGCGCTTGATAGTACATCTTCAGCGCTAGACTTTACATCTGCTGCGCTTGGTTTTACATCTGCAGCGCTTGACTTTACATCTCCAGCGCTAGACTTTGCATATCTCCAGCGCTAGATTTTACACATCTCCAGTGCTAGACTTTACATCCCCAGCGCTAGACTTTACATCTTCAGCGCTTGACTTTACATATTCAGCGCTAGACTTTAGATCTCCAGCGCTGGACTTTACATCTCCAGCGCTAGACATTACATCTTCAGCGCTAGACTTTACATATCCAGCGCTAGACTTTACATCTCTAGCGCTAGACTCTATATCTCCAGCGCTACACTTTACACGTCTTCAGCGCAGGACTTTAAAAGACACTTTATAATCTGTGTGAGACCAACAGGACTTCGTACTTTAGAGCCTCTAGTTATTTATTATAAAGAAATCGCATGTATAGGCGCACCTGTATTCTGGTTGATATTCGAATGTGTTACGGAGAATATATCTCCCAATTGAAACTATATTCCGCGCTTGTATGACAGTTATGAATATTTTTATATTTTTCTCATAGTATTTGTTATATGATATATTTTATAACAATTGCATTAGGATTTTTTGTAATTTCACATTTAAATTTGCAAAAGTATCATCTCCTCTAAAGCAGTGACATCGAATGTTTGCTTATAACTAATTTTTTTATCCAATATTTACAACATTTATTATAATTTCACAACATTGTTTTCGCTGTAATAAAAGCGAACTGTTTACGTCTGCAACATTAGACAGAAAATTTCACACTAAGTTAACCTGATTCCCAGAGATGATAAAAACAATGTAATTAAATATCCACCAGCTGCATTTGCAGACGACTATTATTTGAACTCTTAATGACTAGACTGACCTACTGAAGGTGTCATAACATTTAGGAATCCCATTAAGATTAACGTTCAACTTTCTACACTGTAATAAACTATTTAAAAAATACTGTTATTTTTAAAAGAAATTGTAACTTTGTTTCAACATAATTCATATTGTACTGAAAAATAACGATTAGATTAATTTAACTTGCAAAATTATAAGTAAAACTATAAAAACGAGTTCTACTCTACTTAAATTCAATCATACTCCTTAAAACTATTTAAAACTATTAACTATTGTTTTTCAATAATTTAAAACTACTTAAGTTAAGATATCTAATCGGGTCCTACTAAAAAGCGTCGGGAGCGCCCGGATGAAGAAAAAGCGCCCGGGAAAAAAATTAGCGCCCGGGGAAAATATATAGAGATGAATGTTTCAATTTTAACAATAATATATGAATACTATTTCGAAAAGATAATAATGGATCACAGTTTATGCTGAAGATTTATAAATCGTTAAACACCGACAGATACGTGTCTCAAATTTCCCAGATTAATATTAATTTTATAAAATTAAAAGAGTTGCACATTATTTAAGAACGGTTAAAGTAATTGAACAAGTGTTCACCATGCAGTTGCGAATATTAGACCTCGGGCACTGATTTTTTTTAAACTAACTAAATATACGTTTTGATCGAGGACAATATCGTTCGTGATTCTTCTATATACTTATATTTACCAACTTATATACAATTTTTAAATCTAAAATGTAAAAGTGCAACAACACTATCTACACACTTTAGATTTAGCATCGTAAATATCCCCATTTATACGGGTGAAACGCGCAATGTTGTTTTTTTTTTCATTCAGGAAATCACTTATTCTCCCGGGCCTTTTTTTCTTCCTCGGGCGCTTTTTCTTTTCTCGGGCGCTCTCGGGCGTTCCCAAGCGTTTTTTAGTAGGGCAGATCTTATTGTATTATTTATTTATCGTAGGACATGTAGAAAAAAATCCGTCCTTTCGGATAAGTAGTTTTATACATATCACCCCAAGGTTATCCTAGTAACGTGTCGAGTAACGAGTAGCAGCACAAAAGCAATTAAATGGTGGTGTCAAACTGTCAAATCCAATGTATCTGTGTTTTCCCCCAAAATGTTTTTATACGGAGCACTCAGGGGAGGACTAGATAACTTCTTTAACACCGAAAAATATATTAGAAAAAAAAAATGAATAAATGATATGTTTTAGAAATTGTAATCACAATGACTGACATGCTTGAAATCCTAAATTGGATGCGAAGTTGCTTATTATTTTTTTTTTTCTTCAATTATACCCCACCCCCTTTTTTTTAAGAAATGAATATATTTCATAGATTAGACTACATCCATTTTTTTGGGGTAAAATATGGTTCTTTAACTCCTAACATTGGTAGAGCCTTCAAACACCAAACCCTGGATCAGTGTATTTAGTCTGTTATGATTATGACAGAAGACATGCAAAGAAATGACTAATGACCAGTGCATTATAGGATTTACATTTTTCCTTTTGGTCAATCATCTTGCAGGGTCCAAACGAGTTCACCTGTATGTGTGCCATTTGTTTTCTTAATTTCTTTATCAGCTATTGACTTGGTATCTTCTTATCAAATAATGTGTGTGAAATTTAAATACATGTTAGTTTCTTACCCTTTCTACTTAAAAAAGGCCATTTGCCAATGTAATAAAAAGAATAACTAATCAAAGAATTCAAATAGGCTGCGCGCATTAGCAAATTCATGTGTTGTTCGGTCACTCGTTGAATATTTTTCTTTTTGGATTCTTCGATAATTTATTCTATAAATCTCATTTTAATTTCAATTGTACGTACACGTACTTATGTATATATGTTTGTTAAGTGGAAAATATTTCTCGGTCTTAAAATCAATTATACGTCGTATACTTTTCTATGTTAAACTTATATAGTTAGGCACTCTTGTTGTATGTTTATATCATTCGTTTTTTTTTTTTTTAGACATTTATTTCTTCCATTAGTTCACTGTTGTAGCCTAAACATATATTCAAAAGGCTAAGTCTAAAAAATCAAGTTGAACCCCATCATGAGTTGACACATCAATATATATAGTCTTAGGTCTCTACTTTTTATATTTTGTTGTAAGAGATGTATAAATACTCTGTCACACCCGGTCTATGTTTTAGTTAGTTTTTTTTTCTGTTCGTATTGATCTGATGAGATAAGCCATTTTCAACTGGCTTCTATAGTTTGTTCATATGTTAGAAGGTTGAGCGCTCACAAACATGTTTAAACCCGCCACATTTTGTATGCGCCTGTCTTTTGTCTAGAACCTGCAATTTAGTGGTTGTAATGGTTCATGTCATTAATTTTTGTTTTTCCCAATTGATTTGTGAATTATGCCGTTATTTTTCTCAATTTAATTGTTTCACTTTTTATTTATGTCGTGTCCTTTCATAATCGACTTTAAGGTATCGGCTTTTGTCATTGTTGAAGGTCGTACCGTTACCTCTTATTGCTAACATCTACTTAATATGAACTTTGGTGGAAAATTGTCTCATTGGCAATCATACAACATCGCCTTATATTTATAATCTTAGGAAAGGTATAGGAAATTGGAAATATATATGCACGCCATTTAATAAAATTCATGCTAGTGCTTTATTACAGAAAATAACATGCAAAACATTAAACGTTTGAAGTTGTAAATTGTGTTAAAGCTTGCGGAAGAATATCTCAAAAACGTTTTACGACACTCCCGGTAAGGACCGGTAACTCTGTATTTTTTTGCGGGAAAATATGAATGGCTTCTCATATCTAATCTTTCAGAAAAATCGATTTCTTACAAAAGAGTGTCCACCATGCACTTACACTGCACTATTAAAAGCATAGTAGAATATATTGATATACAAATGGATGAAGTATAAAAAAAAGAAGATGTGAAGGTATGATTGTCAATGAGACAACTATCCACAAAAGACCAAAATGACACAAACATTAACAACTATAGGTCACCGTACGGCCTTCAACAATGAGCAAAGCCCATACCGCGTAGTCAGCTATAAGAGGCCATGATAAGACAATGTAAAACAATTCAAACGAGAAAACTAACGGCCTTATTTATGTTTAAAAAAATGAACGAAAAACAAATTTGTAACACTTGAACAAACGACAATCACTGAATTACAGGCTCCTGACTTGGGACAGGCATATACATAAATAATGTGGAAATTATATATACAGCCCTTGGATGGTGTAAACTTTCCAAAAAAAATGTATAGTGTACTGGTGTAATGGTGTAATGGTGTAATGGTGCTGTGGTGTATGGTGTAAGGGGAATGGTGTAATGGTGTTTGAGGAATGGTGTGATTGTGTAACGTGCGATCGGGAATGGTGTGAATGATGGTGTACGACATCTCATTGGTTGAAACGAATTTCTTTTTATTTTATTTTTTCGAATTGTAAACATAAACAATAATAATAATCTTAATATTTGAAATTTAATTGCATTATGGGTAATTTCGGATCGTGTAGATAGAATGGGGAATGGTGCATGGTGTAATGTGAAAGGTGTATGGTGCAAAGGTGTAACGTGTATGGTGTAATGCTGTATGGTGTATGGTGTAATGGTGTATGGTGTAACGTTAGAGGGAAATTTACACCATCCAAGGACTGTACATGTAACTGTTATATTAATAATAAAATAACAACAAACCAGTGCATACTCTGTGACGTTTATTATATTAGTATAATAGTCCCAGGTATACTGATTTGTATCTCAACAATATCATAGTTATTACGGTGCGGTTGAATTTCCTGTCATTTATTTATCATCCGCGCAAGAACTTGTCTCAGAAAAAAAAAATACTCTGTACATTAAACTCAGTTTCAGGTATAGCAAATGTACAGAGGTGTGATCTTTTTCTGTGACATCTGCTTTTGACCATCCACAAGAACTTGAGTCATCCGATGTTCAGTACTTCAGTACTTTGATTAAGTTGGAAGTTTTCAGTTCAAAATCGATTCATGAATTTTTTTTGGTGAAAATAAGATTTTTGAAATATCAATTATTGCAACAACAGAAATCGCGTAATTGTCTTCAATAGTTTTAATAAGAACATAACACTTTGTAAATATAGGACCAATTGGCCTATTATTTTCCTTATTACAGTGTATCCAATTTAATGATATACATTGCCTTGTATTGTTTCTTGTGTTCGTCCGGAACCATTCATGAACTATTTGCCACTGGAGTCCAATCAAATCGTTTCCTTTGTTGACTAGTATATATAAATCGATTGAAGCTTGTTTATATCAAGTGACTAATTACATGTAATATTTTTTTTTTATAAACTGTAGTATCAAAGCTCCTCTATGCACACAAGACGTAATTTATAATAAATTATGGACTTCTTTCAGTAGTTATTTTATATCTATGTTAATCTTTGGTACACCATTCTTACATGTCAGTCCTCTCCCACCATAACACCACTCGATTTTGGTTAATAAGTTGAAAAGTTAAATTTCGTTTATTGTAAGTGTAATGTATCAAGAAAACAAAGACGGGTTCAAACAGAAAGGTTTTGAAATCAAAGATAACTGTGCACCTTAAGATCAAGCATGGGTTTATTAGTCGTCAATACGTGTACTTAAAGTCCAGTCTAAAAATAAGCATACTAGGTACTTTGATTCAAGGACGAAACCACGATGTCTAGTCTTACTAAAAAATATAATCAATATTCAAACTCTACTTATGAAGATTAAAACAGATTATATACCCATGTCATATCTTTTACCACTTAATCATAAAAGAATCGAGTCTTGTCATTGCCAGTGGCGATCTATGATAGGGCGTGTGCAAGATGTTCACCCCCCTCCTTTCATCGAAATAGACAGAAAATAGTATGGTTCTCACAGTTATATGTATCCAAAGGATAAAGTTGTCCTTCACCTAGCTCCTCTCGCCGGTATGAATTGTCTTTTGGGATTTACACTCCCTTTTCACATTTCATGGATTCTCCCTGATTGTACCAACTATTGTACAGAAATGAGTTAAATCAGTCTAGAAAATACTTAAGGTGGTATGGGAGTCTAAATAAAAATGATAGAATTTGTTCGTTACTTTGCCAAAACGTAGTATCTATTGATACATGTCGAAAAATATAATAAAAATGACAAGTCAACGCGCATTTTCTCAAGCTACAGGACGGGACAAAATGACACATTTTGTATGGATTATACAGGAAAAAACACCATTTTGTGATTAGAAACTAAACAAAATGATAGAATTATTAAATACTTCAGGAAAATATAGTTTTCAGACACTGCTTTAAGAATATCAAAAGAAAAGATAGGGTCACCGTACTAAATACAAAATAGGAAAATTCCATGAATCCTTCAGAAAATGCACTGTTTTAGAGATACCTCCCCCTAAAATGCCAATTAAAAAAACCTAAAATCAAGCCAAAATAGTTAACATTTGCAAAAATATTAATATTTATAAGTTCTTTTCTTATAAATTGGCTCTTATAAATGAAAATTCACATTAAATATCTGCATTCCTGCATCAAATTTTGCTATCTTGATGGAAAATCTAGATCTTTGGTTCTCTGTTTTTACAATCCAAGATGGAGGAAGACACTAATACCATCTTAAGACTAGATCATCTTTTATCTAAATTTTCTCAACTTGTAATTTTTTAAGAAAAATATGTATAAGGTTTTCAATCAAATTAGTATTATCACAACTGCATGTGACCATGATGACTTTGTGTACTTTTGAAAATATTACAATTACTGTTACACAGTAGCATATCAGATTCCTAACCATTTATATCTATAGATGAAGGCTATTCATTGGGGAACCGTCGTGTAATGCATTAAATTTTTGCTCGCGTAATTAACATAATTTAAAGAAAGATGTGATATTGTAATCAATGAGTCAATTTTTCACAACAGACCAAGTGACACAAAAATTAACAACGTAAGGTCACCGTACGGCCTTCACTAATAAAAAAATACCAAACTGCAAAATCAGTTACAAGGCCTCGAAATGATAGGTAAAACAATTCAAACAAGTTAACAAACAGCCTGACTTATGGTTTAATTGGTGAACGACAAAAAATGAATTATACTTCATATGAAAATGCAATATTTTGATGGCTGATACGAGGGTGTTAATTTACTCTATCACATGAGAGTGACAATTTTTTTTTAATGTTACCTTTTCGTCTAGAAAATCGATAGTTTAAAGGACAATGGGTTGAATATACATCAAGTAAATAAAAACAAGGCTAAAGTTCCGCTACGTTTTGACTCAGATTTTATCATTTGACTGTCAAAACCCCCCCCCCCCCCCCCCCAAAAAAAAACCAATACCGTTCCTGTTTGTATGGTTTAACACTAGTAATTTTTAGGACACTTTATAGCTTGTTGTTCGGTGTTAGCTAACGCTCCGTGTTGAAGGTCGTACCTTAACCTATAATGGTTTACTTTTATAAATTGATACCTGGATAGAGAGTTGTCTCATTGCCACTAGCACATGCCACATCTTCCTATATATATATGTATACTATATAAATAGAAAAACTGATTACCAAAACAAGATGAGTGCAGTTGGGGTCAAGGGATTAGGATCTGGATGAAGAGAAGAGGTAAAAGATGAGATATTCTGGTGAAAATGATTTGACGGATTTTCGTATAGGGGTTAAGAAAATTGAAAGTAGGAATCATCCCTCTTTTCTGTAACGCCAAACGTATTTTTTATAAATAATTTAACGACCGAAAATAGCAGATTTTATATAAACATGTACATACATGTATGTTATAAACATAAACATGTTTACCCCCCGCCACATTTTTGCGCCTGTCCCAAGTCAGCAGCCTCTGGCCTTTGTTAGTCTTGTATTATTTTTAATTTTAGTTTCTTGTGTACAATTTGGAATTTAGTATGGCGTTCATTATCACTGAACTAGTATATATTTGTTTAATAGGGACCAGGACCAGGTCCGGGAATTTCTCGCTACGTTGAAGACATGTTGGTGACCTTCTGCTGTTGTCTTTTCTATGGTCGGGTAGTTTTCTCTTTGACAAATTCCCCATTTCCTTTCTCAATTTTATGACTTCCTCAAGTTTTATAAACAAAATGGAAAACAATTTGCATGCAAGTAACTTTTGTAGATTTGTAAATTAAAATTTTACTACAGTTTGGGGATTCCGGAGTGGAGGTGGGTGAGGTTCTAGGGGTTGAAACCCCCCCCCCTTTTTTTTTTTAACTATTATTGCATTTGAATTGGGACATATGTTGGACCCCTTTTTTTTTAAAATGGCTGGATCCGCCTCTCAAGTATACGTTATGTTAGGTTTCATTGCAAATTTATTGTGTAGCATTTTAAAACAACATATTTTATACAACCTTGAAAATATATGTCAAAGTTCACCAATATTTACCGCAGATAGAAAAAGGCGCGTTGTTGAAACAATCAAATGTGATTATCAAACAAGATAGGAATGTTAAAGTTAGGCTTGTTGCTAATTAGAATAAACAGGCTGGGAGTTCCGATAATAAATCTCAGACAAACGCTCCAACTAGACTGTCAACAATTGAGATTTCCTGTCGAAATAATTATCCGCTATACTAAAGAAGAAATGCATGTGTTGGACGTTATAAAATGCGAGTTTCATTTTAGTATACTAGCTTTATACATTTTTTTTCTAAAACATTATTATATTACTACATATTACTTTTAACTGATTCGCTGTAATTGATTGTTATTTTCTTTACGTCCAGTCACAAATATTTCGAACATGTTCAGGACAAGAACAGATAAATCATAAGTACAACATGTAGGTCCTTTATGCAACTGTATGGAGTTTAAACATCACGATTTTAATTGTTGTGAAAAAATTCTGACTCTGACCATTTAGATATTGACAAATATAATGTCTATCAATATTAGAATAGTATAAAGCATGACATTATTCTCATTGGAAACTTTAGAACTTAAAATTGGGAATGAAAATTGGGAATGTGTCAAAGAGACAGTAACCCGTCCAAAGAGCAGAAAACAGCACAGGGCCACCAATTGGTCTTCAACACAGTGAGGAAATCCCACAAGTGAGGTTTTGCTTGCATCTAAACAGTATGTTTGTATCCAAGTTCAGCAAATATGAAATTTAATAAAAAAAAAATCTCCGAAACATATAAAGGAACCAAAATAAGTAGTAAAAAAAACCCATACTAAACTAACATAGGCCAGAGAATCCCGACTTAGAATAGCCGCACAAATGCGGCATGTATATATATAATGGCAGTCAGCAGGGTTAAAGAACATCAGTTGTTCGACCTGTTAGTCAAATGCGTTTTGTTTAAATATACTTTTTCACTATTTTGGTCTTTTGGAAAATGTTGTTTGTGCTGTTTTTAGACCTTTCTACAACGAAATTTGGTTTACATGCACGAGTATAAAAATTGCGGTTTTTATCCAACGCAATCATAGGTTTGAACGTAGTTTTGAATTTAGACTCGTATAAATATATATAAGTATATATATAAAAGTCGTCTAAACATCAACCCAACAATGTTAGATCTGTAAACTTGCTTTCGCAAATTTTTTGTTCTTCCCTCGCCGGGACACCCAATCGCCTGCACTGTTGCCGTCCTGCTAGACCTCAATTTATATATAACTTCTTTAGTGAAATCTGACCCCCCCCCCCCCCCCATGTATACATGTACATCTATTCTATGTGGAATCAACAAACACACAGCAATATGCAAAGTAAAAAGAAGTCCGGAACCGATCTTAGAATAGGTAACACAAGAATATTTTAAGACACATTCGAAAGGCGGCTATTGTGATTGTGTCAGCTCGACAGGGACACATTCAAATGTCTGAATGTTGCAAAACTGCACGAAAAACGTATCGCATGTAACACACCCACGAAGAGGCTGCCCATGACAACGGAAATAAACCCTAGTACTGAAATGTATAAAAACTACAAAAAGACAAAGAGTACACAAAACAACATTAAATACTGAGTAACAAAACACCTACAAAAAAAAAACAACAGAAAAGTAAACAGATGAATGCATCTCTCACAAAAAATTAATTGTTTAGCTCTACCAAGATTTATTCTGAAAGTTGTAGATTTTTTTGGGGAAAAAAAGATCGTGGATTAAGACTTGTGCCTGATCAAACATATAAATTGAAAATCAGTATTTGCTGCTTTTCCGCTTGACAGGTGTAAAAGAAAATCTTGTCTGCCAGGAGTCAGAATAATGTATTCGAGTAGAAACTCTTCAATTTCGAACTTTATTCGATCGTCACTGATGAGCCTTTTGTAGACGAAACGCGCGTCTGGCTCAAATACAAAATTTAAATCCTTGTATCTACGATGAGTTTATTAGGCTTACTGTGAGTACTCTCATATTTGTACTTAAGTGTCTATTTGGTTTTGTTTGGGATGTACAAGTACCCGGACACGTCCACGTGTATTTTCATGTAGTATTTGTATCTTTAATCATCTGTCGAGTTAAGACTTTCAACTGATTTTTATAGATCGTTCTTATGTTGTACTATTACACCACTGTTACATGTAAGGGAGTGGGTTGCGATCACGCAAACATGTTTGACCCCGCCACATTCAGTATGTATGTGTCTCTCCCAAATCAGGAGCCTGTAATTCAGTGACTGTCGTTTGTTTCTGTTCCATATTTGTTTTTCGTTCATTTTTTGGTACATAAATTAGGCCGTTATTTTTCTCGTTTAAATTGTTTTACATTATCATTTTGGGGTCTTTTATAGCTGACTTTGCGGGATGTTGACCTATAGTTGTTAATTTCTGTGCCATTTTGGTCGTTTGTGAAGAGTTGATGCATTGGCAATCATACCATTTCTTCTTTTTTCTATATTTGCCTTGTGAACTAGCACGCTTAATAAACTGACCCAGTGCGTCATTGTAGTACAAAGTTTTGAAAATTTTCAAATCTCATATATCAATTTCCGTCATAAGACGGCATGCTGGACTCATTCGTATCTTGGACTGTTCGCATTCGGGATGCAATCTGGACTCAATCGGCAAAAAAACAGCAATGGTAAATCGTTCCACATGACACTGTCCAGAAAATAGTTATCAAAGACACAAGGATTATAGTTTTTTAAGGCAGACGCGCGTTTCGTCTACATAAGACTGATCAGTGACGTTCAGTTCCAAATAGTTATAAAGCCAAACAAATACAAAGAAGAAGAGCACTGAGGACCAACAATTCCAAAAAGTTGTGCCAAATACGGCTAAGGTGATCAATTCCTGGGATAATGAAATTCTTAGTCACAGATCATTGTTACGATTTTGATCATCGCGATACTAGAGAATTTGTCACGACATAATAACGATTGTAATTCGACTAGACAAAATTGATTGAGACTTCCCGAATGTTAAGGGACGCACCTAACTGTCGGGGTGCTTGTCCAAACTCTCCGATCCGTAGGAGTCTGAGTGTTACGAACGTATACTACAGCGTTCAGGCAATAACAGGACATTCCATATCATTGAGGATGGTAATCCAACTTTTTAACTTTTCGAGTCTTAGCGCAGTCTGATCTCAAACGGGAGCAATAATCGACACTGTGTAAACCCCGCTTTAAAGATCATAGAACGATTCTAGCACGCTCATGCCGTCCTAATAACGCACGTCTTACGACCTTACTACGTTTATACTACGACCATTTTTACTTATAGCCATGCTCGGGCTCATTCTCATTGTCAAATAAAGCATGCAAATGCTCCCCAGGTTTTATTCGTCTGTATATAATTTGGATCTAATGTCGCTAGTCTCCAACAGCTCAGCCATGCTTGACACATTTGTATCATCCCACTATTAATTGTTCAATAAAATATCTTCATTTGATCTTGATAGATCAGCAATATACGTTGTGATAGGTTAATCCGACATCTCATCTGGATCAGGATTCGTATCAGAGGCCCCACTGACTCTACCTCTATCCATATCATGCACAAATACAAAATATTGTAGATTTTGGTGGCCTGTCTGTGTTGTTATCGAGAATTCTACGTATAAATGAAAATAAGGAGGAATGGAACAGTATTTATATTGACTCCGACAACATGATATTGACGTTATTATATTACCGAGAGCGTAGTAAAATCGCCATATGAACATGGTAAGATCGTGGAATGATCGTGATAAAATCGTTCTTTAATCGCAGAAGAAACGTGCTAAGATCGTTTTTTAATCGGATAAAGTGTGGTATAATCGTAGTAAGAACGTGATGAGCGTAGCAAGATCGTGATTATCGTAGTGAGGTCGCAGAACAAGCGTGGTGAAAACGGGGTATACTCTTGGCGGAATCGTTGTAGAAAAGTAATGAAGTCGTAGTAACATCGTGAACACATCCAAAATTTACATTTTCATGCCGCCCATACCGCGACCTCAACACGATCTGAATACTTTTTATATCGCGCTGATCGTGGTGCGATCGCGGTCTAGTGTGACTTGTTCATAAGATAACAGCGGGCAAGCTGAAGAGATGCCGTGCATTTACATTGATACATGTATACATTGTATATTTAGTATTGACCATTTACTGAAATAACTATCTATTCTGTCTTTTTGGAACATTACCATTCAACTTTCATTGTAATTCTTTTGCACTATTGAGGAAGTTATATAATATAAAACATCGTAAAGCTTAACTTATAGCTGTTTTGATTTTAGCCAGTGGCTTTATCTCCGAAATCTAAAAATAACAGGAAAGACGAAAACACCTGTTATATTTACCTGAATGTGTGATCTTGGATTGGGTATTAAATAAAAAAGACACTTTTCTATTATTACTGTTACTATTACAAAATAGAAAAGAAATGAATTTCATCTTCAAATTGGTTGCAGTTAATCTTTCTTCTATATATATTGGCATTCTAAGATATCTTCCTTTTTCTATTAATAAATTATGATCTCTTATTCTAGTTTTGTTATTAGTTTTCTAAATTAAAATTTTGAGTAAGTTAAATATTTTTCATTTGTATTATTTAGTCTTAAAAGATTATAAATAGTGAGTTTTCTGTTATCCTTCATATCTTATCATTTACTATCTTTTCATAAAAATCCTTCAATTTTAATTTTATTTGTTCTCTAATAGTTTTAGTTATCTTATGAGAGGAATATTTATTGAAAGTGTCTAAATCCATACCAGTTTCTTCTGATACATGTTTTACATATGAGAACCAACTGAAGAATAAATTCGCACATAGTCTAAGCTTTGAGACAAAATAAATGATTCCTTTACAAGAGGAAAAATGGCAAGAGAATATAAACGTATACCATACAATATAGATTGAAATTTAATATGTAGCTCCAGGGGAAGTCTCTCAAGACCAGCTCTTAGATATAGGAAGATGTGGTGTGCAGTGCCAATGAGACAACTCTCCATCCAAATAACAATTTTTAAAAAAGTAAACCATTATAGGTCAATGTACGGCCTTCAACACGGAGCCTTGGCTCACACCGAACAACAAGCTATAAAGGGCTCCAAAATTACTAGTGTAAAACCATTCAAACGGGAAAACCAACGGTATAAATTTGATGAAACTATGCTTAAGCCACGTGTATATTTACAAAATTGTAAGTGTGACTTTTTAAAAGGTGGTTTGACATGAAGTGAATCAAATTATCAAAGGGTATCAAATAGTTGCAGGGGCGGATCCAGCCATTTTAAAAAACGGGGAGGGGGTCCTAACCCAGGACAAAGGGGGGGGGGGGGGTTCCAATTACATGTCCCCATTCAAATGCATTGATCGTCCAACAAAAAAAGGGGTTCCAACCCCCGGACCCCCTCCCCCCTCTGGATCCGCGCCTGAGTTGCCACTGACACATTGAGTCTTTTTAGTTTCATGCTCTCTTAATCAACTCAAGATCCAGAAAACTAGTAAATGGTACATATAAGACTGTACTTTGACCTTCAATGGTTTATCTTTAAAAAATATGACTTTAATGGAGAGTTGTCTCATTGGCAATCATATGTTATCTTTTTATATCTATAAAGGTCATGATACAACTATGAGTAAAATTCGTGCAGCATAGTCTGCTATATGAAAGGCCCCGAAATTACAAATGATAAAACAATTCAAACGAGATGCATTATGATTAGTTTGGTTTTTTTTTCAATCCAAGAAAATATGTATAACTGTGTATATAAAATTTACAAATTGCAAATATCTCCTTTTAAGCTCACCAGGCCAAAAGTGACAAAATGAGATTATTTTTTAAACTTTTCTCATCAATTGTCGTCCTTCGTCCGTCGTTGTCGTCTGATAGCTTTAACAAAGATATTCCACTCTGAATCTGCTGGGCCAAATAAAACCAATTTCGGCCTAAATCATTATTAGGGTATGTAGATAAAAAATTAATTCCGATGCATATGACCACGCTTGTGCACCGAGATGGCAGTCATCGCTAAAAATAGAACATCGGGGTAAAATGCAGTTTTTGGCGTATAAATCTCCGAAACTAAAGCATTTATAGCAAATCTTATGTTCGTTCAGTCAAAAGTTATCTGCCAATGCATTAGACAACCCGTTGTTGTGTTGTTTCCCCTTGAACTGATAGTTGAAAGAAAATTTTGCAGTTTTTGGCTATCATCCTGAATATTACCATGCATGAAGAAAAACTGTTGACAGCAAACTTTTTCAGCAAAACAAGGTCTACAAAAAGTAGTTATTGCCTTTTACAGTTAATTTCCCACAATTTGTCTTACATTTCGGTAATCCTTTGCCAAAAAATTCTCCTCTGAAACTATACTTGTCCAAATTAAAACAAACTTTGCATAAACAATCCCTAGGGTATCTAGTTCAAAAAAATGTATCCATTGACCAAATATCAACCAAGATGGCAGAATGGCTAAATAGTAAATAAGCGGGGATGCAGTGTTTGATTTATATCTTTGAAACTTAAGCATTTAGTCCTAAATAAGATATAAATGAGAGAAACTGAACAGACTTAAATGACCGCCAATATAAGATAAAAAAAAACATATCTGTTTTTGTCATTAATACTTTTCTCGTCTACTATGTTGAAGTGTGTCTTTGTCTAATATGATATATACCAAGATGAGCAACACAGGCTATTTTGAGCCTCCAGTTATTATTAAACTGGCGTTTTTTTTGTTTTAACTCGCACAATATTCCGGGACAGTAGTGAAAATAGAGGTAATTCGAATCTTTCATTACAGTGCAGACAATGAATGAATAAATAAAATTGAAAGACTTTGTCTAGCTGCAATATTCCTTTTTTTCCTCTTTCAGTATGCAATGATAAAAACTCGACATGAAATATTAGTTAAGACTTCGATATGGGGAAAATATCACTCACCTCAAGTTCAAGAAAAACAATTTTCACTGAGTAAGTGATTCTTGATGTTGAAAGATTTCAGAAATCGTGAACTAAACTTTATCTTATAAAAAATATGTTGTATGATTGCCAATGAGACAACTCTCCACAAGAGACCAAATGACATAGAAACTAACAATTATAGGTCACCGTACGGTCTTCAACAATGAGCAAAACCCAAACCATATAGTCAGCTATAATAGGTTCCGAAATGACAAATATAAAACAATGCAAACCTAAATAACGTACAAAAATGAACGAAAAACAAATATGTAATACATCAACAAACGACAACCACTGAATTACATGATCCTGACTTGGGACAGCTTGTTTGTAGTTTTTTTGTGTGATGAATGCAATAACAATATTGAAGGTTGACTTGTTACTCATTTTTTTCCTGCAGGAAATATTAATTCTCTACCGTATTATTAGAATAAAATTAAGCAAAAACTCCTAGAAAAGTTTCATAAATTAATTGAACATATGAACAATACTGCTTATGTTAAAAGAAAGATTACAATACATGTATTGCAATACAGTTTCCCAGTTTAGTTGAATATGCCATAACATTAGTCATATAATTCAAACAAACGCGAGAAGAAAAGAGTTCTAGTATTTCACAAGCTTTTAGCATTTATTATAAATTTAATTTAAATTCCAGCAACCTTTCACGTTGAAGTCCGTGAAAGTAAGAAGAAGGGGGATAGGACCTTTATCGGGACTCCGGGATCGGGTGTTTTTAAGCTCGGGATTTCGGGACGTCGGGATTTACTTTATTTAAATTCGGGACCTCGGGATTTCGTTTTTTTAAGTCCGGGATTTCGGGATCAGGACCCCTCCTATCCCCCCTCTTAGAACATACGAAAAAAAAAACCAAAAACGAATTTAACATTCAAACAAACTCATAAATTTGTTGTGAGTGTTTTTCTATTATATAGCCTTTTTCAAATGATTAATTTAGTTTTATTTTATTTTGTGTCGTCGATTAGTTTGTTTTCCTTCAGAAGCATATTAACAATTAAAGTTAAAACAAAAATAATAATTTATAACTAATATCTACGCTTGTGTATTGTGATGCGTTGTCTGTTTTCAAAGTTAATCTCTAAACTTTTATCACAAAATATTATATATTAAAGTGGCAAGTGCAATTTGAGGGATCAGCGTACCAATGTGACCTCTGTTTCTAGCTTAAGAGAAATGTCTAATCGTTGAACTATCACTAGATATAATGAGGTTTCCTGATGCACTTGAGCCATTAAAAATCAAATACCTTGTTACTGCAGCTTACAGTACACAGATGTATTAGTATCGTATTTCACTTCATTGATAAAACACAATATTTTGTAGCTTAGACGATTTATAATTACACAGTTTATATATCTCTGCAGATTATAATGTATTTATAGCACACATATGGAAACAGATACGCATACGTCAATGTGATTGCATCAACAATTTGTCAATAGTTGTATTTATGTCCTGCAATTATACTATCTAATATTTTTCGATAATTAAAATACGAATCGAATATTTCCGCTTAGCTCTCATTTAAAATTCTCCCAAACAGAGGTATGCCATGAACAAGATCAGTTTTCAAAATCTTACATTTTAAGCTAATCTAAGTCATTCCCTCACCATTTATACCGTCAGAGCATATATTTTCATCAGCAGGACTGTTAGTTACAAATAAAGTTGAGAATTAGCCTCATCCCAGGCACAGTTGTCAAGATACTACTTTTAGATCAAACAAATTCAATGCACCTTATGTAGACCCTCAGAAATTATTAAAGTCATCAGTGATCATCAGTTAGTTCAAACATCACCCCTTTGTTGATTATTTTAAAAATGTGTTTTTTACGGTCCCTTAATACTGTTGTTTGAGTAATATTTTTTTCTATAGATATCACTTAATTACTGGATTAGATAGTTGTCAGTTTACATAATAAAATAAGAACCACATAAGAACATGTATGTCATGTATTAAATAAGCTTTTAATTATGATTTATATGGTATATAATTCATATTATCTAGTCCATTGTTATAATGTTGAGGGTTTTACGTTTATAAGTCCTTAAATTCTTTATTGAAAAGAACTTAACGCCCATATGAGCCAATGGCTTAAAACATTATACATAATATACAGTTTACATATATAAAACAATGAAAAAGACAACGACCCACAATACATAAAATGGATATAATTTTGTGTTTCCATTTTGTAAATGTTTTACCGAGCGAGTACTCTTCACCGAGGTAACATCCCTTCATGTTATTATATATTTTTTTCCATTGTATTTAAGAAAACAATAAATAGATTTCATTTGTCTCCCTTTTTTTTGTAGAGAATCAGTTTCAAAATATAGTTATCTCCCATCTTAAATTTAGCCTGTTAGTCAAAGGGAGACAACTTTAATTTTCCACAAAAATTACGGAATTCCATAATATTATGGAGTTCGCTAAGTGCCCCGACATGAAAGAGTAGAGATAAGTCTAGATGACCCGGACTAAAATAATTGTATTATGCTGACAAACTAGGGAAGGGCGAAGTTTTATTGATTCCTTCCCTCAGTGTTATGTCGAATACAAAAAGTTTATATTTGTCTGACACTGACCTAATATTTTGTTTATACTGCACATTAAATTAATACTTTAATTTGCTATTCAAATTGTTATTATCATCCCTCACTGAACCTCTGATTTCGAATATGTGATCCATGATGAAATTGACATTGCTGTGTTAATATATATAGGAAATAAACACAACTAGTTGCAGTATAATATCAATTTATCAAAGGCTTTATCCTGATATTTCCTTTCTACTCAAATTAAAGTGGGCTTACAGAGGTTTGACAAATTTGTATTGCAACTAATGTTCTGATGCGCCAACAATCATTCATTTTATTTCTAAATTGATATCAAAGTCGAATCTTTATTCTTTAAGTTGAAATAACTAATAGAAGGGGAAAGATACCAGAGGAACATTCATAAGCCTAACAAAGACTGAGAAGGCATTAATTTTTAAAAAACATGGACCAATAGACTAACATAAAACACAAAAGAACTGAAAATTGAGCAACTCGAATCCCACGAAAACAAATCGTCAACTTATGTGCTCCGGAAGGAAGTAAGCAGATCCTGCCCTATATGTGCACATCAAGTAACTCCCAGAACAGTTTAATTTGAACTGCACGCAAATTGAAACTCAATTATGAAAATACAATAATTACAACAATTACGTTAATCCTTAACCAAAATGATTATTAAACAACATTTTGCAAGTGATCCATTAACAAACTGTAATACTGTGTACCAAATAACCATTTGCGTTAGGAACATTCTGTATCTCCATTATACGAATCATTTGCAATTCGTTTCATCTGAACAGGTTTAATTTATCGTCGACGGCAAAGAGTATTATATATTACATACTTAGTTTTATCATATGCTTGTATAAAATAGAATATTACTTAAGTTTTACAGTTCAATAACATTTAAAAGTATTAAAAGGCTATGAGAGGATTGTTCTTGTCTGTATTTCTTCTGCTCAAGTATATGATAAAAAGATTATTACATGTCATTTTTTATATCAGACCCTTTATCGGCACTCTTTCATCATATCATCATTCGAACCAGCGGCTCTTGGGCTTCTATTATGTCCTAGAGCTGAGAAAGGTTTGATATAGAAAAAACAATTTCATGTATTAATATGTACATACATGTCATACATGTTAGATGTCACATCATAATATGATGGTCTCATCAGTCGATCACTGTGCTATTTCAAAAGTGCGATTGTTAGTAGAATATTCATCTGGGACTATCTTTAAGTAAGAGGTGGAAACAATTTTAAATTAACAAAAGGATCGACATTTTGCCATCTTAGATTTTTCAGACAATGACACAAATCATCCTGTTATTGTAGTTTTTCATTTTAAATAGCATGATATATGTGCTTTAGATAATATATACGATCGAGTTGGTAGTGTAGGAAGGATAAACCGAAAAAAGGTTGACCGATATTACACATAAATACGTTTTCAGAAAACATATTGGGCGTGTTTTATTCTCTTCTTGGTAGATATCTATCTCAAAAAAAATGCAAGTTATGTTTTTTTTTATCATATTTAAGCGATTGATGATAAAAAATCTTAATGACAATATGATCTGTGTATTTGATCATAGTTTTTTTTTTCAGAAAGAATAAATCGTTACTACATTATCCCTTTTTTATGTACATTTATTTCTATTCCGTTATATTTGGAATTTCCCTATTCTATTTCTATCTTTAGACTTGTGGTACAAGTTTGGCTAGTATGTAAATCAGAAGTGGTCTGATGTTACTGTTGTTTTCTGCACGAATATTTCGAGGGCGGTAGTACGGGTGGGGTTTTATAGGCATATATAAGTCCTGATTACGTTTGATTATTATCGATGTGCTCGAGTAACTTTGATAGACGAAGTTAACGTTAAGCTCTGCATAATATGTCCGAGGAAGGCTCCGACCATGATGAACGCCGTGCTACTACTCAACATGCTGAAAATAGTAACGAAACAGAGTTAAGTACGGACGGGGCTATTTCGCTTTTCACTTCAGCTTTAAACAATGCTTTAGAGAAGCAAAAACATTCCTTGATTAATCATTTCGAAGCTCGTTTAGGAAAAAGTGTTAAAGCAACCGGTGTCGATCAACCAGAATTTGTATTCCATAGTGAGGGAATTAAAGTGCAACATTCGTTTAATACCGAGCGTCTGGAGAGGCTTGCTGCCGTTGAAAGTTGTATAAAGCTTGGAAACGCTTCCGAAGTTAGTGAAATCATTTCCCAGGAAAAGGAAATCATCCGTAAGCGTAACAAAATTCTAAAGATAGCCGACAAGCATGGATGGGACACGGTTAAAGAATACTTGGATAGTCCGTTGGCCGACAATAAAGAAGATGCTAGTGATTTGCGTGCTGCTATTTCCAGGGCTTCTCGTAAAAGAAGTTCCAAGCCGTACAGTAAACCAGAATCTTCCAATAGTGGTTCCGGAAAAGGAGAATTCAATTCTAGGAGTTTTTTTCGTGGCCTTGGCCAAGTCAGTGATACCGAGTTCTCCAAAGCAGGCAAGTCAGAAAGTTACAAGTGTTTCTATTGTAACCAGCCCGGGCACTTTGCAAGGAACTGCCCCGAAAAAAAGGATTCCTACAGCGACAGTTGGTGCAACAAAGTTCCAGGAACAGAACACAGGAAAGACCCAGTAACAAAACAGATACAGACATAGATGAAGTTGAGTATTGTTTTCAATTTGTTAACAAGTATGAGAAAAAATCTGGTCAAAATCTTATAAATGTGAAAGGAAATTTAAGAAAACATGCATTGTTTTGGAAAAATGTACTTAACGCTAATGATTTTATAATGAATGTTATTAATTTTGGTTATAGAATTCCTTTTCTGAGTGAACCACCGACTATTTTTCTAAGTAATAATAGATCCGCGTTAAAACACTCAGAATTTGTGGAAAATTCTATTGAAGAACTTTTAACTAAAGAATGTATAAAAGAAGTAAATCGACCATTTGTCGTTAATCCACTTACTGTGTCGGTAAATAGTACGGGTAAAGAAAGATTAGTTTTAGATTTGAGACATGTTAATAAATTTGTCGAGAAACAAAAAGTTAAATTTGAAGGGGTTAAAGAAGCTATGACATTTGTAAATTTTAGCGGTTTTGGGTTTAAATTTGATTTAAAGTCTGGTTATCGCCATATAGAAATTCACCCTGATCATCAAAAATATTTAGGATTTTCTTGGCAATATGGTGATACAGTGCGTTATTTTACTTTTTCGGTTTTGCCTTTTGGACTTTCATCAGCTGGTCATATATTTACCAAGACAGTACGTGTGTTAGTTAAATACTGGAGATCTTTAGGATTTCCCATGGTGGTTTATTTAGATGATGGTATGGGTACAGCAGAAAATTTTGATACATGTTTTGAATTATCGAAAACAGTAAAAAATGATTTACTGCTTTTCGGTTTTATTGCTAATACAGAAAAGAGTGTCTGGGAACCAGTACAAAATATTGATTGGTTAGGTTTTGTTTGGAACTTTAAAGATTGTACTTTAGAAATATCGCTTAAAAAAATATTTGCTTTAAAGCTGGTAATATCGAGCGTAGTAGATGGCAAAACTATTTTGACTTATAGATGTATTGCTAAAATATGTGGAAAAATCATTTCTATGATTCCTGCTCTTGGTAACTTTGTCAAATGATGACGAAGCATATGCATATGCTAGTCTGTTGTAGATCTGCATGGGACGATGTCATCCCTATAAATGACAACATTTTGAAGGAACTAAAATTTTGGTATTTTGAATGCGAGTCATTATCTTTCCAACGCATTGTACCTATAAATAGAATACCACAGCGTGTAATTTTCACTGACGCTAGTCAGTATGCCGGAGCAGGGTTTATAATGAATGATAACAAAATTGTACATTTTATGTTTGATGGTCATGAAAGAAGCAAAAGTTCTACATGGAGAGAATTGAAAACTGTAGAAAAGAATATTTCTTCTTTTAAATCTCATTTAACAGGAAAATTTGTTAAACTTTATACAGATAACCAAAATGTAGTACAGATTGTTAAAAAGGGTAGCATGAAAGTAGAATTACAAGACATTGCTTTAAGCTTATTTCATATTTGTTTGTCACATAATATTTTCTTGGATGTTGAATAGATACCTAGAGATAAAAATACTTATGCAGATTATCTGAGCAAAATTTTTGATTATGACGATTGGGGTTTTTCCTATCAAATTTTTATATATTTTGATAAATTATGGGGACCATTCACATGCGATCGTTTTGCAGATTCGAAAAACAAAAAAGTAGACTATTTTAACTCTAGATATTATTCACCGGATACTTCCAGGGTTGATGCTTTCGCATATGATTGGTCTGCTCATAATAACTGGTTAGTTCCACCAGTTTGTTTAGTTAGCAAGTGTTTAAATCACATGCGATTATGTAAAGCTAAAGGCACTTTAGTTGTACCTAAATGGCCATCAGCGTTATTTTGGCCTATCTTAGTGAATAGGTTTTCAGACAGATTTAAATCTTTTGTTATAGACTTTAGAGAGTATGTAAAACCTATGAACTTTTTTACAAAAGGTTCACAAGAAAAGAGTATATTTGCACAGAGACCTTTTAACAGTAATGTATATGTTTTGTTGTTGGATTTCTCGAAGTATTGAGATTTATGCATTGCATGTTGTATACAGACTGTAGTTGATTTAGTTTTCTGCGATGGTTATTTGCCGCAGTTATCAGATATGAGACTATATTCGAAAGAACGTTAAATTTAACATTGTGATGTTTTAACTGCAACAATTAGATTATGTCATTGTTAACATTGTTGATTAATTGTTTATGAATACAGTGAGGGTTAATGCCACTGTATATATATAAGTATATGACTTTTTTAAATACTGTGAGGTTGAATGCCACAGTAAGTGTGCGAGGAAAATGCCGCATTCATTTGTTTGCGAGGAAAATTCCGCACTCATTTGTTTACGAGGGAAATGCCGCATTCATTTGTTTGCGAGGGAAATGCCGCATTCATTTGTTTGCGAGGGAAATGCCACATTCATTTGTTTGCGAGGGAAATGCCGCACTGGGTTGTTTGCGAGGGAAATGCCGCATTCATTTATAGTAGTAATGTTAATTATATTTACTTTGTTTATAGTTATTACTTGGTATTCATTATTATATTTATTTTACAGATCAATGGAAACAATTTGAGTGTTATGCCAATGATTCAAGATTTGCCAGTATCATACGAGATTTACCCTCTTTTGTCGAATCGTCTAGATCAAATTCTACAATTAAGAAATACAAGTGCTATTTTAAAAAGTTTGAAAAATGGTGTGTTTCATGTTCACTTGAGTGTTTACCAGCGACAACTACTACGATTTCTATGTATATAGGTGGACTAATTCAACAGGGATCCAGTGTTGCGATTTTAGATGCAAGTTTTTATTCAATAAAATGGTTTCATGACTTTAATTTCAAACATAATCCTTGGTCTTATTTATGAAGGAGGAAGGAGATTGCTAAGTAAACCTATAAACTAAAAAGAACCTATTACGCCAGATATATTAAGGAAAATTGTTTTGAAGTTCGGAGATCATAATAATCTCAAAAAATTGCGTGTAGTAGTATTATTTCTGTTAGGATTTTCTGGATTTTTGAGGTATAGTGAATTGGCTAACATTAAGATGAATAATATTGAGTTTCAAGTTAGTCATGTTAAAATTCGCATTGATAAAAGCAAAACTGATTTATACAGAAGGGGTAATTCTGTTGTTATAGCTGCAACAGGTACAGATTTATGTCCAGTTTTTTGGTTAAATAAGTATATCAATTTAGCTGAATTGAGTAAAAATTCTGATAGCTATATTTTCAGAGCACTGTCTTTTATGAAATCGAAAGATGTTTATAAATTATGTAATGTAAATAGTCCATTGTCCTATACCAGAGCGAGAGAAATTTTGTTAGAGAGTTTATCAGATATTGGTTTAGATAAGCTTAAGTGTGGGCTTCATAGTTTGAGAAGTGGTGGCGCTTCTACGGGGGCTAATAGAGGAGTCTCTGATAGGTTACTTAAAGTCCACGGTAGATGGGCTTCTGATAAAGCCAAAGATGGGTATATTAAAGACAATTTAAAATCTCAAATGGCTGTTTCCTTGAATCTTGGCATATAGTTCTCAAATTATTTATTCCTTTGTTTTATCGAAGTTACTGCGAGCAAACAAACCTAAATTATGACTTGTCTCTTATTTAGCCATGTATTTAGTATAGAAATGTTTTAAATTCGGACGAATTCATGAGGGAGAATTAAAATTTATTTCTATTCCGTTATATTTGGAATTTCCCTATTCTATTTCTATCTTTAGACTTGTGGTACAAGTTTGGCTAGTATGTAAATCAGAAGTGGTCTGATGTTACTGTTGTTTTCTGCACGAATATTTCGAGGGCGGTAGTACGGGTGGGGTTTTATAGGCATATATAAGTCCTGATTACGTTTGATTATTATCGATGTGCTCGAGTAACTTTGATAGACGAAGTTAACGTTAAGCTCTGCATAATATATTACAGTTATGTTTGTATTGATATGTATTTAGAGGACATTGTGAATGTATATAGATGGAATTGTGGTATATTTTTGTAAATTGTAAAATTTCACAAGATATTAAATGTTGTTTCGCTGAGAAAATAAGAAAGTTACTGCGAGCAAACAAACCTAAATTATGACTTGTCTCTTATTTAGCCATGTATTTAGTATAGAAATGTTTTAAATTCGGACGAATTCATGAGGGAGAATTTAAATCCTAAATACAAACTATGATCGGTGTGTCTAATACTACTGACCATCTGCACGAACAACATAGTCGACACTTTTCTTTAAAATATAGCTATTGCACCAACTTGGATTAACAAAATGATATACATTACTCATTCTGTAAAATCCTAGGGGTAGTTCCAAACACATTTTGATAGGTGGACATACAGACATCCAAGCAAACCATATAAACAGTTATCTAAACCTCAGAAGGATGCATCTTTCATCATATATTGGTAGGGGTGAACACCTTTTATATACAGTTATCTGATGCTTAAAATCACAAAAAACACCTATTCTATTATATATGTTTAACAAAAATGGTAAATAGCTACAAAGTTATGGTGATTACGCTTTTTTGATAGATTGATCAATTTGTCAAATAGTTGATGCCTCATGTAATGAGAGTGCCACGTATTTGTGTAGGGCAAGAATTCTTAGAGGGAAACGTTGATGACATATGCATGTTGCAAGGCTAAATGTCTGTCCCACTGCAAAAGACCCAAAGGCAGTCCAACTCAATAAGCCTTTATTACAGGACTAACTTATTGTTAATTTGTTCTCGTCCTGTACATGCATGTATATGTTTTAGAATGGACACAGATGATACTGAGAGATAACACCAACTGTTAATGATGATAAACTAGGTGCATATAGGAACATACAAATTATTATAAAAAAAATATGTATGTAATGTGTTACATATTTGTTTTTCGTTTATTTTTGTCGAGCCTTCGACTTTAGTCGAAAAAGCGAGACTAAGCGATCCTACATTCCGTCGTCGTCGGCGTCATCGGCGTCGTCCACAAATATTCACTCTGAGGTTAAAGTTTTTGAAATTTTAATAACTTTCTTAAAATATCCTCAGTTGGTACCAAACTTGGACAGATGCTTGTTTATGATCATAAGATAGTATCCAGAAGTAAATTTTGTAAAAATAAAATTCCATTTTTTCCGTATTTTACTTATAAATGGACTTAGTTTTTCTACCGGAAAATATTACATTCACTCTGTGGTTTAACGTTTTGAAATTTTAATAACTTTCTTATACTATTTTGGATTTGTACCAAACTTGGACAGAAGCTTGTTTATGATCAAAAGCTAGTATCAGGAAGGAAATTTTGTAAATGACTAAATCTATATTTTCATATCTTACTTTTAAATGGACTTAGATTTGCTGCCAGGAAACAACACATTCACATTGTGGTTAAACTTTTTAAAATTTTAATAACTTTCTTATACTATTTTGGATTTGTTCTTAACTTGGACAGACAGAAGCTTGTTTAAAATCAAAAGCTAGTATCTAGAAGGAAATTTTTGTTTTCTTCCAGTTAACATTACATTCAGTCTGCAGTTAAAGTTTGTAAACATTTATTAGATTCATAAACTATCCTGGATTTTTACAAAACTTGGACAGAAGCTTCTTACAATCAAAAGATGGTATCAACAGGTATATTTCATTGATTTATTTCCTCATTTTTGTTGAGCCTGCGATTAACAGAAAGAGTAGGCGAGACACTGGGTTCCGCGGAACCCTTACAAATTTTTTATATGAATAAGGCCGTTAGTTTTCACGTTTTAATTGTTTTCCATTGTCATTTTAGGACCTTTTACAGCTGAATATGTGGTATGGGCTTTGCTCATTGTTGAAGGCCGTACGGTGATCTATAATTGTTTATTTCTTCGTCATTTTGGCCTTTTGTGGAGAGATTTCTCGTTGGCAAACATACCGCAGCTTCTTTTTTGTATTGAAGTGAACACTTCTGTATTGACATAAGTCATTGTTAATTATCATTGATATGGTCATAATTATATTTAACTGTCAATACAACTTTGATTTTTCTAAATTTAAAGACTTAAACTTCATAACCGTTTTGCCATTTGATATGTCTGTATGCGTGTGTCATTGTCCTAATAGTCGTCTCACTATTGTGTCATCCATGATTGCAATCAAACTATTTCATATGATGAGATAATCATGTGTTAATTCTATAATAAGTCGTTATGTTTAAAGATGTATTGGATATACATGATATTGTTGATTATCGAATAATCATAATTTTTTACTGCATTTAAAGTGTTTCCAGAATAAAACTGATCGTCAGTTTCATAATATTCTATATATTGGAAAATTATTCTTTTTCATTAATTTTTATATATTCAAATACGTATTATGCATACCAATAATTGCAAAAGTTTTAGGAAAAAATAATATATATCCCTTCATGTTTGTTTATTTTTTCTCGAAATATTAGCTTAAAAACATTTGCCCAAAAAAGCTTAATAAAATTGAAAAAGAAAATGGGGAATGTGTCAAAGCGACAACAACCCGACCATAGAGCAGACAACAGCCGAAGGCCACCAATGGGTCTTCAATATAGAAAAAAGTCCCGTATCCGTAGGCGTCCTTCAGCTGGCCCCTTAAAAATATGTATACTAGTATAGTGATAATGGATGTCATACTAAACTCCGAATTATATTCAAGAAACTAAAATTAAAAATCATACACGACTTACAAAGGCCAGAGGCTCCTGACTTGGGACAGGCGCAAAATTACGGTGGGGTTAAACATGTTTATGAGATCTCAACCCTTCCCCCTATACCTCTAGCCAATGTAGAAAAGTAAACGCATAACAATACGCACATTAAAATTCAGTTCAAGAGAAGTCCGAGTCCGATATCAGAAGATGAAACAAAAGAAAATAAATAAAATGACAATAATACATAAATAACAACAGACTACTAGCAGTTAACTGACATGCCAGCTCCAGACCTCAATTAAAATGATTAAAAGATAATGTCTTCATCATATGAATATCAGGCACAATCCCTCCCGTTAGGGTTTAAGTATCATACTATCATAAAATATATGAGAAAAACATAACCCGTGTCATGCCAACAACTGTTTTTTAAATAAATATCTTTAGTTCCGATGCAAAGACCCTATCAGTGAATCAATACTAAAGCCAAAATATGCTATCTTTAATGACCTGACAACAGTATCGTAACTATATCCCTTCTTAATAAGTCTGTATTAAGGTTTTGTAAGCTTTTGAGGTGAATACTGACAATTCTGTGCTTTGTAAAGAATATTACCATAAAAGATTGGATGTGAAAAACCTGAACGTATAAGATGTCTGCATGTTGAGTTATATTTACGAATTATTTCCTTATACCAATACATTTTATGTAATATTTTCAGAACAATTGCTTCTAATAAATTAATAACAGAGTCTATATCCCTTTGTTTGTTTTGTATTTTACGATATACCTAATATTGCCGCGTTTCGTTGATGTGCAATAATTGACAGTTGAGTTGTTTAAATAAATGTGTAAACAATGGGTTCAGTTGAAAATCTATATTTTTTTATTCATAAGAACATCAATAGTTGTAAAAACTTTTGATATATTATATTGTTTTGATAAGAAACTCTTATTTTGATCGGGTATAGACACACACGAATCAAAATTGTTTTTATTTCCTTTACAATTATAGAATATCTTTGTAGTCAGCACTTTTTGTGCTGACATGAATTATCATTGATATGGTTATATTTATAAATTAACTGTTTACAAAATTTAGAATTTTTGAAATACTAAGGCTTTTCTACCTCAGGCATAGATTACCTTAGCTGGATTTGGCAAAACTTTTAGGAATTTTGGTCCTCAATGCTCCTCAAACTAGTACTTTATTTGGCTTTTTTAAACTTTTTTGGATTCGAGCGACACTAATGAGTCTTTTGTAGACGAAACGCGCGTCTGGCGTATATACACAATTTAGTCCTGGTATCTATGGTGAGTTTATTTACAACCACTGGGTCGATGCCACTGCTGTTGGAGATTTATTTCCCCGAGGGTATCACTAGCCCAGTAGTCCGCACTTTTTGTGCTGACATGAATTATCATTGATATGGTTATATTTATACATTAACTGTTTACAAAATCTAGAATTTTTGAAATACTAAGGCTTTTCTACCTCAGGCATAGATTACCTTAGCTGGATTTGGCAAAACATTTAGGAATTTTGGTCCTCAATGCTTTTCAAACTCGTACTTTATTTGGCTTTTTTAACTTTTTTGGATTCGAGCGTCACTGATGAGTCTTTTGTAGACGAAGCGCGCAACTGGCGTATATACAAAGTTTAGTCCTGGTATCTATGATGAGTTTATTTACAACCACTGGGTCGATGTCACTGCTGGTGGAGATTTATTTTCCCGAGGGTATCACCAGCCCAGTAGTCAGCACTTTTAGTGCCTACATGACTTATCATTGATATGGTTATATTTATAAATTAACTGTTAACAAAATTTAGAATTTTTGAAATACTAAGGCCTTCTACCTCAGGCATAGATTACCTTAGCTGGATTTGGCAAAACATTTGGGAATTTTGAAACGCGCGTCTGGCGTATATAAAATATACATGATGAGTTTATTTGACTACATATGCAATATGTGACTGTAAAAAGATAACATAGAAAAAGGAATGCATGATTCTGTTGACTCTTTCACGATTATAGTATTTAAATATGATATCAATTAGGAACTGTTATTTACAAAGTTTTTGTCATGTTGGAAGACGTCAAAGTAAAATTTTATACTTGAGTGATGGGTCGAAGTACTCTTTCTAATTGACGACATAACAACGATGTAGATGTAGATCAATATCAAATGCTTCTCTTTGTAATTTTATAGAGTGAACAGATCGCTTACCGTGAACACTTTTTTAGTATAAGCGTTTACACACATAGTAAAGAATTGTTTCAGCCAGCGCATTACGCCACATTTATTGTCTAATAGAACCATTTTAATCTTTTTAAAATGAAATAAAAAACAAAATCATAAAAAAGATTTCTCTCTGTATTGTCTTGAGTTCCCCTGGTTGCTGCTTAAAAATTATTCGTATCACATTACCGTAGGTCAATGCTACTGCTAGATGTAGAAGTGGGGTATAAGCTGTTAAATAGTTAATGCATCAGGTGCATTTGTTTTGCAACCGTCATTGCACAAACTTTACTATCTTTACGGAAAAACATGAATCCTTGTTAACTAATTTTCCTTCATTTGGTTATTACAATGGTTATCATTCTAGGTGCAAAGACCTTCATTTAATATTGATTTTCAAAATATGTTAATATTTAAATACTGGCTATGATCTCAATCGATTTTCGGAAACTAAATAATTCCGAAAAAAGTATATTTTCTTTAAAACTTTAATTCTTTTGAAAGATATTATTAACGTAAAATGCAACATTAATAATTTTGCCACACCTGTGTTATTCATTGAATGTTCAAGGTAAGCTTTTTAACATCTAAAATTATAGCATTTGCTTATTTTATCTTACGTTTACAATTTTCAAATTGTAACCAATCTAACAATATGAAAGTGCTTTTTCGTCGTTAAAGGTATATAAAAGAGTTAAAAGAACCTATTTCACTAATTTTGTTTTCAATTAGAATATTGCTACTTTTCATCATTAAGGGCTGCTTTGAAAAGATAATGTATTTTGCAGATATTGATTTTGTTTATATCGTATTAATGACCGTTTTTTTTTCTGCTTTTAGTTATATTTCAAAACTGCTATTAAGGTCCCCCCCCCCAAAAAAAAACAAAAAAAAAAACGATCGGGAAAAATCGTCACTCACGGGAAATCACTATATCTATATATATAGAAAAAGTGGAATTCATAATTATTAAGGATCTGTTAACTTATTTGGAGACCATTTTCTTATTGGTCTTTTGGCTGTGATTTTCTAAAGCTTTTACAAACAAAGTGTCAACATCGTCATAAAAGAGCAATAACTCGAAACGGAGTTAATTAATAATTTAAGCCAATTTGGCTCATTTAAGGTCTTGTTTTGCTTATCATTTCTCGGTGTTCACAGTTTCTCCCTATTCATGATAGGATTAAAGATGATATGCCATCTTTTTTATAAAGTGTTAACAATCATTATCATAGTCAATAACTTTTAAAAGTTTTCGATTAATTTAATGATAAGTAGACTTTGTCGTGTAGAATGTTTTTTGCAGATCATTTGACCTATTGTTTTAACATAGATAATCTTAGGATAATGTCTGATATAAATGTACATGTGCTTAGTTACGAATGGGCATGTTGTTTTTGGGAAAAATGTCTTTATAAAGTTAACAGACGAATACGATGACGACGCTTACTACAGACGCCAAGTGATGAGAATATATCACCTTGTCCTTCGGTTCTGGGCAACTTATATGTACAACTTTCCTCACATCGTTATATTACGAAAACATTTTTTGTTTGTTGGAAACTATATTGAAGGACGTTTAAAAACGTCTTTGTCAGGGCCTGCCTGTCTGCTACGATGTCTTTGCAAAGTTAGATCTGCAGATTCGCAGAAAGCATTGATTTCCCTGGCAGGGATTTAAAATTATATAACCGAGATATCGTAATCATAATCGTCCTACACTATGCCCAACGGGGTAGACAACTCGATTACCTAGGCTTGACAAAAAACAAGCTTTCGGTGGCCGGGTGTTAGCTTTCCTCCTCTGTTTTATCTAGCCTCATAGCAGCCGCTATATATAAATATAACTTCAACGGTCGTAATGTAAAAGAGGGACGAAAGATACCAAAGGGACAGTCAAACTCATAAATCTAAAACAAACTGACAACGCCATGGCTAAAAATGAAAAAGACAAACAGAAAAACAATAGTACACATGACACAACATAGAAAACTAAAGAATAAACAACACGAACCCCACCAAAACTAGGGGTGATCTCAGGTGCTCCGGAAGGGTAAGCAGATCCTGCTCCACATGTGGCACCCGTCTATAAGCTATCTATTCCAATTTCAAATGTCTCCATAACATGACAAGAGAACTTGAAATCAAATACTATTTAAATACTGGATGGTCACACATTTCAAAAGCGCATATACGACGAAAATTACACGAAAAGTGATGTAAAAATTGCAAGAACTGTGATGGGCCAAACACATGAAATGGTCTCTTTTCTTACTTTTTATATATTATAAAACATCCAGGCATCGAAGCAAGTATCATTTGCTATAACAATCTTTTTTTAAAGAAAAAAAAATGTTTATTGAGAGACTATGTATCAAAACAAAAACGAATAACCATTAATCGTGATGTCATTTGTTTTTTGAAAAAACTTAAACATGTACGCTCTTGACCATAAATTTAGTGATATAAAAAGTCGTGCCTCTGAATAAAACAAAAACATTCCGCTTTAGGTCAACTTTTCCCGAGATTATCAAAACCTTTGATTCAACACGATTACACATTTGTTTAAACTGAACATCAATAAAAATCGATATTGACAGTTAATATCACAATATTCCAATAATATGTAGGCACCCTTTCTCACCATGTCAAACCTGATGCTTGACATTTTGATATTTAAGCGATCTCGAGTTGATAACGTTTTATTTTCGTTGTCAATTTTATCTCAGATCGATCATTTTATAATGATTAAAGATGGTCATCTGTCTATTTTCAGCTTACAAATGTACCTTGTTACGAAAAACTGAAAAAAAGTTACTGCTGAATTTAACCACAGGTTTTACATAATTCATAAATTCATTTCTTTATATAATCATAAACATAAATCCACACATTTTGCTGATCTAGAACATATGTTAGGTGAATGGTAAAAAAAAGTGAATGTAAGAAATACAACATAGCGCCTGCACTGATATGTTTTTTATACGTTATGTTGATGTAATATGTGATGTTTATGTCGATGTGTATCTTTTTAATTTGATTTTCAATGACGTTAGTATCGAAGGCATGGCTTATGAATTGTTATCCTAGTGTCTAGAAACAAACGTACAGTGCAGTAAATAAGAGCCGAAGAATTACCGGCCAGTTACACTTTTATTTTGCCTTTTGAAAATATATTTTTCTATAATGGACTTTAATGACTATGATTACAAACGAATCAAGATAAAACAAAAATTACAGTCAATTATGTCTCATATATTGACGTTCATCTTAAGTTCAGATTAAACAAAACAATATATCCCAGGGCTTGCATTTCTTATATCCTAGCCTGCTGTTCACAAAGTAGCCATTAATAAAAGAGTTCGATCAATTGAAATTAAACTCCATCCTTTGATAATTAGTTTTCTCGTTTTAATTGTTTTTCATTTGTCATTTAGGGGCTTTTAACTAACTTCCTATGCGTTGTGGTTTTTTTCACTGTTAAAGGACGTATAGTGACACAATTTATTGTTAGACAAAACAACTTTGAAATTAAATTTCATGAAATATTTATACTATAACATATGCTTCCTTAAGATGATTGTATTTCGTCTGTAAGAAAAATACTAATATTGCAAAAATATTGCTTCCAAATCAAATTCAAGTTTTTTGACTCATGTTCAGTCATGTTTAATTTTTGAAATTTTACTTTTGAAGTCCTCGATGATATTCTGATACACAATTTACATAACTAACATTGTCTTCGTTTTTTAATTGTATGACAATCATGAAATATTGATGATTCGATCATCCTTTGACAAAACTCAAGCATTTAAAATTGATTTTCAAAATATGTGAACATTTAAATACCATCCTTTGTCTATTTCGGTTTTAGAAATTTAAATGATTCCGAAAGAAATCTATTTTCCTTGTATTCTTTTCAATCATATTATTAATGTTAACCATAACAACGATTGAATATAGTGGATCACTTAATAAACATGACAGTCCCATGCAAAGTTTGGACTCGAAAGGTGAGATGATTGATTGTGAAAACTATTTTGTTAATGATATTAAACGGTGAAAATTCAAAAACATTTAATTGAGCTTTCTCGTTATAAAAATGTAACAAGTCTTAAAAAAAAATTGAAAGTTTAATGAAGCTAAAGTTTGCTTTCTCGTTATAAAATGGTACCCCACAAAAATATCAAAATTTTAATTTAGTTACATGTTCTTTCTCGTTATAAAAATTGTAGCTAGTGTTGCTCCTGTAAAGAAAATTTAAAATGTTAATTGCGCTTAACTTTTTTGTATTGTTAAAAAAAGGTACCCCACAAAAAATCATCAAATGTAATGGTGCTAAATTTGTTTTCTCATTATAAAAAATACGTACCCTCCTCCCCCCCCCCCCCCCCCCCCCCCCCCCCCGAAAAAAAAATCTTAAATTTTATTGAGCGAAATTTTCCTTCTTCGTTATAAAAAGGTATGAGTTGCCACTCTAAATCTTCGTTTTTTTTAAAACTCATCATCATTTAGGACTACAATATTATTGATTTTTCCAATATATCTATATATTTATATATGTTATAGTGAATTTGTAAAATCACTAACAGTTTCAATGATTTTGTAAAATCCCTAAAATTGTCAATGATTTTATAAAATCTCTGGAAATATTATTAGGAATTGTGTAAAATCCCAGGTTACAAATAAGAGCTTGATATTTGAAATGTATTTAATACAAGTAAAACAATGGCCATGTGTAATTTCACATCAAATCTATGGCTTCCAAGAGCTATTTCGATTCTAATAGGACACATGTAGTCATTACAAGACTGACGCGAAGGGTGGGTATGCGGCATGTTGGGCTTTCATTTTTAATCCCTTTTAAATAAAGTAACAAAACCTGTATCTTCTATGAGTCATTTCGTAAATGGCAGCTAGAAAAAATTGCTTAATTATTTTAATGCTCAAAACAAGACATTCGCTATTTTTAATTTACATTTTTTTTCTTGTAAGCTACCGTAAAACCCAAAGTAGACAGTTCGTAACTAAAGAACTAAAGAATTAAAATTTAACTGCATTGAGTGGAGAAATATTGTAACACACCTGTTGCAGTAGTGGAATCTATATATCATTGTCATTAGCTTAGTTTTTTTTTTTTTTGTTACATATTCTGACATCAAACTCCTTCTTCTTTTGAACTCAGTTTTTCTGTGCGTGTTGCTGTGTGGTTTTTTTACATTGGGTAGAAGTATAAGGGAAATTAAGAAATAACAAAACATGTTTAACCCTTCCGCATGTTTTCTTTGTCTTGTATGTTTTTTTTTAATTTCAATTCACTTATAATAATTGTTTTTGTAGTTTGTTGTGACGTTCATGTTCATTGCACTATAACACCGTTTGGGTGCGGTTTGCTCTTTGGTCGGTTTGTTGTCCCTTTGTCACATTCCAATTCTCAATTTTACTTAAAAAAGCTTTGTTGGCTAAATTTTACGAACTTGTGTGTTTGCTGTTTATAATCTCTCTCCAACTGTGTAATAAATTTTGTTAGTCAAAGTGTAGTCATCGTTATTCAAGTCATGCACTCCCTTAAGGAGTAAACTGACACTTGTAACAATATATACTCATTTGTAGATCTTGTCTTGGTTTCTTAATTTCTCGATAGTCATTTTATTTTGCATTCATGGCAACCATTTAGGAAACTTTGATAAATTTGACCTACTGAATTATAATATTTGTTTGTGACATTTTCTTCACGCATTATTGTCAAGATTCTGGGATGTGATTCGACTGTCGTTCAAGTGAGAGGTTCAGTGCTATAAAACCAGGTTCAATCCACCATTTCTACATTTGTAAATGCCTGTACCAAGTCAGGAATATGACAGTTGTTGTCCGTTTGTTTGATGTGTTTTATCATTTGATTTTATCATTTGTTTAAGGACTTTCCGTTTTGAATTTTCCCTGGAGTTCAGTATTTTTGTGATTTTACTTTTTAAAACAGCGTAGGAATAAACGTGTCCAAATTGTAGAACTACCGTTTGACTAGGCTACTTACACATTAGTTGTATATGTAGATACCGCAAGTGACGAGTGTCCTCGTCTTCTATTCTTAATTGACTAGGACTGTCATTTTTTCTTCCATCTAAAGTCTCTTACAGTAGGTAAATCTTAACATTGTAAATATTTCTGCCACCACAGTATTTTTAAGAAAAAGCAACATATACAGTTTCCTATGTTCCTAAGTTTGCGATGTCAGCGTGGTAGGTTGGTAACAAAAATTATAGGACCATTATACGTCTTTTGTTTTACAGAGTCCCGTTTCATTGGCATGTACTAAGTCGCTGTAAAAAACATTGAAATTTTGTATTTGTATTTGCTCAGATGCACATGTCGTCTACAACACCCATCAGTGACGCTCAAATTAAAGCATTCAGGACCACATATTCCTATATGTTTTGCGAAATACAGCTATGGTCATCTATCCCTGATGTAGAAAAGCCTTAGTATTTGATTCTTTTTTGTATTAAAACTGTTAATTTTTAATAACGGTCATATTAGTAATAATTCATGTCAACACAGAAGTGCTGAAAGTGTACGATATTATTTGACACTATTTCTACATGAAGACATTATGTTATGCTTCAAAACATCGTACGGAATGTTTATAGTTTATTTATGTGGAAAAGTATTAATTGAATAGTAAGATAATACTTTTTGCTGCCCTTTGTCGGAGGTAAAAATTCTATTCGAATTGGTTAAGTTCAAATTTTTATAGCTATAATGTTGTGGTCCCTTTAAAAAGATGATCATTTGAAGGAAAAACCACTAGATCATTGTTAATAGGCTACAAAACCAATAACATGGAATGTAATCTATTGACGTTCCCTATATTTAATATCATAAATACCATATAACTCACTAACGTTTGATTAGCTAAAGATTTTCAATGATCATTCTATCAAGTCGTTCATTGTGGACTTTGAAAGTTTATTATACAAAGTCAACGACACTTTGATTCGTGAAAAAAAAATACCATAATCATGGTAGATAGTCAGGCTTTGTTATGCTACGATTTGAAAAAAATACAATTTCCATTAAGTTATTTCAGTTTTCAGCTGTGAACATTTGTTTGAAAAAAGACTTAAAACTTATATTATATTGTAACAAAAAGAAAGGCCAGGTGCTCTTAAATCTATTTAACAAAACAAAACTTTTTTGACTTCTTTACAATCTATTGAAATTTATTGGAGCATGCATTCCTAAGGTTACTTCGATGTATATTAGTTATTCGTACAAAAGTAGATGATAAAAGTATCAACACATAACTGTATCTCAAATCAATAGTTTTGGCAGAATATTTTGAATGTGATGAGTATTCATTCCAAGACTGTAAAGGTCAAGATAAATAAAAATGAAAGGATTCGAACTTCTAATTCAGGCGAAAAATTTCAAATCAGAAAAAAATCCAAATATTCAGATATAAAAAATGTCCGTTTCGGTCAGCAATACGTTGTGTGCGACATTTCATTTTTAAAAAAAACGATTTTTTATTTTTTTTATTTTTTCGAATTGTAAACATTAACCATAATAATAATCTTAATATTGGAAATTTTAATTGCATTATGGGTAATTTCAGATCGTGTAGATAGAATAGGTAATGGTGGATGGTGTAATGTGTAAGGTGTATGATGCAAAGGTGTAACGTATATGGTGTAATGGTACAAGGTGTATGGTGTATGGTGTAATGGTGTATGGTGCTAGTGTGAAGTTTACACCATCCAGGGACTGTACTTGAACTTTGTAAACGTCATCAGTGTCTGAGCAGAAAGTTGATGAACTATAGTCTGGCTCAAGCTTTGCTGTCCGTCAAAAAATTGCGATTATTTGTTTATTTGAGCAAATATTTGTTTCAAACAGTGATTTTCTTAAAGAAAATAAAATTACAACACGTTTCACGTACCTATTGTCATCCCGAAACTATCTAAATGCATGTACGAAGCATTAGAAATTTCTCTATGGGAAATTAACATTGCAATGGTAGCCATTGTTTTTCCTGTTGATTTGTTTGGGAGAATAGATTAACGTCATCAAAGTTCACGCGACGTTACGCAAAGTAATCAAAGGGAAATAACTCCTATGAAAAACGCTGACTGTGACTTGCAACCAGCTATGAACTACGTGTTTTGGCAAAGAAAATGAAAAATAAGGCAGATGCATGTATAGACATTTTGTGAATAAACAAGTGTGTCATTAGGATTCTGTTATCCCATCCTTTTGAAATAATCTATATTTTAAAAACGTTTACCTTTTCAAACATTCCGTAAAAATATAACCTTTTATCATATTGTTTGGGTTCAATGTGGTATGTAATGTAACAGTGATGTAAAGTTTCAAAAGACAGAAAATTGGTTGAAAAAATACAGCTTGGAACACCCAGAAAGATGACGGAAGAAGAGATTATGGGAACTTTATTGACCTTATCATATATTTCTACTAGTTTTCCCGACCGATTCACATATTTCAAAGCATAAAACTGTTATATATTTTAGTGGCACGTGGCACCTGGTATATAGTAAATGCCCCCCTTTTTATCCTCACCGAAGATTACCATAACTGTTGCAGTCCTGTATCTAAAAATCAACACTCGTCACTTTCTCTGATTAATTTTCTTTTTCCATGACGTCCATAATTGCGAATCCACCTCAACGTTTTTATATGTATTTCTAAAAGATTAAGTCCTAAAAAGTAATTATCAATAGAACTTTGTTTACTCTCCAGGATTTTTAAAAGAGAATGACTGGAGTACTTTCAAGTTGTTCCGCTACGGAGGCTACTCTTTTCCTTTGCGAATGAATACATAGGATAGAGAATTGCGACTCCAATAGAATTATTATATTTTGTTTGATAAAACGTTAGTTTTTATCCGATAGTTTTTTTTTTCTCTAATATACCAATAATTGAATTGGTTCTTATTTTTCATGTCGGGGCTAGACCTTTAAAACCGACTATTTTTTTCATTGTTGAAGGTCGTGTGGTTGTCTATATTTGCCGCTTATATCTTTTTGATTTGGCCTTTCTTGAACAGTTGTGTCATTGGCAATCATAATACATCTCTTCATTTTTGTGCATTGTTCGAAACATGAACATAAAAATAATGTCATTTTCGGTGAAAACATATGCATGTGTTCGTTACAAAATTATACTTTGCATTTGTGTAACAATTCTCCATTAATAATTCATTTTTGTCGAGTCTTCGAGAGAAACATATCGAACATGCATTCTGCTGTCGGCGGTTGAGACGTCCACAAGTATGCACTCTGCGGGTAAAGATTTTTAAATGTTGATAACTTTCTTAAACTATCATGTATTTCTCCCATACTTTGACACAACCTTGTTTATGATTATTAGATACAGGTAGAATCCAGAAGTAAATTTTGTAAAAAAGAAAAAAAAAACACTTTTTTGTCCGTATGTTTATCATAAAAAATCTTAGTTTTCCTGCCAATTAAGGGCATACGATGTAGTTACAGGGGAGGTAATGACGTTGCTAACGTAAAATGTTATTTTCGCGACGTCAAACTGTGACATATCGGGAAAAGATGCATTTTTCGACTGATTTTTATTATTCAAACTGATTTAATTTGAAAACGAGTGCATGCACTCCTATTTTTTAAAACGACCTTTTGTTTGATTTTGCCGGGGGATTATGTGGACCAAATTTTATAAAACTGTGAATAGTGGATTTTTTTTTAATTTTGATAAATATACAGCAAAAAATTACGTTTTTTTCTCAATTCATGATCATTTCATAAATATGAATTATTTCTGAATAAAAAATGAATATTTTTTTAGGATACTTATATATTTTAAATACAGAAATTACAAATTATTTAACAAAAAAACAAATTGTGTTTATCTTTTAAAACAAGAGTTATGGCTTTGTTTCGAAAGGGAAATTCGGCCTCAAATAATTCAAATTTTGAGCAAATATATAAAATTTCGACCTCATTTTACTCAAAAAGTAGCACATGAAGGTATATTTTATATTGCATATATTTGATTTAATCAGGTAAAAAATAGTCTATATGGAAATATTTATCAAACTGTAAATACGGCATCAAAACTGTATCGTATGCCCTTAACATTACATTCACTTTGTTGTTACAGCTGATTGCATTGAATGAGTGTGTAGATAAAGGTAATATATTTGGTGAAACAAATACATTAGATTGGTTACCTGTCGGACTAGTCTACTCTTAAAGGAGGGTAGTTTACCTAACATAATAATGACTTCACTGTTCAGTTATAAAGCAAGCTAACAAAAGATATTACCTTTGTCTACACACTCTATGCAATCGGCTGTAAAGTTTTTAAAATCTTAATAACTTTCTGAAACAATCCTGGATTTCTACCAAACATAGTCAGAATCTAATTGTTTATGATAAAAAATAGTATCTAGTAAACGGAAATTTTGTAAAAATATATTTCCTGTTTTTCTGTATGTTACTTATAAATGGACCTAGTTTTTCTTTCAGTCAACATAACATACAGTCTGTCGTTAAAGTTCTTAACAAATTAATAAGATTTATAAAGTTGGCAGGACACTGGATCAGCGGAACCCTTACACGTACATTTTAATTTTAGGAAATTGATTTAAAAAAACCAACATATTTGCTGCATGTTTATCTTGTTTATGAAAAAAAAGTCGGTGGTTTTCTTCATTAAAAGTTGGGACAAATAAACTTCAAGCCAATTGTCTTATAAAAAAAGTAGGGTAAATGAGCTCGTTTTTGAGTAAATTGTAAATTAATTGGAAACATGCATTTTTCATATAGATAGACGGTTGGTTTTCCCGTTTTAATGGTTTAACACTGTCTAGTCAATTTTTGGAAGCGCCAATGCTTCATGTTGAAGTCTGTAGACGTATACTAATTATGACTATGATGGACAGTTATTTCATTGGCAATCATCGCACATATTATTATATATTATTTACATCCCAACTTTGTCTGTTTTACAGTGTCAATTTCTTAATTCTTTTTTGAGATTCTTTTCCCCATCTGATATTTCGCTGAGTTTTGCTATTATCTGCCCCCCCCCCCCCCCCCCCCCCCCAAATAAAAAAAAAGATTAAACATTGCATGTAAATCTAAATGAGAAATCAAGGAGTAGGTCATTCTAAAGTTTGATTTTATTAAGATAGTTGAATAGTTCTTAATGTAACACCTATAACACAAATAATCGTATGTCGTGTTTTTAAGACGAACTATAAAGATGTATGCCTAATGTATTCTAATTCATTCTGGGTAAGGTTTTTAGTAGACCGTTTCCTTCGGCTTGATATTCCCAACATGCAGCCTGAAATGTTCTCCATGCTGTCAGCTGACAAATCTCAAGTATTAGCAAAGTAAAAATAATTAGACTTTATTGAAAAAGATATTGCCCAAATGTCGGGATTGATGGCATACGCGAAACTTGAAAACATTTTATAATACAAGACAAAAATGATAAAATAGTCATAAAATTATGAATAAATGAATTATTATGCGCCAATTTATTCATTCACGTCATATTGCTCAGTTGCGTATTTAATGATTTTGATACGATGTTCCATTTATGAGGCCCCTCATGGGGGGTCCTAGTAATCACATAATCACCATTTTTTGCCAATATAATCACATAATCATTAAATATTTGCTTATCTTTAGTAATCAAATAATCATAAACTAAAAATACAGTCCTAGGTAATCAAATAATCATGAAATATTTGGCTTAATAATCAAATAATCATTAAAAAAACGGCCAAGTAATCACATAATCAATAACCCCATGAGGGCCCTCATTTATTTGGGTATTTTCAAGTACCTGCAAGTTACTTCTTTTCGACGTCTTACACATAAACGTCACAAATATCACTTTTTTAATGACGTCATATACTTTAACGGTACAGTTTGAAAATAGAATAACAATGTGTTTATAATGTCAACTATGTAAACTTAATGTTTACAAAGTCAAAGACATCACAAAGGCATATAAGGCCTTGAATGGGTATTCCATATATATATGCGGAAAATATGCACTTTACTTAAACAAAATAGGGTTTTGATAATTATTTGGGACTGTAAGAGTTTTAAAAGTGTGTATAAACAGAACGAATTCTACAATATATAATTTAAAAATAAAATTAAGAAGTAAGCATCATTAAGGTCATCTGCAAAAGTGATAAGAAAACTATTAAAATAAACCCCACATGCATTTAGATATAAATGCTGAAAGTTACATAAGAGTTAGTTAATATCTGACTACTAACATTAATTTCATGAGTTTTTTTGTCTGCACAAAAATCAAGGAGAAAGCAAGAGAGAGAATGACAACTTAATGTGAACATGCATATTCAATCTCAGTTACTGTTTCTGATTTTTTGATGGGCGTGTCTGCTACATAAACCGCGCGAAGAAGATGGAAGTTAACGGTTTCGCTGATTGGTTGACGGAATGTTACGGAAATAGCGGAAACTGTCGAAGTGAAAATCACAATAACGACTCCCTGTTGTTTCCAGGAGACGGAAAATGGACGGCATAACAATGTTAAACCTCCGTAAGGATCGGAATGTGGGCGGTTCATGATGATCAATGGAGCGGTTAGTTAATAGATAATGTTAAATGGAATGGATGGACAGTTATCGAATGTTATTTCTTGGTCAAACGATTTAAATCATAGCGGTAAAACAAATATAACGTTTTTAAGGCAGACAGGACCCCCTGAGCCAGACTATAGGGTAATGTTTATGAACATATCTGTTTGTTTTGTACACACATTGTTGTCAAGATATAATGGAATTTTATACAACCATTTTCTACAAAAGACATGCCTGTACAAAGTATGGAATGTGACAGTTGTTATCTATTCGTTTGATGTGTTTGAGCTTTTGATTTTGCTTTTCTAATTAGAAACCCATTCGTTTTAAATTATCCTCTGAGTTCGGTATTTTTGTTTAACTTCTAACCAAGTGAAAAATATACACTGTATTTCAAATAGCCAACGGACTATCAATAAGTGAGGCGGTTGTGGTTAATCGGAATAAAAAAGTTTCCCCGTGTTTGAGCAATGTACACCTATGCGTTAGTATTGTAACTTCGTATATGGAAAGTTTAGAAAAGGACATTGATACATGTAGTCTCTCATTATGCATTTTTGAATTTCAGACTAAACAAATAATAAAAAAGTATGTTTATTGTTTTTGGCTAAAGGATCAATCAATTATAGATAATTTCACCATTTATGATAAAAAAATAATGCAAAATTTACTCAAACGCCGTTTACTTAGTATTTTTAAATCGGACATTGTATGTATCTATCAAACAATATGTTAACACGAAAACCTTTTGAAAAATTCACTTGATTTTTTTTAAGGTAATAGGAACATCATAGGACGGAATATTCTTTATTTTATCTATTATTTCAACTTCATACATTGATTGGTTGGATGACTTTGCATATGATGGCGAAATAAGCACAAATTCGTATTAACATAACAATCTTTTCAGACTATAAACACGGTGGGTATGGTTGTCCTGCGAAAGAACGTACTGTGCTGGTGATTTGGTCCTGACGGGTGCTGGTGATCAATGAAAAAATGTAAACAAAGACGAAAATAATGTTTTTTGACGTTTTCACTCATAAAAAATGGAAGAAAACGGTTGAGATTTTTCAATTTTGTTTCTTATGGGTTCATATGTAAACCATTAAAAAGTTGATCCTCTAAACTTTTTCAGTAAGCGTAACACAGAAATGCTCATTTTCAGAAAATCTCGAACTGAAAAAATAAAACAAAAATGCTCATAGAGTCCGCTTTCTATACCGCAATCCACGCGACAAAACTATTTTGTGAAAAAACATTGCAATTTATTAAAATTTAGCATTTTCTCAATTTATTCATGTCCTGATACTGTGCTGGTGGGTCCTGTCATTGTGCTGGTGGGTCCTGATACGGTGCTGGTGATTTTGGATAAGAAGTTGGTCATATTTGAAACAAATGTTACAAAATCAATAAAATTGGGCAGATAATTGTTGTCAATAGGATCTATGACTCCTATTTTAGCTCTTGTGCATCCATTTGGCTGTTTAATATGTGTTTTGAAATGATCGTAACTTGTATTAAATAATTACATAAAAGGGCAACATCTTTCGTCCAATATCAGATAACAATATATAGTATCTAAAATAAATATATTTAGATATTTTAAATGCCACTTACATTGATGCTTTAACCATGATCAAAGCCAATGCCGCATAGACATGTTTGTTAGCGCTCCGCATACCCCTCCCCACTTCCACCCAACCAACCCTCCTCATTTCCTCCTTCATTGTTACAGTGGTGTATCAACACAACAATTTATTACATAAAATAATAACACAAAGACACACATTATTGAATAACGAATGCTTACAGGTACTGAAAGTTAGTTCAAAGCCGCATTTTCAACTAATAGATAAACCATGTTCTCATATACAAAAATTCCAATCGTGTAGATTAAAAAAGTCTCAAAACTTAAGTTCACATTTTAATGTTTGATGAAGCAGAACTTTAAAAGTGTGCAATGAATCTTGTTTTCACAACAGTTATTGTCATAATTATGTTTACATAAGACTCATAAAGGAATTAAGAAGGTACAAAGAAATATTTTACAGTTCAATTTAATGATCATGAATGGAAGGAAATGGTACGGAAGTTTAAATAGGACAAAAAGAAATTGATAGTATTTTTTGGCGAAAGACTTAAACGCTTCCTTGCATTATATAGTACAGCTCTTCTATAAAAGCATGCAAAAAAAAACTTTGATTGACTTGCTTGCTATGTTCGCTTAGATGTTTTCAAACAATAGGTAGGCGGAGTTTCAATACATACTGGGATTTGATTGGACAAATACAAACTGACAGGAATTGAAGTTAATGTTTATTTTCCAAACAAATTGTAGTATATAGTTACAGACTACTTACCTGTCGTTTACAAACATCCAAACAATCATAGCAAGCAATTTAATCAATGGTTTGCTTTGCATATATTTATAGAAGAGCTGTAAATTCTAAAAAAAAAAAAAGAAATTTTGTCGTAGATGGTTAAATCCTCAACAAAATCTCAATATCTTTGTTGGAACGAATAAAGGTTTTAAATCAAATTTTCGTGGACTTTTTAGGTTCCACCCTGACGAGACATGTTAGCTGTTCGTATGCTGTTGCACCTGACGCACGGAAACTTTCACATTTCCATCTTCTTTTCTGAAATATTTTACCCAGCTCATACTTGACAGGACTGTTATCCTAGTAAAAGGTGTAACCAATGAATTGAACACAAGTTAAAAATTCCAAAATACTATATAATTAATTTTATGTGTCAATTTGTTCGAAAAAAGTCGAAAAGAAGAGAGTTTTTTTTTAATGTCATGATTATCTGCCGCTTTCTAGATCTATGCTTAGCATTTATTTCAGATGACATGGACTCCTCACCCTGGTGACCCTGCTACCTTTCATAACTTTATCCGTATACATATATTAATAGATAAACAAAAGGCTGCAACTGGTACAGTATTTGATTCGTTGTAACGAGAATATTTGTGGTGAATGGAAACTGTGAGGGTCAAAATCTTAAATTGCTTATAAATGTTGCTGGACCCAGTTTCGTTATGTGATCTGAATTTTCTGAAAGTGCAAGGTAGATAGACATTTTGATTTTTTTTACTCGGTAAGTTTTGCCCTAATTGCTTGAACATTTGCAATATTAAAGCCGATTTCAATGAGCGTGTAGACAAAGGGAATATCTTTGGTTATCTTGCTTGCTGAACAGAAAAGTCATTGTTAGGTTATGTAAACTACCCTACTTTAAGAGTAGACTAGTCCGACAAATGACACATCTTTCTGTCTGTAGGACCAGGCTAATTCGAAAGGAGGGTATAGACCTTACTTAACAATGACTTCACGGTTTAGCTAACAAGCAAGCTAACCAAAGATATAACCTTTGCCTACATACTCAATGGAATCGGCTGTAACTAAAAACTCGAATACATTTTAACAGACAGTGGTCTGGTTTGTTGATGAATATTGTTTTTCCTAGATTCACTCTTGAAAAATCATTTGGTAACATTTGGTCATTGTAATACGGACAGACAATAAATGAACCTCATACGATCCCTCGACACAGTTGAGCTTATATATGATCTTATAGCGATTCGGGTTGAAAATCAGTTGAAATTAAGCCAGTTGTTTGTGTGTGTAGATTTGTATTGTTTTAAACTGTTAAGACTTTTTAAAGTTAAATCTAGGTGTTTAATTTAAGAATTTCTTTTTTAAACTTATATACTTGTTTTATACTCAATTAGTAGTATGAAGTTACGAGATATTTTAATTTTTGAAATTGAAGGCACAATTAACAAAGCAAACGTAAGTTTCAAATACTTTTAAATAGATTTTTAAGGATAATGTACCCTTGTGTTGATCCCATGCTAAACATAACAAAAATCTCTGTACAAAGGTCTGTGAATTTTCTACAAAAATAGTGATTTTATTTTCACCAAATTCTCTTTTTCTACTAAATACAATAATGAACTATAAATAATAACTAGAACACACCCGCGAAATCGCGGGGAAATAGAGCGTATGTAAACTGTAAAAAAAATATACTGACTGGAGAATTTCAGGAGAGATATCAAAAGTCAAAGGTACTTAGGGACTGGGCACATTTTTTTGCCCTCCCCCTATTTTCCAAATACCGATTTTTATACCTTCTGTTTTCTGTACTCTATGAACATGCATATATACTTTAATTACTATAAGAGAATTTCAGGAGAGGTATCAAAAGTCAAGGGTACTTAGGGACTGGGCACATTTTTTTGCCCTCCCCCTATTTTCCAAATACCGATTTTTATACCTTCTGTTTTTCTGTACTCTATGAACATGCATATATACTTTAATTACTATACAGAGAATTTCAGTAGAGGTATCAAAAGTCAAAGGTACTTACATATATATATATATATATATATATACATCAGTGAACGTCATGAATAGTAAAGCAAATTCATATACTTTATTCATAGTCTTTGTATGTTCAAGGTACAGACAATTTATAGTAAATTATAACAAATACAGTTATTCATAGTAAATGTATGTAAGTATGTACAGAAATATATCCGCAGTGACCGCCGTTGATTATAAACCATAGGCGGATCCCAAAGGGGGGGGGGGGGGGCTAGGGGCCATGCCCCCCATTTCGTTGAAAAAATTTGTTGATTATATGGGGAATCACTGTAGCATGAGAGGACCCCCCTCCCTTTTAGGTCAGTCAGTACCCCCTCCCTTTATATGAAAAGTTCTGGATCCGCCACTGTAAACTAATTGATAGTAAATAGCAAATATTATTCATTTTCGTTTTCCTCCCAAAATAACCCAAACTGAAACACGTTAAGCAAGGATGATATATGCTAGAACTCAAAATCACAGCAGAAAGCAAATTCATATACTTTATTCATAGTCTTTGTATGTACAAAGTACAGAAAAACACAAACCGGAAGTATAATCTGACTTAAAGTTTTGTCCAATGACGGGAAAATATCCGGACGCATTCTTTTCGTTTTTATCCCAAAATAACCCAAACTGAATGATCATAAGAATGGATGACAAATGCGACTATACATGTTACCTATAAGACACAGAGGCATGATGATTAATTTATTGTGGAAGGAGGAGAAGCGACACCCAAAATGAGGTCTTCTCGTTTAATAGTATAGATGCTTTGCAAGAAGTTTCCCCTTGATACATGTATATGTACAAAATTATATCTCTATTATCCCTTGATACATGTATATGTACACAATTATATCTCTATTATTCATTGTCTGTGCTGTTTTGATACTATTGCAGTTTGCACATTTTCGTAATTGACAGGCCACAGGAGGGGGTGATAAACCATACACGAAAATATAAAATATTGATCTAAGTACTTAATTTGCATCTCTGAACCCCACCCCCGGCTTGTTTTTTAGGAGGGTGTCTAAAAATGGTCGATTACAGACAGCCGAGTACGCATTTTACTTTCCAGGCGTGTTTACGTTGATTGTTAAAGTCCTGAAAACGGATAGATAGAAACAAAAATGTTTGATTTATCTGGCTTTAGATTCAGTTTTTTTAAATATAAATTAAGTCTACATTTTTAACCGGATTTTTGTGACAAAAATGTCGGTTATTGATTTGGGGATGCTCGGCGGGCGGCCGGGCGGCCGGGCGGTCGGGCAGTCGGGCAGTCGGGCAGTCTGGCGGCCGGGCGGTCGGGCGGGCGGCAATCAAATGTTGTCCGTGCATTAACTCATGAACCGTTCAGCCAAAGCTTTTAAAATTTTAATATGTTGTTACTGACAACTAAATGAAGGTCAAGTTCAATAATGGCGATTTTGACTTTTACCGTTCAGGAGTTATGGTTCTTGAAAGATTGAAAAATGGAGTATTCAGTCGTGTCCGTGCATTTACGCATGAACTGTTCTACCAAAGCTTCCCAAATTTTAATATGTTGTTACTGATGACAAAATGGAGGTCAATTTAAATAATGACGATTTTGACTTTTACCGTTCAGGAGTTATGGTTCTTGAAAGATTGAAAAATGGAGTTTCCAGTTGTGTCCGTGCATTTATGCATGAACTGTTCTACCAAAGCTTCCCAAATTTTAATATGTTGTAACTGATGACAAAATAGAAGTCAAGATCAATAATGACGATTTTGACCTTTACTGTTCAGGAGTTATGGTTCTTGAAAGATTGAAAAATGGTGTTTCCAGTCGTGTCCGTGCATTTTCTCATGAACCATTCAACCAAAGCTTTTGAAATTTTTATATGTTGTTACTGATGACAAAATAGAGGTCAAGTTCAATAATGACGATTTTGACATTTACCGTTCAGGCGTTATGGTTCTTGAAAGATTGTAAAATGGCGTTTCCATTCACGTTGTTGCATTTACTCATGAACCATTCAATCTAAGATTTCAAATTTTAATATGTTGATACTGATGACAAAATGGAGGTCAAATTTGATATTGACGATTTTCACTTTCACCATTCATCAGTAATGGTTCTTGTGATATTGCCAGGACACAAATAAATATTAATAAATCCGGTTTGCTGTCGTTGTGACAGCCTCTTGTAATATAATAATACTAAGAATTCACAATATAAAAAAATGCAGAAAAAAAATGGAGATGTGAGTGAAATATCTTAATAAGGAGTCATTACTACAGAGATGGTGTGTTTGACACACAAAACTTAAAAGCTTAGTGATATTACCAATATTAAAATAAAAGCGTATTTTAGTTTGGTTGTTTTTCCATTTACTCATTTTCAATCATAATTAAGGCACATTTGATTTTTATTCATAAAAATATTTAAATATAGAAAAGTAGGACACATTGTTCACTTCCTCCCCTGTAATTCTTTATCAAAAATATTTATTTATTTTGGAATTTTGAAATGAAAGAGCTAAGAAATCTTAGTTTTGTTAATGTTCTCTAGGTTATCTCATCTTCATTCTCTGACATATTCTAGTCTGCCCTTTCATAAAATAGTGATTTTTTTAGTGTTCTATCGAAGTTTCGAAAAAAAATACCTGATAACCGTTCAGACAAAAAAAATATGTTGAAAAAATCTTACAGATACAGCAAGTGATTCTTAATTAGCTGTAAGATACATTTTTCTTTTAAAATACAACTTTTAAATCTTACGGGAAACTATTCCAAGCTTAACACTTTCACTGTAACCTCGCTCTAACTTATCCCCCATCCCCCCAAAAAAAACCAAACAAACAAACCACCAATACTATTGTCATTCTTATAGTCAGCACTCAATTTTTCACAAACAAATGTGTTTTAAGCTGCTAAAGACATATGATTCAAACGCTCAGAAAGTCCTTTCTTCTATATTTTTGCTCTCCATTTTTATACAAAACCTTTTACATTTTTATTTTATGGGTTATTGTTGAAGGTCGTACAATGACGTATGGTTGTTAACACATACTTTGTTTGGTTTCTTATGGAAATTTGTCCTTTGACAACAAACATACAACATCATCTACTTTATATAAGTATTGTATAAATTACAACGTATTTTGGCGATCTTGCAAAATGATCGTAATCCCGAAAATCGTAAACATATTTTCTTATCTTAAAAGGGGGCAAGAAGGGTTCCATTAACAGGCCAATAAATAAAATCACAGTTAATTTTAAAAATAATAAAAAATAGGTTTTTTTTTTCTCTCATAATAACAGTAAACAGATCCATAACAATGTCAATTTCAAGAAAGCAGACAACAGTTAATTACTAGTAGTCAATAACAGTACAGCATCAATGATCTTGAATATTTGCCACTTTTAACTAAAATATAAAGGCACAGAACCAGGACATAGGAGCACAGAACCAGGACCGTTTTTCTTATCACCAGCACATCGTCAGGACAATTCCGTTTAACGAACTTGCACGACTTTTGCAATTTTATATTGTTGAAATATACTTTGCATGGTACTTATGACGCATCAGAGAAAAATTAAGCAACAAAACAGTCGTTTTATTGCCGTTCTGATACAATGTAAACAAACCCACCAGCACAGAATCAGGACCCACCAGCACCCGTCAGGACCAAATCACCAGCACAGTACGTTCTCTCGCAGGACAACCATACCCACCGTGATAAAAAGAACTACTTGTTATAAATGATCAATAATAGATTATATACAGTGATTTTGTAAGACAGCTAACACGTCAATCGTTGTTTAAATACTGATAAAGAAATCAATTTTCTATTGATTTGAAGCTCTTTTCAATCTGTTTTTTTTTTGTTGGCATAAGATGTTATATTGCTAACGAATATATACAACCTCTGCAATAGGCAGCGCTAGTTTTGCTTCAATATATCATTACACGAATATGTAGCTTTGAAAAACACTTATAACAGATGTCTTTTTCTGTCGATTTCATATAAAAAGACATTTTTGTAAAATAGATATCGACATCTTATACACATGCCGACAGAAAATCTTTCGATAAGAGATTATCTCAAAGTAAACAATGCGCAAACGTGATTTTATTTATTTCGGTGATAATCGGTCGTTTAAATTTCCAAATAACAATCTGATCGATTATGAATTTAATTGAGGAAATGAGCGTCATGTGTATACAAAAAGGCTGCGTAATTGATGTTAAATCAATCATAAAATATTGATAAAGCATAAACGTTGTTATAATTATCATGTTTATGGTGTTTTTTTAGATGAAATAATGCTGTCAATTTGAAACTGAATGGGATCAATACAAAAATAAAGAGCCAATATCACGTACTTCCAGGCATTGCATAAGTTTACGTTGATTGTGGAAATTATGGCGTTGATTCTCAAATGTCCTTTACCAACGCATAAAGATATTAAAGTACCCAGTCAGAATTTGTTTCTTTGCACTTTTAGATTAAGAACCAAAAGGTTAAATTCCATCAATGCAAAGTCAACCGCGCAGTCTGTGTCTTTTACGTCGAAATCAAGTCATTTATTTGATAATTTTTTTTATTTGTGAAGAGATTTCCCCTTTAATGGGGTTTTCCATCGAATAGATTTTTTTTTCTTATTTGACGTATGTGTCTTCACATGTTTATCATCGATTGTCGAAATTAACCGACGTGCGTTTTGTCTACAGAAGACTTACCCGCGACGCTCGAATTATAAAAAGTTAAGACGGCTAAATAAAGTACGAAGTTTAAGAGCATTGAGAACCAAAAGTTCCTTAATGTTTTGCCAAATACAGCTAAGTAATATGTTCCTGAGGTAGAATAACCCTAGTATTTCCAAAATTCAAAGTTTGAAAAACAGTTATTTTATATGTTGGATTTCAATTTCGTAAATTCAGGGAAAATTGCTTTCGCGTGGATATTTGATTTTATGATTTAAAGTCTGTAAAAATGCCAATAGAAAATGTGTTTTCCATTGAACATTTAATTTTGTGGTTAACCTATACAACTAAATCCACGAATTGGTATCCAACGAATAGTAGTGAATACACATTTTTTTCGATTTAAACAAAATATCTTTATTAGATAATTGATTTAGATATAAGTAACTGACCATAATTAGAGCTTAGATACAACTGTTTTATTGATGTGTATCATCTCAAAACCTAAATATGTTACTACTGTAATAACTAGCCAGTTAACACTGAGGTTGTGAGTTCGAATCCTGCTCTCGCGAGTGCGTTCGACTCAAATCTTAAATAGATATGATAGTCAGTTTTCCTATCGAAGGTTGGTGGTAATCTACGGGCACTCCAGCTTCTGCCACCAATTAAAACTGGCCGCCACGAAATAGCCTAAATGCGTTGCTAAAAAGTGGCGTTGAAACACAAAAATACAAATCAAATCAAAGACTCAATGTGATATTTCAGTATTATAAAGCTCGCTTATATTAAAAACAATTGTTCCGATTAGCATTCGTCTTTTTTTTTAAAAGTCAACAATTCATAACGAAAAAAAATTACCCTCAAACACCTGCTTGAATTAACCTGGGGTTTTCGTATGGTTCTTGGTGTAAGTTTTTAGTGTTCTTTGATGTGTTCTGTAGGTTATTGTTAGTGCTTTTATCGTTTTTTTTATTCTTTTCACATGGTATAGTACCTTTGACTATCCCTTTTGTATCGTCTGCTTCTCTTATATGTTAAAAACTAACATATGACCTCAACAGACCTTATACTATTTAATACTGAAAGGTGTCTTCTTTGAATAAAGTCTTTAGTTAAAGTGTATGTCACAGTTATGATATGTTTAACCCCATTTTATGATTAATTTGGGATTATTTATTATCTTTCAATTCTTTTCGGTCAACAGAATGTATTGATTTCCAAGAAAGATAAAAGTAGAGATCTTAATAAATCTATGTCAGTATTGATCACTATTATTTCTATGTGAACTAATTAAGACTATTTTCAAAAACCTGCAAAGGATCTTTTATTGCATTTTGCAGTTTAAGCTAGATGCATATGCGCAGAAATTGAATTCAAATATGAATCATTATAAAGCCAGTCACATGTTACAGGATAGTACCATTATATAAAACGAAAGTAAATGCAACAGAGTGGAAATTTCTCTATAACACTTCTTGGTTGGAGGTAAGATCTCTCATTTTTATTTGAAACAATTCTTAATGAAGAAATCATATACTGTGGTATTTTCAGTCAGGAGCCTGTAATTCAGTGGTTGTCGTTTGTTTATGGGTTATATTTGTTTTTCGTTCATTTTTTACATAAATGTTGTTTGAATTGTTTTACATTGTCATTTCGGGGCCTTTTATAGCTGACTATGTAGTATGAGTTTTGCTCATTGTTGAAGGCCGAACGGTGACAAACAGTTGTTTATTTCTGTGTCATTTTGGTCTATTGGGGACAGTTGTCTCATTTGCGATGCATATACATAATATGCTGAAATATAAAAAGATCTTCTTTCTCATTTTTGTATTTATTTACATGTCATAACTATGACAAAGCAATCTAAAAGTATTCTATGCATGACATATGTGCACTAACGATCCCCACGGTTTTGTTTTGGGTAGAAGTTGAGATGTGGTAGGTTCTAGTTATTTTTTGTTAGCCGTAGTTTGCATGGCAGTGTTTGTTGTTTCCACATTTTACGTGTTTATATGCAAAGATGATGCCTGTCTGAGACCGACTTTATGAGTAAATATATCACTTTGATAACTTTCAATTCTTTTTCATAAAGTTCCATTTTACAGATCAACCGTTTTCACACACGGATAGATAGATATTAATGAACTAAGTAAGTTATTCAATAAAAAAGTATGTTTGACTTCGATATGTATGGACTTTTCTTGACTTTCAATTGTAAAACATTTTACTAAAATCAAACCAAGTATAGATACATGACTCTTACAAACAATGTCATAGACAAATTTCATTTCGATATGTAAAGAAGATGAAAATTTTGAAAAAAGGCGGGCCTAGGGCATTTCCGTGACCTTCAAGATAAGGCAATCTTACAAAAGTATGCAAAATTAAAGATAATAATAATATCTAGAGGAATTTATCTTATTTTTTTTACATCGATATATACGGAAGTCTGAAAGTGCCAGTTCGATATTCAAAGACAAAGTTTTCCACAAATATTTCTGTATATTATTTGTATATACAAATTTACTATCATGACGATTAAAAGATTAAAAATGATCTGACGTACTTAATTCTTTATTGTTTATTCGAACTCGACACATAAAGTGCCTCGTATATTCTCAAATACAAAGGAGTAGCTCCAGTAAGGGGTGATTTTGGCCTCACATTTCAAGTTCATCTAACGAAAGATTTTGAACACTTTCTGAACACTTAAGTAGATATAGGAAGATGTGGTGTGAGTGCCAATGAGACAACTCTCAATACAAATAACAATTTAAAAAGTAAACCATTATAGGTTAAAGTACGGCCTTCAACACGGAGCCTAGGCTCACACCGAACAACAAGCTATAAAGGGCCCCACAATTACTAGTGTAAAACCATTCAAACGGGAAAACCAACGGTCTAATCTATATAAACAAAAGTGTCTATTTCAGTTTATGTGAATGACTGACGAAGTGAGTCATTAAAAGCGCTCCGATTCAAGCTTAAATATATATCAAGTATGCTAAATAATGTCACTTTTCAGATGGTTTTTGTCAAACATGAAAGTGGCCGCATCCGTGTTCATCCTCAACCGTTATATATAGTATGTATTAACAACAAATACAACTTACATTTTAATATTATGAATGAATACAAATGCGGCCATTTTCAAGTAAGACGGAAACCGTCTTAAATTTAACAAAAAAACTAAAATTGTGAAGATTTCAGTAATTTAGCATGACTTAATGATGCAATTTCCCGATTTATGTGCATTGTATTGTCAAAAACAGCTCATATTTATGTAACAGAAGCATTCCACTTTCCAATTAATAACTAAACTTTACATTTTAACAATTTTGTAAAATTGCTATATTTTGGGGCCAACAAGGGGTCTTACTTGACCTACTCCTTTTCAGAGAAACCCTTTAAATTGTGCTAATAATACTAATATTAATTCCTAGCCTAACTGAAATCCATATTGTATATCATTTGAAAGAAAACCAAGAAGGTCTCATCGTCATTTAACACGTTTAAACTTTCCAATCAAGCTTTTGCAAAACAAGTTTAATACGAAAGCGCTTTGGAGATGTTCATTACGGTTTTCCATAGTTTGACATTTACAACGTTTCTAGATTGTTCGTGATCTCTACAATTCCAACGTTGGCAAGTACTAAAAGTTCTTAAAGTAAAACTGTTGATTTTCTTTATCGTTTAAGATTGATAAACTATAAACATAGAATCGTATTCTTTAAAAAGGGTTGTGTTTGAGGACAACCATACTTAAAGATTATATCATTATATGTAGATGTCAAAAAAGATATCGATCAATGTTATCATTTAAGGTGGCTCGGGTGTCTTCTTTCATCTTGGATTTCGAAGTAGCAGAAAGCAAAAGATTTAGATCTTAAATGAAATGTGCAAATTTTGAGAGTAGTATTTTATTCATTTGTATTACTTTGAATGTAAATATAGAAAATTAAATGTTTTATCATTTAACGGCTGTTATATCTATAAAACAGTATACTTGGGTGTTTGATTCATTTATTTCAACGTTGATAAATAAGGGGAAATAATTCAGATAGGAGGGGAGATAGCTTAGATAAAGTCATTTTATAATAACAAATGTTGTGAATTAACCTTTTTTGAGATGTAGCAAGAAAACAAGTTTTGTGACCTATTTTTTTTAAGAGATATCGTGAAGTTCTAATATTATATTATCTTAACTTATTTATAGTTTTCTTTTTATCACACAAAATTGGATTTTTATTGAGACGTTACAGCCATCTTAAAAGAACTCAGTTTTTATACTTTCATTGAAAAATTTTGAATATCGAACCGGTAACCTAGTTTTTCTTTACCCTTTGTAATGATGTCGTATGTCCCGCTTCTCCCATACTTTTACTGCTTGCCATTTGTTTTAGATTCTTCCCTTTTACCATAACGTAGGGTTATTTCCGACAATTTGGTACGTTGTTGCCTGTGATATGGGTAAACAATTTCAAAAACATTACCTTTTGTTAATCGCATACACAACGTCTTTTTCTTTATGTAACCAATTAGCAAGGAATATGTAGATAAAACAACTATTTTTTATTTCAGGTTGTACATAGATAGAAGATGACGACAATAGGAGTAAGTTATTATTATGGTTTTGCATGTACTTTTTTTTAAACTTCAATTTTGATAGTATGGTGTCTGTTATTTTTTCGAGGGTCAAAAACAAAGTCATAATGCATGATGATAATAAGGTGCTCAAACGCCAAAAAAACCCGATTGGTTAGAATTTTCAATTGGTTTACAATCTTTTTAAAAATATTCTGCTTTAAATGACGTATATTATTTTTTGTTTATCTAGATGTGTGACCATCTAACAGATTATATTTCTTAAAATGCCCGTAGAGAACTATTGTGGGTTCACAAATAATTGCATAATGCATGAACAGCAGAAGACCAACTCAGTCCAAGTGTCTAGTCGATTCTTATCTGAGATAAACGGTTCACTATATTTCACTCAAAATGTGTAACTTTTCTTTACAAAAAAAAAAAACAAAGTTTCAATTACATGTACAGTATGTATAAAACTTTTCTAAAAATTTTCGTATTAAGCAACACTAGATTTTAGATAGGTCACATATAATAGATATTTCTCTTTCATCCAAACGTGATATTTTGATGGAAGTTTAGTTTTACAATCCGACACTTTATGTCAACAGCCTCTTAATTTCAGGTTTAGTTTGCCTTCATCATGGGAAGATATTTTCCTAACAAAATCTTTGGAAGATATTTTGAAAAAAAACACTTATATTTAACTCCTAAAAAATTAAAAAAAGGTAGTCATTTAAAGCCGTTTTAAAGTATCAATACGAATTTTCTATCCAATCAGAGTCGACGTATTATCTAAATGTAGATAAATATCTAGGATATCTGAATAAAATAAATGAGTTATATTCGAAAAATAATTTTCAATTTTTATACATTGATTTTCAAATTCCGATTATACATGTTATAGTTGACGTGCGCTTATAACCATTATATTTTATTCGCGAATAATGTTAAATTTGTTTGTACATTGTCATTTGAATACAACCTATATGAAAGGTAATGGTAAATAACATATAATTTGTGCAATACAAAGAAGTCGAATTGAGAAGTGAATCGACTGAGCTTGATTATGTTAATTAAGGTGAACCACCTCATGAGTAAAGCCTTTTTTAATTGATTTCGTTAGTTCGTTCTTATGTTGAACTGTAATACCACTATCCCACAGTTTTAACCCCGCCACATTCTGTATATATGTGCATGTCCAAATTCAGCAACCTCTTATTCAGTAGCAGTCGTTTGTAGATGTTTTACATATTTATTTTTTGTTCATTTTTTGTACATAAATTTGGTCGTAAGTTTTCTCGTTTGAATTGTTATTTATTTGTCATTTCGGGATAATTTATAGCTGACTCCTCTCATTGTTAAAGATTGAACGGTGACCTATAGTTGTTAATTTCTGTGTCATTTGATCTCTTATCGAGAGTTGCCTCATTGACAAACATACCCATACCACATATCCTCGTTTATATGTATAGACATTTATATTTCGACTTGAACCATGAACCGATAACAGGGAACAAATTTATACCTCTGTATTTCGTTATATCTTATATCCAAGCAAATAAAAGACATTTTACTGGATCGAATATACATTTCGCTTTTAGTGATGTAAAAGGTGTAAATTATCTCATTGACATTGTATTGTAACAATGATCAAAGCAAATTCGTGCAGTATATTTATATTCATAGTTATTGGTTTTATCCTATTTTAGATGAGTTGTTGATTTATTTTTTTCATTCTATTTTAGTATTCCAATTCTATGAAATATTCGAAATATTTTCCGAATCATCAAGAATATGCTAGCAAAGTCTACAAAGATATTCCGGTAAGTTGTTGTTGTATATAACTTAAAAACAGTCACTTTCAATAAATAGGTTCGGAAATGTATTCGATCTATTAAACGCTAATAGACCACATCAACTGCATGCATGCATTTTTTTAAAACTGTCTAAGAGAATATAACTTATTAAGTAGTTTCGTCATATCCCAAATTAAGTCTTTTTTATTTTACTTTAGCCTAATATAAACCTCAAAATACCTTTATTACACATGCTGAAATAATAAAAGTTAATAGTTTTTATTATTTAAACATGTAACTCAATATGAATATAGATATGGATTAGCTATCTATAGCGCATATAATAGGCAAGTGTGCAAATGCTACACTTAACTTTTTGGTATCTCTATTTTATTTGAAAACACATACTTGATTTCAAAGAAGCATATATTGAAATGAAATCCGAATTTATCTCATTTTTGGTGTCATTTCAGAGTTATTTGGTGTATATTATATATGTACTTGTTACAAACGACTAACATAAAACACAGAGTTCACGGTCATCACACATTTGCTATAAAGTTCAGGATACACAATGCATGTCTTTCATTATGAATTGATGTATTTTATGTGACACTATTCCTGAAGTTTATTTTGTTCCCCGTGCAAAAACGTCCACATTAGTCCAATATATGTTTTGAAGTATTAATAACTTGTATAGGGGTCTTGTTGAAATCGAAACACGTCTACTAAACCCATAATCTTCCCTGATGCAAGTGATGTCGGTTTCATTCTTTTTGAACTGGAAGGAGCCCATTTGACGTCAGTCGAAGCCAAAGTGATAGGCTATAACTAGCATAACACCTAGATTTTCAACAAGTTTATGAAATACATAGAAAAGTTATACATCTGATAAAATATTTTGCACGTCTATCATTTTATTATTCTCATCACTTAAATCATACATCCCTTGATTATTGAATATGTTTTTGTTTAAAAAAAAAAAAGATAAAAAGAGGACGAAAGAAACAGAAGAGATCAAAGTCAGTTGATGCCAAACGGGAACATTCACCAAAGGTATATATCTACTAAGTAATATGTATACTTATTTAAACTGTCTGTTGTAAATATTTTGTTACTTGATTATATTATGTATTTGTGAAAACATTCATCTTTAGTCGTTCCAACTACTCATGAATAGCTTCCGTCTAATAGATGTTCTATATACTTTCGAAAAATATATAAAATGTTGACGGCAGATCGATATTGTAAATAAGCAATATGGTAGACAAATGCATTATACATTATATAGCCTGAGGTAGTATATCTAATTTGGTTAGTTTTATCTCTATTGGTATTTTTCTTTCTTTGAAATGAAATATGAAACTCATATGAAACGACTTCCGCATATATAATGAGTAAATATAGAATTCAGTTTATATTTAAAACACTTATGACATAACAACTGATTGTACAAAAAGAGTAAAAGGTTAAAAATTCCGTACAATGCGATCAGAATTAAAATTGAACCTAGACCGAAACAAAACAAAATAACGCTAACTGATAACCCACCTGCATTAGTACATACCAAGTGGTTGTACGAAAATATAACTTCATGGTATTATCTCCCTGTGCAGTTAGTCTGTACCTGGATTAACATGCACGAAAACAAAAAACAAAAAAACACTAATACAAAGATATGGGTAGTCAATTGTGCGTTTTTACCGAGTAAGATTTTAACCAGTAATCAAGCATTGATGTTGTTTACATTTGGTTAGTAGAATCTTACAAAGTCTTGTTCTATGTCAGTAAAATGACCATTGTAATATTATGTGTGATACATTTTAGAGCTGTGTTTATGTTGTGTCGTAGTTCATCTCCATATTAAGTGTGTTTCCCTCTGTTTTAGTTTGTAACCTGGATTTTTTTTCAATCGATTTATGAATTTCGAACAGCGGTATACTATTGTTGCCTTTATTTGTGTTGACATTGTTTATCATCTTAGTAGCGAGTAATAGTGTTCTTGTATGTGTCTTTAAAAATGATATACCTTTCCTGTTTATAAATATTGGAAGATGTGCTTTGAGTGCCAATGATACAACTTTCCATCCAAGTTACAATCTATTAAGGTAAAACATTATAGGTCAAGTTACGGTCTTCTATACACAGCCTTAGCTCACACGGACCAGCAAGGTATAAAGGGCATAAAAGTAACTAGTGTAAAACTAGTTTGTTGTAATTGTTTTGAAATTCATGCGACTACTATACTAATAAGAGTGTAAGCTAGCTAACACCAGGTCTAATCCACCATTCCACATAAAGAAATGCCTGTAACAAGTCAGGAATTCGCAAATTGTTTTTAGGTTTGATTTGTTTGAGCTATCCATTTTGTCATTTCAAATAGAAATTTTTATACGTCAAAAGTTGCACACACAAATCCTAAACAACATGTGCATATTTTAATGAAGACTTATGAGTCTTATGAAGACGAAACTCGCGTCTGGCGTAATAAATTATAACCAAAGTACCTTTTGTAGCTATTAACTCACCAATACATGCATATTAAAAATAAATATGTGATTATATTTAATTTATTTATCTATTTAGAATACGTTACTCAGTATAGAAAACCAAGAACATGTAGACATTCCCCCAAAAGTCAATTCTGAAGAAACTGTAAGTGATATCAAATTAGGATAATTGTAAATTGATTTCAGCGGGGTTATGTTTAAACATTTATAGGTTTCATAACGAGTGAGAATTAGATATCGATTGATATCAACTCGAGTTATTTAATTTCAATAATAATAAACGAGCCTATGGCGAGTTTATTATTATTGAAATTAAATAACGAAAGTTGATATCAATCGATTTCAATTCTCACAAGTTGTTAAACCTATTTCTCTTATGGCAAAAAGTTGTATGTGCGTGGCCTATTTGTTACGAGTTGTGTTGCTACGGCCGTTTTTCTTTGCAACGCGTACTGATCTGTATACGTTTTGAACTAATATGGTTTTATTTTATTTGTTCAAGTCTGATTTTTTATATTTAAAAATGAGATGACTCAGTTTAATTCAAACGATATTGAATTATCACAAGCTGTAAAACGTATGGTAGAAAAGAAATGTTTTTATGATTATTATCGTGGCGAGAGTTGTTGCTACGGGCGTAAAACCGGAAGTAAACAATCAGTTGTCAAGAAAAAAAGTATGACCTTTTTACAGTGAATAATGACCTGATCAACGGCCAATAAAAATATTGGAAATTTACGAGATAAGCCAATCAAATTAACGTAATTTTGATATCACTTTTTCATATCACACTCCGTACGGTGTGATACGAAAAATATCTATTTACGTGGGAGTTAGATAACAGGCCCCAACCATAAGAGAAATCAAGATAGAAAATACATCACACAGTATTACAAAATCACATATTTGATGTCGAATAGGATACTGAATTACATATATTTATGACAAGGTGGATCAGTATTTGTAACTTAAGTAAATAAAAAAAAAACATTGATCGATGACAAATGCATTGCTATATTTACAAATTCTGTGACGGTTCGCAATAATCCCGACACAAAATTTAATAGTGATGTTTGCACTACTTTCGAGTTTTTTTTTTAACATTTTTTTTTTCTCTTTCTGTTTGTCGTCATTGCTTTCACAAGAACAGGAATGCAATCTTAAACGGTTATTTTGATCTTTACATCATCATTTGAAAATTCTAAACAGAAAACTATTTTGGCATGTTTTGTCTTTTATTCAATAATAAGACTAAGCAACATCGGTTATTTAAATATTGTAGAATCCCAGGCCAATAGAACTGCGCAACGAATTTGATGAAACATCTTACTTATTAATTCTTACCACTCGTACCCATACAAATGAACTATTTTATTGTGTTGGGCATATTCCAATAAAATAGAGTTCCACTACGCTTATAATAAGTGTCCAGTTAGGACCCACTTTAAGCCTAGTATTCAGCACTATCTATTATATAACACCACTGGTCGTTTCGTTCCCGAGGGTATGACCAGCCTAGTAGTCAGCACTTTTTAATTAATTCTTACCACTCGTACCCATACAAATGAACTATTTTATTGTGTTGGGCATATTCCAATAAAATAGAGTTCCACTACGCTTATAATAAGTGTCCAGTTAGGACCCACTTTAAGCCCAGTATTCAACACTATCTATTATATAACACCACTGGTCGTTTCGTTCCCGAGGGTATGACCAGCCTAGTAGTCAGCACTTCGGGGTTGACATGAATATCAATTATATAGTCATTTTTTTTTAAATTAATTTCCTGTTACTTAACTTGGAAGTTTTCGAAAAACTAAGGATTTTATTATCACAGGAATAGATTACCGTATTTGGCACAACTTTTTGGGGATTTGGGTCCTCACTGCTCTTCAACTTTGTACTTGTTCGGCTTTACATCAATTTGGATCAGTGAGCAGTACTTTGGATCGACGTGCGTTTATGACATGCATAAGAACATACTTTATTGGCGCGGTCGTTTATAAAGATGTTCGAAATTTTGACTTTCGTGCTTGAAATGCATCATCAGATTTGGAGAATTCAAAGTACATCACGTCTTTAAGTAATTTCATTGCTTCAAATCTTGTATCCAGATTTGAATTAATTTTGACGCTCTTTATGGTTAATAATGTTCACCGACTTAAAGTAACTAAACCAAACAAGTATCTGAACTTGTTTTTTTTTATCTTCATTGTACAATATCTTTAAGGTTTTCTCTGGTCCCCCCATTACGCTTGAATGTTTCTTAAAATATAAGAAACCGAACTTTTATCAGACAAGCGAAACCGACATACCTTCGTGCAAAGTTAGAAATGGACTTGATTATAATAGAAGTCTCGTTAAAATAATATAAAATGTAATATTCGAAATATCGTATCCGTGTCAAGACGAAAACACAGCAAAACGAAGGCCATCAATAAATTTAAATGAAAGAAATACAAAAACCGATGCATCGATTAGGAGTCAATCCAAGTAATTCAACTAATGGTAGAGTCTAGTTGCAAGACCAGACGTTTCATTCCTACTTGAAATGTTAAATACACTACTGCCATATGGAGTACATATACCTTTACTTAATTTGCAGATATACAGAAAAAAGAAAAAGGTGAGGAATAACATGGTATACAAGAATAATTAAGAGGCAACGTAGTGTATCGATGTTAAAATCTCGTTAATCGATTCGAAAAAATTATGCAGCTCAACAAAACAGTTAGGGAATTGCAAAATTGACATGCATTGGTGCTTCGTCAAGTTAAGAGTTTTCTGCAACGCATGCATCTACTATGCTCATTGTTTTGTGTGTCGAAATGTCTCAATTTAGAATAGGACACACTCGGGAAATTGATAAAATACGACAATATTGAAATATGTCGATAGTAGGTAAATACATCAACATATCGTAGCCGTCAATTCGTGATGGTTACCGTCAAACTTGTGAAGTACCATTTCCTGTTGTTCTTCCTCATAATTGTTTTGCAGCATCAAACTAAAGCAAATTGTTTTGCAAATTGAGTGTTGTCTTTTAGACACAGTTCAATTCATTTTAGTTTATGTTGCCCTGCAAGTCATTGTTAACCATATTGCAAGTTTCAAATTCTATCAAAATATTTAAAATATATCTTGCACCAAAATTACTGTATTTCTTAAAGCATCCTGAAGCTATAACATTTGCCAGTCAAACAGATGGACCAATAATAATGCAAGCATGCACACAAACAGTTGATCAAATCAGTCATGACATGGCAACTCAGACTGATGATGAGAAAGTTACAGATATCCAAAAGGTAACCATAACTTTTGAATAAGAATTAATGAGAATTATACATGTTCTTTATTATAGCAACAGTTATAGATTATGCTTTATTTATTGCCAGTAAGGTAATTATATATAAGCTGGAAATTAAAGCGATATAAGAATGAAGAGACAATAAGTTATTGAACACTCACAGTGGATACCTTAAACGATCTGAACGTCTCAACTAGTCATGTGTTTTGATTGTGGTTTTCTTGTGGTCAGAATTGATCAAATGTAAAGATTTTGAATTTAATAGCATTGTTTCAAGAAGGACGTTGGTACAGATGTAGAACCTCAGAATTTCCCGCTTAGTTTTACAATCAAATCAATTTACAAGTGTAAGTAAAACGACTTCCACCGAACATCAATTGTCATATACAATAGTCACCTGTTTAAAACGTGTTATGGTATAATTTACACAAAATAACATTGACTCGTGATTTGCATTGATGAAGTAAATAAAAGCATATGTCTTATCATTTTCCTTAGAAAGTGTTGGCTGAAACTCCACAGGCACCAAGATTGGAGGTAAATATCATTTCATATCTATAGAATATATATTTGTTGCTATTTGATTATATATATGGTGAAGGATTTATATATTCTCAAAATTATTTTTTTTCAATTTTGTTTGAGCCATTTATTTAAATTTTGTTTTTATTATTTATTCAAAATGATTCTTTGCTAATGTTAACTTACTTTTACAAATTGTTAAGTATTAAAGACTAATTAGGATTTCTTAATTTCACACTGTTTTCAAATGTTTGACTCTAGTATATGTTATTTTTAAGATAGTTACATTCATTTTGCATTATGTAATTAAATTAAATGCTTGTAATATATAGTTTGGTATGTAACTGTTTTAGTTAATGCATCCGCAACAGTCCTCGGCGAGAGATGAACAGGTAAAGATGTACGCATGTATTATTTGATAAAGGAAAGTGATAATTGATCACTTTCTGTTTTAAATTTGATCTTAATTTTCATAATGCAGAGACCATTTGTCTGTTGATGACAATGCAAAAGTTGAAACGTTGATAAACCGTTAAGAGTTATTTTGATTTTGTTTCTATTAGTGTAAGTCCGCTGTCATACATTGACATATCAACAAACTAGAAGAACTGAAAAGCAGTCAGAAAGAAAATTTTACATTTACATTTACATAAACTTCACATCTATTATAATATAACAGACCATATACGTATTTTAAAATTTATTAAGTCAGAATCTCGTTTTTCAAATATACGACATGTAGGATTAAGATTGTATTCTCTACCTTATTTATCATTTATCCTATCTGAAATACATCTTATAAATGTATTATCTTAGATTATAATGATTTATCTTAAAAACATTTTACCCGTCAGATTTAACGATATGAAATATGATAAGGCTCAGTGCATAGTAATATCGAGAGTCGAGTGTAACCTATAAGTTTCAAGTTTTATAACAGAGGACGTTATAAAAATCAGATGTTAATTCTTATTTTACTAGTTTATGTTATGTCTACTTCTTTATTACCTTAGCCATCAACAAACCTTTCTTCAGAACAATGGGAATGTTTGAAGAAATTTGGAGAGCCACGAATAGTTGTATCTGTAATAGGTGCTTATAATGAGCGTATAACAACTTATGAATGGGCTGATGATGTATTATTAAAGAAAGCTCTTAAACATGTGGCAAGATATACTGGAAGTAAGATGCATAAGATAGTTTAAACATAGATTTAATACAATTTATATACATTTAATGTTGAAAAGGCACAAACATATTTAATTGAAAAGAAACCTGTTTAACATGTTAATGAGGTTGGTATTGATAAATACACGCTATACTTGTACAGAAGAATATTTATCCTCATGAGTGATTTACATATCAATGAAAATATTGTGGGAGCACATGGGAAAGAGCAAGTGTTTATATTTAAAAAATAATTTCTGTTAGTTATTCAGGATATGTTAGAAAAAAAATCAATATACTATGCTTTCGTTCATTTAACATTTTATTTCATTGTGTTCCAATTACAAAACTTCACTTACACTCTACTCAGAAAAGAAGGTAAATAGTTACCAAAGGTACCGGGATTATAATTTAGTATGCCAGACGCGCTTTTCGTCTACATAAGACTCAAAATATCAAAATATTTATAAAGGCAAACAAGTACAAAGTTGAAGAACATTGAGGATCCAAAATTCAAAAAGTTGTGCCAAATATGGCTAAGGTAATCTATATTTAGGATGAGAAAATCCTAAGTTTTGCAAAAAATTAAAAATTTTGTAAACAGGAAATTTATAAAGATGACCACATTATTGATTTTCATGTCAACATCGAAGTGTTGACTACTGGGCTGGTAAACCGTCGGGGACGAAACGTCCACCAGCAGTGGCATCGATCCAGTGGTGTAAATAGGTACCAGGATTATAATTTAGTACGCCAGAGGCGCGTTTCGTCTACATAAGACTCATCAGTGACGCTCATATCAAAATGTTTATAAAGCCAAACAAATACAACTTGACACAGCCGCTGTCCCTTTACAATATACGAAAACTAATCGAGTAGAAATATGTACTCCTTGTTTTACCCTCCTTTTCGTTCATTTCTGTCGTTATAAAAGGCTGTTCGGTCTTTTTGTCCCATTTATTTGCATTGTAGTTCTGTCATATAATGTTGTCCTTTTAATTTTATATTTAACATTGCCATAAAAGCGGGAGGTTTGGCTAGCCACAAAACAAGGTTAAATCCACCATTTTTTTTCTTAAAATGTCCTGTAACAAGTCAGGAAAATAGCAATTGTTATCTTATAGTTCGTTTCTGTGTGTGTTGCATTTTCGTTTTATTTCACAACCAACTTTCATTTATTATGATCTCTCTTGAATAGGATGTGGATTTTTATTTCAAGAGAAAAACACAAATCTTGTACAAAGTGTTATTAGCAGGGGTTGTCATATTAAAGGTTTACCACAACAATATGGATACTTCTCAGTGAATTATTCTGTAAGCTATATTATAATTACTAATACAAATCACATACTAAAGAGTAAAGGATTATATAAAGAGAAATGAGTTCCATAAATAATTTGCTTCAGTAACAATTCAGACAAAGGTTTAACATATAAACAAACATAGAAATACTAGATACGCTAGCGAATACTAACGTGTATCAAATAATGAACATCCATCTACGAACTTACAACAGAGTCATAGAATAATTTAAATACCATCCTAATCACACTACTAGCAGATAACGTAAAAAGGCCTGACGCTTTTTATCTTAATTGAAAATAAAAGATTTATGTTATATTTTCCTATAGCTGGGTTCTGAATTTGACATACCATGTTTTTTCACAGCATCAATAGTCTTACAGTAGACGAAATAGTCATATGACCACCAAAATAATAAATTTGATATGTAAAGAAAAACTATGAATAAAAAATGATATAGAAGGCAAGAATACTATATTAGTTATGCTTAAAACTTCACTAATCGTAAAAGTAACTCATATTCTTTCTATCAGGACAGACCTAAAGACCAGAATAAAGTGAGTTGTTTATATTACTTTCTAATTCAAAACGTTTTGATAGCATGAAGTTGTTTATAGTTAATTCTCACTCATAAAATTGAGAATTGAAATGGGGAATGTGTGAAAGAGACAACAACCCGACCATAGACAACATCCGAAGGCCACCAATAGGCTTCAATGTAGCGAGAAACTCCCGCACCCAGAGGTGTCCTTCAGCTGGCCCGAAACAAATATGTTAACTAGTTCAGTGATTATGGACGTCATACTAAACTCTGTATTATACACAAAAACTAAAATTAAAAAGCATACAAGACTAACAAATGCCAGAGGCTCCTAACTTGTGACATGCAGAACATTGTGGTGGGGTTTAAAATGTTTTGATTGCATATGGCACATAGTGATTTTGCTCATATAGATAAAATTGTATTCGTGTTTTGCTGCTTTCCTATTTTGTTTAGTATAACAGAACTTAAAACAATGTATATGCAAGCAGGGAGTTAATATAATCAGATTTTGCTACGGGAAATGCCTGTGCCAATTAATGATTATAACAGTTGTTGTTCACTACTTCTGTTTGATACCATTTGATTTTATGAACCTCCCGTTTTAGAGTTTGACTTGAAGTTTTATATTTTTGGTAACGTGCTAAATGACTAACTAGTTGATACTGTACCTAATGAAATTTGTTTACACATTTTTAATGAATTTACAATATTTGTTTTTTTCCCTCCAGAATGACGATCAGTATGAAGGTGATGCCAGCCATCATTTAAACGATGTAAGCCTAATTCAATCAAAACTAATTATGACTATAACGACTCTCGATTTTGAGCCCGCTGTTATTGTACATTTTATCAATAATATATTTAAAATTGAAAATGAAACATTTATAACTAATGAGTGCGTCAAGAAACTTAACTACAATTAAGAGAACATTAAGAGGATAGACAGGAAATGACATACACTATATTTACACTATTCACTACTCACTTGCCGTTAACTTGTTTTTCCCATAGTAACTTATTTAGACCAATATATCAGGTTAGTTTAACGACAAATAAATCCTTTATAAGGTGATAACGTCCTGTTCATTTTACTTTCATTATGTTATTATTGTTGAAAACAATTTTAATCATCATTAATGTGTACCGTACTCTCTTTGACTCAGCATATAAACTGGACCACACCAGATTGGGTATGCCATTGTTTGCGAGAGAATTTAAATTGCCTGTTAAATTGTTATTTTGGTGAATTTATACAGTTTATTTGAATCGATAAATATCAAAATAATGAGTGTCTCTTTCTTGACAACTCAATGTTTACTCACATTTCATTTTTCTCGTAGCTGTCATCTTTTGTCATTTTTGGATACTAAGCTATTCATTATTTTTGATAAATTACGAACTTTAGCCTCGAGCGATAAAGGGATGAGACATTAAATGTTCGAAATGCGCATCTGTTAAAGTTTATATAATTATGTTGTTATTACCAAATTGTAGATATCATTGCTGGATGACTATTACTCAATATCTTAGGAGCAAGTACTGTATGTCGGTACTGTCAGATTGTGTAATAAAAAATTTGACGACGATTTTTTATAGTTTATTTAAGTGAAAAATTTATTATCTCCCTCATGCAAGGATATTTTTCCGTGTCCCTGATCGGTTTTTCTAAATCACCATTATTGTTTATAAGCTCTTTTTTTACTATGTGCTGGATAAGTCCATATTTTTAAGTCTCGACAATTACTGAAGGAATTTCTATCTGGTGCAGCAAAATTGGTGTATTATTACAACTATATCTTTAACAGTTATCAATACAGTTATTGGTTTAACAAAGTTGCTATGTCAATAGTGTTGTAATAGAATCATTGTAAAAATAACTTTCAGCTACTGGAGCTCGAAAAGCATATCAACACAGAGGGCCAGGTGTCGTTTCAAGAAAGTGTAAAAGGATCAAAAATGCTGTCAAGTAAGTTTTGTTTACATCAATGTTGCTTTTCATAAAATAGCCTCTTCTAATTCAGCATTTATAAAAGAAGGATCCTGCTTCTGTCAATGTTACAAAGAATTAACTTTTATTATTTTATTTTTTCTAATGTATCTAATACAACCTGAGTGTAGATCGATGGTACACTATATGCGATCAACAGTTCGAAACTTTAATGGCGCCATCACAGGGTGTCTGACAGATACGGAAAATCGGTTTCACAGCTGACGACAGAAGTAATTCAATTGTTGTGTTCAACAATCCCGACCTTTTTTCTTCGAATGTTAAAAGTAAAATCACAAAAACTACTGAACTCCGAGGAAAATCCAAAAAGAAACGTCCTTATTGCATGGCAAAATCAGAAGCTCAAACAAATTGATAACAACTGTCATAAATTGCTGAATTGGTACATGTTGGTTTTTTTAAATGTAGAATGGTGTATTGAAACTAGTTTTAAAGCTAGCTAAATCCCTGAAATGTATGATAGTCGTATCAAATTCCATTATATGGTCAACGATTCCTGAACAAAACAAACAGACACCATAGGTAAAACTGTCAAAGATAGGGGTACAGCAGTTAACATTGTGGTATAATCTTAATCACAATATAAAAACAAACAGATGTAACAAAGAAGCACCGAATTCGACTCGCATGAGTATTACAAAGGTTGCCTATATCAAATAGGGTTCTGCTTAACCTTATATAATTACAACCTCTGTATAGATTGCGTTGCTCAGTCTACAGTTGTGTGTAGTATACTGTTGATTTTCTTGTTATCGTTTTTTTTTTGGCTTGACACAGATATTCGAGTTCCAGTCGCTTTATTGGTGCTGAATGGTGATTTAGAGACACTAGATCATGTTGTGAGAGCCATATATAATGATATGTCAGTAGTGGTTGTAAAAGGAACTGGTGGAGCCGCTGACTTGATCGCCTTATGCCTGGAAGAGTATATTATTTTTCACCTATAACTGTACTAGCAAATAATCATATCTGATACAAATGATATAATGATAAACATATACTTGAAGTTTTTTCAATATTTATAGATTATCGTTGAGATGACAAAGGACAGTCTGTTCATCGCTATTTTAACTACATTTGTGTATGACGAAGTTGTCAATTTCGTGTCAAATTCGTGTCAATTTCATAAGCAACGCCACTTGCCTCCTTAGTTTCGAGCGATAATTTTCCATCTCAAGCGAGAAGCATGATATGAAAAATTATCACAAAAAAAGATCAAAAGAAAAATGCACAAAATAGCGATATACATACATATACTATGAACTAATATGATATTCTAAACGAAACGCTGACATCTTTCTGCATTTTTTTATGTTTTAAATACAGGTTACAACCTAATTAGGAGATTATATAAGCTCTCGCATATCAAAGAAATAATCTTAATTTGCATGACAAGTGTCCCAGCTGTGGTTCATTATCCTTGTTATTAGAATAATGTAATACGAACTATTTAGAATAAGACAATTTTCACATATCTTAAACTATTAACTTCAAGTTTATTAATGTGTTTTGTTTCCATTAAATGTCTAAATGAAACAATAGCCAATTGTTGATATTGCAGCTTTTCAAGTCTGAAGAGGGAATTACCAATAATGTTAAATAGGCGTTTCACGAAAGGCCTTTTTGACAAGGTACAGGAAGTTTTCAAAATGATTATTGAAAAAGATTGGATGGTAAATAATTCTGTTCAATGATATATAGAAATTTAATGCAAGACTAATTAAGAGCAATTCTCTGTAACCACCAACCATTTTTTTAGGGGGCCGGCACGCATAGTCACCGATTTTCATGAAACTTAGCCAAAAACATGTGATCATGTAACAAAGTAAGAAAAATGCCCACCCAAATGTTGCTAGGTCATGGTTGCCATGGCAACCAAGTGAATGAGATTTCCTGCAAATTTTGAGGAATTTAGCATCCAAAAAAACAACTACTTTGCAGTCATTCGTAATCAAAACTAAGTTGTATTTAATGATATTTGCAAATATTTTTTAGAAACATGAATTTTAAAAAACAAAATAGCGATGTCATATATAAAAAAAATATTTTAACTGAATATTGTCACAACCGCAGAAGCAGAGGTCATTTTTCAATATAGTTCAGAACTCAAATTTTACACATTTTTTATGAACAGATTAGACATTTTTTCATCCACCTCCATTTAACCTGTGGTTATGAATGAAAAGTATCAATGTTTCTAATAAAAAAATTGTAACAAAATGTTTGGGAAATTAGGTTCTAGGATGGTTGCTATGGAAACAAAAATGTGTCATTTTTGCCTTTTACCTCTAAAATGAAGCCATTTTATTAAAATAATCTACAAAAAGTAATTATTATTGAACGACTAAGATGTGCAAACTATTGGCAATTAAATTACCATGAATTTGTCCAAAGGTCCAAGGTCATTGATGACCTTGACCTTTGACCTTGTGTATCTATACTATTAAACGAGAAGACCTCATTTTTGGTGTCGCTTCTCTTCTTTCCACAATAAATTAATCAACACGACTCTGTGTCCTATATGTACAGTGCATAGTCGTATTTGTCATCCATTCATATGATTATTCAGATTGAGTTATTTTGGGAGAAAAACGAGAAAAAAGGCATCCGGATATTGTCCCGTCATTGGACGAAATTTTAAGTCAGATTATACTTCCGGTTTGCGTTTTTCTGTATACTTTGAACAAACAAATAGTACGAATAAAGTGTATTTTAATTCTGTTCAGAGTTTATTAAATGGAGAGGATCTGTATACTATGTCAATTGACCACCATGGATCGATTACTAAACTAAGAATTGAAAGTAAAGATCGATTACTAAACTAAGAATTGAAAGTAAATACACTTTATTTATATAGTAATATACAGATAAGCGCTAAAATTATTCATGTGAACTTTTGATACCTTTTCTGAAATTCTCCATTCATTAAATATTTTACAAAATTCATTGATAACAAAAAAAAAAGATGTGGTATGATTGCCATGTTGAGACAACTCTCCACAAGAGACCAAAATGACACAGAAATTTACCCCCGACTATAGGTCACCGTACGGCCTTCAACAACGAGCAAAGCCCATACCGCATACTCAGCTTAAAAAGGCCCCGAAATGACGATGTAAAAAAATTCAAACGAGAAAACTAGCGGCCTTATTTATGTACAAAAAAGGAACGAAAAACAAATATGTAACACACAAACAAACGACAACCACTGAACTACAGGCTCCTTACTTAAATGTTCATAACATACTAAATGTATGTTCATATTGAAATTGATAGAAAACCAAAAATTGGGAATTTTGGAAATGAAGGAGGAGGTATAAAACTTCTAACAACACTTTACATACTTTTAACTCCGCTCTGAATGCCCGCGATTTCGCGGGTGTGTTCTAGTATTAATTGAATTCTGAAAGGAAATATAATAGAAAGAGGCTACTATACATGGAGAAAATTATCAGGATGTTTTTAAGCCATTTTTTTTTTATCAACATATGAAAAATAAAGATTCACGGTCATGTCAAAAGTGCTTAGCAACCACCTTATTTGATAAAAAAATGTACCTAGCAACCATACATGTTTTCATTCAGAACTATATAAACTATTACATAGACCTAACTTCAAAGGTCTAGAGGGTGTCATAACATTAGTTGTAAACAATCATTCATTTAAAGTGTAAAACTGCCTAGCAACCATTTATTGATATTAGGAAAATGCCTAGCAACCATCGATTTATATTGAAAAAGTGCATACCAACAATTTATTATTTAGAAAAACTGCACAGCAACAGTTTATTTTAGATTTCATTTGACAAAAAATAGAAAAAAATAATATTTTTATATTTAAACACATGTCTAGTCATGAAAAGTAAATAATATAGCAAATTTAATTTCATGAGACTGATAACACATATATACAACAATTTAAAAGATGTCGTCTGATGAGACAATTCTACGGAAGACAACCAAATGTTATTTAAAGACAAATTATTTTTGTCTACAAGAAGAAGAGAAAAGGAGTATAACTGCTAAGAGATCGACCTGTCACCAGTTTACTTAGGTTGGAGTTGGCCTTTCAAGCAAAGAAGTTATGCATAGACAATATATTCATTTTCATTCGTTATAACTTATAAGGCTTGATTATTTCATATTTTTCGTCGAATTTTTTTTTTCATTGCGTACACACTGTTTTTGTATTTGAAATAGTTTTAGATGTGCTTCTAAATGTAAAAAAAATTGTTTTTAGCATTTTTTGGGCAAATATTATTTATTTTCTGATCAAGAAACTATCACATTCATTTCGTTCACTTCCATTATCCTCATCACAAAAGATAAAATGCTCTTTCCAAACTAATTTAACTACCCTGCATCTATCCATTGCTATTTTTGTTTATTAACAGTGGAAGATTAATTTTTTTTTTAAATACGTTGTGTGTTAAGCAAACTTTATTTTAACAGAGTCTCAGTTCCAATTGAGATTTAGTAGAACAGACTAGGCCAATCAGGACCCCTTTTGGCCCCAAAATATAGAATTATAACATTTGCTTAAAAAGTAAACTCTGACGCTATTTATAAGAAAGTAGAAAGCGTGTGTTAGATAAATATGAGTCGTCTTTGACAACACAGTGAAACAAGCGTTAAGAAATTGAGCACTTACTTATACAAATGTTGAGACAAGACATGAATTCGACAACTTCCATTTTAGACTGAAAACATTCTAAAAATGAAATGTAATAGCAAATTTGATTTATTTCCATATTTGAAAACTTTTTTAAGTGTCTAAAATGTAACATTTTTGGAAAACTTATCTTTTAATCAGACTTCTCCACAGACCAGATTTGGACACAATCATCATAAGGGTTATAATGTCCATGGCTGAAATAGCATAAAGAAATAAAATGCAAGTTTAAATTGTCCATGATCATAAAAATTGTTATAAATAGAAAACCCTGAAAGGACCTTTAATATTCCGAGTAAAAGGGTCTTCCTACTATCTATTTACAAGGGAATGTCTGGCCTGAAATGATGAATATTAACCTTTTTATGCCCCGCTGAAGCAGACGTGGCATAAGTGTTCCCTCTTCCATCTGATTGTAGGTTCGTCCGTCCATACTTCCCAAAAGTTGGTATCCGTTCTCTTATTTTAGTTTGCCTTAGCCAAATATTGCTTTACTTGCATACCATGCTTATTGCTACATAATACATATCAATTTGAAAAATGGGTGGCGTCACCTTTATCGTTTTGGAGTTATATGCCTTTATAAACATAATAATAACTTTTTTACATGCGTTGAAGATTCAAGATTAAGAACAGAGTAAACTCATGTATGTGAATTATTTACGAAACACAACACCTGTTTTTTAAGAAATTTGAGAGTCTAAATGGAAGAATGAATTACAACTTTAGTAAAGCACCAATACAAGGATGGTTGCTATGCATTTTTTGATTACATGAGAATGGATGGAAAAGTTTATGTTGAAAATATTGACCCCTAAACTTTTAAGTAGGATGTATATCATAGTTAATATCAATCTGAACCCAACTATGTATGGTTGCTAGGTACTTTTATATCAAGTAAGGGTTGTTGCTAAGAACTTTTAACATGACCTTGAACTCTGGCATTTTGCTTTCTAACGAAATGTAAGCAAAATTTTGTCTAAACACTTTTTCTAAATACCTTTGGGGTTTGTTTGATAAAATTTCTAACAAAATTGAATACAAAAAGACCAAAGGTCATAGTCAAGGTCATAAATAACCTTTGACCTTGAGGTCAACTTTCAAGTCATTGAATGCACAACATGTCCCAAGTGATTATTTTTTTGTATTTGTCACTGTTTTTAAACTATTCAAATAAGTATCTCAAAATTTTCCTTCAAAATACCAAAAAATGACACTTTTATGTTCCCATAGCAACCACCCTAGAAACCTATTTCCCAAACCTTTAATGATAAATTAATCCTAGGCAACAGTCATAATTTACATTTATCACTTTAGTATAATTGGTTGTGGATGCAAAAGTTCAAAACTATGTCATGCAAAATGCCTATAATTTGCCTTTTTGAATACATTGAAAATTCCACTATTTGAACCAGTGCTGCCTCCTTCTTTCCCTTTTGTCAGAAATAAATTGTATCTTTCATCTTACTCATAAAGTGTTATGTTTTAATCGAATATAGTTAAAATATTCATAAAACTTGAAATGTATGCATGAAATGGGTCATTTTTAATCATCAAAATATGCATTTTTGAGGCAAAATCGAAGGCGACCCGTAACCATGGCAACGGGGGCATAAAAAAAAATTCTTGTTAGTTTATCGATAGCTACCAACAGACCAAGTTTCAAGAAAATCTAAGACTATGCGTGCCGCAACTTGGTTGGTGGTTACAGAGAATTGCTATTAAAAGTTGGGGTTATATATGATATTTATTGGTTTCCTATGTACTTTTATCACTTCTGAATTCGAAGTGATGAGTAAATAATTCAAAAGGTATATCAAAACTAACATATTTTAATCCTTTCCGCACATAGTTTATCTTTTTATTCATAGATTTGTTCAACATCTTCATTGCATGTTCGATTAAACCATGCACAATATACAATTAGCTGTTATACTTAGTCCAATATTGGCATTTCGAGATAAAAAGTTGATGCTTCTTTTTCTAATTTTATTGGTTTGCAATAATGTTGAGTGAAGGAAAAGTGCAAAGCAAAAAAAGAGGGACAACAGATACCAGAGTCACAGTCAAACTCATAAATCGAAAATAAATAGACAAACAATAGTACACATGACACATGCTAAAATGTGCGCGTGATCAATGCGATACCAACCTTTAAAATTTCAAAGGCATATTCAATAGCATAAGTCGTACACAAAATGGCAACACCGTGTAAACAAACGATAAATTGTGAAAGGACAAATCACAGTTTTCAAAATCAGCACGGAAATAGGAAAACCGAAGCAAAACATTCAAATCAACGAAAAGAGAGGTTACAGGTGTACAAGAAGAATAATTTTACAACAGAAAGCAAAACATAAGTAACATCTGTATGCTAAATCCCTAATGTGTGATTACAGGTTAAATAATGCTTTTAGAGGGAAATCGAACAGACATATTTGATCACAAAATGTTGGCCCATCGAATGCATGTAGATTGTATAGAAAAACACGTACATTTTTGTACTTACCAATATTTTTCTACAAGTATTGGGCTGTTTACTACTTAAGGTTTTGCTGATATTCACATATCTCAATGTTTTATTCTGTGTATCTGGTAACCTATAGACTTTTTCTTATGTATGTTATCATTTATGTAACAGTTAGTTCTGCTGATACTATATCATATCAAAAATTATATTGATTTAAATTCAAAATATATACTTTATTAAATTATTTCGAGAATCATGAATGTAAATAAATGTTGTGTTATCACCAAAAAATAAGATGGCGTTTCCAATTAATAACTAGAGAAACAAAAGTGAGAAATGTAGACAACAAGAACAACTTAGGAGCTTGGACATTGCAATTAGAAACTTTGTTTTGGACAGCCGACGCCAAGTAGATTGGTCACGTTTGACATGTATTTCGTACATTATTTTTATACTTTTCCTCACTTTTCCGGAAGTAAATCATATTCAGTATGTGTAATTTCTCTTTAGACGCTTGTAACAAACATTCGCATAAGGCATATACCTTTAAAAACTGCCGCTGAAGGTTGCACAATATTTTATCTTTCATATAATTACTTTCATGTTAAAGTATCAAAAAGACTATCTTCAAATGACTGTGCGAAAATATAAAAGAGAAGATGTGGTATGATTGCAAATAAGACAACTCCCCACAAGAGAACCAATGACACAAAAATTAACAACTATATATCACCGTACGGCCTTTAACAATGAAACGTCTACTTGGCTTTCCATGGTCATATGACACTAAAAACAATGTCATTTACACCTTATCTTAAAATGCTTATTTGCAGATTTCAATATTTGACATCAAAGTTGACGAACATGATAGTCTATGGGAAAGAATAACTGATGGAATAACTAGAGCATGGTCCTTTGAAGAAAAGCATGGTATACTATCTAATACAATGATCAAGGAAAATTTTATTTAATCATAAGTATGCTTTTTATTTGGAATTCCAGTCAATAACTTGTTTATTTTTATTTTGATAAAAAGTCGTCGATTAAAATTGTTAATGTTTTACCTGGCCCCATTCTATCCTAAATCATAAGAATGCTATTCAGTTGTTGTCTTTGCATCATGTTTTTTATATTTTTTTGTACTACATATAGTAAGACCGCTATTTTTCTTATTTGCATTGTTTCCCAATTATATCATGTTGATGCCGGGCACCTTTTATAGCTGACTATACATTGCTAGAATGATTAATACATGTACATTAAATATTAGAAATATGGATTGTTATCACAATGACATTTGTTTTTACTTATGTTCACTTTGTACTAATGATATATTTCAAATCATGTTTTTTTGTTTTTAACATTCTTCTTCACATTTGACTGTCATTTGATTTTGACCAGAAGCATACAACATCTAGCAAAGGAATCCTGTGTTCACATTGACATGTAATAGTTCCTTAAAGTATACACACTTTTCTATTTATTGAAGAACTTTTTATTCATGTGTCTCTTCAAGATGAAGGAATCCTGATAACAGAATACCTTTCTTTACACGGAGGAGACTGTATTTCAAAGTATGTAGCGAACATTGATGGCTTGACCAGCAGAGAATTGTTTGCTGGTTGTAGTTTAAATGAAGCAGATGGTCGGGAAAACAAAATAAACGAAGTATGTTTCACCTAATATTTCAATTCTGTCAAATCTGTAGAGTATCTGCCTGGTATTCAATATATTCGGTATTTCTTTTCCTTTTAAATCTTATAATAATGTTTTTACAAAAGTTGCTGTTTATGTACCTCTAATAACAATTTTTTCGAATAAAAATATGTCAGTTTTTCTTACCTCAACTCATGCTGGTCTATCTCAAGTAAACAGTATAGAATACTGTTCAACGTTTTTTTTTTTTGGTAAATAGTTACCAACGCTCTTTTGCGTGCTTTCCTGTTATAGTATAGGAAAACTAAATTTCTAATATTAAACTCATTTAATAAAGTTTAATAGCAAGTTTACTCCGTATCATGTATATTCTGAACCTTCGTTATCAATAAGCGATTGCCTACACAGAAAAATTTCAAGTGAATTTAAATTCATGTGAATTTCACCCCAAACAAGCGTGTATGTGGAACTCATGTGAAATCAGTTAATACATGTAATAGTATCACGTGAATCTCATGTAAAACTCATGTGAATATCACAGTCACTTTATGCAAGTAAAATTCCGTTGATTTTTAAAAATAAAGTAATATAAATGTCATCCTAATTGTCATATTTAATTGAAATCATGAAAAAATACCATTACTGTTTTAAAATTCCACGTGAGATTCATGTAGACCTCAATCCACAGAAAATGTTCATGCGAATTGCAAGTAACAGCTAGTTTGTGGTGAATCTCACGTGTAATTTTTCATGTTAATGACAAGAGAGATTCATGTTAAATTCATGTATATATATACTAAGTAATTTGCCTAATAGTATGACATTTAACCTAACTAACTAGACGTTAGTGGATCGTGAATTTCAAATAAATATTCTAGTATTTGAATTTGCAAATACATTTGAAGTACTTGAGTGGAGCATATAACATAGATATTACGTTTGTAGAAATCAATTGATTGATGATAATCAGTCAGGGGCGTTACTTAAACAAATAACAATTAGAATTACTTATACAAGTAATGTTGAAAACGAGGCTAATTTAAATATAACTTATATAAGTTATTTTTCTGAATATTATTTTTATAGGTGTCCAATAATACAGGTTTTACTAACTTTAAATAATTTTCACAGTCATCTGGTTATTTTTCCCTTGATATATAAAGACTAATTCTTTCGAAACACTAATTAATTTTCTGACGCACTTATCTTTCATACCGACGCTTCTGGGTCAAAGATTGGTCTTTGTGACTTTTAAATTATCATTTTCCTCTAAAATCTCAAAGGTAGACTGATATAAATAGATAGATACTTGTGAATTAATTAAGACTTGAAGTTATTTATAATTTCTAACCCAAATCAATTACATATATGCCTTAGATAAGTGTAATTGCTAATTTTTTTCAAAAATGTATAAAATAACTTATTCAAGTAATATTTTTGTCATTATTTTTAAAGAAACCCTTTATCTCTACACTCCTCTCAAATATGATACATTCTTTATTTAATGATATAAAATGTTGTTTAAAATCATGAAAACTACATTTAGTCTATGTTTCTATTGAAAATTAAAATAACTCTATTAAGTAACTTTATTATTTTTAAAAACAAAAATTACTTTTGTAAGTAACTAAAAAAATTAACGTGTTTAAGTAACGCCCCTGACTGATAATTGTGTTATGTTTAATACTTATTCCTTTTGATTTGTATGCCATAAAAGGTACTTTTATCTACCATGACTGTTTTAGAATGTATTTGTGACTGCGTTTCATGCTGGACAGATAGATATCATGGAACACATGATTAACAAAGACAAAAAAATATTATTGTCAGAGAGTACCTTCGGAGAATTATGGAAACAGGTAGTCTTTTGGAATATTTCTTTTAAACATTAAAAGTTATATAATCTGTATGCATTTTAGTTTGTAACGTTGTTAACGTAAATTGAAGAATAGTGAGCTTTATATTTTAAATATTTTAGAAATAAGAAGATGTGGTGTGAGTGCCAATGAGACAACTATCCATCCAAATAACAATTCATAAAAATAAATCATTATAGGTCAATGACCGCCTTCAACACGGAACCTTGGCTCACACCGAACAATAAGCTATAAAGGGCCCCAAAATTACTCGTGTATACCCATTTAAACGGGAAAACCAACGGCCTAATCTATATAAAAAAACCGAGAAATGAGAAACACGTATAAATTACATAAACAAACGACAAGTACTGTACATCAGATTCCTGATTTAGGACAGATGCAAACATTAGCAGCAGAATTAGACGTTTGAATAGTACAAAACTTTTTCCTTGTTTCTGAAACAATAGTATAACATCACAACATAGAAAAACACACGATAATACATCAATTGGAAGGCTTAACTCAATCAAAAAACGCAAATTAACACACTATGAATAGTTTATTAATCAAAAATCACAAATGGATTAGACACAAGTTTTTCAACGTAATAACGTCTTCTCATTTATCTGACTTTACATATATTTAGCTAAAAAATAGCAAGAATACATCTACACAAATGCTTACAAGGTTTATAACCAGGTTTTATTGACATCTAAAAATATCGTTTACTCTACCGATTAAAGGTTAGAAGCAATTGTGAGCAACTAGTTGATTCAACACATACTGTAAACAGTAAAAAATGGTTTTTTTTCTGTTTTTTATTACCTATGGTAGGACGAAAGATATCAGAGAGACAGTCAAACTTATAGATCGAACATACATTGACAAACGCCATGGCTAAAACATATACAGACAGACAAATACTTTCATTAAGTTTAGTTTCTTTTGTTACCTATTTTGACAACGGACTCTGACTTCTTTGAACTGACTTTAACTGTGCGTATTGCTGTGTGTTTGTTTTTCTACATTGGCTAAAGGTATAGGGGGAGGGTTGAGTTTTCGGCAGTTTTCTGCTCTTTGTTCGGGTTGTTGTCTCTTGACTCATTACCTTTTTTTCATTTTCAAGTTTAAATAATGGTACACAAGACACAACATTGATAACTAAAGTCTTATTGACGCGAACCCCACCAAAAACAGGGGGGTGATATAAGATGCTCCGGAAGGATCAACTGATTTCTTAAGTTGTATGCAAACAACCTTAATATTTCCTGTGAACATTTTTACATTTATTTTTGTATATAATTTCAGGAGATCATATTAGGATGTAACAAGAATAATGTCAAGTTACTGCAGGTAAAGCACTATTGTGTCTCTTATTTTTTTCAGTGTCCTTTCTTTAGAAAAAAAAACTGTGTCCGTTAAAATATGGTATGCACTGTATAATTTCTGGACTTCGAAATCATCAAAACGTCTCTTTATATATGTTCTGTAAAATAAATCAAAATGACTAAAAGAATCAGTTGCGAAATATATCATGTATAAGGTAGACATGCACTAGCGAACATACCGTATATTTCTAAATGAGTCACAAGGATTTCGACATTCTGTGCAAGTTTTCTCATAATTTATTTATGATATGTGTATTCAGTGAATTGCTTTGAATGGATCATTGTGTTGACCGACAAAATCGTATATATTGATGGAACGATAAAAACATTCAATTAAATTATGTTATAATTTCAAAATGGTCATAATTTACGAAGCGTAATTTAAACTTCCTCTGTTTTCTAGTAGTTTACGCGACAACTATAAACACCGAATAGACTTACAAAGGACAGAAGATTTCTGGAGCTGTAGGATAGTCACTTCTATTAACAACTTCGTACTAGATTGTGAATTTATGACAAAAATATCTTCTGTTGGATTCGGTTACAGTTGAGAGAGAGATTTTCCGGAATATGATCGAACATTCAGATATTTTAACATTTTTTTGTTAGTATCATATTTCTTGTAAAATGGAATTATAGAATTTGTTAAATTGATTATTAATCTTTGTCTTTAGTTGGATAAAATGTGAAGGTAATTTTTAGGCCGTAACAATATGAAGAAGAAAAAATATTTTTGAACAAATATTCTTGTACATTAAACAGAGAGTATGTCCGTGTAATATAGAAGATTCAAATGCACCTAAGCTTATAGCTGAAAAGCTCCTGAAAGGTAAGCGAGAGTTTATTTAATAATATATTGATATTGCATTAAATATTCTAACTTTCATTAAATCTTATAATTAGAAATATATTTTCAACTTCATAATCGATTTGGCCTAATACGAGCGTGGCAGTTGTATACACCTACCGAGGTTAGTGAGTTTTTTTGCAATACATTTCGCGTGATTATGCCAACTTTCTATTTTATTTCATTTTTTATGAGAAAATTCGATTTATTTTCTACAGGAACAAAGAATTGCGTATTTCTATACTCCAAGTATTAATCAATAATCACATACAAATAATTCAGCGGCCTTCTTTGAATTTAGAGTCAAAGCTCGTCAATATAAATTTGATACTCATTGAACAAATAGCTTAGAGATACATGTACATATTATTGTATTTGTTTATTTGTTCATAAATATTAAAGATATCTATTAATTTACTTTATAATACTCTTGATACCATGAAAAAAAGACATTTAGCATTGCTTACTTTCGCTATCTGCTCAAATGTTACAGTGGCAAAATACCATTCCTAGTGAAGTTGTACTACAAATTGATAATCTATCAAAAAGGAAGGTATCGGAACTGTTGTTTTGCTATCAAGAAAATCAATATAGCTGCATCCTTGAATATCATGTAGCGTATCAAAATTGTTAAACGGGTTGGTAATTACATTATCAACAGGACTAGTACCACGTGTGGAACAGGATCTGATGTACCCTTCCAAAGCATCTCCATTTTTTGTGGGGTTCGTGGTGCTTCATGTTGTGTCTTGTGTACTATTAATTTTTTAATTTTTTTTTTTTTTAGCCATGGCATTGACAGTTTATTTTCGATCTATTAGTTTGAATATCCCTCTAGTATCGTTTGCCCCTCTTTCATAATATTTTTTTCCTGATAAAAACTAATGTTCACATGCTTTACTGGATCCTTTTTTGGCGATTATAAATTCAGTCACGAGTTGAAATGTGTAGATGAACATTTGATGAAAGCATATTGTACACAAATTGAAAGAGTTCTTATTCGAGATATTGTAAAATTCTACAATTGACTTTTTTAATCTCTGTTAAATAAAGTGTTTTGTCTTTCCAATATTTTATATATAAATAACATATTCCTTATCAAATTATGAAAAAAATTACATCTTTTTATGTTTTTTAGGCCTTTGTTTTTCTAAAATTGGGATGATTACATGCTGTAAACGCTGCAGGAAACCCAATGGCAATGATGCGGAAAATGCAGACGCATCAGAAACAGTGCCTACAGATGAGACATTGCAAGTTGCTGTATTGTTAAATGAAAGTGAAAGAGCTGCAACATTATGGCACCAGTCTGAAAATCCAATGAGTAAGATTGTAACATTAAACAACATCCTAGCTGATACTAAAATGACTATTTTTTTTAACACAGATACATAACATACCAGTATTGATTTGTTTGATTTTGAATTTAAAAAAAAAGAGATTTTAATTCATGTGTAAAAGAGGTACGAAAAATACCAAAGGGACAGTCAAACTCATAAATCTAAAACAAACTTGACAACGCCATGGCTAGAAATGAAAAAGACAAACAGACAAACAATAGTACACATGACACAACATAGAAAACTAAAGAATTAAGAACACGAACCCCAATATAATGCTTTGTATTTTTCGGTATTTAACAAACATATTTTATAAGGCTTTGAAACAAAACCTATACAGATATCTAAATGTGTCAAATGAGGTTGATCACTACAACCTGGTATTAGCCAAAGAAAATAAAGTTATATTTCAATATTCAAATACGATTTGAATGAAAGAAAAAAAAGTTTGGTGTTATGTCATTTGTACTTATATCTAGCACAATTACTCTAAGGGTCTTACAAACCTTTCCTTGCACATGTCAATGTTATTCAGCGCAAAACAGAGTTGTCTCATTGGCACTCACACCACATCTTCCTATATCTATAAACAATACATGTGATGATTTCAGATCAATTAGGATTTCTATTCTTTAATTCTCTCCCTGAACATATTCACCTGGAATAGTTCTTTGATTTGAGTTCATATTTACTAGAATAAATCAAGCCTACTTAAATTCGGTTGGTTATCTTCGGTTATAACGTTAACTTAGTCGATAATAGATTATAATTTCAAATCTAACGGAATCAGATTCTTAAAGGTTCGTTCCCGTCAACTTTCCAAACCACATTTGTGACTGAATATGCATGCCACTTTTGCAATGTATTAAAAAGGAACAATCAATGAAACAGCTTTAGTGAAAGACATATATTTTCAAGTTTTGATTGTTCAATTGTCCCAACTAGAAATTCTTTACCTAGAAATCGGATTTTTCTAGCGAGTGTTTGAATAGTTTTGAAAAGCTTTGATTATCATGAGAAGTTTTTAGACGTTTACGTTCTTCAAATTGAAAAAAAGGCGACAGAAATTAGAAATAGAATGAAAACGGTCGATTTATTATAAATTAATAGTAACATTCTGTTATGGTTACTTAACATTGAGTTTATATTTATGTTTCGTGCAACTGAATAACACGGTAATTTTGTATCTGATATTCAAATGTAGAAATTAGGAACTAGTATGTGGGATGGTTAACGTGTCTACAATCATGTATGTATCCCAATTTTTACGAAAGTTGTGTGTACAGCAACCCTGTTTAATGTTTAATTTTGATGAAATTTCCTTATCTAAAATTTACACATTGACAGTTGTATAACACCGCTTAATAACCTCAATTTCATTTATGTTTGTATTGTATATTATAGTTATATGTTTAACAAAGGTCAAAAACTTCAATTACACATACATATGAAAAGGGGTTACATTGTATCATATCTATCAAAGCAAGGGTAGGGAAGTAGACCTAGGGGGATCGTCATAGAGACTCAATAGCAATGTATGAAAGCACATTACAATTGCAGTCATGCTTACATATGTGCATAGATCGTTCCGGTGATTATACGTGCGTTTTGAAATCCTCCTTATGAATATTTACATAAAAAATAAAAAGGAATTAAAGGACAGTAGTTTCGAAAAGCAATAAATTAACAATTCCACACTAACTAAACGTCGGTTTTATTTATTTGTCTAAAAGATTGTGCTTTTAAAGTTTCTCTGTGTTTGAAATTATTTTATATGTATAATTATACGAAAACATTACAAAGGAATTCAAACATAGATAAATATGTATTCGTTTAAGGCGGCAGACAATGATGTACGCCATATGAACGTCTAAACAATATCAATTCAAGTGAACACCATTATGATATCAGTGTCAACTGTCGAATGATTATCTCAGATATATCAATTATAAATTAGTCTATATAAAAACATTTAGAGTTACTGAATATTATGGAATACGTTATGTTGATGGTTGGATTTATTTCAGTGACTGCTCTTCTTTCAAGTATGTATCTTACTGCTTTGGCAAATATTCAAGAACAAAATTTTGAAGAAAACCTCCAGGATGAATACAATTCTCATGCAAAGTAAGTGTATTCCTGTAATGTCAAGGAGTGCATGTTTCAGCTAAAAAAAAGAGTTACGTGAACAGGGATACGAATGTTATCTATTCCCAAAAGCATCCCCTATACTTGTAAATATAGAAGAAAGCTCATGGAAATAGTTTATATTTTTGGGACATTGCACATTAATTGTTTATATAATTGTAATCATGTCATAAAAAATAGAAATAAAAACAATTAATCAGATGACTGATTATGCTGAAGATGACGAATCAATATGAATGTACAGAGATTCTTTACATCTCCAGAATGTAACCTTAAATAGTATTTCGAGAAGACGTATTTCTATTAATATGTGCATTTTGATTTTAAAATCAAAACTGATTCTTCATATGAATAGTAATGCCTTACAGTGACGACAATATCAATAAATGTGTCCAATAAAAAGTTATTTCTTTTACACATGCTTGATTAATTTAAAAATATTCAACAGTTGTGTGCTGTCGATTTGACAACCATCCTTATTTCTAAATAACTAAGATTAAGTCATCGCACTAGCTCCAAAATAAAAATAGTAAAGGATGTATAGGCTATAACAGGCCACCGAACTACCAAAATGCGCATTTAACAAAAGACAAGAACATCTATATAAATCAAGAGACGATTGTTTTATTAATGACAGCGGCCAACATCCTCCTCCGAATAACAGGTACATGTACCTGCCTTCAATAACCAGTAATATTCTTTGTTTGTTATAGATTATTTGTATCACGGGCCGTTCATCTTTTGGAAAAATTGTTTACAGACGACGAACGAATGGCTATACATGTTCTGGATAACGTCTGTGATGTATGGGATTATAGGGAAAGTCCACTGCACTTAGGACACCAATTCAATATAGAGGAATTCATATCTCACTCTTCGAATCAGAAAGACGCAAGTAAAAGATTCTATTCGTATAATGAAGCTACAGATAATGACGTCCATTCAAATCAAGAATCGGAAAATGTAGCTTCGAAAAGTCAATCATCTCAGAAACAAAAATTGATAAAGACGAATAGTGTTTATTCGATTAGTATTAGTGGGTGGTTTTCATTTATAAAGGTTGGTTTAAATTTTTCAATAGAAAACAAGTCTGTGTCTTAACTTTTCTTAACTTTTTTAAACTTTTGAAAATAATCTGAATGGAAAAAATTACGAATTACTTATAGTAGTAACAACGTTACTTTCACTGTACATGTTTCAAGCGTGTTTGTATTTGTATTAGAAACCTACAAGCCGCACAATGAGGGGAATACTTGGATAAACAAGTAAACAAATAACAAACAAAAAACCCAACTAACATAAACACATTACTCGAAAAAGACATGCATGTCCTTCTAATTAAATGATTATTTAGTTATAATTACTACACTGACTTATATAGTTAATCCAAAGTAATCATATTATTGTTTTAAATGTAAAAAAAAACATTTAACGTTGCACCATCACTAAATGAGGACATCGTAGTTTACCGATGTTCAATGTCTTGACTCCATACAAAACAAACAGACAGTAAACGTAGCAATGACAAAAATAGGCGTATAACACTCAAAATTTAATTATTATCTTCATCAGTATCAGAAAACTAACAAATATGTCAACAACATAACAAAAAATCATAAAGTTAAAGCACATTTTATAAGCGAAAACTAAAGACAAGAATACCCAAATTTTACCATTGCATTCAATGCTCTTCAACTTTGTACTTGTTTGGCTTTATAACTATTTTGATCTGAGCGTCACCGATGAGTCTTATAAAGACAAAACGCGCGTCTGGCGTATTAAATTGGAATCATGTTACCTTTGATCACTATTGACTAAATGGTGGGATGTTTACGTACTTAACCACGCCATATTAACAGTACCCTAAATCGACAAAATAGTAAAAATAATAATTTACAAAAAAAATATCAAAGAATAATATAAAACGTTATTAAGATGATAAACAATTGTGTCTTTCTATACATCCGCGGACTTGTTCACACATGTTGAATACAAAAATAGCATATTGTTGTCATTTTGCATTACTGTTTTGATCACAATATTAGTTAAGAATATTTTTTAGGGAATAATCTATTTCAGATCTACATCTCATAAAAATCAAAAAGTAAGGCTAAAAACAGGAAAAGAAATGTTTTCAGGGTCAAACGAATTTCGAAAAATACTTTTTGCAGAAATAAAGAATCAAAACTGCTTCATTTTCTGTGGATTATGGTATTTGTTTGGTATTACAATGTACAATCACTCAAATGAAACGTCATTTTAAGAAGAACTCATGTTGTGAAATCTCTGTCACCTAATCATTGTTGTTTATAATATCGAATGATTTTTTATTTATCCAAAAGAGATATTTTCAAACGAATCTAATGTTTGCTACAACATTATTTGACTTTTTTCGGGTGTTCACATTTAGTTGAGTCCTCAAATCAACAGAATTAAATACACGTATCCAATAAAGTACAAATAAATTATTAGAAAAACAATTTACACGACATAAGTCTGACTCATTGATTCATTTGTATTTTCTATGATTGGCAACGACTAAACTGAGTTATTATGCGTTATTGATTTTAATACTAGAAAGAGACGTAAATTCACGAACAGAATATGAAATGTTACTACAAGATTTATTTGTATCACAAAACCATAGAAAACGATAACTTATATCTCTTATCTTATATTATTGATGCATAATATTACTTTTGCCTAGCAAACATTTATTAATGGAATTAATTTCAGGACCATTGGAGTAGAAATAAGATAGAAACTCTTACAGCACCTGTTACAAAAATAGTTTTCCACTTAGTGAGTAAAGAACTTATTAAAAATATTGTTCAATTATATTAAACATGTTAAAACAAATATACATCTAAACAATCAAATAGCTTTGTCAATTATATAAGGGAGGTATTAGCTATACTCAGCATATGCATGACCTCTTTAACAAAAAGACTAATGGGTAAACATACAGACTACAGCATACGTACGTGTTTTTTTATTTAGATATAGTAGCTCATTAAATAGTAGTTTACGAATGTGTGTGAGAATTCAATGGGCGGTGTAAGATATTAACAGATTATTACGACTGCTTAACGGAAACATCAATCCGTATACAATATAATTCAAAGATTTTTGATACGTCAAATAAATTGCCTTTCCTTTCGGGATTCTTTAGAGCGTTAGCGTATAGTAATGAGTTATCTGTGGACACCATTAAGGTATTTGCATATGACTTCATATTGACAAGAATTAAAGAGCTAAAAAGTATATAACACCAGAGCACTACATGCTGATTGGCTTGTGTTACCGTGCTCATACTCGTTTCATCAATTCGTCAAAATGCAGATGTCTTTGACCGTGGTTGTAATGACATGAGGTTCAACCCTTTATACCCAACTAGTTTTAGTTTTCAATTGTCTGTTTGATAATTATCAGATTTTAACGATATGAATGCACTGGCCATGGCGATGTGAATACTGGAGGCGTAAACATACAGTATTTATTTAAACCATTACATTTGACTTCTAACTAATGGTTAAAGGTGCGATTGCTTTGTGTTCGTGAGAACTTTACAGAAACTAACATTGTGTGTATGCCTAATAAATAGTTCAATTAATTTTCAGTTATTTTTCATAACTACTTTGATCCTGTTCAGCTTTTTTCTCACTCGACAACTGAAGGCTGATTCAATAAATCTACTAGAATTTCTAATCTTCATATACATGCTAGGTGATTTATTGGAGGAAATATGGAGCATGGTAAGCGTATATTTGCTACATTTAAAAACTAAAATATATGATGTTGATCTTTTATAATGGGTCATCGTTTGTAAAGGTATGATTCTATGGCTGTTTTTCTCTGTAAATCAGTGTGTATGACAATGGTTTGGTGATACTTTTTCTTTTCTGTAATTTCTTTTCCTTTACCTTAATGTTTTAAAAACAGTATGTGTTCAGTCATGTTTCAACACATTGCATTAATATATTGATTACGGGTATTCAAAAAAGAACTCCAAAGGTACTAATTTTTATTCACAAATCAGTAAACAAATGCAAATGGCAGCATTAATACTCAATGATACTTATAATTTTTCCTTTACAGATTCGACCACAAAAAGATTGCAACTGGTCACCACAGAGAATGTTTCTCCACATATTTAACATTTGGAATACTTTGGATTTTCTGTGCTCAACCTTATACATTCTTGGATTTTGTATGCATTTTTTGGACTCAGATTTGATATCATACATTAGGAGAATCTACAGCATATCCTTGTTTGTCATGTTCCTCCGACTCTTGAATTGTCTATTATTGTCTAAACGATTTGGTATAATCATTATCATGATGAAAGAAATGGTGAGTAAATATAGCCTACCAACAATCTATTCAGTATACTAGAAATGTGTAATTGTTGTTAACTGAATGAAAATATATCCAACTTAATTTATTGAAACACGTCTGATGCAATGTCGAAATCAACTGTTTCACATCCATCATCTGACATACGAAAAAAAGTACTTTCCGGTGGCAAGCGTAAATCAAAATAATATGTAAACAAGTAAACACAATCTTTTCGAAATGCACATATGATGCCAAAATATTTAGCACTGTTAATGGTAATATATACAAGTGGATCGATACCTCTGCTGTTGAACTTTTAGTGTCCGGTTAGTTTTTACAAATATCGAAGTTGAAACTAAAAATACGTGTATTTTACAGCATAGTATTTTCTACAGAAATATTTGTTTGCCATTGCTCTGATCATGATCGTATGCCGCTTCTCTGACATCACAATGAGACTCTCAAGTTTATGGGCGATTTGTTGCTCTGTTTACAAAATGTTTTATGACATATTTCTTATAAAATTATCTTTCAATTTATATAAAAAATATTGAAGTACATACCTTTTTTTACGGCTCTCCGGGTTGCCAATGTAATCTATCGTGTCAGTTCCTTCCGATAGAACCAGAGTCACAAAATAAGTCTTACAATCCTGCAGTTCAAAATGAACTATTGGCTGGTCATTAAATAAAATTCGTAGTTGATGTCCATGTATTTATATCACTGGAAAAGTTAACATAAGTCTTTTAACTTAATCTACGTGTATGAAAATGAGCTTGGAAAAATGTACGTAATTTCGGGAAAAAAACGAGTTCATTAAGTCATCCACTAAAAAGTAAGTTTTTGGGTCAAAGTTCCGGCATTTTTTTTTAAATTTCAATATGAGCAGACGCTCGCCCCAAAATGTCCTTTTGCAAGGTGACACAGCTTTACATTTTTGACGATATCTGAAAATATCTTCATGGGGCGGGCGTCCGCTCCTATTTAATTCATCGATATTACAGTTAAGTATAGACCATTTTGTTGTTTTTGCGTTACTAGGCAAAGAAAAACGTGTCGTTTTGATTGTTAAAAGTTGAAAATATTTGGACTTCAATAGTGTTTATATTAGTTCGATATTTATGGAATTTAAAAAACATATATTTCATAAAAACAATAGTCTTTAATTTGTCACTAAAATAGGGGACCGATCAGATAGCTTATCATACCTTCTCCTTTGTTTTTTTTCCTTGTACGTCAAGAAACATAGACGCTGTGGCTAAAGTGGAACATATTGGTTAAATGCATGTATTTGCTTTTGAAGAAAATGACAGATACAATGAATATTTAAATGGCATTTTTAAGCGACTCATTAATATATATTGAAAAGCAAAAATAGTCATTGATGAAAGATTTAAGCAACAACAAAAAAAAAAACCAGGTGAGCGATTCAGGCTCTTGAGAGCCTCCAGTTTAAGATAAACTGATGGTTTGAACGTCGACTATCATATATACATGTACTAGTATCACTACATTACCTTTATTGTTGAAATGCACATCTGGTGTTCTTCAATTGGTACTTGTCATCTTTTGAGATGTCGAGATCAAAGCTTGCAATGTATGCTTGTTAATTTGTATAAGCCAGTGATTATAAAGTCATCACTAAACATATTACCTGAAACATATAAGAACAAAATTAAGATACATAGCTTATTTTTCAGCTTGTGGATTTGATGCAATATTTGTTAATACTTATCATCTTCATACTTGCTGCTGGGGTCGTTTACAATGCCAATGTTTACCCAAGCAGTACAGTTACAGATTCAAGTGCTTTTGAGTTCTCGATACTATGGACAATTCTTAAAATTCCATACTGGCAGGTTTATGGTGAACTGTTTTTGGATACATTAGAAGGTTGTGCTTTTAATTCGACATACTTTGCATTGAAACTATCCTTTGTTGTTTTAGTTTGATAGTTTCATTTAAAATTGAAACAACGATATATTTTACCATAACATGCACTTTATGGCGTCAATGAGTATGACATTTATATCTAATCTGAAAAACACTTACACTTGAATCTACTTTTGATATGTTTAAAGTCCATTCTTTAATGAGAATAATTGTGCCAAAGCTAGAACGTATGTTTTTTTATTTTTTTTTTAAATCACACCGTGATTATGAATCGAAGATGTTTGGAAAGGTTTTGCCAAATGAATATAATAAAAAAAAAAATTCTTAAAATGAATTCAAAATTAAAATAAAGGTATTTTAGAAACGTAGAATTTACTCCAAGGGTATGGAAAATACTCATACACTGCTTAAAAATCATTGTGTCATAAGACTTGATTGAACACTATCCTATGATGTTAGAATAAATGTTTGATTTGTATCATTAGGTTAACAAATTCTTAATACTTTTGTATCATCATTGTCTTAAGTTCAAAGAAGAACATAATGATAATCAAAGCTTTATAAAAGAACACGATTTTGTCGCCTAAAATTCTTGTATATTTAAAGTGATAATAGTTGTTCTAGTTCTTGCCTCTTTTTATTGTTTAAATTTTTGATTGTTTTGCTGACTATTAACAAACCTGTTTATTTAAAGGCACTGATGATTCGGGTTGTTCGGATAATGCCACTATCTGGAATAATGACCCGTCAGTTGAAAGATGTCCAACAGGAGATTGGATAACACCAGTAATTGCTGCTGTTTATATGATGTTGACAAACTGGTTGTTATTAAACATTGTTATTGCAATGTTCAGGTACATAATGTCATGGTCGTTTAATTTGCCAGTTTGACATATGCCGATGCATGTGTTTTTTCATTGAAAGTTACTAAAAAAAAATCATATTCCAACGTATATTTATTTAAAACATATACATTTTGGATTTTCGTTATCGGCTAGTATAAATTTAAAGTATTCAAAATTTTACTAGGATAGATCTGAGTTGAACTAAATTACTAGCAGTATACATGATCTTATTAGAAACTGTAGTGTTTATGATTGTGTAGCTATTTTTTACTGTATTTACTTTCTCATGATAATTTTTTGCTAATATATATAGGAGAACAAATTTTTAGGGAACAATGTGTTGACCCTTTAGTATGTTAACTTTTATTTTTAACAAAATAAACTGATGCAACATGCCTACTTCAAAATACAATAGCATTGATTATAAAAAAAAACTTGCTTCGAAAATTTGAATTTATAGAGACACAAGATTTTTTTTCAGTCCATAAATAATCATAGATTATTTCTAAAATCGCACTAACATTCAGAATCCTATGTGGATATATTATAAGGAAAACAGTGATGACGATAATTAATCGTCGGAGAGTGTTCAGAAACGTATCAGTGTTGTCATATGACGCAATGCAAGCACCAATCGTGAAATAAAAGTTCAACACGTTTTAACTTACAAAAGAAATAATCAAATAAAACAGAGGCATACATGTAACCAACCAAAAACATATTCAATTGGCAATTACATGGCATGATACAATGGTAAAATGTGACATATATGAAGTTAAGTTGTTTTAAAAATTCTCAGATAGCTATGACATAACTTGACAAACTGATTTTTAGTACTTTAGTAATTGTGCATTAAACTTCCAAATTTAAAACTTCTGTTTCAGTGCTCGATTTCAGGAAATTCGAGACAATTCAGAACAAAAATGGCGTTACTATCGGCATTCAGTTATTATGGATTTTGAAGATAAAATACCTTCACCACTCAATTTTCCCTTTAGAATATTTAGTTCTGTATGGTATTCAACAAAATACTGTTCATGCTGTCCATGTTATAACAAATCAAAAGCAGGTAATGAATATGTAAATGTGTTAACGAGACAAATGTTAAAAAAATCATAAAACAATTTATGGTTACCATATAAAGGGTGTAAAGATCCAAAGAAAAAGAAGTTAATAAATAAAACGAAAAATGCAAAGAAACAACGGTGCAATATAACAAATAGCCTGCCCAAAAAAGATTGACTGGATTTTTTTTTCAACGCCACTTTTAAGCACGCTTTTTGGCTATTTGAGGCGGGTAGTTTTCAATTGGTGGAGGAAGCCCGAGTTCACGGAGAAAACCACCGAATATGATAGGAAAACTGACAATTCTAGTCAATTAAGATTGGCATGAGCTAGGTTCACACTCATAACCTCAGTGTTGACTGGCTAGTGATTACAGTAGTAACTACTTAAAACACTCGGCCACCGGGGCCCCGCTCAGTTTTTGGTAATAATCTTTACCATAAATCATAATTTTAATCTGCATGACTATAAGCAATGAAATAATTGCTTTATATTTTTAAAAATACATGCTAATAAACCCAATAAGATTTCAATATTAAAACTGATCGCAGACGTTTTAGTCTTGGACATAAGGTTAATCTTGTTTTCGTCTTGTATTTAAATTGTCAACAACTTGTTGCTGGCAGAACCGAGTAAGTTGTGTTATATGTTCTATAGATTTTGAAACCAATCTTCATCATAAAAAATGATACACATGTAGTGACTCTGCAGCTTTTGCTAATCTAACAGAAAGTGATTGTTTGTGTACACCAATTTGAAGCATACTTTTTGTCCAGTAAAAAAATGACATTATTTCTTGTCATCGGTACGGTAGATTTTTTTTAAGGACATTATCTCCCCCTTTGGCGCATTTTCTTCTCTGGAGGAATCTGCTCTTTTCGGTCCTATGGCAATAAGACTAAATAATTGGCATATTGCCCTTTTAATATACCTAAGTAATTTCTAATACATATAATGAATCGCTCTTGAATATTATTAGATTGTTTCAGGACAGAAAAGAGCATGAATAAGGTTGTGGCAGTAGCCCAACATCATATATGTCATATATCAGCAAAAACAGAAATTCAGAAAATAACAATATTTCATACCAAGGAAACTTCTGAGCAATGCATATCATTTTAAATGCAATGACTCTTTAAAAGAATACTATTTAATAAAAACATACAAGAAATTACAGAAAAATGACTTAAATACTGTAATACAACTCAGTCACCATCGAAACCAATATAATTACACAGAGGGAAGTCAATATGAGGTGGGATAAAAGACATAACGAGACAAGAGAAGAAGATATTTCAAAACATATAAAATCAGTTGTCATATTGGCAATTATACCACATCTCCTTCTTTGTATACTGTTATATCCATCTTAAATGTGGAATAAATAAATCATTCATTAACAAGTTTTGAAGCTATCAATCTGAAACCGTGCAAGTTGCACCAAAGCATCAAAAAGTTGCTAACTTTCAATTTTATCTATATTGAAAAACCACAAATTTCATTTTTGCATGAATTTTAAGTAGACCCCCAAATAGCTTTTGGGATTGTGCTGTTGGCTTGCTGTCTCATTAAAGTTTATCCCAATGCTCATATTTGAAATACATAAAGACAAAATTAGATTTATTTCAATTTAAAGTTAAAAGTTTATTAAAATGATGACTCTCATTCTTTTTTCACTGTTGTTTCTTCTACTTCTACATCTGAAAAAAACACAAAATACAAAAAATAAAATTGTTGAAATTAGTGTGTGCTGTTCGGTTAATTCTATATTGAAATATCCAAAGCTTACTGGTAGTTTAAGATTAAGACAACAAATAGCAAATGGATTAAAAAAAATGTTATGAGTAGCTGTTATCTGTTTTTATAGATTAATGGTTTTTCAACTGTGACTCTTCCATAATTGCTATCTTGCAATTTGTCTAGTCTGTTTTGTAAAACCTGAAATATTGATCAGTTTTTTCCAGTCAAATGAACTAGAGAAAATACTTTCAGCATAATTCAACAACATACATGAATACATCTACTTAGTAATTGTTAAGGCCATTTAAAGTTATTTATTTCAATATTACTCTCAAAATGTTTTTAATTTTGATTATATGATCATGTTTTTTATATAACTAATTTCAATGTTTTTTTTCTACAATATATCTGTTTCATGATATGTATGAATAACCACCTACCTGATACATTTTCCAACCTAATCAAGATCTCCAAGTTAGACATTAGCATATCTATCATATCAGTAGAGCCTAGTCCAACTAGTTAAGGATAATCCTCCATTCTACTTCAAAAATAAATAAAATACTCAATTGAAATAATTCATATGTATCATATGACATTCAAAAATGTATATGAGGTTTTTTTATGTGCATGATTGTGTGTGTTCTCATATACGGGGCACAAAAAGGACAGGCAATAACCATATAATAATATAAAAAAAAAATCAATTATGGGTTAAATGATATAATACATCAGTAATGAAGCTACTAAACAATACAAATCTAACAAGAATGTGTACATAGTACATTTATGCCTCACTCACACTATCATTTTCTACATGCATGTTCAGCGGACCGTAAAAATTAGGATCAAACATCTAATTTGGCATTAAAATTAGAAAGATCATATCATAGGGAACATTGGACTTCAATTTCATCAAAAACTACCTTGACCAAAAACTTTAACCTGAAACGGGACAGACGGACACAAACCAGAATACATAATACCCCTCTACTATCGTAAGTGGGGCATATAAATTCTTTCGTTTTTTATTTAGTCAAAAATATTGGATGTGTAGAGCAAAAGCAAATTTATTTAGTTTTTTGACTAGATTAATCACATTATTTTTATTTTATTTCATAACACTATCTTTATATTGTTATGGAAATGGAAAAAAAAAGAAAAAAATGTGATCATTGAGAATAGTTTTTTTTTCAAATAGGGCATCAGTATACATTGTATTTGTAAAGAAAACATAACACCCCCGCTTTCTTCAATTTAGTTAATTGTTCAAATTAATTCAAAGTTGAAAAAATAAATTGAAGGCGATTTCAGACAGGAGGTTATTCTATACTAGGCTATTCTTGTAAATGAACATGATGTTCATATGATGAAATCATAATCATTCAGTCAGTTTAATTGAAGTCTGGAGCTGGCATGTCAGTTAACTGCTAGTAGTCTGTTGTTATTTATGTATTATTGTCATTTTGTTTATTTTCTTTGGTTACATCTTCTGACATCAGACTCGGACATCTCTTGGACTGAATTTTAATGTGCGTATTGTTATGCGTTTACTTTTCTACATTGGATAGAGGTATAGGGGGAGGGTTGAGATCTCACAAACATGTTTAACCCCGCCGTATTTTTGCGCCTGTCCCAAGTCAGGAGCCTCTGGCCTTTGTTAGTCTTGTATTATTTTAACTTTTAGTTTCTTGTGTACAATTTGGAAATTAGTATGGCGTTCATTATCACTGAACTAGTATATATTTGTGTAGGGGCCAGCTGAAGGACGCCTCCGAGTGCGGGAATTTCTCGCTACATTGAAGACCTGTTGGTGACCTTCTGCTGTTGTTTTTTTCTATGGTCGGGTTGTTGTCTCTTTGGCACATTCCCCATTTCCATTCTCAATTTTATTTGATTAAATTGAGAACATGTTTTGGGGACGCAAATACCCTGTCTGTAACAATACGCACCAGTCAACTTCCTCATACAGATGCAGGATTAATTTCATTAAGGCCCTTTTGTAATTGTAAGCATTGTGTATAAATTTCATAACATTTAGGCGAAGCAAACAAGAGGATGAGAATTAAACCAACAGATTAAGTAATTGCTTCATTTATAAAGGTACATAAGTCATGAGCAGTAAAAGTGACGCCATCCAATTTTCATGATCTGTGTTTTATGGTAATAAGCATTGTGTACCTATTCGTTTTAAAACATTTGTTTGAGGCAAACTAAAGTAAGAAAACAGGTACTCAGCATTTTTTTACTTAATTTGTGCTATAGATAAAGCCTATGTTTTTCTATGCCACATTGTTGTGTTACTGTTTCATAGAACTTCTCTATCACTATCCTGTCAACACAAAGGTTGTGAATTTCGAAGCACACACTTAGCCTTTTAGTTCGACTACAACCTTAGTTGACTATAAGCTTGTCAGTTTTACTATCTTGGATCTAGGTTCTTTACAGTACAAGCATTATTTTTTCACTCAACCAATAAAAAGCGACTACTTCGAAACAGTACATAATGCTGAAAGTGGTGTTTTACACCAATTAACCATTGACATAAATCACACATGTGACAGAATAATTGAAAAATTGGACACCTTTAAATGTTGTTTTTTTTTTTGCACTGGGGACTTGCTTTAAGGTTTAATATAGCAAATATTTGATACATGTATTGACAAAAATATTTATATTAAGCATAGTATTACTTACAAATAATTGAAAAATCAAATAGCCCACATTTACTTGTTATAACATATTAAAACTTCAAGTGGCCTTTGTTTTCACTTGCTGAGAGCTATATATTTGTTGGATTGCTGTTCATGTCTAATTAACATATTACCATTATCTACTGGCTTATTGCTAAATTATAGTGTATCATTACACATTAAATGAAGTATTTTTTGTCTGTAGCAGTATCTTTGTTTATTTGGTCATTATTTTTTAATTGAGTTGTTTTTGTGGTCTCTTTTTTAAAGTGCACATGATTTAAAAAAAATATTCTTTAATCCTAGCCATTCATCTAATATAAGGACAAACAAATACTTGTTCATATTATCAAAAAGGAGAGCACTTCATGAATTTATAAACAAATACAGCTGTGTTAAATCTCAGTCTAATGATACTGTTTTCTTGAAGCAAAAAGAAATGCCTTCAAAATATTTTTTTCATTTTTTATATTTTTGTTGGTAGTTCTATCTGAACTATATAACAAAACAATTAAGGTGGAATATTTAACTGCAGTGTGTTGTAGTCTGAGGTTGTAGTGTCTCCAACAATCATTGCCTCAACTCTGGCGATTCTCGTAAAAATAACACACATCCCCGAGTTTAAAAACAGTAAAGTGAAAGTTAAAAAAAAAAGAAAAAGACTATAGGTTCTCGTGATATAAATAGACAGTCTGACAATCCGTTTCAATCAGATATTACATAGACTAGAGTATGCTGTTTTTATTTGGCGTAGATGTTTCTTTATTACTTTTAACACTCCTAAGTAATAAATATCAAACGTACACGTCTTCTTTGGTGCCGGGCTGCCATACTTTTGCGATGCTTGTTTACATTTTGGGCAACACAAATGCCTTTCATTTTCACGGAATTACACAAATCGTCAAATGAGGAAACGTTACAAAGTATTTCACAACGTTGCTGACTTATTCCGTAAAAAGTATCAACATCAATAGTTTGCCTGGTTCGCGCTATGCATTAGAAAGCCAGATCAAGCTAAAATTTTGGGATCATTTCAACGAAGTTCTCAAGTATGTTCTCTGAAAAGCTCCAATTTATTTACGTACGTTTTCAAGAGAAAGATAAAATTTTACATTATAAACGTACAGGGCTAATGTATTTACCTACCGAACAATCGGAGCATGTGACAGGACAATCTCTGAAACTTTTCCATCACAATGAGTTTTCTGCTATAAATATCCGTTAATTATATATGGCGCGCCAGCTTAATAAAATAAAGTCTGTTCCGATAAAATAAACGAAAAGTGTAACGTCGTCTAAAAATTACCGTTTTGTTTGACAGGACGTAAAATTCATTTATTGTACATCAATAAATATAATACCATGTAAAAATTCTTTAAATGTTACTTTATTTTTGCATATAATTTCTTTCTTTCTCAACCCAGTAATTCTATTTGCAATTGCGATAACAAGTGGCAATACAAAATTAAATATCGTATGACGGCAGATCATAAAATTACGACGTTACTTTAGCGGACAGAGTGCCTAACACATGCAAAGATAACTAAACAATGAAAATAGCTATAAATAATATTGAAGAGCATGACCATAATGATCACAGTACGAAAATCATAGAATGGGCATATGACTCTTCAAGAATCGATAATTTCTACTGATGAGAAAAACATTTCATTGTTTCTGTTATAGATGATAACAAGGATATGTTGAAGAAGCAACAACAATTTGCAAAAGAAATAATTGCAGAAGAAAGGCACCAGAAGAAAATTTTGAAGAAGCAACGTAAAACAGAAAAACATCGAAAGAGAACTTAGTTTTACATCATGAATGTGTACTATTTATATTGCAGTATGGTAATATGTGATAACATCGATGTCTTAGGTATAGACACTTTTTTCTGGATAACCGCCAAACAGCATGGTGCATCCTAATTTCTTTAGTTACATAATAATACATAAGAATTGTACATAAAACGGCCGAAATAAAACTGGAAGGAACAAATTATAATAGTAATTTTGTCTGACAAAGGTATAACCTAATCTTCAGTCATGATAACTACACGGTTATTTAATCAAGTCACTGTATGATTAAAACTCATGAATCTTTTAAAACGAAACTAATTCTTTGCTCATAAGTGATCCTATAGCCCTGAAGGAAGAAGTCGTAACCAGTCTTTCAGGTTTTACTATCAAAAGTGATGTGGTAACTTAAAATTGAGAGTGTTCGTTAGCTGCAATCTAGTTGTGACAATCAAATTATTAGTTGCACGACTAAATTTGGCTCTCTTCGGTGTTCAAAACGCAATTGAAATAACTTTATGAAACAACTCTAGTTAGCAAGGATTCATATTTTCCCGTCTAGTTTAAGTGATGCAATGATTAAAACGACGGTTTCACATTTTAAAGCATCAACCAGTAAACGTACATGACTAACTTATTATGGAGAACTCACTGATTAAAACAGTTGAGAGAGAAATCTATTGTTTTAAGTTTCCATATTTCATTTTTAAAGAATTGAATGCTATTTTATAATTATATTGTGGCTTAACGCTTTGACTGAAGCACATTCTATACGAGACACAAACACGCATATACTAAAAATTAGCGCACAGTAAGTGATTTTTCCACCCTACAGAGTTATTTAGAGAAACATTCAATTATACCATCAAATTTTAATACGATAATTGTGAAATAAAGAGTTTAATCATGCTCTCGGTCCTTTTTCTATGTACTATTTTGACAGTCACGGAGAGCATATGTAGTCAAAGATGCAGTATTGTAAAGGGAAATACAATTAAGTTTGCTACTTGTGTGTCTCTTGATTGTTGATAGCCAATCAAAATTAGACGTCCAAATTAAAAAATAAAAAATCTCCAAAAAGGCTACAACTACTGATGTACTGATGAATTGAAGACAATTTACAACTCAACTGTCAATTATTGCATATCAACGAGAAGCTACAATATTCGATATATCGTAAAATATCAAACAAACAAAGGGATAGGAATTCTAACTATTTCATTTACTAATTAAAAGTAATTGTTCCACTAGTAGCCAGATTTAAGTCTGAAACGGTCATTTTGGTCTGATCAAGTCTTAATCGACTTAATTTACCGCTAGAGAAAAACGTTAAGACCTGTTTAGACACTCAGACTCTGTTAAGATATATTGTGTTCAGTCAGATCAGTCGTGTCAAGATAAATAAGACAGATTCGTCTAGCATCCAAATAAGACATGATTAGATCACGTTCAGATTAAATAAGACCAAAGGTGAACAACTTGTTTAGTTGCAGTAAGATCGTGTTCAGTTGTGTTAAGATTTTAAATATTTTGAATAAAACGGGCGACACTTTATCTGTTTTTATCAGGGGTTACTCCCCCTTTATGAATATAATCTCTATATCTTGGATGATATTCTTTTGTGATCTTTTAATATGACTGTATATCTATTTAATTAAATAAAGTATGCAAACTTTAAAAACAATTCATTTAGTTCCGATAGAATCTTTAACATTTCATTGGTTATATGAGAAAAGATTAATTGTTGTAACCGGAAAATTTGTCATAAAAACTTTGCAGTCTGACATAAAGTAGTCCTGTATGTATGCATTCCGCCTCTAAAGATATAATGATCAGTATTAAATATATCTCAAAGATGTTCTTAAACATTTTTTGTTTCTAATGTAGAGTAATAGTTCTTATCTATATTTGGTCAAGAAACGTATATTTTAAGTATATAATTTACTTAATTTATTTTAAAATTGTACACAGATGACAGATGCTTGGTGAAAGTTATTTACATTTTAATAAACGGATTATCTAAGCAGTCAACCGAAACGGATGAGCATAAACTACCTAAATAATTACGCATTCGTGTCACTGGACGTATAATGAATGACGTTCCATGTTTTATCTTTAATATAAGATGTATAAGGTTAAACCGGGTTAAATTATTACATTTACAAATAAAACATTATTTTATATTTTTTTTTTAATAAATGCAACAATTATATTAGCATATTTTAAAAATTTAATTGACAGTTTATATTGACCATTATATACATATAAAGACCGATGTCGATAACTCATTTGAATTTTTTTTCGCCATTTTTTTTTTTAGCACGAATTAAATACAAGAGTAAATCATATCATAGAAAAATACCAAACAACGTTAGTTAAGACACGATTGATAAAATCTAATGTACGGTTTATATCAGATATTTTGAAGCACCAGTGTTACTACTCATTTTGAAAAACAGTGAGACGCTTACATGCTATTTCGGAATTGACCAAAAAAGCTATAAAATAACGTAGCGAAATGACCGTATTTATAGATTAGACTTTTGTTTTTCATTTTTAATTGTTATACACTAGTCATTTTAGGGACCGTTATAGCTTGCTGTTCGATGAGGGCCAAAGCTCCGTGTTGAGGTCGTACTTTTGACCTCTTATTAAATTATACCATGTGACTTGAATGATGGAGAGTTGTTTCATTGACACACATACCACATCTTCTTATTTATATTAACTGGGAGCAGTTTACAACATTTTCATTTAGATAAAAACAAATATATAAAAATTCAATAAATCAAATGGATTTGTACCCTATTGTTACATTCAAAAGTCTTTAATTTTGATTGATAGTATACATTATACGTATTGCATTGCTTCAAAAATAATGTCCAGTGTCAAATATTACACATCGATGGCCACTTAGATTAGTTACTATATAGAAATTCATTTCCTTGGATGGAAGTACACGCTAGTATTTTGTCCTTTAAAGTTAGTCTGTCTGTTTAATAATTCAGTTTAAGGAGAATTCTTCGTCATTTGCAAATAGACAAAAACAAAAGTAAAAAAAAATTTGCTTACGATTGCATTCAGGCAGAGAGAATTATGTTTTTTTTTTATTTCAGATGATTTAGAACAGATATAAAAAATATTCTTAATCTTTTACAATCTACAAATATAATTTGATAATGTTTTTTATACACACGGTATATAAAATGCTTGTAGTATTCCGTTACTGGTTGTACGCTCATATTTAAATACCTTTCTGTTTAATAAGAAAGTGAGAAAAAAAACAGTTATTGAAATTCACCTGAAAAAGAGTAAACGAATAGCGGCTATCTAAATTATTTTTCAAATATCGAATAAACAAATAAATCGGCCACGCTTGCAATTTGTTTTTTACTGACAGGTGTCTGCTGGTATTCGATTGGACATCAGTATCAATGTAGGCGTAACAACCTATCATATTTATCCAATCAGCTGTCTTGTATAAGGTAAAATGTATTCGATGACATACGGTCCACATAGTTTAGTTTTTTTTAAGTTGATTGCAATAGAAATTATTCATTCACTCTAAAACAAACAATATCCTTCCCAAAAATGACTTACAAGACACTATATTATACTTTTAAAAATAACTATATCAAATTACAAATTAAGACAGCGTAAAAATAAAATAATAACATTAATAACAATTACAGTACTATTTAACATTTAACGGGGACTATTATGCTATTAGAATGATAGTCCCAGCAAGTTAACAAATTGATCATCAAAAGGACGGTTGTGTTTATTTACTTGTGCACTCTATTGTGGGACCTCGTGTCATCATGAATGATACATTTTATTGTGTATTTAAATTGATTAAGGAATAACGCAAGATTGCAGAGAAGCCAATTAGAATAACGTATTATAATGAAACATATATCTAATGTTATTATAACATTGTACATGTCCTCCTAATAATACATCTAATAGTTGCCACTGGACATTAAACAGCTAACTATAAATTCATCTGTCATATTCTTAGTTTTGTTATAATGTGAAAATCCAACAACATGATGATATAATAATTATTGCAGATTTCACTAGGGAAATACGTGGGAAATAATTGTAAACAAAACCACTCAATAACATCCCTACGGCACAAATTAAAGTCTAGCCTTTTCACATGAAAATACGTTATTTTCATAAATCTATTCTAAATAATTTTAAACAATTTTAAATCAAACGGTATTTTTTCTTATTTGCCATAAAAAAAAACAACAGTTATTTGCATTACTTATTTTAAACAGATCGATTGTTTTTCAATGGTCGGTGCCTGTCAGCATTTATAAAACCGTGTTTGTCAGAAAGAAAGCTACATAGAACAGGAAAACAACAATGTATTAGAAATACTTCAAGGTCCTACGTGTATATTCTATTTTCTGTTGTAATGTGGTGTAATGCAAAAAAAAGTTAATTCCTGAATACTGATTTGTACCCATCAAGTTAATAACAAATCTATGGTAGTCTCTTCTTCTTTACTCGCAAAATATTCGACTAAATCATGTTTTATTAATGAAAATTGCTCATTGCTGGCGAATGTTAAACATTGATCTCTAGGTTTTCAATTGTTTAGTTGTTAGGTTACTGTCTGATCTTGCAAACCTGATATTTTATGGTCATTATTGTTTGCATCCAATTGCACCAATGCATTAAAAAGATATAAACGCGACACCGTACGAGAGTCGTTAATCGTTATTTTGCATAAACTATTAGTATTTTCTTTCTTTAACGAAATACGAAACCACTTCTCGCAATTCGCTTTGGAGTTATTGTGCTTGTCTTTTGACAAAAAATAGCCTTGTTTCAAAAACAAAACGTATAAGAGTAATGTTTAAAACTGAACTAGAGTGAAGAGATAGGAAGTAGGAATTTCGAATTTTAATTGAATGTTCTAAATCTTAGTGTATTTCTGATAAATGATTGTACAGACTCAAAAATATCTTTGTTTTTTCTGAAATAGATAGATAGATAGATACTTTATTCTCTAAAAACTAAATACAAGTTTTCAGAGAAACATACAATATAATTACAGATACAATAGTTGAAATGAAAGGTGACCGTCACCAGCCAATGAAAGCAAAATGGATATAGTAGATCTTTCTAATTTTGAAAACAATATTTCTCTTGCTTCGTTGATAAAAGGGCACTTACGAAATAGTGAATACTATCCTCAACAGGATGACCACAGCTGCTTGCGGGTTGGGTTTAGTATTGATAAGGTTTATATCTGCATTTGAATAAATGTACCATATTTCTCAACTGCACTGGTATTAAACTGATAACCGTAACTGGAATTACGACTATCCCAATATGGCGACGGCAGATATATGTAAAATTTTTACAGCCATTTTTTCTCAAATGTAGCATGTTTTTGTCAAAAGTTACTCAGCTGCAAGGTTTTTCTATACCATTACATCATATTTGTATCGTAACGGTGCACTGGAATTGTCTAAGCGCTTTGAACATTGCCGTTGAAAAATTTTGCCAACATCTGTTACAGAAGAAGGTTGTCAAAGTTGAGAAAAACGCTTGGTACTTTTATATACTTTGTGGAAAGATAGAAAAACACTATAATTTTCGTCAGAACTCAAAGACTCGTCACCAGAGAACAATACATAAATTGTAACATTGACAACAAAACATTGATTTCATTTATCATTATAAGCCTTTGTGAATAAAAATTGTTATAATATAATAGATGAATAATGATTGTTTGATATGTCCCATTGTCTACTGAATATTTTTAAGATCAATAATTTAAAATTTGTATACCAAACTTTTGAAATTTTACTCGGCGTTTATAAATAGCATTGAAAGTACAACATCTTATAAACGATAATCATTGATAAATGTAAATGAGCCACTCTTTCTCAGGTTGAGATGGAATATGTTCGTTGTTTGATTTAACGAGTTTAACAATCAAAACCCCTGAAATATCGTCTCATGACAAGAACGAAAAATGGCGAAACAGAACTTCCAACAGCGGACAAGGATTTCTTATTATACAATATTCTTTCAATGGATGTTTTAAATTAGTGTTGTCAAATCGTACACTTTTGCCTAACCGGTTACTCGTATAATCGTTCGACCGATTAACCGGTTAACCGGTAGTCGAATGCCTTATCAATAGTACCCTACACATAGATAAAGGAAGATGTGGTATGACTGTCAATTTGACTACCTTCCATTATAAAACTTGAAATTATTTATTTCTAAAACGTTAACTTAGATATGCAATGTCCTCTGTGTCAATTTTATCATTCCATCAGGTCCTTAGTGCAATTTTTTGTTCTTTGCACTAAAGGGGTCTTTTGCGGTATTTCTACGGACCCCCAAAAAAAGATTTAAAGGACAAAACGTTATTATATGGATTGGTTTTTTTTCGGAAAATGTTTCTTTTGGCAGATATTTGAAAAAAAAATCTCAACTTTTACATATTCAATACATTTTAGGTAAACACCTAGAGTTACAAATATACGACCATACATTTTTGATAGAAAAAAATGCATTTTCAATATCGTTTATCTTTTTAACTATACTAAATTTGCGGTTTTGTGACATGAGCATGTAGTTTAAACAATGTCGTCAATAGTGTTAGAAAGAAGCTATCAAAAATGATTTCAAGAACCTTATACTACACATACGGAGGTACATGTATGATACCATGACAGGTGAACGTATGATATAACTGTGAAATAGCCATTGTAATTGCCACGTTATTTTATGGATCGTTGATTTTATTACCTTTGGATTATTGGCACGTGCCATCGAACTTAATCTTTATAGACCGAATATTAACGCATACATACGTTACTTTTACAGTTTAGAAGGAGAAGACGAAGAAGAATTATTTATAATAGTGCAATCTGAAAAAACAAATAAATACATATTTTATATCAAATAAGTTTTTTATTCAAATGAAAGAAAGGATAAGCGCATTTACAAAAAGATGTACTAAGACATATACTCGATGCTGAACTTAAAATTAGGTTATATTGTTTTAATCTATGAGGATCTGGAGGGGTCCTTCATTTCTGTATTATTTAATGTTTAGTAGGCCGGGTTTTTTCTTTATACTTTTTGTCTATTATTATCAATTCTTTATATTCAAGCACCTTATTATTCTCCATTCTTTATATTTTTTTCCATTTTCTCTATTATTCATATTTATAGCCGATCATTCTCTTTTCTGTAAAACCTATCGACATCCTTCTCTTTCCGATGGTATGTTATTTATAGTTTTAACACTCTCACTTCACGGCCTTAGAGCAGTTTCAGAAGCTTAGTTCAAACGGAGACATGGTTCCCTGATGCGGCCTGATGAGGATAACGAAATTAACGATATAAATTATCTGACATATAAAATACTTGTATTTTGCGTTGATCGTTCCAGATGAAGTAAAATCCAGAAACGTGATTTGGACGTATGAAATTTATAAGATGTTGTTGTCACTCTTTTGTTAGTGTTACGTCCAAAATTTGCAATTACTTTTTTCAAAGAATAGGTAGATAAATACATAAATTAACACCAATTTAATGTAACAGAAGAAGGTTGTCAAAGTTGAGAAAAACGCTTGGTACTTTTATATACTTTGTGGAAAGATAGAAAAACACTATAATTTTCGTCAGAACTCAAAGACTCGTCACCAGAGAACAATACATAAATTGTAACATTGACAACAAAACATTGATTTCATTTATCATTATAAGCCTTTGTGAATAAAAATTGTTATAATATAATAGATGAATAATGATTGTTTGATATGTCCCATTGTCTACTGAATATTTTTAAGATCAATAATTTAAAATTTGTATACCAAACTTTTGAAATTTTACTCGGCGTTTATAAATAGCATTGAAAGTACAACATCTTATAAACGATAATCATTGATAAATGTAAATGAGCCACTCTTTCTCAGGTTGAGATGGAATATGTTCGTTGTTTGATTTAACGAGTTTAACAATCAAAACCCCTGAAATATCGTCTCATGACAAGAACGAAAAATGGCGAAACAGAACTTCCAACAGCGGACAAGGATTTCTTATTATACAATATTCTTTCAATGGATGTTTTAAATTAGTGTTGTCAAATCGTACACTTTTGCCTAACCGGTTACTCGTATAATCGTTCGACCGATTAACCGGTTAACCGGTAGTCGAATGCCTTATAAATAGTACCCTACACATAGATAAAGGAAGATGTGGTATGACTGTCAATTTGACTACCTTCCATTATAAAACTTGAAATTATTTATTTCTAAAACGTTAACTTAGATATGCAATGTCCTCTGTGTCAATTTTATCATTCCATCAGGTCCTTAGTGCAATTTTTTGTTCTTTGCACTAAAGGGGTCTTTTGCGGTATTTCTACGGACCCCCAAAAAAAGATTTAAAGGACAAAACGTTATTATATGGATTGGTTTTTTTTCGGAAAATGTTTCTTTTGGCAGATATTTGAAAAAAAAATCTCAACTTTTACATATTCAATACATTTTAGGTAAACACCTAGAGTTACAAATATACGACCATACATTTTTGATAGAAAAAAATGCATTTTCAATATCGTTTATCTTTTTAACTATACTAAATTTGCGGTTTTGTGACATGAGCATGTAGTTTAAACAATGTCGTCAATAGTGTTAGAAAGAAGCTATCAAAAATGATTTCAAGAACCTTATACTACACATACGGAGGTACATGTATGATACCATGACAGGTGAACGTATGATATAACTGTGAAATAGCCATTGTAATTGCCACGTTATTTTATGGATCGTTGATTTTATTACCTTTGGATTATTGGCACGTGCCATCGAACTTAATCTTTATAGACCGAATATTAACGCATACATACGTTACTTTTACAGTTTAGAAGGAGAAGACGAAGAAGAATTATTTATAATAGTGCAATCTGAAAAAACAAATAAATACATATTTTATATCAAATAAGTTTTTTATTCAAATGAAAGAAAGGATAAGCGCATTTACAAAAAGATGTACTAAGACATATACTCGATGCTGAACTTAAAATTAGGTTATATTGTTTTAATCTATGAGGATCTGGAGGGGTCCTTCATTTCTGTATTCTTTAATGTTTAGTAGGCCGGGTTTTTTCTTTATACTTTTTGTCTATTATTATCAATTCTTTATATTCAAGCACCTTATTATTCTCCATTCTTTATATTTTTTTCCATTTTCTCTATTATTCATATTTATAGCCGATCATTCTCTTTTCTGTAAAACCTATCGACATCCTTCTCTTTCCGATGGTATGTTATTTATAGTTTTAACACTCTCACTTCACGGCCTTAGAGCAGTTTCAGAAGCTTAGTTCAAACGGAGACATGGTTCCCTGATGCGGCCTGATGAGGATAACGAAATTAACGATATAAATTATCTGACATATAAAATACTTGTATTTTGCGTTGATCGTTCCAGATGAAGTAAAATCCAGAAACGTGATTTGGACGTATGAAATTTATAAGATGTTGTTGTCACTCTTTTGTTAGTGTTACGTCCAAAATTTGCAATTACTTTTTTCAAAGAATAGGTAGATAAATACATAAATTAACACCAATTTAATGTAACAGAAGAAGGTTGTCAAAGTTGAGAAAAACGCTTGGTACTTTTATATACTTTGTGGAAAGATAGAAAAACACTATAATTTTCGTCAGAACTCAAAGACTCGTCACCAGAGAACAATACATAAATTGTAACATTGACAACAAAACATTGATTTCATTTATCATTATAAGCCTTTGTGAATAAAAATTGTTATAATATAATAGATGAATAATGATTGTTTGATATGTCCCATTGTCTACTGAATATTTTTAAGATCAATAATTTAAAATTTGTATACCAAACTTTTGAAATTTTATTCGGCGTTTATAAATAGCATTGAAAGTACAACATCTTATAAACGATAATCATTGATAAATGTAAATGAGCCACTCTTTCTCAGGTTGAGATGGAATATGTTCGTTATTTGATTTAACGAGTTTAACAATCAAAACCCCTGAAATATCGTCTCATGACAAGAACGAAAAATGGCGAAACAGAACTTCCAACAGCGGACAAGGATTTCTTATTATACAATATTCTTTCAATGGATGTTTTAAATTAGTGTTGTCAAATCGTACACTTTTGCCTAACCGGTTACTAGTATAATCGTTCGACCGATTAACCGGTTAACCGGTAGTCGAATGCCTTATCAATAGTACCCTACACATAGATAAAGGAAGATGTGGTATGACTGTCAATTTGACTACCTTCCATTATAAAACTTGAAATTATTTATTTCTAAAACGTTAACTTAGATATGCAATGTCCTCTGTGTCAATTTTATCATTCCATCAGGTCCTTAGTGCAATTTTTTGTTCTTTGCACTAAAGGGGTCTTTTGCGGTATTTCTACGGACCCCCCAAAAAAGATTTAAAGGACAAAACGTTATTATATGGATTGTTTTTTTTTTCGGAAAATGTTTCTTTTGGCAGATATTTGAAAAAAAAATCTCAACTTTTACATATTCAATACATTTTAGGTAAACACATAGAGTTACAAATATACGACCATACATTTTTGATAGAAAAAAATGCATTTTCAATATCGTTTATCTTTTTAACTATACTAAATTTGCGGTTTTGTGACATGAGCATGTAGTTTAAACAATGTCGTCAATAGTGTTAGAAAGAAGCTATCAAAAATGATTTCAAGAACCTTATACTACACATACGGAGGTACATGTATGGGTGTCTTCCTCCTATTCCCACTTTTTAAAAATACTATTCCTTCTATTCCCACTTGCAAATAACAATAGATGTTTTGATAAATAATTTATTTTTATAACAATCAGGGTTAATTAGAATTTCACCTAAGATTTACCTGTATTTTTTTTTAAAGCATAACATATTTGGTACACGGTTTAGGTATAATAATAGAGAAAAATTATGATAAACAGATTGGAGTTAGATTTATTTTTAAACTTTTGAATTTGTACTTAAAAATAAAGAAAAATTATGATAAATACATTGGAGTCAGATTTATTTTAAAAAAATTTAATTTGTAACTATAAAAAATTGTCTGCTTTACTAATAAATCATGATATAAATAATATTATAACCAAGTATAATCTTATATATATATATATGTCTTAATTCTCACAAACCAAATTACAGAAAGGTATAGAAATAATTATACATATTTCAATACAATTACATAAATAAATAATATACTAAAGTAGATAGAGGCATTCACATTTGTTCACCCAGAAAAGTTCAATTGTTATTGATCTCCTTAATAAGTTTACAAAGTTCGTTTAGTTCTGTACATTTTGGGGAATTCATTAAGTCATAAAACTTCAATGTGTTTGTTCTATTTCTATTGTAAAATGCAATACATTGTTTTCTACAATTATCGAAAGCTGAACAATTAAAAATGTAATGGTATTCATCACCAATGGCATCTGAATTACACAATACACATTTTCTGTTTTCTCTTTCTATGTTTTGCCATCTTCCAGTTTCTATTGGAGATTTCATGTTCAAAGTTCCAAATTTAAGAAATAAGGATATCTGCCGGTCATCCAAAATTCATATTTCTCAAACTCCAAAGTAACTTTAAATAAACATAATTTAATGGTTTTGGTGATTCCTGTTGGCTTAAGATGTGGAATAAAAGATCATAAAGTATACTTTAAAATATAATTACTTGGACCAATAATCAACGATATAAAATAATGGGTGAAAACTGTTAACTTTTATTACTTCATTATTTATTTTGTTTAAAAAAAAAACAGAATTCATACAGATGCAAAAATAACTTATTACCTGTTCTAATAAAAAAAAACACTGGTCAATTAACAGTTGATTAAAAAATGTTTGTACAGTATAATCCGTTGTTTGAACAAGTTTTCCTTCTATTCCCACATGAAATTTTACCTTTTCTTACCAGATTTATAAAAAGTGGGAATAGAGGGAATGAACCCATGTATGATACCATGACAGGTGAACGTATGATATACATGTAACTGTGAAATAGCCATTGTAATTGCCACGTTATTTTATGGATCGTTGATTTTATTACCTTTGGATTATTGGCACGTGCCATCGAACTTAATCTTTATAGACCGAATATTAACGCATACATACGTTACTTTGACAGTTTAGAAGGAGAAGACGAAGAATTATTTATAATAGTGCAATCTGAAAAAACAAATAAATACATATTTTATATCAAATAAGTTTTTTATTCAAATGAAAGAAAGGATAAGCGCATTTACAAAAAGATGTACTAAGACATATACTCGATGCTGAACTTAAAATTAGGTTATATTGTTTTAATCTATGAGGATCTGGAGGGGTCCTTCATTTCTGTATTCTTTAATGTTTAGTAGGCCGGGTTTTTTCTTTATACTTTTTGTCTATTATTATCAATTCTTTATATTCAAGCACCTTATTATTCTCCATTCTTTATATTTTTTTCCATTTTCTCTATTATTCATATTTATAGCCGATCATTCTCTTTTCTGTAAAACCTATCGACATCCTTCTCTTTCCGATGGTATGTTATTTATAGTTTTAACACTCTCACTTCACGGCCTTAGAGCAGTTTCAGAAGCTTAGTTCAAACGGAGACATGGTTCCCTGATGCGGCCTGATGAGGATAACGAAATTAACGATATAAATTATCTGACATATAAAATACTTGTATTTTGCGTTGATCGTTCCAGATGAAGTAAAATCCAGAAACGTGATTTGGACGTATGAAATTTATAAGATGTTGTTGTCACTCTTTTGTTAGTGTTACGTCCAAAATTTGCAATTACTTTTTTCAAAGAATAGGTAGATAAATACATAAATTAACACCAATTTAATGTAACAGAAGAAGGTTGTCAAAGTTGAGAAAAACGCTTGGTACTTTTATATACTTTGTGGAAAGATAGAAAAACACTATAATTTTCGTCAGAACTCAAAGACTCGTCACCAGAGAACAATACATAAATTGTAACATTGACAACAAAACATTGATTTCATTTATCATTATAAGCCTTTGTGAATAAAAATTGTTATAATATAATAGATGAATAATGATTGTTTGATATGTCCCATTGTCTACTGAATATTTTTAAGATCAATAATTTAAAATTTGTATACCAAACTTTTGAAATTTTATTCGGCGTTTATAAATAGCATTGAAAGTACAACATCTTATAAACGATAATCATTGATAAATGTAAATGAGCCACTCTTTCTCAGGTTGAGATGGAATATGTTCGTTATTTGATTTAACGAGTTTAACAATCAAAACCCCTGAAATATCGTCTCATGACAAGAACGAAAAATGGCGAAACAGAACTTCCAACAGCGGACAAGGATTTCTTATTATACAATATTCTTTCAATGGATGTTTTAAATTAGTGTTGTCAAATCGTACACTTTTGCCTAACCGGTTACTAGTATAATCGTTCGACCGATTAACCGGTTAACCGGTAGTCGAATGCCTTATCAATAGTACCCTACACATAGATAAAGGAAGATGTGGTATGACTGTCAATTTGACTACCTTCCATTATAAAACTTGAAATTATTTATTTCTAAAACGTTAACTTAGATATGCAATGTCCTCTGTGTCAATTTTATCATTCCATCAGGTCCTTAGTGCAATTTTTTGTTCTTTGCACTAAAGGGGTCTTTTGCGGTATTTCTACGGACCCCCCAAAAAAGATTTAAAGGACAAAACGTTATTATATGGATTGTTTTTTTTTTCGGAAAATGTTTCTTTTGGCAGATATTTGAAAAAAAAATCTCAACTTTTACATATTCAATACATTTTAGGTAAACACATAGAGTTACAAATATACGACCATACATTTTTGATAGAAAAAAATGCATTTTCAATATCGTTTATCTTTTTAACTATACTAAATTTGCGGTTTTGTGACATGAGCATGTAGTTTAAACAATGTCGTCAATAGTGTTAGAAAGAAGCTATCAAAAATGATTTCAAGAACCTTATACTACACATACGGAGGTACATGTATGATACCATGACAGGTGAACGTATGATATACATGTAACTGTGAAATAGCCATTGTAATTGCCACGTTATTTTATGGATCGTTGATTTTATTACCTTTGGATTATTGGCACGTGCCATCGAACTTAATCTTTATAGACCGAATATTAACGCATACATACGTTACTTTGACAGTTTAGAAGGAGAAGACGAAGAATTATTTATAATAGTGCAATCTGAAAAAACAAATAAATACATATTTTATATCAAATAAGTTTTTTATTCAAATGAAAGAAAGGATAAGCGCATTTACAAAAAGATGTACTAAGACATATACTCGATGCTGAACTTAAAATTAGGTTATATTGTTTTAATCTATGAGGATCTGGAGGGGTCCTTCATTTCTGTATTCTTTAATGTTTAGTAGGCCGGGTTTTTTCTTTATACTTTTTGTCTATTATTATCAATTCTTTATATTCAAGCACCTTATTATTCTCCATTCTTTATATTTTTTTCCATTTTCTCTATTATTCATATTTATAGCCGATCATTCTCTTTTCTGTAAAACCTATCGACATCCTTCTCTTTCCGATGGTATGTTATTTATAGTTTTAACACTCTCACTTCACGGCCTTAGAGCAGTTTCAGAAGCTTAGTTCAAACGGAGACATGGTTCCCTGATGCGGCCTGATGAGGATAACGAAATTAACGATATAAATTATCTGACATATAAAATACTTGTATTTTGCGTTGATCGTTCCAGATGAAGTAAAATCCAGAAACGTGATTTGGACGTATGAAATTTATAAGATGTTGTTGTCACTCTTTTGTTAGTGTTACGTCCAAAATTTGCAATTACTTTTTTCAAAGAATAGGTAGATAAATACATAAATTAACACCAGAAAAAAATAAAAAAAAAATAAAATCAGAAACAGTTATTGGCGAATAATTTATTTCTACAACAAAACAAGCTAACAAAACTGTATAATATATAATTTATTCTCTTATACCTTAAACAAAGACCAGCAAAAATAAAAAGCCAACGAATGATTTTATGTTTAATAATTCAAAGTAATATACAATTTTATTCTAGAATTTATAATACAATGTATCATCCACATAAAGGGGCGTAACTCCTAATATCATTCTAACACACTAAACGGATCTTAACACGATCTGAAAGTTTTGAAAGTTACTTTTTATGATTGGTCTTAATTTGTCCAAAACAGTCTTAACAGACTTGATTGAACGCTAGAGCCTTCCATCTTGATTAACTTGACATGACTGAACAGACTTGACATAACATATCTGAACAGTGTCTTAAAATCTGAAAAGTCTCAACGTATTTCTCTAGCGGTAAATTAAGTCGATCAAGACTTGATCAGACCAAAATGACCGTTTCAGACTTTAATCTGGCTACTAGTGTTCTGAAAATATTCCCGAAAATCTGCTATTTTGCGCACATGTTTTTGTTGTTGTTGATATTTCGAGACAAAAACAAACATACAGGGACACATATTATATTGCCGTTGATTTTCCCAAACATTTTGTATAATGTGAGCATGATACAAAATTATCAATACATTTATTGGTATATATCATAATATTATGTATTTAAATATTTACAATGTACAATCTAACCAAGAACTATGTAAAAACATAGGGCTGGTCAGTGACGCTCGCATAAAAAATATCAAAAAGGCAAAAGAGTATTGAAGTTAAAGTTTTTAGTATTTAGAAAACAAATTAAAGTTGTGTTGACAGTTTAATATAATTATGACCATATCAATGCTTATTGATTATAATACAAACGTGCTGACTTCAAAACTAGTGATATCCATCTAATATATGTAGATTAAAAGAGTTTAATATTTTTTTAGATTTAGATTGACATTACACTTCATTTTCATTGAACATTTGACAAGGTACCTGCTCAGAACAATAACGTTGTGTAGATACACTTGTACACTTTTTTTTAGAATGATAAAAAATTGTAACTTTCAATTTCTACTGATGCATTTATGAGCCAGTGTTGCGAAAAATATTAAATTTTTCAATTATCAGATAGTGTAATGTCTTTTCATCTGAGCGAAACAGTTACCATTAAAAATCGTATACATCGTTTGTGATCTCAGAAACGTAGACCATGCATCATTGTTGCCATTTTGTTTAGGCCAACAAATGCTTAAACGTTTTTGCTTTCCAAGCATGCCGTTTCGAGAGTATTTAAAGAAGCATTTTAGCTTGCAACAGGTCACCAACGGATCCGTAAAAGAGATGATGAAAGGGGTTTCGTAGCCTACAAAAATGCGTGGCACTGTAGTTACACTAAGTATCGGTATTAACGTTCACATTCTGATCGGATGATCACTACGAACTGCAGCCAAACAGACGCCACACTTTGACAAGGATTGTTACTGCTGGCCGAAATAATTAATAAGTGACCATATTTCTATTCCCCAGTCACCCTTTGGAGCTCGAAGGTAAATATCCAATATCATAAATCATCTTATCGTTTTAAGGTTGTAAGTAAATGTTTGCTATCACTTTAGTTTAAATGCACGTTATGATTTTACCTTTATCAATCGTGTTGTACACGGACATCAGTGTCTACATTTATATCAAATTAGTGTTCTGCTTTTGTTGTATTACAATGCTTTCACTCACTACAATATGACATATGTGTGAATTATGAGTAATATTGTAAAAGCAGCAAGAAAATAGTATAATCTTTTTTTCTCAGTCAGTAAACATTTTAAATCCATGATGGTTTTCAAATGATTGGGGCTATATTAACAACATATCTTTGGTAAAACAATGTTTCAATAAAAACTTCAGCATTATTCAGAAGAAAGTTGTCAAATGACTCGTTTTTGAATTGTTGTTTTAAGTGAATTTGCAATGTTGAAAAACTAGGGTAACTTTTAATTAGGATTGACAGACCAACACAACGTTATCGAATTAAATTCTAAGTCCCTTATTACTTTCAAAAAGTTAATTAACAAGAATACCGACCTCCAAAAAAAATTCAACCGGAAAGCCCCGTATCAATGGCAAAACCAAAAAGCTCAAACACATTAAACCACTGTAATTTATCTGATTTGGTACAGGTATTTCCGAATGTAGAAAATAATGGATTAAACTGGTGTAATAGCTAGCTAAACCTCTGACATGTAAGACAGTCGCATATAATTCCATCTTATTAACAACAATGATCAGAAAATGTTAAATTAAACAGATTGATAATCTCCAGTACCATTTGTTTTTGATAAACAACCAGAAAAAGAAAGATAGGAATACACAAAAAAAAACCATTGCTGTATAAAAATCTATAATATATTTTCAATTTAAACAAAACAAAACAAAAACAACCTGCATCAACACTAACAAATAATTAATTTTCGCACCTGTTTTGTTTTGGTTCGTTTATATCCGTGTCAGGTTTTCTATGTGGGGTGTTTTATACTATTTGGTTGTTTACGTCGGTTTGTTTTGTTATACCAGTGTGTGAACAATTTGTATTCGACTTATTGTATCGTGTGACTCTCCTTTGAAGATTTATATGAATAAACAAGACAACATCATATGGTTATAGGCATATCGAAGAGCATTCGTCAGTGTCATTTCTTTTAATGAAAACGCATAAGGTAGTTCTAAATGTTCATAATTACTGTGACTTGCGAAAATTTGAGTCCTCAATGCTCTTTTAAGTGCGTAAGTTTTTTGGCCTTTTTAAATTCAAACGTTATTGGTGAGTGTAGCTTTTTGTGTACGACAGGTGCAAAAATATGCAACAGGTTTAAATGTTTTAACAGGAGCCAACGCTAACATTAAATAGAAGTGAATGATTACAACTTAGAAAGACACACAATAACATATCAAATGAAATTGTTAAACTCAATCAAAAGACATGTTTAAAAAAAAAAAGTAAAAATACACTGAACAAATAAATTTTATATATGACACAATATACATACAAAATTAATAAAAAAAAAACTGGGAGATGTAAAACAATATCGGTTAGACAATTTTTAACTTTGACAAAACGGCGTTAAAAAATATTACGTTCACAGGTAAAAATAATAGTTTTGTTGCAAGTAGTACATAGAGTACAGAAATAAATAAATTTGTTGTACATAGTATGAGAACAGAAGTGAAAATATATAGTCATACTAAATACCTATCAAAGGTGGTGTATATTAAAAACAGTAACGACGAGATATGTCACGAAATAAGTAAGCATTGAATAACAAAAATGCATTACCAATTGTGTCAATTTGTCAAATTAACACAATTTTGTACATTTTGAGAGTACTCGCAGCTACTGACAGTTTTATAATAGTTCATTTATAGTTATGACCATATCATCGTTAGAGAAGTGCTGACTATCGAGCTGATAAAATAAACTCGGGGAGAAACCTCATACAGCAGTAACTTCGAAATAATTTCAAATAATAGAGATCTTTTATTGTTTATTAATATTATTCTATATATTATAATACAACGTTTTGCTTAAATACTTTAAACAAAATTTCTAAACGTTTACATGCAGCCCATTCCACATGCGTCAGATACACTGTATAATATCAAAGTGATACACTTGCAAATTAAAATTAACATGATGTTGTACCCCTCAGGCAAAAGTAGCCTTTTACCATTTTGGGTCTTTTATGCTCTTTGGTCATATAGCTTCTAAATATTTAACGTATTATACATCTGTGACTATCAAATATTAGGACTTTAATGGTCCTGTTAAAGATGAACCCAGAAGACTGTTCTATTTGTACATTTAACAAATGTATGTACTTCCGAGTTTTTAGAGGAAATACATAAAGGATCGTTTTATAATTATCTGTGAACAAGCTTCCTCTTAGATCTGTTTTTCGTGTCTTTTACAGAGTTGTTTGTGCTGTATCGATGGTTAAGTTAAGCCCTTTCTACTATATGTTTTAGTTTGTTTGTATGATGTACTTTTACACCACTGTCCATGTTAGACATGTTTTAGGGGGTTTATCATTAGCAAACATTTGTAACCACAAATCATGCCGCTTGTTTTCATATTTAAATTATTTTGTAATTGTCAACGCGGGGGCCTCTTTCTTTTTCAGACAAAAAGTATCTGTTTTGTGTTGTTTTTTTTTTTCCTTCTGTTAGAGACATGCGGGGAAGGCTGTCATGTTGTTTTGCTTTTGGGGGGGAGGGGGAGAGGGGGTAAATAATTCTTAAAGAGATTATTACGTGACGAATCGATTTCGATTATATGCTAATTATAGTATAAAAACTTAGTTGTACAAAGTGAAAGAAGATCATTAAGGGTAAAGTAAATGAAGGAACAAAACACAATATACTAAACAATTTTTACAAATCGTGAGTCTTATTCAACGTGTTACTTTATATGTTCCTCTTCTTTTTCTCCTTCAATTATGACTTTGGCGAATTCTCGCTGTTTTTGTAGCATTCTTTCAATAGCAAGATCTGCAAAACAACGTTCCCTTTTCAAACGTTTTGAATATAATATGCATTGATATAGATAGGAAAATATATAAAATTGTTGTATGTAAACATTGAACAGTTTCTGATTATATCTTAAGAACTTCTAAAATTTGTCTAACGTTAGTCCTTTTGAATCACTTAAACCTAATGTCCTTTCTTTCCTCCTCCTCAAAGCAATACTCTGTTTTGTCTACAGGTGTCTTTATTCATAATTGTTAATAATGTTCTTAACTCTTAACCGTGTTTACTACGTGAGGACTTAACCCCGTTTACTAGGTATAGAGTTAATTATGTTTACTACGTAAAGAGTTAACCCCGTTTGCTAGGTATAGAGTTTTAACTCTGTTTACTACGTAAAGAGTTAATCCCGTTTGCTAGGTATAGAGTTAATTCTGCTTACTTCCTAAAGAGTTGACACAGTTTATGACGTACAGAGATAACCCTAATTTCTACGTATGATATTATCTCCGTTGTCGGCTCATAATATTAATACTGTTAACTACCTTAATTTTTCAATATTATTAAAAGTATAATTTTAACTCAGTATACTACGTATACTGTTAACGATTTGTACTAATCATAACGTTTTCTCTGTTAACTACGTATAATATTAACTCTGTTACTACTTGTATTGTTAGATTTTTACCACTTATAATTTAAACATTATCTACAACTCTATAACCATGCGCTGTAAATATGGTTTGTATTTTGAATAATGTCATTTTGATAAATTATTTTGTCATAAAAATATTATTTTAAATTTTGTTTTTGAATATAAAGTGAACAGAAGACCGTACTTTTAACTATAATGGTTTACTTTTACAAATTGGGACTTGAATGAAAAGTTGTATCATTGCCACTCATACTTCATCTCCATATATCTACATTGTAAATCTGACCCAAATATGATAAGTTATTGACATAATATAGTTTAGAATGAAATGAAATGGAATTCTACCTGTATGTTTGTACTCATCGCATCCACAAATCAAAAGACACGGTAAATACCAGATAACTACAGCTAGAATATAAAGAACTCTAAACGGAATATTCAGTGGTGAAGGTATCTTATGTTCGTATTCAATTACTACCAAATGTCTATAGTAACGCCATTTTTGACTGGATTTTGTCTTTATCAAATCAAATCGTGCACTAAAAAAATGAAACAATAAACATAATTATATCAAAATTTAGTAATACGCAATCTCTATCTTCATTTGTTTGATTCATGTTTATAATACATCATACTCTCTGTTAACAGACTTACATATCTATCAAAGTTTTAAATATTCCAATAATGAAACTAATTATTTTTTGGAGCATCAGAAAAAATAGTTCGGAACATGCAAACATTACAAGGAGATAATTGAAATCATTCGATTGTAAGGGTTTCAAAATAATTTCATCTGGTGTAATCATTTTTATCATTAACGATATGTTGTTGATAGAATTGCCAACATTAACAAATTTAAACCTTGATCAAACTAGATTTATGAGAAATTTGTTCCTTAAACACATGCAATAAGCAATTTTACAATATTCTGATACTGTCACTGTTTGAATGTGTTAACTCTTTTCCCCTTCATTATAGACCTTCTCTTGTCGACAAGACACTACCAAAGTTCAATTGTAAGCTGTACTCGAACTAAAAGTCAAGCTTAGGTTACTTTTGACACTGGAGGTGAAATTGGACTAACACATTCTTTTAAAAAAGAAACATATAAATTTCACATTTGCATGTAATTGGTTTTCTTTTTAACAATGAGGTGTACTGGAGTTGTCATTTACACTTAGAAGTTTTCGGGTCGGTTCAAGAAAGCATTTTTCTTCTCAAATTTTATTTGGAATCTTAGTAGTAAATTTTACTACTTAAGAATTAAGCCAGGAAACAGAAGATCACCGTCTTTTCTTTTAGAATGCGTGTTGAGATTTTTGTTTTGTTGCAAAATCTACGATTTATAGCAAATACAGGCTGATATAAAATAGGAGATGTGTTTTGTTTTAGTCTGAAATGTATCCTTCACATGAATATGTCATGTACATGTTCATTCGTCTATATCAACATGGCTCAAATGTTTAGTATATTTTTGTGGTTTTGTCCCAATATTTTCCGTAAGAAATAACTACGAATTGTTAGTTATTTTTAACTTCGTGACTGGACAGGAACACTCAGAATCACATATCTAACACTAAGAATCACATAATTAACAATGAGCATCACATATCTACATTGTAACACGTGATAAAGTAAGAACAATGATTTCAATATTGGTCTTTCAAAAAGCACTGCATAGATTTAGAAAATAGTCATATTCCCCTAAATTTTCTGTACACTTCTTTGTGAAAATGTGTGTTAACATGGTTAAGATAATATTAAAAAAATCTGTTTACAGAAACAAAACACTTGTCAGTAAGACATGAACGAGGCAAAATGCATTTGCAACAGATATTGATTGATGTGTAATACACACGGCTTCGCATCACTAATATTTAGGGATTATTTTGAAACCTTAACCGTATTTTTACTACAAAAACACATCGACAAAACAAAACTTAACGCAAAATTGAAATAGAAATAAAAACATATGTTTCACTGGTACATTGTACGCATATACGTGAAAGAGAAAGGATAAATATGAATTGGCTTATTAATGTATTAATTATTACATGAAATAAAAGTATTGAAATTAAATTTTACCATGCTCACGTTATAGAAATTGCTAATTTTAAATAAATTTTAAATTACGTTTTCAACTCAAACAACTTTTAAATAATTATCTAATAGATCAATTGAAACTTACAAATAATGTCTCACAAAATGTTATCGAATAGTTATTTGTAGCTATGTTCTATGCTAAGATATTGTAACACCTTAACGTGTTTAATATGAGTTCTGTTACGATTGGAGAAGTAGACTACGATCTGAAAAAAAGTATTCTCACCTGAAGATAGCGATAACAATATTAAGCAGCAACCAGTTTGTTAACATCATATAACTAGCGGCAATTACGGGAGGAAGCCAGTCGGATGTCGGGCATTTGTTAACGGACTGATCGTTCTCCCATAATGTAACATAGTTTGTACATCAAGTGTCATCTGAAGCTAAAATTATACCAAATTTAGTCTTATTTTAATAATATGCATAACATTTGTTTTAAAATAATACTAAAAGATATTTGCTAAAAACAAATCTAAATTGTATCACAAATCATGCAAATGAAATGGTGCACGACCTTAACATTATGATTATATTAGTGATTGATTAGGTAACTTCGCATTATTGTAAAATGTATAATATTTACCAATAAGAAAACAAAAGATATTAAAATGCCCAAACTCAAATGCGAATTCCAAAAAAGGACAGCCCATATAAATCAACAAAACATATGTTATAATTCTAAAAATATGAGTGACTTAACTCTATTTTTGATAATTTATATCTAATTATTTCTACATTTTCTATTAAGTAGAACAAACAGCTCAGTAGAGGACAAATGGATTGTATACTTATAAGGTGTTTTATGCAGCTGCCTAGCCCGGTCCATAGCTGCAACTTACATGTTTTCGTCGTAACTTGTACAGAGGGAGCTAAATTTTATTTATTTGGAATGTTAGTAATTTTGTTACTTTAGTTTGCAGAACCTGAATATTAAAGTTGCGCCTTTGCACCGTCAAACAATGATAATGTTTTCGACAGCTGCATCTTCTTAACAAAAAAAAACCAAAACTTATTGCATAAATTGTAAACGTATTAGAGTTAACTTTTGCTGCGATATAAGCCTGTATGCGCTTATGCGGTGTAAAGCAAACACCAATTAACTAATTAATCAATCAATCAAACTTGTTGCCAAGTTCTTTAAGTTGTTGTTTGATATGACAAATATAACTATTATGATTGTAGTTAGAAGTAAAATGTTAAGTATGAATGTCAAATATTTGCATCCCTAAATTGAAAAACAAATCAAAGAACTTGCTTTATCACCATTTCTCGTAAAAAAAATTCAATTTCATAAAGTAACTATCGAGTGAGTCGGAACATTTTTAGGTCTTCTATAAAAGAATGTAAACTTGGGCCAAAAGCTTATTCGGAATTACTGCAATTTAATGACGTAGGTCTTTTGTCACCGATATTTTAATCTATTAACACCTGGCAATAATTAAGAATATATTCCCGGGGACCGTTTGTTTCTGTAAACATTCCAAGATAGAATGAAATTCAAAACAGTGTGGCTGTGGCCATTGATTGACACATTTAATTCATCCATTGACTGGGACAATTTAGGTGAACGTTTGTATGTAACGACCATTGCTCACTGTGTACTTTTTAAAGACACTTAAACTATGGGGTCACCAAAGGTTCTCAACACCTTAATAAAGCAATTCGAAAAAATTAATCAGAAATAACACGATGTTTTGATTTATATCAATTATATAAATCAAAACATAAAGGTTATTTCTGATTAATTTTTCGAATTATTTTATAATAAAAGGGGTTAAGAAACCTTGGTGACCCCACAGTTTAAATGTCTATCGTAGGTACGTCGTGAACAGTGGTCGTTACAGACAAACGTTCACGTAAATTGTCCCAGTCAATGGATGAATTTAATGTGTCAATCAATGGCCACAGCCACACTGTTTTGAATTTCATTCTATAAGGGACTTCAGTATTACCACAATAACCAAGGATTTGCTCTTTATTCAGAGCATTAGTTATATGTATAAGATCATAGAAATACGAAAAATGTTACACAAACTTTAGTCTGGTGTTTTTGTTATCCTTTGAAACATATTAATTAAGAAATGTTTATATAATGAATTAAACTTCAATATATATTTCTTACCAGCTTTCAAATAATTAAGATACACGTTTCTTTACCTTTATTCTATGCTCAAAAGTGCAAATAATTTGGTTGTTCGTTCTGGGCTAGTAGTTGGAGATACAAGCAACATGTGGTATCTACTTTTTCAATCAGTGACGTATTCAAGTATATCACAATACATGTGTCAAAAAAAAATAATAACTACCTTACATTGAAAATTTTAACATATTCAGTTGCTAGCAGACAAGATGAAACGTTTTTGAGCATATTGAATTTTCTACGTAGGGTTACATGTATCATAGTGAAATGAAAAAAACAGTTATGTCTTTGAATCAGATAAGTTTAATATATCTTACTACCATAAACTGGCGTAACTGATGCATATTAAACAAACCTTCTAGAACATCTAAATACAACTCTCCGTAGACCTGCCAGTAAGGTATTTTAAGGATTGACCAAATTTGCCAGTTTTGTATATCTCTTGGAAAAGCTGTCACTGTATGATTTGGGTATATATTTGCATGGTAAACTATACCAGCGGCAAACATGAGTATGATTAAAATCACTAAATATTCAACGAGATCCACAAGCTAGAATACAACATAAAGTGCAAAGAATTATCCAAGTGCATGCTGAAGTATACAATTGTAATAAGATATAAGTTAAGTAGTACTGAAGTTGCATACAATGCTTTTAACAATCAATCTGCTGATGATGAAGATAATTTACTATTCTTTTGTAAATGTAAGTACTAATAATAGAATGTCACGTTTTGTAGTTGACGTTTGAATTTTGTTTTTGTTGATAGGGCATACGTGTACTGTATGTTTTTTGATAAATATTGTATTTCATGCCTTCGTAATGTGCCGCCCTAGTCAGTTTTATATATGGTGAATTGTTCGTATTTTTGTTTGTTTTTTTGTTTTTTTCTCTTCGTTTTAGCTATTACATTGTCAGTGCCATATTGACTTATGAGTTACCCATTTACTATCCTTCTTTTCCCTTTTTCTATATTTTTTTTTAACTTTTGTGATCACTATGAATCTTCCTTACACGACCGTGCTACTTGCGTTGGCTGTTGGCTGTAGTATGCATTTCGAACTTGTGCCTGTTACTTTAACCACAATTGAATTAAAGTGAAATTGAAAAATGCTCAATTTAATTTTGAAAAAAGTTCGAATATTAAGATGTACGCATTTTAATGTAAATACATGTAACATGTGTAAATCAAGAAAGCAATCCTGCAATATCAATACGAAATTTACACTGTATAACAATTGATTTGCTTTTTTTCACAATATATACCAACATGTAATCGTCCTGAGTTTATGAAGCTGTTGAAAAAATTCAAAAGTTGCTGTAGCAATGACACTTTCAACACCGCATATTATATTAAATATAGAAGGAACCAATGTTTGGTTTATTTAAAATAGTTGAACCTACGTACTTTTCTGCAATAACGGATTTTATCTAAATTTGCGAAGTGATTACTGATATCGCAATTTTGCACAATAAAGCATGATATTTCGAAGCAATCATCTTATATGTAGCATTGTATAAAGTAATAACTATTTGAATTTTATCTATCAACGTTTCGCAATTTTAAGTTTATTTATTTCAAGTTAAAACATCTCTAATGCGTCTTATATTGATGCGCACTTTAAACACTGATATGTTTGGTAAGTTTTAACAAGTAGATGAAATAATTATTAATCACGTTTAAACAATTGTATTAGATTAATAAGCGTTTGAATAAGTTAACGTTGTATCTTTTATTTACTCACCAATTCTTTTATCATTATAATGATAATACCAAATCGTTTGATGAGAATCAACAAATTTAAAAAGCGTAGAAACATAAGGTACAAAGCAACGCTGTAAAGTCGTCTGCTATGGATAAGCAAATCTGGATTAAAGTAGTTTAAGGCAAATCCCACGATGTATAAAATGAAACTTGAAAAATCTAAGATGTTCCATACATCAAACAAGTGCAGCAGTACTCTTTGAAAAGACCAAGAACGATCTTCTGGTCGTATCTGGAACATTAGAAATTACCCTTTATCATAACATATTAAAACAGGTTAATCATGCCTTGCCATTGAGAATGGAAATTGGAAATGTTTCGAAGATACAACAACCCGACCAAAGAGCAGACAACAACCGAAGGCGATCAATTGGTCTTCATGCATCGGGAAACTCCCGCACCCGGAGGAATCCTTCAACTGGTCCTAAACAAATATTTATACTAGTTCAATGATAATGGACGTCATACTTAACTTAAAATTATACACAAGAAACTAAATTTAAAATATACAAGACTAACAAAGACCGGAGGCTCCTGATTTGGGACAGGTGCAAAAAATGTGACAGGGTTAAAAATGTTTTTTGATATCTCTACCCTTCCCCTATACCCCAAACGCACAACAAAACTCAGTTTAAGTGAAGTACGAGTCCGATGTCAAAAAAGGAAACACAAGAAAAAAAAAAACAACAATAATACATAAATAACAACAGATTACAAGCAGTTGATGACATGCCAACACAAGACCTCAATTAAACTGATTGAATTATTATGTCTTCATCATATGAATATCAGGCACAATCCCTCCTGTTAGGGGTTTAGTATTATACCATCATAAAATAGATGAGAAGAATTACCTGTGTCATGCCAACGACTGGTTTTAGAATAAATATGTTTAATTCCGATGCAAAGACCCTATAAGTGAATCAATATTAAAGCCAAAATATGCAATCTTTAATTACCTGACAACAGTAACAATACTATATCCCTTCTTAATAAGTCTTAATCAAGCTTGTATCGTTTACGCTTTTGAAATATGACCTATAGTTGTTAATTTGTTAATTGCTGTATCAGTTGCTCGCTTGTGTCAATTTCTTAACTTGACCAAGGCATATACGTCTTCTAAAAATGTATTGCAAACATTTTGAATTAAATAAGGTGTACATAGTGTAAATGCACTTCGATCTTACGTGCTCATGCTTTTGAAACAAAAATCCACTTGAAAAACAATATATTATATGAAATCTTATGGAAAGGATTTCTGTATTTACACACCAAGTAATCACAAGTATATCAAAACATTGTCCAAAATTAAAAATATGTATCAATAGCATTTATTGCATCAAATGCAATTTTGAAGGCATGATACTTTGAGATTTTTTCGGGACAATGGGCTCACATAAATTTTACATTTTTCAATAATATAACTTAATAAAAATGAACAAGTTGCAACTAGTAATAATTCCAGGGACAATTATCTTACTTAATAGGATATTTATCTCTGACTATGAAAGCTTAAATGTATAAGATGTATACTCTCTATCAACGTATCATTAAAAATCTTGAAATCAATGAATGATCTGTGTATATTTCACTACGAGGTAAACTGTCGAGGTTAATTTGCATTTGTTAATTGGGTAGATGTCAATAAATTAACCTTATACTAGTCCCCGCTTTGTTTTCAGAGTCTGGTTTATTCACTGTGCTAACTGGATTAAACGCACACTCAAGGATTTGTATAGAAAAACAAATTCAAGTACAATGTACCTGCTTTAATAATTTCTGGTTAACAATGAGATTCGAAAATAGGAGACGACAATTTGTTTTCAAACAAACTTGAACTAAACGCTTAGTTCGGCTCAGATAATGAGCTACAGCAAGTTTTAAAAGACAACTGTATATATAGGTAACTGTGGAACGTGATTCGACTATAAAATTAATGAAAACCAGAGCACCACACCAAAAATTAATAATACTCTAGTCTTTGATACATTAAATTTATAACGAGTCATAAAGAAATATTGTACAGGTTTGTACCATCAGAAGAAAACAAAACATATTAATTTTGAAAGTTTTACCTATAATGTCTGTTTTGTTCACGCATCGTTGTAAGTGTATGAAATTTGATGTGACTGTCATGCAAGTGAAAAGTTTAATGCTATAAAACCAGATTCAATCCACCATTTTCTACATTTTACCAAGCCTGTAACAAGTCAGGAATATGACAGTTTTTGTCCATTCGTTTGATGTGCTTTATCATGCGATTTTCCCATTTGCATGATTTGATTAGGAATTTTCCGTTTTGAATTTTTCTCGGAGGTCAGTTTTTTTTTTTGTGTTTTTTTTTTTTTGTTTTGTAATGACTATGCATGGAAATCTATCGACGGATTTGTTCCCTGAAAGTTGAATATAATGCATATATATCTGGGGTTTTTTTGTCAAAAAATAAATTTGATATTATGCGATATTTACTACTAGCTAATTTAGTTATTTGAAATTTTTTGGAAATATAGAAAATGTTCCAAAAGTGGAAAATGAAATAATATATTCCACTCGTTTTAATTCTAACTTACAACATGGATAACAAGCTTGGTGATAGGTGCTTTTAATAATGTCCATACAGAATCCAAGTGCAGGTGGTGCTTAAATATAATCATATTTAAAGTTGTAACTATCATGTTCAAATTAATCAAGAAGCACCTCCTAAATAATCAAAATTCATGCTTTTATATAACAAAAGAACTTCAAAAGAAAAGAAAGTTCACGAAATATTTCATGTATGAAGAGAAAAGGGACCGAAAAACATCGGAATTTTTCAACATAGGAGAACATGTTTGAACTGTCATTTAAATTGGAATTCTATATAACATGCAGACATATTCTATATATATAGTTTTGTAGTTATATTCTTATGAGATGTATCGTTAATTTTCCACTTGTGTGATAACTTATCCCAGCTCTCGTTTTTTATTTACTGTACACGGTCTTTGCATGTTTTATTCGAGTTTCAGTGATGGTTTTTACAACGATAAAATGCGCATGAAGAGCACATAACTATAAGCCTGGCGTCTTTTTATGAGTTTTGAGCATCGGTTCTTGTTAATCCAGTTCTCTCCTAATGATACCACTTTTTATGATGACATTGACATAGCAGGTGTAAATACAAGGTGAGAATTGATAATTTTGCTTTTCATGATACACGATTGTTTCGGCTGTGTATGTGTGTGTGTGTGTGTGTGTATTACATTGTATAACCTTTATAAAGGGCAAACATTCCGGACTTTTGGAATCCGTTTTGGTATTTTCTTTTGTTGGTTTGTTCGAAGTAGTGTCCTCTTCTTTCGCGTAAGGATACATCCGTTTACTGGCATCTTTTTGTGCAGATGGATGAGATATAAATTCTTCCATGTTGAATTGATGTCCGAAATGTAAAGGGCTCTCCTTATGATCCCATACTTCGGAAACATGATCAACAGCTTTAGTTGCCATGTTCTCATCCAAACTGAACAATTTGTCTAAAAGTGTTACTGCTCGTGAGGAAAACTTTCTAATACCGACAAAAGAAACGTTGAAGTATATTATACATAATTGTATGCCATAAAGTGAATTGTTTTAATGAAAATGATAAACAATGTCAAATTTAAGTATTTCGAATAACTTTATAACTCTATGTAATAGCTGTTGTTTTTTTTTTTTTGCATAGATGTAATTATTGACTGTAATGATGTGGTCTCCTAATTTGACAGATAATGATATCATGTTTAGTGTTAACAGTTGTTGTCGAAACTTTGTAATTGTGCTGTAGCAGTGTAACAACGACCTGGTCTTGATTAACTAATTACATAACCAATCATAAATGCAGAATAGCAACAGCCGATTTGTCTTTAATGAATTTTTATAGTTTCTATTTGAGATGAAGATTGATGTATAAAGAGATTGAAAAGGCATGCGGATTGCATAGCTGTGCAAACAAACAAACGTAGATGTTTAATCATTAATTACTCTACCCCATCAAAAAGAGTTATCTTACCTCGAATGAGATAAAATATCAGCCTGCAGTGTTTCCTCAAACAGCTGGTCTGCCTTATCTGCCATATATAGCAGTGCGATATATGTTTGAAACAAGAGCAGTCACTACAAAAATGACAGTAAACAATTACTGTTTTTTTTCAAAGTGCTATAATGTTATTAGTGAAAGCTACTGTTTAATGTGTATATTTAGCAATTTAGCTTTTGCAAAATGATAATCGTACATCCTTTTTGTGTTTCTTCGTTACATTTGTTCTTTTTATGGTGATTAAGATGATAACACTATGTTGACTGCTGTACCCCTATTTTTGACATTTTTACTCTTTGAATATGTTTGTTTTGTTCACCCATCATTGACAATGTAATAGAATGATGCGACTGTCATATAAGTGAGAGGTTTAGCTAGCTATAAACCCAGGTTCAATCCATCATTTTCTACATTAGAAAATGCCTGTACCAAGTCAGAAATATGACAGTTGTTATCCATTGGTTTGATGTGTTTGGACTTTTGATTTTGCCTTTTGATTTTGGACTTTCATTTTTGAATTTTCCTCGGAGTTCAGTATTTTTCTGTTTTTACTTTTTACATTATACATTTTACAGTAGAACTCTCCGTCCGTTGATTGTCCTTCATTAAATTGTTACATACCAAATAACTTTTCCCCTTTTTTAATTCTTTTCTTAAATTCGTTTAATCATATCAACGGAGTATCAACTTTGTAGACAGTGTTTAACTGCACGAGAAATTTACTTCAAATATTTCCCTTGCTCTTTGTTAAATATGTACTTAAGTTAAATGATATAAAGGTTGGTTAAATGATGTCAATCTTGTTCAAAAATAGTTGTTTTATTATGTTAAAAAAAGTCTTACTCATAGGATTTTCACAATTGCTCCATATTTGAGCAGCAAGTTGTACATTGTTTCCCATTATAGCAACTCGCAATGACTCTACGTAAGGTACATCAGATGATTCGTCAGATTGCTTACTTATTCTGCAGCATGTTACCAATCCAAGTTTTGAAAAACAGAGTCCTTCAAAATAGTTTTAACTATTAAACAAATGAGGTTAATAGTACTGTTAAATATATAAATGTCAGTTAAAAACTAATGGGAGTTTTAAAAACTATTTTCATTTATACTGAATACATCATTTTTAATTCAAATCTTTTTTCATTTCAAATGTTGTGTTTCTCTATAGGGTTATAACACCATTTTAGTTTATGAAAATAACATGAACTTTAAATTTATAAAAAATAATGTTGCACAAATCTAAATGTAAAAATACAAACCTTTGATTGTAATGTAAAACACAATTCACAATAACATAGAAGGAGTAGGTTCAGTAAGACCCCTTTTGGCCCCAAAATATAGCAGTTTTACAAAATTATTTAAATTTAAACTTTAAGTTATGTTTTGGAAGGTTTAATGCCTCTGCTACATAAATATGGGCTGTTTTTGGCATTACAGTGCACATGTATCGGGTACTTTAATTATTAAGTCATGCAAAATTACTGAAATCTTAACAATTTCAGCATTTTAGTTAAATTTTAGACGGTTCCCGTCTTAAATGAAAGTGGCCCCATTCGTGTTCATTCTTGATATTGAAATGTAAGTTGTGTTTAATAATAATACATAACATATATAAAGGTCGAGGATGAACACGGATGCGGCCACTTTCATTTTTGACAAAAACCATATGAAAAGTGACAGTTTTTGGCATATTTGATAGATTTTTCATATTTAAGCTAGAATCGGGGCGTCTTTAATGAGTGAATCAGTGAAAATCTTTCACAAAAAATAATTGAATCAATTGAAATAGACATTTAAGTGTTTAAAAAGTGTCCAAATTTTTTCGTCAGATGAACTTGAAATTTTAGGCCAAAAACGGCCCTACCGGACCTACTCTTTTTGAAAGATATTGTGGGTAAGCAAATTTCTAAAATCAATATGTTAATTGATAGATTTTAAAATGAGGCCATGTTTGAAACGTTTGCAGTATTTCCTTAAATGAACGACTTTTTTATTCCCTGATATAGTCAGTTTGTGAATTTTATCCTATGCATTCCTTTCAAACAATGCGATACATTTTATAGTACTTACAAACAAGAACATTGCATACAAGGCTGAACTTTATATGGGATTATTCTAGTATCTATTAAAATTGAAAAAGGAAATGGGAGTGTGTCAAATGTTGTCTGTTATGAGCATTATAACCTGTATGAAAAAATATAAATCAAAAATTATGACATTTTTACAAGTTATATTTTAATCTCACCTTGTAGAAGTTTATTTGATATGCTCTTGATAGCGTCTGTTGTGTCTTAAAAAACTTTTCCTTCACCTTTTTCGCCTTTTTCTAAATATGACATTGCTTCAGGGTGCACATTCTACAGTTAAACATTGGAAGAGTACTAACGCGAGAGTGTGGAACTAATACAAATTATGACGCTAATTTTACTTTATCCCCAGTACACAAAAATAACACTTCATAACGTACACGTACGTGTAACGTCATTTTGGAATAAGTTTGAATGCTTTTTTCTTCTGAACTTTTTACTGGTGTCGTATCTTCTATTAGCTCTCTATCCAACTGTTTCCTCACACAGTGCCATTTAATGGTATATTATGTGGCCGTATGACTAATAGAAAACCGTAATTTATTGTTTATACTTTGTTTGCTGTTGGTTGTTGGCGATGGGGTTACATCTCATCTTCTTTTATTATTGATATTTACTCATAATTGCTTTGTATAGATACAATTAATTAGCATTGATTCTTGAAATAGAAACCATGAGCCCGGATGTCGAATGGTTTGTTTTTCATGAATCAACACTTATACAATGTATTTATAACTTAAACAATTGTGTTAATGTCTTTTTCAAATTACAAAATGTAAAGCCTATTCTTAATAAGGTATTGTAAGTGAGTGAACATGGTTATCATATCCAACGATGCATTTTTATGAATTTAGTATGACGACAAATTGTTTATACTGCCATTAAAGATCTTCGAATTATCAGGCATCTGAATATTTTCTTTATTACAAAATAAGACATATTTGAACTTATTTCTAACAAAATTGAGTATAATAATGGGGAAAGTGTCACAGTGAGATAATAACCCTTTTCACAAATAAGGTGAGCTGACACAGACATATTGTTCAATGGGATTTTACCCTTTTTTATAAGTGGGATGAGTTGATAAAAAAAGCTTTTTTTAGAAAGCGTAGATTCAATAAGAGCCGATTAGCCAGTGGGGCGAGTTGACATGGTTTCATATTTAAAAATCGTATTCGGGGGTCATTACAAGTATATATTATTTAGTAATATAAAAACAGTATAATAATGGTTGTATGTCGTTCTAAACTAGATTTGTTGAATTGTTTAATCTAAAATTTGGTTTGTCAGTGTCAGATCACTTTCAGGCCTCCGGCCATGGGATAACTATTATTTACTTCCTTTTTAATTGCAATCGTTTAAATCGTGAAATTACTACTATATGTACAAACATAGCATAAAACAAATGCATTTTACCCAATTCCTTCTAAACATGCAATTTTAGGCATTGTAGGAATTTTCTGTTTTATTACTAATATTTGCCCATAGAATATGTTGTATAACAATCTGTCAAGAAATGTAACCGTGCTAAAGAGACCATTTTTCATAAATTTAACATTTCCTATGTAAATATTTCGTGATGAAAAGGTCGATCGACCACCTTTATATATGTCCCCCGCAACGTTTTACGTGGAGGACAAAAAACACAGATATTAAATTGTCGTCACTAAAATCCCGACCAGTTTTCCTCGAATTTGAACTACCAATTAATATATTCACTAGTGTTTACTTTCAAGAGCAATGAATCGAGCGCTATAATTTAGAGCATGAACGTCGACCCGATAACACCTTCATTAATTTTTAGGTCATTTTGCTCATCGATATTTCGTTATCTTTGTTATATTTTGTAAACAGATGTCATTTTTTTTTGTAGTCTTTGCTATGGCCCTGCCCGTTAGCTTTCGACGTTTGAATATCCTTTTTGACTTCTCTTTTTAAACATGATTTTGTCTTATTATATTATATAATTAATTGTGGCTTTTAAGAAAAGTTCTGTGACATCAGCAATTTAAAATGACAAAAGAAAACAATGTTGATTATGATGTGTAATAAACAACATATTAAACAAAAAAAAACTGAGGTTTGTGGTGTTGTTTGTTCGTTTTTTTTTTTTTTTCTTTTATTTGTTTGCAAACAACATACATGTTCTATATAATACTCTTTGCAATGGGATAAACAAGTATTAATTTTGGAGCCCTTCATAGCTTATTGTTCGTTGTGTGCTAAGGCTTCGTGTTGAAGGCCGTACTTGACCTATAATTTTTGACTTTTATAAATTGTTATTTGGATGGAGAGTTGTCGCAATGGCACTCACACCACATCTACCTATATATAAGTAATTCGCTTAAGGACGACGAGAATCTGTTCAATTGATATGCAAACTTTTCAGTGGTTATTATTTATCTGTCCTCACCAAACAACAAACTGAAGTACATGCAAAACAACCGAACAGTGCTGAATTGACTAAAAGCGAAACGTATGAATCATACTGAATTTCCGCTGTCAATATATTTGACAAATGATAATTTGGTGATCCGACATTGCAGGTGACGTAAATTCCAAAATTATCATTTGAAACTAAGATATATTCAATAGGGATAGTATGTTAAGTTTTTCAAACGCTATTTGAAGTAAGAAAAAGCACTATGATATTGTACCTCAAGCAATTTAAACCCGTTCATATTATTGCCCGGTGTGTTGGTTGGTGACTTTACTACCTACAATATAAACAATTAGCTTAACAATGATAAAGTTTACATGATGAACAGACAAAATAAAATTCTCGCAAATGCTGAAAAGAGTTTTTTTAACTGTCTGATGTATTAACGGACAAGAAACATACACAGAGCATTGATACTTTTTTTTGATTTGAGAACTTATTCAAGTTTAAGAAGTTTCTTTTAGGTTTATTCAGAAATACGATTCTAGACAAAATATTTGCCGAAATAAACTTTAATAAGAAATTTCTTTTTTCGCGCGTTATTATTGACCAAAAAAAAACATTTATAGAGTATGACCATACATGAAGGTGTGTGCAAGTAAAACAATTACTTTATCCACAAAAAAAAATTAAATAAAATTACTAAACTCCAAGACAAATTAGTCAAGGGATATAGTTCATAAAAGAGGGGCGTAATAAAAGTGACAAAATCAATGGATGGAACAAGGAAACAATCACTTTCATATTCCTGATTTAAGCACTTTTCGAAGAAAATTATTGATTAAATCTAGAACATCAAACACATCAAACAAATGGATAACAACTGTCATATTTCTGATTTTGTAAGGTATTTTCTTATATAGCAAAATAAACCTCTTACTTGTATTACAGTCGCATACAATTTCATTCTATTAACAACGATGTGTAACGAACACAAGCAGATGTTATAGGTGTCAATGTCAAAATAGGGGCTTAACAGTCAACACGGTGATATAATCCTTAATCCTATAAAAACTAACAAACATGTAGCCAAGAAACTTAAAAAGGCTTAAGAACAAAGCGCACAAGCAAACATGAAAGACAAAAATACAAAATTTAGCATAGTACAATGAAGGATGTATAAGTACCAATCCAATTCAAATGCGTATCATTAAAAACACACTAAACAGTAAAAGACTAATACAGGAATATCATAACACGCTATTAAGAAGATAAACATCGTCGGTATTCAGAATCGTATATGTTTTGTGAAGTTGATACGAAATATTTATTGACAAATGTTTGGTACCTTCCGATGAACTGTTTAGAAATGGGGGAAAGTCTCTTTGAATTACCTCTGGTTCATTTACTGTGTATTTAGAGAAGACGTTACTAAGTTGTAAAACTTGTGTCTGATCCTTTTGTCGTTTTGAACAATAAAATATGTTTAAACTATTTACTTTCTCATAGACACCGGTGTAATATTACAAAGTATGAGTAGCAGCTGCAAGCTCTTGAATAATGAATAAGTTAGAAAATGTTTATACCATATGCAGGTGAAGTTGGTATATTGCTACTAAGATGGGGATGGCTTAGTCTAGGTATTGTATGAAAGTTGTTCATATTTCCGTTATATTTACAAATTATGCATGTTATGGTAAGAAATCTAAACAGACATGATAGGTTTACGTGACATTAGTTTGGACCAAGCAGTTAAACAATGTAAACATACATGATAGATATACAACCCAAAAACTGGCTTAAAATTTTAAACATATATGTATGAATATGTATTACTTTTTAATTTTGTATGCGTCTTTTGCTGTGCATCTTGATTGGTGCTTGGCGTGTTAAGAAGTTGTAACTCGTAATGGGTGCAAAAATAAACATTGTATAAGACAGACAAGTGATTCGTCCACAAAAGATTAACCAGTGACGTAAAACACTAGTAGACAATAGTTTCATTTAGAAGTGGATAACAATGATTTCCAAAAAATGTTATAAATCTTTAGAACGGAGATGACATTCATATATATTAAGTTTCTTAATAAGCTAATTTATAAAGTATGTAATTCCATGACTTGTCCAATAACATGTTTATTCTTGAGTTATCATGAGATGAAAGCAGACCAGTTGTTTGGTTTAATAAGAGAAAAACTGGTGAATAAAAGAAATCACTTCCAAATTAATTACATATGTAACCAGGAGAATAACCCCTTTGATTTATATGCATTTTTTAATGTATCTTGAATGTGTAATTACCGCCTGACATAGTTGTGTGAATTGTTCCTCAGTTAATCTAAAGTTTTTTTGTCTGCTTTGTTTCTGCTTTATTTAAGACTTTTAATTCCTTCGATAAATGTTTCACATTGTTATAAATCAAATACTAGAATTTTAGTCAAATCGATGAACATGAATTTGACAGCTAGTATCCCTTTTATACGGACTACTAACACTTATTTTGATTTATAATATTTACAATAGAGGGAAATATCAAATTTTCTCTGATAGTTGGGTTTTAATTATTATTATTTTGATTATGATTATGATTATATTTGGTTTTTTTTTAAATAGAATTACACTACTCTAAATCATTCAGACCAATGTCCGATGTTCTCATGTGTCCATGCCTTTATGTCTGCGTTTTCCCTTTAAAGCGGAACCTGACTTTTAGGGTTTAATTTAAGCCGTAGCCAAAGAAGTTTAGGTTCTAAATTTACAATAGCCTTAAATTCTCTTCCATATCACTTTGCAGGATATGAGTAGCTCCCTAAAGTAAAAACAAATGTACGTGAGTTGCATGGTAAGCCACTCTGGCTGCTCTTAGCATTTGTATGGCCCCGCAAAAAAGTTGTCGGTGCCATATAGTTTTACCCTTGTCCGTAATTCCGAAATTCTGTATTCCAAAATTCCGAAATTCCGAAAAATGATTTGAACAAGTTATTATCTTTTTCTCAATAAAAATTGGACAAGTCATTATATAAACCGAAACGTTTCAAGAGTCAAGATGCTTGAAATTGCATGTAATCTTACATTTTGTTCTCGCATAAGCATGTCTTTTTTAAAAGGCCAGTTTACGTAAATGTTGAATATTGATTGGAAAAAACGGACTCTTGAGTCGGCCCTCCCAAACTACTAAAATCCAGTACTAATACAGGCACTTGCACGATGCAGATTATGGTATGTTTTCGTAATATTTAAGTTATGTTACACCCATTCGATAAACATGAAAAAAATATAGTAGGGCCATCCTTTTTTTATTTCTTTTTTTAAATTGTCGACTTAAAATCTTAGAATTATCAAATTAAATATTGTAATTTTCAATCAAATCTTGAAGTTTCCAACTTTAATCTTGGAATCATCAATTTTAATTTTGGAATTATCAACTTTCATCTTAAAATTTCCAACTTTAATCTTGGATTTATGAACTTTAATATTGAACATGACTGATATTTTACTTCTAGCTCATAATGTGATGAATTTTTCAATATGCTTATAATTCGCAGCTAAAGTTTTGGTGAAATGTGAATGAAAAATAGGCTTGTACCTTAAGTCTTGTATAGCTTCACATAGCCTTATATTAATGACGGGTGAAATTTCCTAGTAATGGGTATACGTGGGTATGCCAAAAATATGGGGATAATTTTGCGCGGTTATCAATATGTATGATACTACTTTCAATTTGTTAATGACATTCTATATTGACGTGCCTGGTTCTTTACTAATTATGCGCCATTTATGGGCATCATGTTTTCTGGTCTGTGCGTCCGTTCGTCCGTCCGTCCGTCTTAGCGTCCGTTCGTCCGTCCCGCTTCAGGTTAAAGTTTTTGGTCGAGGTAGTTTTTGATGAAGTTGAAGTCCAATCAACTTGACACTTAGTAAACATGTTCCCTATGATATGATCTTTCTAATTATAATGCCAAATTAGAGATTTTAGCCCATTTTCACGTTCCACTGAACATAGAAAATGATAGTGCAGATGGGACACCTGTGTACTTGGGACACGTTCTTGTTGTATGTTGATTTGGGGTATGTACTTATCTGATATAGATATATTATTTTTTTTTATAATTATGGTAATTGAATCAATCAAGTACTTTATATTTACATAAATATAAAGTCCCCGAATCTATGCATTTTAAAATCAAAATAATATGTAAAAGTAAAGGTCATTGTCAATTTTCTTAGTTTCTTTTATAATCTATTTTGACTTCGAACTCTGACCTTCTTTAGACTGAGGTTTACTTTGTGTATTGCTGTGTGTTTGTTATTTTCGTCATTCAAATTTCAAAAAAGAAGAGGGTTAATATATCACAAAACATGTTTATGTATTGTATCGATACATGTGCATATTTGAATGATATTCAACCTACAATAATAAGCGAACTTAACAGTAAGTTTGTAGACACTGCGTCATGAAATACCTTGTAAAGTTAATTATTTGATCTAAAGTCAGCATATAACAAGATATTTGTAACATGCATTGTGGTGATTCGGTCTGAGTTAAGATTAGTTTGAATAAATAAAGTTTTCCTGGTTCATATCAATTGACATATATCTAATAAAAAAAAATGTGAAATCAAACGCAATAATTCCCTAGATGATTAATATCATCCGATATGAGTCATTTGACAACTTATAATATATAGATATTAACAATATGTATTTATAAATCACTTTTCACAACGGAAAAACTTATTTTTTGAAAAACAGCAAATATATGTATAAATGAAAGGAAACCGGAAAATGTTTTTGTTCGAACAATAAGTACCATTTAGCATGCGTAATTGTTATGTAAGCGACTATAGAGGAGATGGTACTGTAATGTCATATGCAATTAGAATTGCAATTACATGTTACAACTTATTTTCAGAAATTAATTTTTCATCTGCTGTGTATTTGTCACTGAATCGATCCCTTTGTGAATAAAATATGATCGGGTATGTTCCTTTTCTCTTATTTGATGTCATTTCATAGTATTGGGTTTTTTTAATTCTGTTTTTATTGTACTGTTTAACTTTACTGTATTATTGTGGTTTTATTTATAATAATTGCCTGTTACAACATGTTAATTAGTGTGTGTAAAGATGTAATACAAACTTTCTTTTTTTACTTAGATTTAACCTGTTTAATGTGCTTGATATATTATGACTCATTAGCATGATTTATATTTTATTATATATAATCATACTCTTCTAAGAATGTCTCGTACTGTAATCAAATTCAATCATTGATCACAGCAGTAAGTATTATTTCCATTACTTTCTTTTCCAATTATAATAAGGTACTACAAAATGATGTAGTTAACATCTAGTTAACAATATCATCAGACCTAGGTCTGGCATATCACCAAGGAGGTTTGGTATGCCATTTAACTAGATTAAACCCACCATTTGTTCTGAATATGGCAATTGTTATCAAATAGTTCGTTTCTATGTGTGTTGGCGTTTGTTTTTGTTGCACTTCAGTGTTCCTGTTGTTCCTTTATTCCTCTTATAGTTGATGAGTTTCCCTCTGTTTCAGTTTGTAACCCGGATTGGTTATTTCGCAATCGATTGATGACTTTAAACACCGGTATACTACTGTTGCCTTTACCTAGAAGAGATATTTAAATATATAATTGTTATTGATCCTGCGTTTTACTAGTTTAATACTATACATATTAATCATATCTAACTTGTTCAGTAGATGATTCACCAAAGTACAATATGTAAAGTTGCCCTTGTTGTTCTTATAATTAACTCGAATCACGCAGTCGATGTTTGTGTCTGTAGTTACTGTCAATAATGTAAATAAAAGCTGTTTTTATAATATGCAAGATAAAAACAACAGTAGTATACCGCTGTTCGAAACTCATGAATCGGTAGAAAAAAAACGGGTTAAAAACTAAAACTGAGAGAACCGCATCAAATATAAGAGGAGAGCAACGACACAACAGAAACACAACATTAAAATGTACCACACACATAAACAAACTAAGCATTAGACAAATTGTCTGATTATAAATTTTGAAGTTATTAAAACAAACTTAGGTTTCAACTCCATCCGTTAAAGTTGCCCAAGCCTTAGATGGATTTGGCTAATGTTGGGGTACTTTGCCGTTATAAAGCTCTTCAAAAGTTTTGGTTCTTATTTTGTACATTCTTAGCTTTCAAATACCTGGATTTGATAGTTCCCGATGAAGGTAGACCAAGAAAAGCGCTTTATAACGTATAGTTTTCATTTTATACAACTCAACAACTTCATTCAAACTGATGGTTGAATCCATGATCCAATGCCTTTCCAGAGAGTATGCCATATGACATAACCCCTGTTGCAATTTCTCGTTAGATTTGACCGTTGGTTTAATACTTTTTAAGATAATCAAACGAGGAAGTTCTATCAATATTTATATACTCAACCAGCACATTTTAACAACATGAAAATAAGCATATTACCATGTATTAAAAACTTTTAATGCCGTTTATAAAACAATTAGAAATGAGTTAATGCTACAATGTTACAAAGGACAAAACTAATGGTCGAATAGGTTTCTATATAATGGTATCTTTGAATAATGTCACTAACTTATTACAGTGCAATGCAAATGGCACACAAAACAATAGCGGGTCAACATGGTCAATGTCCAATCTCTTGCAAACTCCATTTGCACTAATGACACCTCTACATTCACCGGATAACGTAATACATGTTTTAGGGTTGGACTGCGTTCCATTCAGATATCAAATTTGAATGGTTTATTTTTAATTAGGATTTGAATATCTAACATGTACATGTCTAACGCGTTTTTATCAGACACCACATGATTGGAATAGACACGTTATTGTGAAACGTTATTTTCATCATTCTGAAACATACACTATGCTCATTTCTTTATGATCTTGCATTGTGATGTTCGAACATGAATGCCTGGTAATGAAAGAACTCATATCAGGTCTTGAAATGACTAAACTATATTGTACTTTTGAAAGACTGTCTGACTATTACTAAATCTGGTTTCATATGTAGTAAAAAAAAACGTTCACCTTTTGCCTGTACTATTAACATATAGAGAGGGACTTATCTGAGAATAGTTTAAACTTTCAATCCACATTTGTTTCGTTCAAAACAATCGCCGATGGTTTAGAAACTTTCATTCATTTATGCAGTCTATTTATTTTTTTTTACTATTTTTTTACAACCAGTCAGTGAGGATAATCAGATTCCAGTTAAAATGCTTGCACATTCAGTAATACGTATCCGGATACACAGATATTCGAAGTGACGTCAATGTACAGAACATGTTACTCTAGAGGTATACTTTTGCAAGCTAACCGATCTCGTTCTATCCTGCATCAATCCAGTATCATTATAATGACTAAGCCATGTCCATACAGTACACACTATCATAAACAGCAGCATTATATACGCTCGTACTAACTCCGAACGAACCGATACCCCTTTGGTGTTGAACTGAGGAAGTCTTCTTAGAGAGATGCATATGGAATTGATGTAAACCTCTTTTTCAAACTACAAAATACTAGTTCTAAGTTAACACGTAAAATTATGATACCATTGGTAAGCTACCGTTTGAAGGTGCAAAATAAAACTGATTTGACACAAATACTAGTATTCAAATGAGAGCATTATTCTGCATATCAGTAACTATTTCATCTTCGATACTTATCAGTAACTGAAATGAAATATTAGAACAAGACACAAGGTCAACTAGATATATTTCCTAAAGGCACAAGGGTTACAGTCGAAGGCATAAACTTATAATGATTACTATCATATTATCATTTGACGGACGAGTATATACCGGTAATCATTTCATACTTTCTGCATGTTAAAGCATTTAAATGTTTACCTCATTCTATGTCAAATGTATGTACATGATGTACATGCATTTTTCTGATTTCCCAACAACAGATTAACACTTTTCACTCGATAATTTGTGCATCAAGTAGTTTAATTTCTTGGTACTACAAATGTGGTCTGCATGCTTTAAATATAGCTAAATATTCTGTGTTATTTAACAACAATAGCTTTAGAAAAGAAAGAACACGGGGCTTCCAAACCATGACATAATATCTGTTAATGAATGCACAGCAAAACAAATAAAAACTCAACGAAAATGAACAGAACTCATGTAGCTGTTCTTTATCTCAACGTCACAGAGAGACCTTCAACACGGAGCTTCAATGCTCTTATCTCAATACAACTTTAGAACGTCCCTAAGCACCGTTTTACGCCACAACTGCATTGAAGAACAAAGCTATGGATACCTGCTAATAGAATAAATCTGACAAAGAATCAAACATGTATTGTCATAATTTAGCCTGACAATCACACTGAAGGGTGCCAAAGCATTACAAACATTACGACAGCCAAGGAGCACATCGAGATAAATGCTAGATAACTTGACAGAAAAATACACAGGTTTAGGGCAGACAATTTGAATAGACTATATAAGCTGTTATATAATCAACTCAGGTCCGGTTAAAAAGGAAAATATCCGAAAGTAGTACATATTCAAAACAAACTAGTTCCTATCCCATCGGTGTACATATCATACTATGCTGAATCTATATATTGGTAATTTAGATATCAAATAAAATATGCAGGACTGTTGATTCTTGTAGAACACTTTTGGGCTGATAATTTTGAATAATACGAAAATGTATGAGGTACAACAACCTTGTTTGGTGTATCGAAATTTTCAATAACGAGCAGTGTCTGGTGTGTTAATAACGGTATATTGACCAGGAACCGTACTTAGTTTGGGGCCGAGAAAAGTTGCGTCTTTTAATTTCATGAACTTGCCTAAAATTGAGAAAATGATGGAGCAAACATGTTCTTCATTCTAATTTTACCACAATGTTTTATATTTCAGGTTGGTAATCTGCAAACTGCAACATATATTTCCCCAGTTTATACTGGTATACATTTTATTACATGTCGGTTCATCATCAATACCATGCTTGGAGCCTTACTGTGAATGTAGTAGCCAAAGAAGGGAAGCAATTTGTACAAATCTGACCTTCATACCTAGACTTCCAGATTACGTTAAAAATGTTTACTTTCAAGGTAACAAATTCACAAACGTTACAAGAAATTTTATGGTTAACGTAACTAAAACGGAAATACGTCATATCTCATTAGTAGACAATTTGATCGAGCATTTTTCAAGGGACACATTATATGACCTGAAATGGCTGAGAAACTTTGAGATATCTGCAGAACCAAAGGTATATGATTTAGACGTACGTTCCGCCTTTTTTAAGTTAAAAAAGGACAGCATTACCATAGTCAGATTCGAAGACAATAATTGGAAAATACTACCGCCAGATTTATTTTTTGGACAGACAAATATAACCGAAGCATCTTTTTCGGGAAATAAAGCACAGAGAAATGCTTTCGTAGTATTTGCACCTTTACGAAAGTTACGATTGCTAAATATGTCTAGAAATAGTTTGACCACGTTTGACCTTCAAGGCCAATGTACACTTAAAATAGCAGATCTAAGCAAAAACTATATTGACGAATTTCAAAATTTCTGTTGTGGTACGTGCAATAGATATTGTTGTCAATCACATGGATGTAAAAGCAAATCTCCAAATTTACGAGTATTGGATCTAGGTTCTAATTCCCTGTCTATCCTTGAATCGTCCTATTTTTATTGTTTACCTAGTTTGGAAATCCTGATATTAAATTCCAACCGTTTTGTATCCATCAATGATAATACCTTTGTTGTTTTGCCTAGCCTTCAGAAACTCTATTTAGAAAAAAATCAACAAATCACAACAATTGGACCCGCTGCTTTTAATATTTCAACTCTTAGGTTGTTGTCATTAGCATATAACAATTTTCGTTTTGATTCCAAGCTTAACATACATAATTTTGATCCAAATAGTATTTTTAAGTATTTTCTAAATTTAGAAGTGCTAAACTTAGGGTATAACTTTTTGGCCTCAGACAGTGATACGTCAATTCTAATATTTAAACATCTACCAAATTTAATCACTTTAAACCTTGAGAATATGCGTCTCAACAAACTTCCAAGTGGCATATTTTCAAAAATGGTATCATTGGAAAGTCTTAACCTGCAAGGGAATATAATACGATATTGGCCTGATGGTACTTTTAATAAATTTATAAACTTAAAGTTTTTAAACCTACAAAAAAATCAAATTCAACTATTAAATAAAACATCTATAAAATCTGAAGTCTTACAACGACTGCTTCAGTTTGATCTTTCAAACAATCCTCTTATGTGTACTTGTGATCTCATGTGGTTCCGTAATTGGATTAAAAAAAACAACACTTCGCTTTTGTCTAACTATCCGCAAGGGTACAAATGTGCGTTTCCAGAAAACCTACAGGACACGCTTCTAGAAGAATATAATCCAACGGAAGTAATATGTACTCCATGGAATCCACTTTTGACAATGACACTAGTTTTATCTACTTCTGGATTTTTCATACTAGTTTTGATGTTTTCTGTCTACAAATGTCACACTAACATTCGGAACTATCTTTACTTATTCCGACTACATCGTTTGCAAAAAGATGGTTATTTACAATTAGACAACAGGCAAGACTTTGCATTCCATGCTTTTGTTGTTTATTGTAATGCAGATAGAGAATGGGTCCATGCATCGTTTGTTAAACGAATTGAACGTGAAGGTATAAAGCTTTGCATTCATCATCGTAATTTTGATGTCGGTGTTCCAATTTCAGAAAATGTTGACAAATACATGAAAGAGTCGTGGAAAGTCATAATAATAATGAGTAATGATTTCGCAGAAAGCGAGTGGTGTCAATGGGAATGTGAGTGTGTGCAGGAACGCAGACGTCACCATGGAAAAGATGCATGTGTTTTAATTATGCTTCGAACTATTGATGCTAATCACATGACCAGTTCTATCAAAACTCTTTTACAATCCACTCCATATTTAAGATTCAAAGAGGGAGTTGGAGAAGAAATATTCTGGCAAGCGATAATTGATGCGCTTCGGAAACCACTTAGTGTTCCACCTATGGCAATATGACTGTTAATCTTTGCAAAGGAAGTTAATAAATTTTAGATTTTAAATACTATGTTTTTTTTTGTATACCTAAATTATTATACATGTAGCTAACTTAAATCAATTACGATTATGACTGAGCCTTTGATGTATTAACAAATTGTGTGTTTTTATGCGACTGTCATACAAGTGACAGGTTTAGTTAGCTTTAAAACCAGGTTTAATCCACCTTTTCTACAAAAAATGCTTGTACCAAGTTAGGAATATGACAGTTGTTATCCATTCGATGTGTTTGAAGTGTTTGGGTTTTTGATTTTGCCATTTGATTACGGACTTTCCGTTTTGAATTTTCCTCGGAGTTCGGTATTTTTGTTATTTTACTTTTTAAGAATAGCGTATACGACAAAGAATTGTATATAACATTGACACAAAATTCACGTGTCTTCAAATTAATTACTTAAAAATTTGTAGAAGCCAAGGAGAAAAAAAGTATAGTTATCATGGTTATATGTGCATACAAAAATTGGAGGAATTTTTTTTTTCAATTTCGGTATAGTCGTTAATTCAAGAAATCGAAAAATTAACATCTCATGAAAAGAACTCTCTATATATAGAGTATATCAGAAAAATCAGGTTTGACATCATATAAATGTAAGCATAAGATACGTTTATGTTAATTAGAGCGTTTGTGACGTTTGTGCCTTTTCGTTTTTTGAATTTTTTATAGAGGTATATAAAATGCATGGTTCCTTTTTTTTAATGCACCCATGTGTTTCTGAATCATTCTACGTCGGTGCATGGACGTTTGGTGTTAAAAGTGTTAAAAGCAACAGATACAAAACTATCATAAAACCAAAAGACGTCTAAATGAATGAACCGAAACAAATTTACACCAACTGTATAATTATGCGCCTGAGTACATACTTTTGTACTTAAAGTTTAAAGACAAAAACAACTATAAGACAAACCAAGTAATACATGTACATGTACCTATGAAAATATCAAAGGTTCTGGGAAGATGGAACATTCGAAAAATGATAGTTCGCAATATGTGGTACTTATTAACTTTACTTGAGTAGTTTAAATGACTAAATATCTCAGTCTTACCCTGATCTATTGCATTCAATTATTTGTTTTATCTGTAATAACGCTTAGCTTTCGCATCTATACTATTAAACAAGAAGACCTCATTTTGTGTGTCGCTTCTCTTCCTGCCACAATAAATTAATCATCATGCCTCTGTGTTCTTTAGGAAACATGCATAGTCGCATTTGTCATCCGTTCTTATGATTATTCAGGTTGAGTTATTTTGGGAGAAAAACGACAAAATAGGTGTCCGGATATTGTTTCCGTTATCAGATTCACTTTTAGTCATATATAAGACTTCCGGTTTTAAACATGCACAAGAACAACCAATCGTATGATAGATTACAAAAATGAAAAAAAAAGCCAATCAAAGCGTTTTCAATATCATGGTTTTTATATCGCAAGAACCACAACTATCATACCTCCTTAGAGACAATTATGTGTTCGCGTTTATCCACCTGTAAACTGCGATTATACTTCTATTATATACAAAGACTCTCTGTATTCTGTCTACTTTTTTCTGAAATATTTACTATCTAAGGGGTCATACCAGTTGCATATATATATTGAAATAAGTAAAACATGTGGAAAAAGTAAAATCACAAAAATACTGAACTTAGAGGAAAATCAATTCGGAAAGTCCATAATCACATGGCAAAATCAAATAACAAAACGCATCAAAAACGAATGGACAAGAACTGTCATATTCCTGACTTGATACAAGCATTTTCAAATGTAGAAAATGGTGAATTAAACCTGTCCATAGTATTCGGATGCCACTTCGGCACTATCATTTACTAAGCTTAGTGGACCGTGAAATGGGGTAAAATCTCTAATTTAGCATAAAAATTAGAAAGGTCATATCATAGGGAACATATTTACTAAGTTTCGAGTTGGTTGGACTTCAACTTCATCAAAAACCACCTCGACAAAAACTTTAACCTGAAGCGTGACAGACGGACGGACAAACGAACGAACGGACGAACAGACTAGAAAACATAATTCCCATAAATGGGGCATAAAAATGTATTGTTGAAAGCTAGTGAAAACTTTAACCTGAAGCCGGACAGAAGGACGGACGAATGAACGAACGGACGAACAGACTAGAAAACATAATTCCCATAAATGGGGCATAAAAATTTATTGTTGAAAGTGAAAGTATGTGTTTGGCCAACATGAAAGTAGGGTAGAGATTAGAGGGAGTCAGGACTTATTCGGGACGTCGGAATCGGGTGTTTTTAAGATCGGGATTTCGGGATTGATCTTTACGGGATGCGGGAATATATTTTTTAATTTCGGGATGTCGGGATATGAATTTCGTTACCTTATATGAAATTCTCCAGTCATAATATCTTTTACAAAAATTCATCCTACAACAGTTTATAAGCTATATATGCCCGCGATATACACCTTTTAAAAAGCCTTACCTAGACGTAAAATTAAAGGTCCCTTTTGGTCTTTACAAACTGATGTACACATCCTTTCAAAAGGCATTACAACGCAATAATGTATCTCTTATGTGTTTTAATAAAACCATACGAGTTCATACAGTTTTAAGGATTTACATGAATGTTTGATAACATCACTTCCACACTTTAAAAAAGAAATTGAGAGAACAATGAATAATGACGGGATAAAAATTGCAATGATCATATATGCTAAAAGTATGTTATAATTGCCCGGAAATGCCCTCTTAAAAAACCTGAAACAAAATCATTAAAATATGTATTGATAAAATTCTTTAAATGAAATCGTAATAAAGATGCGATGTCAGTGAAAAGAACACGTACAGGTTTAATGTGTCATCACTAAAGCCCGCGAAAATTAGCCATTCACGACACAGTTATGATCAAGACAGCAAACATGAATCCGGCGATCAACTTTTACTTGGATCTATTCAAACGAAAATTAATACATAAATGAATGATAACAATACATAAAATTGTGTAAATTACAAATTAAAGTACAAAATGCATATTTTAAATCGCTTTTACGAACATTTTACACGTTTCTAAACCACTTGTATTAAATTGTGTCGTATCTTCAATTGCAGGTTTGCGTTATATCGCAAAGGTTTGCGTTAGGTTTGTGTTATAGCGTTATAACGCAAACATAGGAAGAAAAATAAAAAATAAAATGTGTGGCGCTAATACGTTTTCGTAAATACGCTTCCGTATATTTGAACTTAATACTTTATTTTCTTTGAAAGGACGGCAAATACATATTTTAAAATTAGCAAGTTGCCATACAGTTGAAAACAAGTTGCCATACAGTAAATATGTCAACACGAGCAAGTTGCCGTATCCTAGACTTTATTTTGTATGGTCTATATTCTTTAAAAAAACATCTTTTTGACAACAAATTTCAGTAAATATGATGCCACACTATAATAATCTACAAACGTGTCTGGAAAAACAATGAAAAACAGTTCAATATCTTGAGAATGGGGCGACAGAGGACGATCGATCTCGAAAGTTTCCGGTACTAAGTGGCCAGTTTTGGAGTATAACACAAAATCTTGTCACAATTTTGTACTTACCGGCCTAATAATTTCAAGAATTACATGTATATCAGAAAATCATTTCTTAAGCGGCATCCTCATCAAATGAGTGGAAATGCTTTAAATTGAATGAATTCCAACTTGTTTACTCTTTTTTTCTATTTCTCTCCGCTTCGTTAGTACCCAATTTCCGGTGGCGATGATACACAGTGATAAAGGTAGATACAGTATATATGCTGTATACCTCTGCTTGGGTATTTCTGGTTCCGGAAAAAGTCGAACGTAATTTGCTATTTCGCTTGTGTAAGTGTCAAGACTATATGCCATTATTCATGTTTTAGGCTGCAAACTGTAAGTGTATCAAGAGCGCAATTATTGGTAATGCGTTTTCCATAGCTAGGTTACCAATGATATTCCATATTTCGTTTCTTTTAAAGAATACACAAACTAAAAGAAAAATAAGTTGTGGTTTCTGTTTCTAGAAGTAGTGGTGTAAAAAATATTTTAAAGGTGAAATGCAAAGGTAGAAAAAAACTTTAGGAAAAGGTGTAAATCGCAAGAATTTATGTTTAAAATGTTGAAATTTATATTTATACAATAATTCCAAACCTTGTTGGTACTAAAAATAACAGGTAAATATTGGTGTCGAAAAATACGGGAAATACCAACCTTGTTTATCTCCCTTTATTTCCTTCTCGCTGTGACGTCATATGAGTCCTTTGTTACATTGGTATCGAATACATGTGTTAGAACGTAAAATTGTAAACAACGCAGTGGCGGATCCAGGGGGGGGGGGTTCCGGGGGTGCGCACCCCCCCTTTATTTTTGCCGATCAATGCATTTGTATCGGGACATATGTTTTGCACCCCCTGCACCCCCTTTGCCCTGGGTTAGCACCCCCCCCCCTTTTCGAAAATTCCTGCATCCGCCCCTGCAACGTTAACCGGCTATGGTGTTTTGTGTTGCATACAACTGTAATACTGAATCTGGTCAGGGATTATGTTTGTTTACATTTCCGAAAAACCAACAAAGACGAAAGATTTGGACACGAAAGGTGAAGAAGCAAATTAAATTTCGTTCAACGGAGCATTCCAGATTATGACCCCAAACACTTTGATTTTGATCAATTTGTTATTGATGCAAGGATTGCCTCGTTCATGACATTCACACCAAATCAGAATAAGACTGAAAGCAAATGTTATGACTTTGTTTAGTTATGACAAGACGGCAGGAACAGACTTCTGCCCTTCCTGCAGGGAGCCAGCCCAAGTATGCATCTAGAACATAGCCATAGGAAAATGACGGAGATTAGAGGTATCTACATTACAAAATCATATATTTCATTTATTCGTAAGGCATATTTGGTTCTTAAATTAAAGCAGGGTAGGCATCATTTGTGTTTATAATTTGGTTAGGATTATTTTTATTGAAGCTCGATCTAAATAGACTGGTTTAAACGATATTTTAACTTCGAGGCTATAAAATGTTTAGAGGTCATAGTAGACCTGCATAAAATGAATGAACACACGTGTGTTACTTGCAGTTACATGTACGACAGACCAAATACAGACATTTGAAATGTTTTCTAAGACTGATAACAAAATAATGGAAGGTTTGAAAGTCAGTCACTGATCTTTTTCTATAAAAGGGGGCGGGGAGCTTATATATACCAGGAAAACATAAAACCTTCAAAAAATAATTTGCTGATAGGTTGCCGTCTGATTTATGCATATAGTATTAAAAAATAATTTGTTTATAGGTTGCTGTCTCCTTTATGTATATATATAGTATTGTATAAAATATGTAAGGGTTCGGCGGAACACAGTGTTTCTTTCGCCTACTTTTGCTGTTAATTGCAGGCTAAACAAAAATGAGGGGAAAAATAATTAAAAAATCCACTTGATTTTATCTTTATATTGTGAGCAGCTTCTGTCCAAGTTTGGTAAAAACCCAGGATAGTTAATGAATCTAATAAATATTTAAAAACTTGAACTGTAGACTGTATGTAATGTTAACTGGCAAAAACACTAAGTCTATTTTATAAGTAAAATACGGAGAAAATGGATTATTTTTAAACAAAATTTACTTCTATATTCTATGTATTCTCTTATGATCATGAGCTGCTGTATCTTGATGCTTCTGTCCAAGTTTGGTAGAAATCCAGGCCAATTTAAGAAAGTTATTGATATTTTACATGTTTTAAAAACTTTAACCAGAGTGAATATTTGTGGACGACGACGATGCCGCCGACCGAATGCAGCATCGCTATGTCTCAATTTTTCAAAAATAGTCGAAGGCTCGATAAAAATGATATAAAATGTACTTCACCTACAGTGTACATGTACATGTCAGTATAAAACCTTCAATGAGATAAACCTTAACAGAAACAAAACAACAAGGCTGATAGTTTAGTCTTTGATGCATGATTTTTTTTATTAGTTGCAAGTGGCTTTGAACTAGCTGTCAGATAACTGTGAGTACTCTCAGATCTGTTCACTGTGTCTTTTTGTGTCGGGATGTATAAGTACCTGGCCACGTCCACTTGTATTTTTGTCCATCTGATGGGTTAAGCCTTTTTCAACTGATTTTTATAGTTCGTTCTTTTGTTGTACTGTTATACCACTGTCCCAGGTTAGAGAGGGTTGGGATCTCGCTAACATGTTTAACCCAGCCACATTATTTATGTTATGTACCTGTCTCAAGTCAGGAGCCTATAATTCAGTGGTTGTCTTTTGTTTATGTCATCACATCTTTTTTATATTGTATACAACTATCAAGTCAATTTACAGATTTTAAGAATGAGCCTAATCCAACTCTGTATGGCAATCATTAAATAATGACCCCCCCCCCCCTTTTCATATAAAAAGAATAAAAAGAATTAAGAAAGAAAAAGAAAAGATAATTGGATTCAGAGATATGAAAGACTTTTTTTATTAGTTGTCAGTAACTGCCAGTACATTTAGATCAGTAATTAGTCTTTTTGTGTTTGGGATATACATGTACAAGTACCCGGCTACGTCCTCTGTGTGTCAGGAGCCTGAAATTCAGTGGATGTTGTTTGTTAATTTGTTACATATATTTGTTTTTCGTTGATGTTTTGTATATAATTTAGCCATCAGTTTTCTCTTTTGAATTGTTTTACATTTGTCAATGGGACCTTCTATAGCTTACTATGTGGTATGGGCTTTGCTCTTTGTTGAAGGCTGTACGATGACCTATAGTTGTTAATTTCTATGATATTTTGTCTTTTTCTGGAGAGTTGTCTTATTGAAAATCATACCAGATCTTCTATTTTTATAATCATTCCAAATTATTTATAGCTTCTCTTGTTTTTGTTCACATGTCTATGACAGTAGTAGATGGGCATTATGTTTTCTAGTCAGTCACATTAATTTGAAACTGATTAACACATATAGAAATAAGAAGATTAGACATGATTTCCAATGAGACACCTCTCCACCAGAGACTAAATGATGCAGAAAGTACATATTATGGTGTTATCATTTAAAAAAATCCATTAGGAGTCTGGCATCCAATGAAAGTTGTCCATAATTATTAACCATGCTGAAAGATTCAAGCTATGTTGTTCCTATGCAAATCAAATTGTTTTTTCAATTGAACAAGACTAATTCTCTTTTTATTTATTTTTAAAGGTAATGTGCATGAACTTATGGAAGTATCCTTCATATAAAAGTGGCTTAGATATACATTTGTACTGTTATTATGTAGCAACAGTTGATAAAAGAATGGCTGAGCCACCTCTACTAGCAGATCAGGCAAACAGACAAGAAAAGGAGACCACTTATAAATAAATTAAACAATGAATAAATGTGATAAAATTTTATTATCAATATAGTTAATATAATTTGACTCTTTGTGTGGTCATTAGGGCTATTTAAAGTTTGTTAATTGTTCAGCTTGGAACTGTTCCCTTATTTTGCAAACAACACCTGATGCCTGTTATTCTAAGCGACAGTCATTTCTCGGACTTCGGGTAATAATGATGGCACATTGTATTACAGTTGCGCATCCGACTAGTCCCAGTATTGAAACGTAATTAGGAATTTATTCTTCAAAGACGTCCTAAAATATTACTTATTTTGATAAAGACTATGAGATCTTATATTCAAAGATGATAAATGGATTTTTTATTTCTTAAAAGTAAATTTACAAACGTTTACAAAGAAATTAACAGATATAGGCAAATGTGGTATGAGTGTCAATGAAACAACTCTCCATCTAAGTAACAATTTATAAATGTAAACCATATAGGTCAAGGTACGGCCTTCAACATTGAGCCGTGACTCGCATCGAACAGCAAGCTATAACGGGACCCAAAAATCACTAGTGTAAAACTATTCAAACGGTAAACCCAACGGTCTAATCTATAGAAAAACGAGAATAATGCTTAATTTAAAAAATTCCGATTGTGTAGTAACACGTGCATTTTTTTAAATTACAATATAATTCACGTTTCAGTAAAATGCATATAAAAGCATGCTACAGAGGCAAATTTTACTCACATCAGTTTTCACGAGAATTTAAATTCATGTGAAGCTCACGTGAAATTCACCTTATAAACGAGCTTATGTATACGTGAAACTAACACGAACACAGTATATGTGAGTTTCACATGAATCTCATGAAAAGTTCACGTAAATTTATGTGAAAAATTTCGCATGAGAATTATGTAAATCTCGATTCACGTGAAATTCACATGCAAATTTTCACGTAAGTTGCATGTTTAAGCACGTTTGAGGTGAATCTCAGGTGAAATTTTTCATGTAATTTTTCATGTGAAGTTAATGTGAGAAAGGGTTGCCTGTGTACTACCGGTACATTTGAAATAGATGACTTCATATTGCTAGAGCAAACTGATGCAGTCAAAATTTAATACGTGAGTCTAAAACATTTTTAATGAAAAACTTCTTGGTGTAATATAAAATTAAACATATAAACATGAAACTGAAAATCAGTGAAATATTGTCCTACTACTCTACAAAAGAGGGACGAAAGATACCAGAGGGACAGACAAACTCATAAATCGAAAATAAACTGACAACGCCATGGCTAAAAATGAAAAGGACAAACAGAAAAACAATAGTACACAGGACACAACATATAAAACTAAGGAATAAACAACACGAACCCCACCAGAAGCTAGGGGTGATCTCAGGTGCTCCGGAAGGGAAAGCAGATCCTGCTCCACATGTGGCACTCGTCGTGTTGCATCAAATGATGAGATGATAAATAGATACAAATGTGCAGTTAATGCAATCGTATCAGTATTTAGACAACATGATAATCTACTCAAAGTAACAAAACACAAATGTGTGGGAAATATAATATAAAGAACAGTATATTGAAATATCATCTACATATTATCATCAACAGAAACACGCCACACGTTGTAAAGAGTTAAAACTGTTCACTGATCTTGTTACTTTAATATGCCAGAAACGTAAAAAAAATGGTTTACACTTCTATAACATTCTCCGGGGGTGGGATTAAAATTAACATGCATAGTTGCAGTGTTTAAAAAATTTGGGTTCCTAAGGTACAACACTCTCAAATATCGATTTAATACGTACATGTGTACATAAACAAAAGTGGGTCAAAAAGTAATGTTATAGCTGACAATTGAATTGAGATATGAAATTAAATATCATGCATTTAAACTAACAAAAACAATAGCATTGTAATAGAACAATGCTATCTATATTGTTAATAAATATATATTTACAACACAATGTACAATATATTAAATAGCTTTAATTTACGTTACAAAAAGGAAAGTAGAAATATTGTATTTTACAGAGAGAACTGACGAGCACAAGGCACACTAATTATCTATAATAATGCCCTGAAATGACACCCTCAGTTTAAAGCATTTGGTAAGTACGAACATAAATTAACAGTTAATAGTTGTATTTATTTTGTGATAACTTTTTTTTAATCATAATGAGCATGATGAGTGTTCTTGTCGAAAGTTTACTTAGTCTACACTTTTTTATAATATATAAATTTTTCATAAAGTGCTTTTAGTACTCTCCCATTTATCAATGAGGCAGAGTCTCTCAAGACGCCTTGGAAATATTTTTCTCTGGCGTTAGAGAAAAAACCTTCATAGCAACGACAGTAAACTGTCCTTTTTTCGTTAGCGGCGCTGATTTAAGTACATGTGCCATTGGCCTTAAGATATGAGTTAACTTAAAGATAATTTCTAACTGGTGGTTTACTTTAATTACGTGTAATTAAAACATAATTACGTCACCAGATAATATGTCTGAAAATCAGCATTATAAATAACTATTTCACCTTTTCATTCTTTTTTCCAGATATTTTTATTATATCCTAGAACCATCACAAATTATGACAAATAGTTCGGTAAATATATACATTTATGAGTTATTTATGTGTCTTTAAAAAATCTATGATCACCGCCAGCTGTTATACAAAATGTAGATGTAATGTGTCCCTGAGCTTGTTTGCAATACATATATCAGTGGTTCCTAAATCTTACTGGTGTTCAAGTGAATAAGGAGATGTGGTCTGTAGCCAATGAGGCAACTATCAACCAGTCTTAAAATGGAGTAGATGTAAGTAGTTATCGTCCTTCCCTACGACTATATTACCTTGCTAAGTCGCTCGTTAATTCTCGTATCACGGCTTTGAGACGAGAGCAGGCATTACCAGCGATGTCACAATGTCTGAGTAGTAGTTATCAACGACGAAACAATGTACGGGGAGACGTTATCAACGACGACACAATGTATGGGGAGACATTATCAACGACGACACAATGTACTGGAAGACGTTATCAACGACGAAACAATGTACGGAGAGACGTTATCAGCGATGTCTCAATGTCTGAGTAGAAGTTATCAATGACGAAACAATGTACGGGGAGACGTTATCAACGACGACACAATGTACGGGGAGACGTTATCAACGACGACACAATGTACTGGAAGACGTTATCAACGACGAAACAATGTACGGGGAGACGTTATCAGCGATGTCTCAATGTCTGAGTAGAAGTTATCAACGACGAAACAATGTTCGGGGAGACGTTATCAACGACGACATAATGTACGGGGAGACGTTATCAACGACGAAACAAGGTACGGGGAGACGTTATCAACGACGACACAATGTACGGGGAGACGTTATCAACGACGAAACAATGTACGGGGAGACGTTATTAATCTTGCTTTCGTCAAGCTTAAAACTAGCTTCGGGTTAAAAGACCAGTTATAGAACGATAAACAGTTAATCGGGTTTTCGTCGTATAGATTTCATAAAATATCAACCGTTCGACACAATGCGACGCCTTAGAAAATAAGCTCGTTCGCCAAAAAAGGCTCATATTGTGGCTCACGGCTGATACTTTACGATATCAATGTGTAGAAAACCCGATAATCTATACTTATATACCATCGTACTGCCTTCAACAATGAGAAAAAAGAAACACATTCCGTATTTACAGCTTCAAAAGGCAAGGACTTGCAAACGTGACATTCTTTCAAACGATAAAACTAAATGCCTACTAACTAACATTTATTTACAATTTACATGAAACAAGACTTGTGAAAATGATGATTCATTAATAAGTGGTCTAGCAAGTAGTTAAACGTGCACGGTATAGAATACGACTAACTAAAAGGATAAACCCCGCATAGAATAAAGGATGTCAAAGCTAGGTAGTTTCATTTATCTTTTTTAGTTCCCAATATTCCATTATTTACTAATACGTAATGTTAAGCCATTGCTTGATATTACTTCAGGTAGCTTTGTTCAGTTTACGATCTGTTGGATAAGTACATGTGACAAGTTTCATCAGCAGTAAATATTAAAGTAAGAACATAATTATGTTGTATCATTGACAGAGAATCTCTCACCAAGATACCATAGAAATTTACAACTAGTGGTCACCGTATAGCCTTTATAGCAACACGTATACAGTAACAAACTGAAAGGCGGATCAAAACATTTTCTTTAGGGGCCCACTGACTTTCTAAGAATGGGGCGGTCCAGTCATGCTTTTGACTGTGATTCCCTATATAATCAACCATTGTTTGCCCCTGAAAACCCCCCTTATCCGCCTCTGAGTTAAGTAAGCTATGCAAGGCCACGAAAGGAAAAAAATAAAACAATTGAAACGGGAAAACTAATGGCCTGATTTATGTACAAAATAATGAATGAAAATCAAATATGATATAAAGCAACAATCGACAAAAACAAAATTACAGGCTCCTGACTTGGAACAAGCACATAAAGAATGTGGCGGGAATATCCAAGGAAGTACACTGTCATTCCCGATGTATTTTTATATTATCTGAATGACGCATTTTAATTTAAAGCCTTGATTCCTTTTTAGAGATTTGCACTGCCATTTTCAAGGTATTTTGCAAATTCCAACGGTGAAGATGACTCGTTACCTGTAAGTACTTTGTCCTAATTTATCAAATTGTATTCAGAAATGCAATAGGATATTGTCCTTTTTTGTAAACGTCGTCTTCTTTTATAATGATGTGCAAATATAATATTTTATATTAATATTTATCAAATTCTCCCGTTGATAAGATTTTAAGATTTTCGAAATCGTTATATATGTATTTTCAAACTTGAAAATCCAAGATTTACCGAAGATTTAAACATTTGTAAATGAAAGAAAGTGTTGAAATTTGTTCCTCAAATTCATAAAAAGGAACAATTGGTTCCTCAAATTCATAAAAAGAAAAAATCATAGTGCGATGCTCCGAATATAGGTACGTGTACGGCGAAAATCAGAGGAGAAAAAAATAATTGCGTTTTTGTAATCCTAAGTTTTCAAACTGATAAAACCCGGTGTAATTGTATGTTTTAATCATGTTTACTAGATATTTGTTGTGCATATTAATAACAATTTATTTTTTCAAAATAGATTTAGCATAATTAACATTTAAAAATGCGATTCGACAGCTTTTGCAGGTGGATGAGAGTTGCGATTTCAAATTTTTCATCAGTCATAACTTATTCGTAAACAAAATGGTGATGAGAAACAACTAGAAACATGATGAAGATGACTCAAACTTCATAAAATGTCATTTTATATACTAATAATTTAATTTTGGATGTAACGCGTCTTCTGATTGGCTGACGTTATTTTGTTATGAGCCCATAGACATAATTTAGTCATGTGACCGTGACGTCATCAACGTTTTTTCATGGTTTTCTACGGTTTAAAATGGAATTTAGAATTAAATTATAAGAAATGACTGTAATATTTTTTCTGTCTATTCGAAATAACATAAAAAATGTGATGCACACTGTTAAATAACCCGCTACGCTCGTTATTCAGTGTGCACCAAATTTTTTTATGTTATTTCTTCATAGACAGAAAAAATATTACAGTCATTCCTTAAGTATGTAAGATAGTTTGGTTCTCTTTTCAGAATGCTGCAAAAATCTGGTTTGTTAGAAAATTTTCCGATCCGGTAAGTTCAAAATAATACTTGATTTCATTTGGAGATCGTTTGTTACCTCTCGACTTTATCTGTCAATGTAAATGGTCCAGAAAAATGTACAATTACCTGTGGTTGCATTGAGTTTCATACTCTTAAATTTTCACAGTTATGACGTATTTATTTTTAAGATATTTTTAAATTCATGTGAGTTACCTCATTGTGCATTTTCCTGTCAACGTTATTTCCTGTCAACTTTTCTAACAGGTTTAGTAAAATACATCATATGTGTCTTAATGCTAGTATTTTTTTTTTTTTTTTTTTTTTTTTTTTTCATTGCTGTTTTTCATACAACTTATGACAGTATTTGTGATACATTACCCCGCATCTGTGTTTTCAATGTACATATGTAGATCAACATCTAGCATAATATTCTGTTTAAAACGTAAAAACTGGTCAGTTTGAACTTAAGTTGAGGCTTAAAACATTGAAAACAGTGTTATTTGCCTAATTCGACACCTGCGTATTCCAACATCCTGCTTTAAGGTGGCTTGGATGTCTTCCTCCATCTTGGATTTTGAAGAAGCAGATAACTTTGGCCAAGATATTCGATGAAATGTGCAAATTTTGAAAGTTGTATGTAATTTATGTAAAAGACTTTTGATATAAATAAAGACAAATTGTGTGTTTTATCATGATTACTGTTGTAATTTCTCAAAAACACATTGTTTGTGTTTGATTTGATTTTTCAACGTTGGCAAATAAGGAGAGATAACTCAGATAAAGTAATTTTTATAATAGAAAGTGTTATGAATTTGCCTATTTCGATATGTAGCCAGAAAACAAGTTCGGTGACCGTACTTTCTTTTTCTTATCTGAAAGCATGTTATAACAGTAATGTTCTCACATTTTATCTTAAAGTTCTAATAGTACACTTTCTTTTATTTCTACACAATTTGATTTCCCATACATAATCTAAACAAAATCTGACAATTTTGCACACAAACTGTAGCGTGAAAAAAAGTCCAGTGACCCATAATTTTTAATATATTTTTGAAAAAGCATGATAAAAACTTCATTTTGACAAGTTATCAAAAATTCTATCAATTTGATTAAGATGCCCTAGCCACCATAACCGACACATTTTCATTGTACCAAAATATGCTACTCATTGCAGAAGAAAACCTGTCTTTTTGAGTATTCCGACACACTGCTTTATCCGAAAAAAAATTTGTTATCCTTAGTGTCGGGTAACACAGGTAACACTGTACAAACAAATACATGTACGATCACTTAAACATGTTAAAACAAAGACTAAGTACTGTTTGACGTTCTTTAAAATAAATTAAGTACACTATCTTAAAAAGCAAATATGTTGTAGGGCTTTACAAGGAAAAGGAAAAAGGTGAGTTCAACCGTAGTATAATCATTATTGTCAGTTTTTTTAACGCAGTATATAGTAAGTACTATTTACCACAACAATGTACTAGCTAAAACACATAAAAGGTTAGTAAAATCAAGAATGGTTTTAATTTTATTCTTAATAAAATTCGTAGAATTGTGAAATGGGCAAATATATTATTTTTGGAATTTGAAAATTATTTAACGTTTCACCTCGTAAGCATACATCATGAATAGTTGAGTCATGCAAACGAAATAATATGTTGTTCTGTGTCTCGTTAAAATTTTCTGAAATTCGTACACCGCAGTTAATGTGTAACTATCAGCCATCTGATAAGTCTACAAAGCAGCGAATTTTCTTTCCAAACTGAAAGAAATTGAGTGTCCATGAACAAATGTTTTATGTCTAATTTCACAATTTTTCAAAGTTTTGATAGGCAAAATGTATTTTTTTCCATATTCTAGCAACAACAAAAGTGTTTGTATATTTCTAAAAAAAACAATTTTCAAGTATGGGTTATCATGGCTTTTTTATTTCTATAATGATAGTTTTTCCTGTATTCATTGGTAGCATAAACACAGTATGTGTTTATGTGTACAAGATACGACTACCATGTTCGTTGTTATTTATTAGTAAGAAAACTGATGTTTTTTAAATTTTATTCCTTCAATTTTATTGGCTTTCATTTTTAACCAATTTTGAAAGTTTATATAAACTGTTATTTTTGTTCACTTCCATTCCATCGAAATACGTTGTATTTTATTAGAATGTGTTATTTCTTATAGCATATTCCCCTGAACTACACTAGTACATTTTTTTCTAAGAAAAGAAGATATACGGGAGGCTTAGAGTTTAACGCAAAAAACCTTCTGAATTATTGCTAAGGGGACGACCATTTGATATTCAAGGGGGGGGGGGGGGGGGGCAGGGGGATTTTGAAAATAAATAACTTGGCCTTGATAATCACAAAAATAAATGGTTTGTTCTGTGGTAGTTTGAAAATAAATTACCTGACTTGCTATGTTTTGAAAATAAATAACTCAGCAGGTCTTATCGAAAGTATGAGATGGCACCAGATTCTTCATAAATTCATCTTTTTCCCCAAAAAATCTTCCCAATTTTTTTAATAATAAAAGTATAAATATTATTTAAATATCCTTGAAATGTCTGAAAATTGGTTTCATCTATCTTGAGGTATATTGCCTCAGGAAACCTTACCTCACTTTTATTTTATTACAGGGCCGTAACTACATTGAGGCAAATGCCTCTTGTAGGAAATTTCAGAACCAAACGCTTGTCTCCATATCAAATTGTGTTCACGGCGAGTGCATTGCAAGAAGCAAGTTCTGTTTTCCCTCAGACGTAGCCCTGATTTTTCGGGATCAATGTTTCTTATTTATTTGTTTTTTGTTCATTGATTGCCCTTCTGTATTCTGTTTGTGTTGCATTCCTTTTGTAATCTAGTAGTTTTGTTATGAACTTGATCATGAGTTTAAAAAAACAGCAGCCAAAGACTTAACTATGTGAATTACATTTTTGCTTTATCATGCACATTGTTCTTTTGATGTTGTCCCTAGAAGTCTTACACTGAATTTATACATTTTGGTTTGAGACCAAAATATTGTCAAAAAATTATTAAAACAAACCTTGCATTTTCAGATTGTAAAAGGGTCTTCGGAACACCCAGAAAGCATGATTTTGCATCATTTGTTCTATAGCTTCTTGGGCCTGCAGTGGTTTAAAACCATTCAAAAAAAAATTTCCTCGCTCCGCTCGACGAAATATGTTTGCCAATACTTTTAAAAGAGGTTAGTTACAACCAAACTTTAATAATATGTATGTATGTATGCTATACCTGTATATGCAGTTGGGAATATAAAGAGATTTCTTTCTGCAGAGGATGGTGAATAATTCTGATTAAATGGTACATAATGACTTTACTATACATGTATTATTTATAATAAACAAATCATTTAAAATTTGTATGTTTTCGAATATCATGAATATAGTTGTGAATAATGAATAATCAGTCCCTTGTTTAATGAAAATGAAAAATCTTGATTTAATAGTGCAGAAAATGAATAATCTGTCCTCTTAGTTTACGAAAATAAATAACCAATCAAAATCAAATCCTCCTGCCCCTCCCCCCCCCCCCCCCCCCCCCCCCCCAAATATCAAATGGTCGTCCCCTAAGCTTCATATGACGGTGAAAAGTTTGTTAAGATTTGTTTCACAAGGCAGGTCAATAACATGGTATTCTCATAACCTCTAATGTTCCCAGTCGTATTAACATTTTAATATCATAAGGCATGTTTCAGAGTTTTGAGGTTTATTCGGACCGTTATTCGATATACCTATGTTTTTTTTAGTGTTCTCTGATTTGAGGTTTTTATATATTTTTTTTATAGAACGTGAAGCTTTCAGTCAAGGTAAGTTATCTATGTCGATTAGATATTTGATTACTAGCATGACATATATGATTTTAAAGTTATTCTTGTCGGTTCATTCTGGCTATTCCTACATTATGAATTTTATAGGTAAAATAGTAAATTTTTATGTAGGAATAGTCATAATTTTTATTTAAACAATGGGATTATGTAGGAAAATGTTGTAACAACACTATACTAATGAATCAAGGTAAATCCAGGTAACTCTTGTGGAAAATAAAGAAAAAGAAATGTTTATATTACAATATTTTATTTAATAATTTCATAGCACATATTGTGTAAACAATATTAACAAAACAAAATGAATTCATTGGCATAATCATTATGTTATTTGCAAGAAATTACAATTATTTAGGTGCAAACATTAATTTATGCAAGTAAATAATATCAATTGAAACATAAATTAAATTTAAATGATTATTCTTTGAATCACAGCACTAAATTTGATTTATACCTAACAAAGCACCAAACATACACTAAATTGACATTAATTATACACTCACACAGTAATGTATTGCACTTATGAATTGAATATACAAGAGACTACAAAGTATTAATCGATGTACAGGTCATGAAAAGCAACATGCATCTCCATACTCGACTGGAGTAAGCTCAAAGTTTTGTAACCTTGTTTCAGTGTTTGCAGTCTGTAATCTATTGCCTTATATTTTCTTTTTCTTGGATCAAGTTTCCAACCGGCTCTGTACTGGATAAGTTTGAGAACATTGAAGGCTTCTTCTTGTCTCAACAACTTGGTCATGCATGCTGAAGATAATTTTGTGAGGTGCCTCTACTAACTTCTTTAGTTCACTATGTCAGCCTTCTAGATGGTTTGTTGTTCTATGACCTTCTGTTGCGTAGTTGGTTGTTTTCTACCCAGGAGTTGGTTTCAAAGTCTGTAAAAATAATGGTTAGTGTTGGTGTGCTAATATCTGCATCATCGATGTCCCCCAGTGCGTTAAATCAAACATCTTCAACTGTATTGGGTGGTAAAAATGGTAGAACTGCAGCTCTTCGAACAAGTTGATGAATGTCGACCTTTTCACTGTATTCAGTCTTTAAACCATGCTTCTGTGCAATTCGCCGGATACACTGAGTGTTGTGGAAAAAGGACCCTTTACTATTGATTCTTGGAAAGATTGAGGCGGCTGTGAAAAAGCTATTTTGTAGTCGAGGAACATCGCGACTATTTGTAGTAGAATGTTGAAGGAAATTTAAAACCAGTTCAAAGTTAATAGCTTGGCTTAATCTATTAGGCCAATTTCTATTAATAACAATTATGTACTGTTAGCGTTACTTTTGATATTATATTCATGTTAAAAAATCGTATTTTATTAAAAAAAAAAATGGCTTTTACTAATTTTTTATTTCTAGAAATTCTACAGTAATTGACAAAAAATACTTAATTTTAATATTTGATGCATGTTTGCAAACAAACAAATTCCAATTTTTTACATATAAAAATACTTTTTATTTGATTTTCACATTAAAATTTACCTTTGATCCAATTAGACATTAATGACTAAAACAACATATCTTGAAATAAAAACATCTATTGTTCTTCCACTAACCCCCCATGTAGGAATAGGCACGGGACGTTTGCGCTTTTTCATAGGATATTTGCGCTTTTTATTTTGGACACTTGCGCTTCAAATCATAGGACATTTGCGCTTTTTGAAAAAGGACATTTCCGCTTTTTACATAGGACATTTGCGCTTTTGCAATATTTGATTGTTATGACTACCCTCCCCTTTTATCCGGGCTTGGGACCGGCAGGTTTGACCTTGAAGAGTTAAAGTCATATTCATTTTTGTTCTTTATGATAAAAAGTTGAAAAAAATAGTTTCATAGCACATTTCAAAGCACATTGATATATGTTTTAAAGTTTATATAAAGCTAAAAATAAACATTCTAAAGACATAAAAACACGTCAAGTCATCACATGTCAGTTTAGCTTGATAACTGAAGCCTAAGGAGTGAACAAATTTAGCTATTGTTATCTGTTCAGACTGCTATTTCGCCCTCATTTCAAATAAATAATCAAGTTTCTCTTTCTCAATTCTTTAATGGGGTGCTGTTCATTAATAAAACGAATCTTAATGTAATTCACCGACTGATTGTTAAAAAGATAAAAAATATAGCAGGACGAGTCGAATACAACTGTTCAATATAGTGGGCATTGAAGGTTTCTGGACCATTTGTTGTACTAATAACAAATATAAGATAAATTTATTAACGTGATGATTACTTCTCATTAAAATTACAGGTAGACGACTATAGGTAAAAAGCGCAAATGTCCGGTCAAATTAATACAGGTGAATCAAAATTAAAAGCGCAAATGTCCATAGTATTTGAAGCGCAAATGTCCTATCGTTTTACAGGTAAAAAAGCGCAAACGTCCTGTGCTACAATTATCTCTAATCTATAATGAACTTGGCCCAGTAATTACAGTGGAAAATATATTCTAAAAATTTACAAAAATTTATGAAAATTGTTAAAAAATGATTATAAAGGGCAATAACTCCTTAAGGGGTAAACTGACAATTTTGGTCATGTTGACTTATTTGTAGATCTTACTTTGCTGTTTACAGTTTATCTCAGTCTATCTTTATATTCAAGATAATAAGCAAAAACTGCCAAATTTTCCTAAAATTACTAATTCAGGGGCAGCAACCCAACAACGGGTTGTCCGATTTGTCTGAAAATTTTAGGGCAGATATTTCTCGACCTAATAGATTGTTTCACCCCACGTCAGATTTGCTCTAAATGCTTTGGTTTTAGAGTTATAAGCCAAAATCTACATTTTACCCCTATGTTTTCTATTTTTAGCCATGGCGGCCATCTTGGTTGGTTGGTAGGGTTACGCCACACATTTTTTAAACTAGATACCCCAATGATGATTGTGGCCAAGTTTGGATTTTCGTAAAAGATTACTAAGATTTACGAAAAATGGTTAAAAATTGACTATAAAGGGCAATAACTCCTAACGGGTTCAACTGACCATTTCGGTTGTGTTGACTTATTTGTAAATCTTACTTTGCTGAACATTATTTCTGTTTACTGTTTATCTCTATCTATAATAATATTCAAGATAATAACCAAAAACAGTAAAATTTACTTAAAATTACCAATTTAGGGGCAGCAACCCAACAATGGGTTGTCCGATTCATCTGAAAATTTCAAGGCAGATATATCTTGACCTGATAAACAATTTTACTCATGTCAGATTTGCTCTAAATGCTTTGGTTTTTGAGTTATAAAAAGGAAAAGAAACACACATTTACTAAGGTTTCACAATAACTGTATATGATCTGTTGCAATATTCAAAGAAATCAAAAAGTTATATTTGAAACAAACAAACAAACAAATAAATATTTGATTTGCAAATCATGGCGCGCAGAATGAGCAGAATAATTACAATATAATTTTCAAACATAATGTAAAGTAAATTAAAAAAAAAGGTTAAACAAAGTACATAATATATGATTGATTTTAATTTAATTGATTAAAGGGAAATTCCGCGATTTTTTACTTATCATCTAATTATGTTCATCTTAACATAAAAAACACATTTGCCAAGTTTAAAATTTATATTCCTTCTAATAACGGAGAAAATCAAGTATTTGTAACTCTTTTGGTTGAATTCTCGAGTGGGTCGTGACGTATTAGCTCGATTTATTGAATTCTGGGAAAAAATAAAATCTGTTTAACTCTTATAGCTTATCGACAATATACGTAATTAAAAGCGCACAGCTGACGAATGGTCGAAGTTATGAACCACAATATAAGAATGAACGAAAATGAATATGCATATACCGTTTTGTATTGATTGAATTAAACTCCTATAAAATTATCTCTAGTAAATGTTTTTGAATAAATTTAATTAATTATTGTTGAGATTTTTTTCATAAAATATTTATTGAACATTTTTACTGATATTGAACTGAAAATATTTCAGTTCTATTTACCGTTATTGTTTTGATAATTATTTCAATGCAACTAATGTGTGAGCAGAGTGTGTATATTATTTTGTAAAGGTCACTGTATATTTCTCGGCTTGAGGTCAATTCGTTTACCTTGTAGCTATTTAGCCGCAGGTGTGAGTTCAAGCGTACACAGGTATAAATGTTGTTATTTGGAAAGGATAAACAGAAAGGATTAGAAAGAGTATGCTGTCACGATGTTAATACACTAAGATTTAATACACGATGAGAATAAAGATACAATAATTAAATTGTGTAAATTAATTGAAAATAAAATTCAGATTCGTAATTCCGAAAGTGTATAAAAATAAAAGAAAACAATTTTTGATTACTTTCTTAGCGGCAATTGGCGTAAAGATTCAAATATGAAGCAAAAAATAGTAGTTTTAATCTTTTATAAAAACTAAATGCAATATTACCCAATTTGATATACCATTGTACATCTGTTTGATATCATTGACTTTACCGGAATTTCTTAACTTGTATTCAAATCTGGCTGTGTTTAAATGCTAATAAAACTATTGCAATTTTAAAGTTTTTAATTGACAAAAATATACAACATACAACATGCATGATTTTTTTTTAGTTTCTTTTTAACATTTTATTCTTACATAATTAAATTCATTTGACAATCATTTACACGAACTTTTTGTGAAAAGAATATCAATTATCTAAGCTAAGGCATTATTTCTTTTGAGGATTTTTGAGGATTTTTTTTTAAATTCTATGATAATATTTGTGCAATGTTGAACATGATAGCCGTCATTAATCCAAATAAGTAATACAGTAGTTGTAATAAAAGTTATATTTTAGTCATGCATAACTGATATTGACGAATTTATAATAGTTCGTCCATACATCGTTGTTCTTGAAACAATCATTATTAGTATACATGTAAGTTTCCTGACGTATAAGAGCCATTGAGGATGAGCTCCAGAGAAATCAGACTAGTGGCGTTTCGTTCGTTTGTTTGTTGGGAAAGGAGAGGAAATGCAACCGCTTGTACAGATAAACGACAGAATTACCATACAAGCATTTATAGTCAACACAATCAGAAAGAGTTCCCATCGTTAGACGGGGAATATGAAGGCTTCCAAGAATGAACAAGTGACATGTCTAACTCTGAACAGTTAGAAAACAGACTATCGACATCGACCGCTTGTTCTTAATATTTGAAACTGTATGCATATATATACGTATACGTTTATGATATATATAGTGATGAGTTCTTGCGTCTGACAAAAACTAAATTCCTTAATGGTTATATCTTGCCATACGTTTATATTGGTTTGTAAGGTGATTACTCACAATCGTTATTTGAAAATCCTGTTTGTGAGATGTAGATTCATTTCAATACAGAAATTTCGTCTATATATTTCACAAGTGTATAACACGGAGAAGCTCTGAAGGTCCATTACTCCCGTTTTGTTTGGGTGTGAACCATCGATGTTTACAGCAATATCACAGAATAAGATGATGATGGTAGAAAGAACTATGGGCGTCATGTGGCAAATATTACATGCATATCGGACAATGAGTTGTCAATCTGTATGAAAAGATTTCCAATACAACCATATTATTGAGAAGGAATGTTTACATGCTATACTCTCGTACTAGTATTACAGGGTTCTTGTGGCGTTCACCTTAGACACACATCTTTTTAACGATGTTTAAAAAAAAGACAGAACCAATTTAATGTCATATTTCCCTATTTTTTAAATATAACTAAAAGTCTTTTATCTGACAAGAATACCCCTATTTAGCGAACAAGTAATTTATTCTTTTTTCTGTTATTGAATACCAAGAAAGAAAATAAATCCCGAAATTAATTTGAAACTTTGATACTCAAAAGTTTCCCAGCAAAATATTCACATTCCCTGGGGATAATTAGTGTTCGTCCAGTGGCATATATAACAATTGTGATGACGAATTACTTCCTTTGTTCGAGAACAATCTTATTGAAATATAAATCTGTGATTTTACTAGGTCCACAGCTTCAATGAACCAAAGCAAAAGTTATACATCGACCTGTATTTAAATCAAATTGGTTCTCTTCTTCTTCTGGTATACAATAGTCTATCGACATTCGATGATTACATACTGTTGGCATACGTGGACTAGTCTATTTACAACACTTTTACCCCTATTTATTCAAAATATATGTTTTTTTCTTATGTTCAATGTATACATGTATATATTTTAAATTGCGCTATAGTTCCGTAACTTTCTATCCAGTCGTATAAACGAATCGTCGGCAAGTGCGTACATTTTTTTAAATCAATATTTCTGGTCTGTTCCAATCTGTCCTTCACTATTGACAATGACTATATATTACATTTTCCCAAATTCACCCTTGGAAAAAATATTTAAATAGATTTTAATTTCATCAAATCTTATTTTTTGGGTATTATTTATATGTTTATGAATTATATTCTTTACACCAGAAATGTTATTTATAAACAAGCGTATGAGTTTAGTAATGACAAGTAAGACAGAGTTGTATATTATTCATCTGATAGTTCAAAATGGAAAGTTATAAGTTATCAACCGTGTACACTGATCAATACCTGCAGAAGTGAAACGATGCATGAACTTGCAAGCCCGACAGGAAATCGCTTGAATACCTGGACGTGTCACCTCACACCCCTCACAATACCTTTGGAAGTAATACCTTTAGCCATGCTGGTGATCAGATGAGGGAAGATCAAAATATATTTGTTTATTACTTTAAAGAATTATGAACAAATTAGATTTTCGAAAATAATTTTCACGGAACACTTATTTATGATTTCAACTTTGACTTTTCACCTAATTCCAATATCAACAGTTTAAAAACAACACCATGGTAATTTAAAAAAAGTAAGAATATTTTTCGTATCACGTTAGTTAGTCGGATAAAACAACCGTACGATTGACAAGATATCGACACGCAATTACGACTACATCGGTTACTGTAGTTTTGTTTCTTTGTGGTTTATAGACATATCGTTTTTATTAATCGGGAAAGAAGACAAAATGGCGAATCGCAGAGAATTGATACTCTAAATTTAAAATCGATGGTGATCGCTTATCTAGCGGAATAAAACTTTAATATCTATGAATTTGAGCATTTTTATACAGAATGAACATAATATCAATTTTTGATTTTTTTGCGAAGTTTCCCTTTAATATAAAATATCAAAGCAAATGAAGTAAGCAATTTGTAATAATAAAAATATATGATATGACCCATTGTCTGTTACTCTGGTCCCTATATTGGACAGCACACATCGTAGTATACTTATAATTTATTAAATGTAAAGGAATAACTATGTAAATGCATATATGATCATAAATATCATTCTATATCTTTATATAGAGAAATCTAATTTAATATTGTATTCCTAAAATTGAGAATGGAAATGGGGAATGTGCCAAAGAGACAACAACCCGACCATTGAAAAAAAAACAACAGCAGAAGGTTTATATTTAAAACCTCTAATAATTGACAAATTATTATCAAAATATGTTTATCTTCATTTCCCATTAGCCAAAAAAAAAAGAAATTTGTTATCAAGTTTTGAAATATTTTTATTTTTACTATTTATTTTGCTTAGAAAGGGATTTCTAACATTATCCAAAGTTTTACATGTTAAAAGAAAATGCATCTCGTCTTCTATTTCCTCATAACAGAGTTTGCATATTCTATTTTCTAGTTTAATATTAAAATAACGACCTTTTTCTATTCCAAGTTTGTGAGCTCAAATTCTAAATCTTGTTAAAACACATCTTTGAACATATGGTAATTTCAATAAGTATGGCTCAAAATTAAAATTTGGTTTGAATAATCGATAAGTTCTAAGTTAATTTCCAGAGGTCTTCTTTTGTCTTTTTTCATTAAATAATTCTTTCTTCCATATGTTGCAATACTTTGAATATAATGTCTTTTTCACCATATTTTTAATGTTTATTTTAGATGAGAGTACTTGATACTCTTTTAAATCAAGTAATTTTAAGATAGCATCAATACTACTAGCCAAGAATTCTTCCCAGCTTTTGATAATGTATTTGAGAGAGAGTTAGCATGTGTTAATAAAATATAATTTTTAACATGCATTTTTTTTCCAATATTTAATCATGTTTGTTAAAATATCTATCATTAGAGGATAACGAAGAAACATATACGGACAGATTGTATTATTTTTACTAGATATCTCATTTCTAGTTTTACATGTTTATTAGATAAATGAATCAACATCATATGTACCTCCAGAGTCAGAGGTAAGTATACATTTGATAATAGTATGCAACATTTTGTACTTATTTCTATTGGAAAAGATTATCAGTTCAATCAATTAGAAATGCTTATTAAGAATATATTAATGCACTTGTTGTCCCTTTTTGGTTTATAATGATAACAACACAACAAAAGGGAAATTATGCTAGAACTACTACTTAAACCTACAACTGCAACCTGCTCTTTGCAAATTTGGTTCAAAAACAAACAGAAAAAAGTTAGAATATTTTATTCAACTCTACCTTTGGTATTTGGATAACCCGATCCCCACAAAACACAAAACAGTATCAGTACAATAGACACCACAGACTCCAAAGCAACTAAGATGTAGATTTAGACACAGAAAAAAACAAACATCAAAACATGTTCAAGTTAAGTAAATACGAAGTATGACACTAGTTTTTCAATACATTTTTGGTCTTGGCTCATACATGTATTAATTTCTGCGATAACGCATTTTTTGTAAATTATCACACTTTGATTTGTTGTCCATAAAGAAGTGCCGTCTTAACCTTATTGAAAAGAAAAATAAAAACAATTTAATACTTTTTCCTGCTAAAGTGTCTTTGAACGAAGGATAAATACGTACAGACAGATTGTCTGATTAATAATGATCCCGTAAAAGTATTCACCAGTAAACAGGTGACGGAGGTGTATGCAAATGTAAACCCCCTACATGTCATCCATAGTTACATGTACTGTACATTTTCCTTAAAGTATAAATTAACTAATTTGGCCCGGACATAGAGAGCATACTAGAACGTAGGTCCTAAGCATAGCTGTATCTTTATCAATAGGTGAAGTTCAAAACTGTATGTTGGTAGTTTTCGGTATAAAATGAAAGCTAACGAGTTCACTGTGGAATTTTTGTTGAAAGTTTCTTTTTACATGATATGAAAAATAATATTAAACATCGTAATAGATTGGCACATTTGCTTGTCTATTTTATAGCACTATCTGTCCATATACTACGTACGATTCTAGTGTTAACCCTTTATTTATCTCCGTACGATATGTGAAAAGTAAAATCACAAAAATACTGAACTCCGAGGAAAATTCAAAACGGAAAGTCCCTAATCAAATTGCAAAATGAAAAAGCTCATGCACATCAAACGAATGGAAAACAACTGTCATATTCCATAATAAGCCTTCGATCAAATGAAAAAATGAATAAAAAACAGTTAATCATTGATGACTGTATATCTTGCTTATTTTTATTTTAGACTCTTCTCTCTGACACAGAAAGTAATGCAAGTGATGACTCATTGGGGAGTGGTGACACTACTACCAGAACCTCTGTAAAATCAGAGCTCCAGTCTTTAGAGATCAATCCTTTATACAGTAAAACGGATGTACACCCAGTTGCTGAATTCGTGAAGGATTTAACAGATGTTCAGCAAAAAGAGAACGAAGAGCCGGTAAATTTTCATAATTAATCTGTTCAGGAACCGTTACATTGGCATGTAAAAATAGGGTTTTTTTAAGTCAAAGAAGTAATTATTATGAACAATGAAAGGAAATCATTATAAATTAATCATAGGTTTTTTTTTAATGTACACAACCAAAAATCATTCTATTGCAACAACGTTTGTAACGTTAATTTTGATTGGATAACGTCACTTATTTACATGGCACCAATTGACAATTGATGCTATGGGACGTACGCGCAAGCGCTGACGGCATATGACAAATTTTATTACATGTTTTAACGTTGTTTTCTGTCAGTTTCATTAGAATGGAGATAACAATATTTTATTTTAAGCTCCGACGGCATCAATTGGGGATTTGATGGTCGCAAATACGCGTTTACTGTCTTCGCTAATGCGTCTCCAGTAAACTTAATTTACGACCATCAAATCCCCAATTGATGCCGTCGGAGCTTAAAATACAATACAGTTATCTCCTAAATGTTTATCTATCATTTAACTGAATTGCGTCGGATACAAATCATCTACCTCATGTAAATGATTATCAACACATCTATTTCCCTATTTCGGGTTTGAAATATTTCAACGGAGATTTTGTTACTGCTGTTTCAATATTTCAAGACATCTACAAAAGAGACCAACATTTTTCTTATCTATCGTTTGTGAATGTTATAAAATCTATCAAAGTCTGAAATATTTACATAAATACATTTATATGTGTGCGTGCACCAGCAAGACGCAACTCAAATATAAATATTTAAATTCAATAATTTTATCTCCTTTCCTCAACAAGCTTAAGACCAGAGAAACACCAACAGTGGGTTCATCAGTAGCATCAACAGTATCGTTAGATGCTATAAAAGGCAATCCTCGAATTGTATTGTCTGTTATTGGTGAATACAGCAAACTGGTGCACGGTTATACTAAAAAGGACAAAGAAACTTTACTGACATCATTCAAGAATGTCAGTATACGAGCAGGAAGTATGTATTGAAATGTTTATATCTATTGTATACAATACATTTCAACTAAAATGTACACATTAAGGTCAATATTTCGTATTATATGTTTTTTTCCAACCTGCACAAATCAAGTTGCTTTTTCATAGGTGCATACCAATTTCACCAATTACTAAGTATGGAACTGCATATTTGTTCACTGTGACACCTTTGTGTATGACAGATACATATACTATTATTCGGACTACTTTTACGTTTAGATTTTCACGCAGTTGTTATTTGTACGAATTTAGCGATCACGTGAAATGTGTGAAAATTTCCCTTGTGCGAATATCTTGTAGAAAGTAGACTTTATTGATGTGAAAGGATATATAATCGTTGGATGTGTGTGTTAAAATCATCCCGAGAAGAAATTATAGCGACGATTATTATAGCATGCATAGCCCAAACAATTAAAAAAAACGGAAAGACAGAAAACAGTACCAACCCCTCATCAAAAACGAACATAGTTAAATGTTGTGTTTACAAAATGACAGTTATATTATGGACAAATATCTTCTTTTTTAATTATTTCAATTTGATCATTCAGATTTTGTTTTTTGCACTACTGAACTTTTCTTCCAATCTTTTATTGTAGCCAAATCCGTCTAGAGTTGTGTCTTAGAAAATAACACTTTTTGGGCTTTTTTCTACATTCGCAAAGTAAATACAGACGTTTGCTGTCGTCGTCAGCATCTCATCAGTTTTGCTAATTTTGATAAAAGGTTATGCATTAATATCTGAAGAACATGTTTTAGAACAAGCCTAGCTAGCTTATGATAAAATCTTAATTTCAAGTTGAATGACTCAGATCTAGTTGTTTGAACGACTGCCAAAATGAAACAACAGCTCACTAGGTTATGTCACATTTCGACTTTATCTTTTAATATGCTGTCATGTTATCGTGATAAATGAAAATTTTAAAGACAGCTATAGAAGATTATTATCAACTGACAGAAACATTTTGTTTTTATTCCCATGTTTTCATTTTTTTTTGTCTATAAGATAATCACAAATCAGCTGCAGATTGTTTCCAATGCTTTTTAAAGTTAAAAAAATGGTTTTTCATTTATTACCAATTTGACAAGATGTATGTGTTTAACATAATTTTCTTTTTTTTAATTGAACATTCTTCACATGTATATATCGGGGCATAATAGTAAAGTTAACGTTCGCATTTCTAGTCCCAGAAGAAATGTCAAGTTTTTTAAAACATTTCGTCCGAACGTAACAATAAAGATGTCAATAACAAAATCAAGCATCATAATGATGTCATTTAAGAGATTTGTTTTTCTTAATTAGTGTGGTTTTCTTCAACTACATTTGTAAGTATGATACAAGGTTTATGATAAGGTCACTCTTCCTATAAACGTTGACTACTTCTTTTCATAAAACAAAATTGAATTACTTCTTTCGATCTGTCAAATGTGTATTCTATTGCAAGAGGAACTTGGCGCAGATTCTATATACTCTTACATGTACAGGTGTTTCCAGTTTATTCTTATCATATCTGATTCTTACCGTTCCAGGATTGGATAGTTCCACAATTACTCTCATGCGATTTATTACTGATTGAATTGATTATTACAGGATGTGGATTTCTCTACCATCAAAGAAAAATGAAATGGATGCGGAAAATTGAGAATACCAAAGAAATGGTAGTAAAGGATGTTCCTGAAATAGAATATCGGTATTTTGAAAATGGCGTAGAGGTAAAACTAAGTTTAAATGATTAACTTAGCAAAAATGATTGAATTAATTAAGTCATGTATTCACATTTTTTTCCCGACAAAACACTGAATTTTGTTCTGTTTTAATTTACTTCAGAAATATCTCGGAGATCGAATGACATGTTTTGATGTTTGATTTAAAAACAACGTACTGTATATTCAAAATGATTATGTGCATTCATTTTTGCGAGTTTTTGAAAATATTGCCATGTAAATCATCGTGTCACCTCTGTTCGTCCCATTTCGTCCTGTTCGTCTGTACGTCCCAAGCATTGGATTTCGTTTTCTTACTTTAGCTTGCCTTTACCAAGAGTTATAAAATTTATACTTAATGCCTTCTTCTACTAAACTCAGATCAATTTAAAAATTAATTGGCATCATTTTCATGAGTTATACCCCACCATGCATATAAACATAAAGAAATTTACTGTTTGCGTTTTCTGACTGTATTAATGTAAAATACAGGGATACATCAGTCAACATTGTGCTATAATCTTAATCACTTTAAAGACAAGAAAAATATCAATATTTACTGCATTTGTAATAACAGAAGTAACACGACGGGTGCCACCTGTGTAGCAGGATCTGCTTACTTTTCGAAGCACCCGAGATTATCCCTGGTTTTTAGCGGTTTCTGTTGCTTGTCTTTAGTCTTCTATGCGGTGTCTTGTGAACTATTATTTGTTTGTTTGTCTATCTATTTTTTGGCGTTGTCAGTTTATTTTCAATCTAAGAGTTTACTGTCACGCTAGTATCTTTCACTTCTCTTCAATAAAGATACACAACATGCATATACTCAAAACCAATTAGCAAAAACGGAAGACAAGAATACAACAATTTATCGTAGCACAGTGACAAAAAAGACGGGATGTTAAGAATCTATGTCAATAATTATAACATTGATTCGTGCATGTTTACAGGCGCGGGGGCATCTGTGACCCATGGACACATTCTCCATTTATTTTGAGATATTTCATTGGAATGATGCTATCAAACTTGATCTAAAATGTTTTATATCTTCGAATCTTACTATTCCTCAGTAACAGAAAAAACCACGCACACATTTAAAATCACTGTAGTTTGTTATCGTCTTTTCATTTTTCATCATTTCATTATGTAGATTTCACCACTTAAAGAACATGAAGAAGAACTGTTCCCGGAAACCACTTCTCGTGATTATAATATAAAACTTCTAGAATTAGAAAGTAATATTAATACATCTCTTCACGTAAAATTTGGAGATGAATCAGGCAAAAAAGGTAAACAATTTAGTTTTTGTTTACATTCTACTGTTATTTTTTTTATATACATGTACCATAACATATGTTTTGTTGTTGTATATCCCATCACTATCGTAAACGCAAAAGACTTGCATTTTATTCTACAATTAAATGTTTTAACATGCATATCAACTCCGACATAATTGAATAACAACACAAAACACAGGTTGCTACTGGGAAATCAACCTTGATGTACAAAATAAAGCATTTGTCGTTATATAAACTGTTTCTCATAATGTGAATCAACATGTTAATCAATGCATTATCAATTTGAAACTCCAATATTAAATTGAACGTTAGACATTGACCTTTTAGTAAGGCAAGGTTAGAAAATGGGGCAATTCAGGTCTAGAAGACCTATGAATGAATTAATATGCCAAATTGCTGATTTGAAAGAAGTTATTTTGTACAAACTTGAAGATGAATAATATAAGGAAATGTTGTATGCCTGCCAATAAGACAACTCTCCACAAGAAACTAATTGACACAGAAATTAACAACTATAGGACTTATGGCCTTAAACAAGGAGTAAAGCCGATACCGCATAGTCAGCTATAAAGGCCCAGAAATAACAAAATCAATGTAAAACAATTCAAGCGCGAAACCTAACGGCATAATTCATGCTCAAAGAATGAGCGAAAAACAAATTTGTCACACATCAAAAAACGACAACCACCGAATTACTGGTTCCTGACTTGCGACAGCCACATACATACACAATCCGGCAGGGTTTAACAAGTTAGCGAGATCCCAACTCTTTTACTAACCTGGGACATTGGTAAAACAGGACAACATAAGAACGAACTATAAACATCAGTTGGAAAAGGTTTAAGGACATGTAAAAAAAAAAATTCCGTCTTCAAAAAAATCCTTATAACCCCATGATGGATGGGATAGTAGGAGAAAAGTGAAATTGACAAATTTGCATATTCAATGTTTGGCAGTTATGATCTTCAAGTATCAGTTTAATTTAAATTGATCATACTTTGAGTAATGAGCTTTGGGTACAGTTGCACATAGTTCAAACATTTGTCATATTACAGTTCGAGTGCCAGTTATCTTGGTTGTCGTAAACGGGGATTTAGACACACTATCACATGTTGCTAAGGCGGTGCAGTGTGGTATATCAGTAGTGGTTGCAAAAGGGACCGGAGGAGTATCTGACTTACTAGCAATGTGTATTGAAGAGTAAGGATAAACATGTACCTTCAAATATAATTATGTGAATCTTATAGTTACTTTCAGTTCAACCTTCACTTAGTACTAAAATTTAAAGTTTTGCAAGAACCTACAATACAAATGAAAAAAGAACCGACGATATCAGAGGAATATTTGAAACCATAAGTCGAAAACAAAACTGACAACGACATATCGACACAAAAGACAGGTTACAGTCTGAAAGACACAGCATAGAAATCTTAATACTGAGCAAGGAAACCTTACCATAATAAAGGGATGGTAGCATGTGCTAATATCGAAAGGCCTACTATCATCATTACTCATAATTGAAGATTTGCTGTGAAAAGTTGTGCACCTCTATTGAGATACGTCAACAAAATGACATGTACGTTGTGCATCACATTCTAGCATATAGCAGTATATGTCTCTCAACTGTACCAACTGATAAAGCAGTATTCTTATACTCTTTTGACATGTTTGATGTATACCTGAACAAGAACTTTCTATCTATATTGTGTTTTTTTTTTTAACTTTTGTTGGATTTTGTCAAATAAAAAAAACACCTTATATTTTTCTAGATCTCTGAAAAAGTAAGTTCTTACCTTGCATGCTATATCGATATTATGTTGTTTTTAATTATTTTGTCATTCTTATCCATCTGATTGTTTTTTTATTCTAATAATTTTTAATACTGATTGTGGTTATTTTTGCTATTACATGATTATATTCTTTTTTTTTCTTTCTTTAAGCATGCGAAACCTCCGAAAAGTGTCTCCTCTGGTACTCAATAGAAAAATAACAGAGGACGTATATACGAAAATTGAAACAGCTGTATATATCATTGCCAAACGATATTGGCTGGTAATTTATTTTTATTATTTTGTTTTACATATTTGTTCAATATGTGTCACACATATTGGGTTCTTTGTTTCATTGATATATTTATATCTTAAATTCCTACTAAAAATAAAATTGATTTTTTGTGAAAAATCCTTCGTTTTAAAGATTAATTTGTAAATTGAATTTATCTTCATTTTTTAATGTCAAATTTTAATTGAATTAAATCAAGGGTTCATGGTGTTATTGGCTAGGTTTTCACGGTCTAGCAATTAAGATATTTATACACCTAGGCAGTTCATATGATCATGATTATCATTCGTATAAATAATTGATGTCTTTAAGTTATGAAATGAAATAGTTTATATTAATCATTTATGTTTAACTTTCCTTTTATGTGTATGTATGTTTTATTTGAATTTAAATGTGTTTGTTGACCTCGTGTGCAGAAATGTCATCGTTTTTCTTAGATCACAATATTTGAATTGATATGTGACACACCAGAAAGCCTATGGGAACGACTTACAGACGGGATAATCAGAGCGTGGTCATATGACCAAGGTATATTTGATAATTTTTAAGCCATAAACTAATTGTTTTCGACTAAAACATGTCTTCCTGTGGTAGTCTTACGACTGTATCATAAAGCATAAACACCTGCAATCTGCAAAAATAACATTAATGGTACCATATGCGCATTTCTTTAACCAATCCTTGTTCAGTGATGCTCGCGATCAACTTTCTTGAAAATTCTAAACCTAGTACTAACTTTGAAAAACTGATATCAACCTAAAAGAGGATCAAATAAACAAAAATTATAAAAAATGTAATGCTTTGTCTGTAAGTACTTTTAAAATAGTATGCAGAATTTACAAAAAAATACGCTCAATTAACGCATGAAAACCATTTTTCAAACTGGTAATAAATATCAATATCAACTATGACATTGTACACAATAAACACCTTTTATTTTCGTTTCAAACAAAACATTATTGGCACTATTGACCATACTGAACAAGCCTATATTAAAACATTTTAGTCCATTGGAAAAACATGTTTGTTTTAATTCGTGCATTCTAAACCAATTACTTCAGCGAAATTACATCAACTCTGTTCATGTTGCAGAGGCAAACTACAGTTTGTATGTGCCATCTTTTGAAACAATTGACGCTGGTGTCATCTCAATTTCGAAATATGTGGCTGATATTGATTGGCTGTCCAAAAAAGAACTGTTTGGTGGATACTGTTTAACGTCATCTGAACAAAGCAATAAACGGGTAATTTTTCCAGACTAAATAAAATTACAACAGTGTGATATGTGTTGATAAACAATAACTTTAATTTATTTTTAAAATTCAAATTCAAATTTTCATTTTGAATAAAAACCATCCAAACGTTCATAATAATAAACACTTAAGTTGAAAAAAAAAATGAAAACTGTTATCATGTATCATAATGAATAGTTTTGCAAGCTCAAAGTTGCCTCAGTCTTTTCTTCCTCCCAGATATGAGCATTTATGTTAGATTTTTTTTATGATAAAACATGCAATAAACAATGGACAATATTGTATTAATAAACCTAAGACACACAGGTGTATACATTTATTTTTCAGTTGAATGAGATTGTGTCTTCAGCAATCCTTGACCAGACAACCGATGTTATACGTCATTTGAAGAACACACATATCAATTTTGATGACAGTTTTGTGAAAGATTTGTATAAAAAGGTAAACTTGTTATAAATAGAAAAAAGGTTGTATAACAAATATTCCCTCCGTTTTAAGGAAATGTAAGGTAAGAACATTATTCAACCTAAAGAGGTGATCAGGAAGTGTAATGTATTAATTCTAAAAAAAATATTAACACCGTTCAACTTGGCAAATCACAAAACGTATAACATTTATAAACTAATAAATACCTATTATTACGTAAAATAATACAGTTCATTACCATTACATTTATGTACATGTAATGCTTACAATGTCAATAGATTATGAATTCACCTAGAGGTTCAAATTACAGAGTACTCAAACTAAGGAATGCATAATTGTTAATATGTCTCTTTTTCAGACAATTCAGATGAACAAGAAAAAGGGGAATGAGGGTCATACTGTAGTTGATATATGGAAGGTAAAATGTCTTCATTTACACTTTTTGCTCATAAATATTAACAAAATACTTATCATATAAAAAGAAGATAATCATAACTTCTTTTACAAGGGGGTAGCAGGAACACACGAAGTCTATTGATCAATTAGCTGTATCCCAAAAGAGTCATACCTCTGGAATATACATTTTTGTTTTATATTGTTATGATTTGGATTAATAACTACAAATTTATATCGATCAGATTGAATTTGAAAAGATCATATTTTTTGGCACATATTTATTTTTATGAACATTGCATTGACAAATAATATACAAATTCAATTTTAAAAGTTAACATTTACTTAAATTTACAATATTTTCTATTTAATACCATTTACAGGAAAAACAAATACGTCCTATTTCATCATCGTAATAGTGTGTTATTTTTATTATTTTTATGAAAGGAAAAGTCCTTACCTGTGTCAGTTTCAGTGAAATACCGTATAGCGGGTTATTTTCGCGGGTGTCAAATTTCGCGATTTAGGGGCAAAAAAGTATACAAAGACTTGTGTAGGTTTTTTATTTATTAGTCGTAACAAGAACTTTGATGTTATTACTAATTAGGTTATCTAATCATCAAGACTTATTTACAATTATTATGTAATTTGACACTTATTAAAGAGGATAATTACTTTTGTTCTGACATGAATTAGCATTGATATGATTATATTTATAAATTAACTGTTTACAAAATTTAGAATTTTTGAAAAACTAAGGCTTTTCTTCCTCAGGCATAGATTACCTTAACTGTATTTGGCATAACTTTTAGGAATTTTGGTCCTTAATGCTCTTCAACTTCGTACTTTATTTGGTCTTTTTAACTTTTTTGGATTCGAGCGTCACTGATGAGTCTTTTGTAGACGAAACGCGCGTCTGGCGTATATACAAAATTTAGTCCTGGTATCTATGATGAGTTTATTTACAACCACTGGGTCGATGCCACTGCTGGTGGAGATTTATTTCCCCTAGGGTATCACAAGCCCATTAGTTGGCACTTTTTGTGCTGACATGAATTATCAATGATATGGTTATTTTTATAAATTAACTGTTTACAAAATTTTGAATTTTTGAAAAACTAAGGCTTTTCTACCTCAGGCATAGATTACCTTAGCTGTATGTGGCATAACTTTTAGGAAATTTGGTCCGTAATGCACTTAAACTTCGTACTTTATTTGGCATTTTTAACTTTTTTGTATTCGAGCGTCACTGATGAGTCTTTAATAGACGAAACGCGCGTCTGGCGTATATACAAAATTTAGTCCTGGTATCTATGATTAGTTTATTAATAGAGTGACCTACTCTCACAATCTATTTGACACTAACTGATAAGGAGATACACACGTGACAGTCATTTTATAAAATATATGTATGTTCAATGCCCTTTTTGTTTATGTTGTTCAGACTAACCTTTTTCGTTATTGACCTGCCGACCGACGTATATGAAAGAAACGAAGGTATGCATTAATTTTTGCGATTTTCTTTCAACCGCCAAACATGCAAAAAATAAACATCCCTCGAAAATAACACGCTATACGGTATACATAATTTAAATTGTATTAGAATTTGGTTATTCTATTTATTGTATTCTTCTAATTATCAGAATGCTAGTCCAGATGCATTTGACTACTTAGAACAGGACGCTTCGGACGAACATCTTGGGAAAACAAAATCAGCAAACGCTGCTGAATTTGAAATAGGAAATCACTTGTTAAAATGTAAGATACATTGTTTCACGTCTGAAAAAGTGCATTACAGTACTGATGAAAGCTGCAAAAAGTTTTCTTCGTCATATTCTTTTTAAGTATATGGGTTAAATTCCTCTACAACAAAGCAATAACTTTAAACGCAATAACTTTAAACACAGAAACATATATTTATGCGTGTACCAAACACGGCTGTCTTTGATTTATATATTTTCCCGCAGAAGTTGTTGTTGATGTTTTTTATGCCGATTTGTCGAGCTTACTTTTATATATGATAATTTTGTGTTGACTACTTTTGAATAATGTCGTCTTCAATGAATGATTTGTGGTGTGCAGGTTTTATTCTGAAAAAATCTAAATATCCTCTGGAATATATGAACACAAAATATTACAACTTATTTGGAATTTCGAAAGTGGATGATATATTGATGATTTCGTACGTCTTTTCGTATGTCCGTTCATACATTTAACCGTAAATTACAATTGGATAATGCGACCTACTATAATTCATAGGAATATTCTTCATAGTACAAAGAAATGTTGTTCAATTATTGGTTCTAATTGAAACCTCTACCAGAAAAAAAACATTGTATTCTAACATCACATTTTGATATAAAGGTTATGTCTTATGACTTACTTATTCAACGTTTGGTGACAATTGCACAAATCCCAGCGAATTTGAAATCATGGAAACTGCAGTGGCTGTACATGGAGTATACATCTACCAGTTGAAACCATATTCCAGAGCGTGCTTTTCTCTTCAAGTGTTCAATATAACTGCTCCAATACAGCTTTTAAACGCAATTTTCCAAGTGTTCCAAGTGTTAAGTTGAAATTCTCAATTTAGCAGTGTGAAGAACGCCATTCAATTGATGACGAAAATTATGCATTACCACTATCAATTTCCTTCCTCATATGAAACTCATAACAAAATATGTACTTAATATGACAATCATGATGGATTTCATAGTGACACATGATAAACGATTAGGTAGCACAAATGCTAAAACTGACTTCCAATAAACAAAAATGGGAGGAGGGGATGGTTGGTGATGCTTAGTCGGTAATTGTATGTGTAGTGTTTTGTATATGACTCCTTGTCGCTCGTCGTCCTTGGGGTTTTTTTTTTTCCATTGCGTTGTAAATTTGACTCAATTTGTGAGTTTTAAATGTTACGTTTGTTCTTCTGTTGTTATTGTTACACCATTGTACTAGGTTATTAGAGTGTAGAGTCATCAAACATGTTCAGCGCCACCACATTTTGTATCTGCCTCTACCTACGTCTTAAAAGCCTGCACTACAGTGGATGATATTTGTTGCTGTATATCATATACTTTTAGCTCACCTGGCCCGTCGTCGTCCGTCGTCGTTAACTTTTACAAAAATCTTCTCCTCTGAAACTACTGGGCCAAATTTAATCAAACTTGGCCACAATCATTATTGGGGTATTTAGTTTCAAAAATGTGTAGCATGACCCGGCCAACCAACCAAGATGGCCGCCATGGCTAAAAAAAGAACATAGGGGTAAAATGTAGATTTTGGCTTATAACTCTGAAACCAAAGCATTTAGAGCAAATCTGACATGAATAATATTTTCTATTAGGTCAAGATCTATCTGCCCTGAAATTTTTAGACAAATCAGACAACCAGTTGTTGGGTTGCTGCCACAAAATTAGTAATTTTAAGGAAATTTTGTAGTTTTTTGTTATTATCTTGAATATTATTATAGATAGAGGTAAACTGTAAACAGCAATAATGTTCAGCGAGGTAAGATCTACAAATAAGTCAAACATGACCAAAATTGTCATTTGACCCCTTAAGGAGTTATTGCCCTTTTTTGTCAATTTTTAACAATTTTCATAAATTTTTAGAAAATATTTTCCACTGTAATGACTTTGCCAAGTTCATTTTAGATAGAGATCATTGTAGCAACAAGAATGTTCAGTAAAGAAAGATCTTCAAAAACATCACCATCTCCAAAACTCAATTTTGTCATGAATTTATCTGTGTCCGTTGTTTAAGGATGTATTCTCCTGATATTTCAGTCTCGTTCAGTCTCGTTGAAATTTCGTTCTGAAATTATTTCTGAAAAATGTGATACAAATGAAAAATATCAATGAGTTTAAAAAATGTTATAATCAAAATATAAAAAAATTGGGTATTTCCAATGAGCAGTTTTTGAGTAATCAATTTTTCAAATTTTATTAACAATAAAGTTCGTCTTTTTAGTCAAAATTTTGAGAAAATGGGGTGAGGGATACAAAACAAAAAGTTTAATTGTGGAAATTTGATTTTGTTTCATGATTATAGCCCAAAAATAGGTAAAAATTGATGAAAAATGTGAAAATCATCAAATTTGGGGAGTTTCAAAGGCCCGTAGCAAAAAAAGTCCACCACCATATTATTTTTTCCCTCTAAAATTATTCATTTGCAGTCATATAAACCAAAAAAACAGGTAAAAAAAAAGTTTAATTCTAGTAATTTTTGGCTCCTCAGAGGTGTACATTCTTAATATGCACACAGACCAAGGTGAGCGACACAGGCTCTTGAGAGCCTCTAGTTTTTGCGACTAGTTATGCACACAAATGAGTTTGTTAGTTTATCGTTTAAATTTTACTATTGTCATTTCGGTGCCGATAATAGCTTACTATTCTCTACATATTTTGTTCATTGCTGAATGCAGAACGGTAAACTATTATAGCTGTTAACTAGTATGTCATTAAGTGTCTGGTGGCAATTTATCTCAATGTTAATAACACCATAATCTATTGTGATGTTTTATGTACTGTCGTAAATTAATTTGAGGTGTGTCTTGTCATTCTTTGGTTTAAATGTTGAAATGTAGTATTAAATTTCTATCTATGTATTTTGCTGTCCGGAGTGTTCTTGCATTTATTTGAACTGTATTCCTGTCAAGTTATGTGCCATTTTAGCGGTTTTGTTAACATAGCAACATAAGCAGGAAGTTTGATAATAGTTATCAAAATTACCAGGATTATAAGCCATACAATCAGGTTTCCCTAAAATATCCTGTACTTAGTTAGGAATATGGCAATTGTTATTAAAAAGTCCGTTTTATGTATGGTGGCGTTTGTTTTTGTAACAGTTCAATGTTTCTGTTGTTTCGATGTTTTCCTCAGTTTTGGTTTGTGATCTGGATTTGTTTCAATTAAATTGATTTGTGCCAATTGAACAGCGGTATACTACTTTTACCTTTTTGATCCACATCATCTCAATTTTCAACGCTTTTGTATAACACAAAGAATTTATAATTGATTAGGAACAGTATACTGATGAAATGCTCGGTGTTATCATTTTTATACCCAAGCTGCAGCGGATCAGACATAAAGTGTAACTATTGTCCATCCGTACGTCTTCGCATACGTCAGCGTTACGTATGTCAAACAATTGGTTTCCGTTTTGAAACTTATATACGATGCTAATTACCACAAAACAATGCTTAAGTTTGAATTTGGATGGCGTCATTTGTTTGTTTTTTTATCGAATTATATGTCCCTCTATATAACGTTACATGCAGACTTGGTATCAGCTCTGTCCCATTGACACATCATCCATTTATTATATTTGCAAGGCAATACATTTGTGTTAAACAAAAAATATATTTGTCAAATAGAAATGGAATCTTGACTCGGTATTTAAAACGTTTAGAAAAAACATTTCGCTCGACATCGCATGCATATCGTGTGTTTCTGTTACAAACATTTTATACAATTAAAACACTGGGCAAGCACATTGTGCTTATTAAAGCTATTTATCATTCTGAAAATAGATTAACAAAATGCAAATATACCGACCGTGAAATATCTAAATTGTACTTCATATTTCAAATTTCACAGCAAGATATGATTCATTTTTGTTTAAAGTCTGATTTCTGTACAGCATTGTCAGGGATATTCCATTCTATTGCATTATTTGAATTTATTTTATTATCCATGTGAGTCATAATCAAACACTTGATTGTTGCGCATCTCTTTGACTGCAATACACTAACATATAACATTAAAAACTATGGAAGGAGAATTTATGTATTTGGAATATGAACTATTGGCCAATACGCACGAGGTTTGGTATATCAAGACTAAAGACATCAAATACTTATCTGAGGCATGGTATAACACAATTTCTATGTTCGGCTGTAATGGGTTCTCTAAACATTCACACAATAGCAGCACTAAAAGATAAAGCTCGGTATACTTTATATGTCATTTGCAGCCCCATTAAGTTATGGTGGTTATCGAATTAACTGAACTACCGTAAAACCTAGAAATGTGTATTCTTCATAATAATATGTTACACGATAAACAAAGCTTTATTTAAGATACTTGCGTTACTATCACTAGGGCTTTGCTTTTCAAGAGTTGGAATGGTAACTTGTTGTCAAAAAACGAGAAAACATGAGTCAAAAGAAAACATAAAGAAGTCTGAACATGGACAAGGTGACAGTGGATTTAGATTTTGTGTCTTGTCGAATAACAGAACAGTTGCTAGTGAACTATGGACAACATGTAACAATCCAATGTGTGAGTATTTTTTTTTTATGACAAAACTATCCATTTATTATTCACTTCATTCGCTTTTGATAATCACTATCTTACAAAGTGCGTGACAAGAAGTTATTTGATGGTATTTGTGGTTAAAAAAAATGAACACTCGTGTTCATCAGTGATTTTACAACATTCATGCAGATCCTTAAACCTTTTAACTTTGGAAAAAAAACATCAACGTTATCATTTTGAAAACATTTTCCATTCGCTTTTAGTAAGCAACCAGCTATCATGTTTTTCATCAGAAGAAATTGATGATGGGAAACACGTTCCTGTACAATAATAAGAGTTTATAAACATACCTTCTATATTTCGGCAATCAACGCAGTGATATTCAGATTTGGTATATAACTTTTGTGTTTTCAAGTGGCTGCTATATTACTTGACATTCTAGCTAATATATAACTGTAGGGAGCGGATGTGTATTGATAACTTACGATCTTCTGTAGGCTTGAAGTGTACCGAGCTCCTATTAAGTTGTCGGCAAAATTACTGAAATTAGTTTCTTAGAAAACATGTTAGCCACATATTGTGTTCTCTGTGTGTCAAATAAAAAAACGACAACCGTTCTTCGTCTATCTATTAGTGTTTTAGATTGTATTTTTCACTATAGGACATTGAACTTTGTAAAATATCCACACATAATGTATTTTTATCATTGACTTTCATTTTAAATTTTCAGTAACAGCTTTGATAGCCAGTTGCTACCTTAAGGCTATGGCTAAGATTGCAGAAAATTGGTTTGAGGATTCACTTCAACGCAACTTAGAGGACCATTCTAAGTAAGATTATTCATAATGTATACCTAAAGTATATTTTTTTCTGGGTTTTTTTTAGATATCCAGTTTATTTGCTTTATCAGTATCAGATTAATAGTCCTTATATATAATTCGAAAGATTATCGGATGTAAGCCTGTCGATATAAAAAAAATTCTAGATTAATTTTAGAGCTTTCATTTCTTGTGCACAAATTTCATAGATGTTTAGTCTCTACTCAATATGATTGAATAAACGTTTACTATACATATTTTCTATTGGTGAATCCTTATTTCAGGCTTTTCTCAAAGAGAGCTGAAATTCTTCTAGACAAACTATTTAAACATAACGAAATGATGGCAACTCAAGCACTAGATCATGTTTCTGAAGTTTGGGAATACGTTGAAAGCCCTCTTCATTTTGGACATCAGTTTGGCATGGAAGAATTTATTTCCCATACATCTACTCAGAAAGACGCAAACAAACGACTGTATTCCTATAGAAATGATAGAACAGATAATAATGAAGATACCACAAATGACAATGAAAATAAGGCTCAACATCCGGAGTTTACCGCCTTTATCAAGGTAAAACTTTCAAAAGAAAATGGGATGATTTTAGTCTGTTACACTGTGATAAATCTATGATCAATGATCCTTACGTTGTCTCATCTGTATTAAGGAAATATTCGTTTGCCATTAACTACTAGATATTCACTGTTAAATTGATTAAATTTGAATTTGCATTTCAGTTGCACTTCCAGCTTTTTTTAGAAATAAGAAGTCATGTATGTGTTCTTCTGTATCATGATTCATTGACGATAATTTGCACATTTGCAACATCAGCATTGAAAACACAGACACATCAAAAAAATTGAATGGAACTATACGTCACAGTAGTAACTCATGTCCATCTGTCTTCTCATATAATTGTTGAAATTGTGCACAAATATGACGAACTGTTAAAATAATCAAATGATTAGACAATAAACAGCATGTATATTTAACAAATTTGAATCTGACAAAAAATATCTACATTAGCATGATGTAAGAACACTGATAACAATTTTTAACTCCCAGTTTGTGTCTTTTGTTTTTCTTCAAGCACCATCACCGAGAAAAACAATGGTATAAATTTGTTACAGCACCAGTGAGTAGAATGATGATTGATGTGGTAAGTAAAATCTGTTGTTTCCCTTACACATTGTTGTCAATATAATGGCATTCTATGAAACTGTTATACAAGCGCGGGTTCGCTGTGTTGAAGACTAATTGGTAGATTTCGAGTGATTCTGCTCTTTTGTCGGGTTATTGTCTCTTTGTAACATTACGTATTGCAATTTTCATTTGTATTAGTCAGCTATAAAACCAGGATTTATCCACTTTTCAATAGCAGACAATGTATGTACGAACATAACCAAGTCAGGAATATTACAGTTGTTTTCAACTCTTTTGGTATATTTTAGCCACTGCTGGTGGACGTTTCGTCCCCGATGGTATCACCAGTCCAGTAGTCAACACTTCGGTGTTGACATGAATATCAATAATGTGGTCATTTTTATAAATTTCCTGTTTACAAGATTTTGAATTTTTCGAAAAACTAAGGATTTTCTTATCCCAGGCATAGATTCTACTCTTTTGTCGGGTTATTGTCTCTTTGTAACATAACGTATTGCAATTCTCATTTGTATTAGTCAGCTATAAAACCAGGATTTATCCACTATTTCAATAGCAGACTATGTATGTACGAACATAACCAAGTCAGGAATATTACAGTTGTTTTCAACTCTTTTGGTATATTTTTGCCACTGCTGGTGGACGTTTCGTCCCCGAGGGTATCACCAGCCCAGTAGTCAACACTTCGGTAATGACATGAATATCAATAATGTGGTCATTTTTATAAATTTCCTGTTTACAAGACTTTGAATTTTTCGAAAAACTAAGGATTTTCTTATCCCATGCATATATTACCTTAACCGTATTTAGCACAACTTTTTGCAATTTTGGATCCTCAATGCTCTTTAACTTTGTACATGTTTGGCTTAATAAATATTTTGATATGAGCGTCACTTGTGAGTCTTTTATAGACAAAACGCGCGTCTGGCGTACTAAATTATAATCCTGGTACCTTTGATAACTAATTAGCTTTTGATTTTGCCATTTACTAATGGACTTTATGTTTTGAAATTTCCTTGGAGTTTGGTAATTTTTTATATTTTACTTTTTAATATATAGAGAATAATACATGGCAAAATCCGTATCGTATGTCGTATCATCCCGAGACACCAATATCAGCCCAAGGGCCTTTAGGCCCGAGGGATGATATTGGTTGAGGGTGATACGGCATGTGATACGGATTTTGCCATGTTTTATACGCATTATCATATATTTCAACAGGAGAGTTATATTATATAAACTGTTCACTGGGTTACCTTCAGTTCTATTTTTGTTTTGTTTTAAAAGCCTTAAAAGAACTGCTCAATTACTTATCCAAAGCACCTGGTTTACCCTTAAATTTTGCGTGCTGTTGTTTTAAAAATATTTTGTTTATTATTGATTTTTTTTGTGTTTTGCATTTTTAATAGTTGCATTTAGTGTGCCAAAGAATATGAAAACTTGACGTTCGTGACGTCACATGTACATACCAAACAATGACGTCATTCAATAAATTGCGTCACGCCCGAATGACCGTACCTATTTTGAGGGAAAATATTTTTTAAGCTTACATAAATAAAAACTGACTTTACGTTTGAAGTTGGATTCATAACAAACTGCACATATATATATATTATAGTTAATTGCTAATAATAAGTATTGCAATATGCATTGTGTTTAAATGCAATATCAGTATTTAATTCTATTTTAATCTTTAATCAATTCTAATTCTATCTTACTTTTGAGATATAGTTTTTCATATGTGACGTAATTTTTCTGCTGTTTAAGAAATTTCATATATTCAAATGTGACGTAATTTTTAATGCCTTTTCACCATCGTATGTGACGTAGTTTTTAATGCCTTTTCACCATCGTATGTGACGTAATTTTTAATGCCTTTTTCACCATCGTATGTGACGTCATTTTCATAATTTACTGCGTTGAGGCCTGGACTGAGTCGGATGTGTCTATTCTGTGTTGGTCATTCATTATGTATTCGTGTTTGTTTTATGTAATGAGTTAATACTTCAGTTTCATTATGTTTATCTGTTATATTCATTTGATAAAATTTACTGTTTGCAATAGCATTAATTGTTCTAAATAATAAGGATGTTCTTTTCCCAAGCATACAAACTTAGCCGTATTTGACACAACCTTTTTCAACTTTTGATCTTCAGTGCTGTACAACTTTGTACTTTTTTTCGCTTTCGATCTTTTATATCTGGGCATCACTGGTGAGTCTTGTGTGGACGAGGCGCGTTTTTGGCGTATTAAATTTTAAACCTGATGCTTTTTGTTATTCATTGATCATGTGTTTCTTTGTATAATACGTTTTCCTATTTATTTGTATTATAGTCCTGTAATATTATGTTGTCATTTCTATGTTATATTTAACATTGCCATTAAAGTGAGAGGTTTGGCATGCCACAAAACCAGGTTCAACCCACTATTTTTTCCTTTAAAAATGTCCTGTACCAAGTCAGGAATATGGCCATTGTTATATTATAGTTCGTTTCTGTGTGTGTTACAATTTAACGTTGCGTCGTTTGTTTTCTCTTATTTTTGAGTGTACATTGACATTGCGATAAGACGTGTCACGGTACTTGTCTATCCCAAATTCATGTATTTGGTTTTGATGTTATATTTGTTATTCTCGTGGGATTTTGTCTGATGTTTGGTCCGTTTCTGTGTGTGTTAGTTACATTGTAGTGTTGTGTCGTTGTTCTCCTCTTATATTTATGCGTTTCCCTCAGTTTTAGTTTGTTACCTAGATTTTGTTTTTTGTCCATGGATTTATGAGTTTGAACAGCGGAATACTACTGTTGCCTTTATTTATGTAAAAAAAAAGTAGGGCTGTGATAAAGGGTGAAGGTGTGATAAAGGGTATGCGATAAAGGGTGCGCATCAAAGTTGCGCGATATGGATTAAACAGCAGGCTATTTATCAAATATTCAAAACAACTGTATTTACTACTAAACATATGATAAATACAGTTATACGCTCATTCTGAATCATGTTTACTATCATAAATTTGTTCATCGTAAGAAAACTCATTTTTGCAAATATTTTTTATCTAATTCTGTTTTATAGTCGCCGTCAGCTGAAATTCGTAGCGGTTATCGGTAAAAATAATCTAAACTATCAATCTCGTTCACTCGAGATATAGTTTTTCACATTCCATTCATAAATCGCAAAAAGAAAAACCACTACTGACCTACCTTTTAAGTGATCGCACTGTAATAATCCTGACCTTCACTTTTTCATAGACGATTTTGAATGGTGGAATCAGCCATTGTTTTTTACCGGAAGTGTTTCCGTGGAGTTAATTTCCTAAAATTTGCATAAAGCGCGGGAAACCTTATCACATCAATGAAAGGAACATTTCAGGAAACTGCGTACAGTGACGAATGTCATATGTAAACAAATGATCCTCATAGAAACGAAGATGGCGGAATTACAATGGAAAATATTCTGCAAAATGTGAAGGTCAGGATTATTACAGTATGATCACTTAAAAGGTAGGTCAGTAGTGGTTTTTCTTTTTTGCGATTTATGAATGGCATGTGAAAAACTATATCTCGAGTGAACGCGATTGATAGTTTAGATTATTTTTACCGAAAACCGCTACGAATTTCAGCTGACGGCGACTATAGAAAGTATTTTTCCATTAAGAAAAGGATTCTTAGAATCCTTTACAAAATCTCGTTCACTTCGTCAAGTTAAACTACTAAGTTTAACTACTATTTGTAGTAAGTTTAGTTGAATTATCCCTTAATGTCAAAGTGGCTTCTATTTCCAAGTAACTTACCTTTTTAAATGAACCGATCGGTTTTGACCTTAATAAACTATGCATTTTATATTTTCCTTACACATACTTAACGACTGTAGATTCAGTCTGTTGGCATCTATTTGTTACAGTACATGGCTTACATACATTCACTAGAAAATGCTATCCATAATTGAATGTTCATTGTAGATTAATAATGAAAGTGAACTCTTAAAAACTGCACAAAAATGAATGCTACGACTAGGCCGTCAAGTATTATAAAACATGACAAAATATTACATACATATAAGAATATTAGGCATGAGTGCCAAGGAGACAACTGTCCATTCATGTCACAATTAATAAAAGTAAACCATTATAGGCCAAATTACAGTCTTCAATACGGAGCCTTGGCTCACACCGAACAGCAAGCTGTAAAGGGCCGCAAAAATTACTATTGTAAAAACCATTCAAACGGGAAAACAACGATCTAATCTATGCATACTATATAAAAATCGAGAAACGACAAATATTTATGAACCACATCAACAAACGAAAACTAATGACCATCAGATTCCAGATTTTATGATCTAAATATATAACAAATCTTTTAACTATTTGTCAGGTTTATCAGTTTTGTTTCCAGAAATATAATAAATCGTCAGCAAAATAACTGGAATGTATGACTAAAGTTTGTGAAAAAGAAATATCTCATAAACAACGTTACAATAATTCATGCAATTTAAGAAACGGAATCTCACTTGAATCCTTGCCACAACAACAAAAAAGAATAATAATTTTGAATTTGACATTATAAAAATAGGATACATCTACACATTAATAATTTAATTTGAATTATTCTGCTGTCATCACATCCAAACTACCAAATATTGATGTTGACTTGGGTAAAAAAAGTGAAAAAAACTAAAGGGATATTCAAACAGCAATACGTAAAACACAATTTACATGTAGAAAACTAGGCGGAGCAACCCAAAGCCCACCATCAAATGGGATTACCATAGGGTGTCTCGAAGGCAAGCCAATCTTAATCTTCTTAAGGCACATGTCCTATTGCTTGCATAAGTGCACAACCAGTATTCAGTCTTATTCGGTAGGTCAAATACCAAGGAGGAGAGACGGGATTGTAGTTTCGTCTTTGAAACGGATATCCTGTCACAGTCAACCAACTAATGATGGCGTTTGTGAGATTAACATATAGTGCGGTGACAAAAGTGTAAAAAGTCGTCTAGACTGCGAGTTTAATCTCCCAAAATAACACACGGCTAAAAATAATCTTAACTTCAATACAAATATATCTTTATTTTTTACCCTGTCGTCAGAATTTCGTATGGTCACATTTTTCTAAAAGGCCGTTTTAATGACTAGAATATATAAAAAAGAAGATGTGGTATGATTGCCAATAAGACAACTGTCCACAAGAGACCAAAATGACACAGACATTAACAACTTTAGGTCACCGTAGTATATTGGAGCGTTTCAACCCCCCTTTTTCAAAATGAACATTTGTGTATCTTTGCTTACATTTAATTGAAATGAATTTTTTTCTTAAGGTATTTTGATATGTCAAAGTATTCCTTTCAGTAATTTATTTTCTTCTAATCTATAAACTTTGCTTCAGTTTTGACTTTAAGGTTATTTTCATTGTAAATTAAGACACAAACTAGTTTTTTCATAGTAGTAATATAAATTATCCCATAATATTTTTAGCATATAGTTTTTCATAAAACTAGTAACTGGTAATGTTAAAATGTAAATATGAAAAAAGTCTTAAGAAATCAATGCAAAAAGAATACAGTAAAAACCTAAATTTCAACACGGAACTTAACCACTTCCCTTCCATCACATTTCGTATATTAGTCAATAATTTGATCTCAGCTGATATATGAAATTACTACCTTTTTTCGCTATAGTTTACATTTTCAGACCGTTCAGGCAAACCTTTGTTTAATATGCACATAGACCAAGGTGAGCGACACAGACTCTTTAGAACCTCTAGTTTTTACTATCATCAATGCAATGCAACATTTTAAAGTTTATTTTCTTTATTTTAGGCATTCTTTATTGCAGTTCTCGTAATGTTCTCCATTTTTATCATGACTGATATGAACTACAATTCCATATCTGTATTGGAATGGATAGTTTCCGTCTGGATAATTGGTGACATTATAGAAGAAATATTCAATTTAGTAAGAGAAAACGAATCCACGTTACAAAATCTGGCAGCAATACTAATACACAATGCATAAAATGCAATGCAAAAACAGTATTAAGTAGTTAGAAATTGGTAGCTGTAGAATCATCATTGCATAAAGCTTAATAGTAACTTATTTAGTAATGACCACACATGTTTGTTTAAGGTACAACAAAAACAAAGAAAAAAATAAATACAGGTCAATTAATGTTTAAGTTGATCAACCATGAATTTCACTTTTCTTATTAAGATCCTTTTGGTAATTTCTGCAATTCCAAAATAACGCATGAAGTGCATAAAACAAAAACATATTCTTATAATTCTTTGCATTGTCAATTGTTGGACTTAATTTTGGTCTTCTGCTTTTTTGTTTAATCAACATTTCAACGTTTGAATTTTGTTTTTGAACTTTCAAGTATTTTGCTTCATTAGTCACAAAAAAGAAGGAAAAAAAAGCATTTCATGCAATAAAATTGGTACCGTTAATTATGTTAAATGACCATACACTACAACCTAATTGTAATTTATCAAATTATTAATATTGTGATTTTAATACGAGAAAGAAAAAAAGACACTATTTCATTTATTCTTGGAATTCTTTTACAAACTGAATACTTTTTAAGAACAAACACAACTGAACCAGATTCTTTTATATAAAACATTGATAGCTTAGTCTGTTGTGTTTTATGCAATCTATATTTTAGATAAGGCCGGAAGATGGAATCTGTTCGCCACAACGTATATTTCTGCATATTTTTGACATATGGAACTTTATGGATATTGTGTGCGATGTTATGTACATCAGCGCCTTCATAATGCATGTATATGGTCCCTCGGAAATACTTGTTCATACTAGACGATTATATAGTTTGGCATTGTTTTTGATGTTCCTTCGTCTATTCAATATTCTTCTAATGTTTCAAAATATTGGTATCATCATTATTATGGTCAAAGAAATGGCAAGTATAATTTACTATAGTGGAGTGACAAAGTCGATGAATTTTCAACTTTAATGGACCACCCTACCTGCAGGCTAAATTATACATTTTTGGATAGAGAAATGATTAAAGTTTAATGTTTGCCTGGTCGTAGAATCGAAATATGGTGCATTTTTTCTAATTTGGGGTTAAAGTGCAGTGGTCGATTTTTTCACCGAAGTACATTTATTTCACACGGGGTTATGCACAATCAAAAAAATAATATCACAATTGCTTTAATAAACAAAATTTAATTCTTAAATGAAGCAATAAACTGTAACAATTCATTAATATCCAAAAAAATAAATAAAAAAAATTTAAAAAATGGCGATTTTACATGTTTTAAAGAAAATTCAGATCAGCAACAATATTTACACACAAGATAAACATGTTTATGACCTTTAATTGGTATTTTTTTCTTCACATATACATTTTACGATGTATTTCTGATTTATACGTTTTCTCAAATTAAAAGAGAGTAAATTATGCTTCTGGTATGGTATATGCCATTTGTCAGTGGCAAATATTTCACCAAAGGTATGTGAATGAGATCGAAACAATTAATTCCAATGCGTCATTGTTATGTGTACTCCAATAAAAATACATATTGTACGGATAGAAAAAACAAACTTTCCCTTATTGCAGGACAGCTATGCATACATGAAACCCATAAAACAAATAAAAAGTGGTCAGTCATAAAGGGCAGTTGCAAATGCAAAACAAAACATACACAAAAACAAAAACAAAGAACCAAACAAAATACACAGGTTCAAATAATCGCATAGTCGAAGTGATATTAACCACAAAGAAACCAACTGTAATCATTTTGTTTAAAATAATGTCATGAATATATACAGCTTTACATGATTCACTCGGACGCCATTTTCATCGTCATCTTCTTCACTAATCTGAATGTGAGTAAGATAGTTTCTACAACTCTCAGAACCTTCACACGAACAAATAGTTGTACAACCTAGATTTTGCTGGTTGCAGACACAATTTTTATCGCAAGCCTTTTTGCCCTTGCATGTGCAAATAAGGTCTTGAAGGAAATCTGCTGACATAGGTCCTTCAAACAAAATCGGTAGTAAACCATTTTTACCCTCTTGCCAACCAGAGTTTTTGGGCTGTCTGGTTGCTGGTTTTGCAATGTGTGAATGCATCCAAACTTGCGTTTGTAACATTGCACGGAGGATGTGTTGTAAAAAGGACGCCTCACATGGGGGTAATATAACAAAATTCATATCTTTTTTTTTTTTTTTTTTTTTCATATCTTTTGTTGTGGCAAATTTCACTCTTAACTTGTTCAGGTCTTCATGTAAATCACTGCATTTCCTATTCGGATCGTATAACAAAGCAACAAATTTGCGTCCATCATCAATGGCGGATTCCTGATCTCCCGTTGAAAAACCTATCTGAAGGGATTGGAAATTGTCTGCACTTTTCTGCAAAAGTTTGTACATAGACTTCTTTCCGAGACCAAAAAAAGAAGAAGTCGTATCGCATCCTGTGAGGGCATGTGTGGCTGCCAGTAAATTACAGATTGAGGGTTCAAATGAGCGACATATATCGTGAACAGGTAGAAAACGCCTTCCATCTTTCATATTTGATACTGACCCAGTTTGGAACCACATCTCCTCTGTATTTTCAAGTTTAGGAAAATAGTGGACACAGAGCACTAACACATCAGTGTCAGATGACTTTATAATAATACGACCTTTTCTATCATTCGAAAAAATATTGGCATCTGCATACACCGAATGAAGAATCATTCGTGTATCTGCTTCTTCTTGTGTGCTGTACAAGTCAGTACAATTTGACAGGCCATCACAAGAAAATCTCTTGACAACTTCTGGGTTTTCAAAAACACCCGCGAGAAACAATTCGGTACCTCCCTCTAAAGGAGACTGTCCAAAATACCGTTCGCAATACTCAATAAGTAATCTGATAAGTGACTGCTTATTTTCTGGATTGCAAAGGAACTTTTTCCAGTCCGGAATTGCTCTTCCTTGAATAACCTGATAAACCTTTTGAGCTCCAAATGACAAGGTTCGACGCAATCTTTCCGCTGCTTTGAATGAATGTTTTACATCGTAGCGATCAAAAACATCGACCACTGTTCCAGCATTTAAAAAACACGTCAGAAGCATTGTTACATAGTTTCGTAGCAGATCACCAAATGCGTTGCATTTCTTGACATCCATACATTGAATAATTCCCATACCATCACGTATCAAAACTGTATTTGCTGTGTCATAACTTGGAAGGTTGAAGGAAGAGCAGATTTCTTCTTCAAGTATGTGAATTATATCTGATTTGCAACACTTACGCATGGTACCATCATCGTGGAAAAGTGCTGAAGGTATTGAACCAATAGGATATGCCAAGATCTTGTCTACTGTAACATCTTCTCGAACATTAGCCAGGGCTAAAGCGCGACGAAATATCATCTCTGGGTTTATAAGGGCTTTCACAAAGTCACCTGTTTTACATTTGAGTTTTGAAGTCTTAGTCATATCCTCAAATGTCTTTAGTGGAGACCTCGAAATAGGACTGTAGAAAACACGGTTTTCACCTTCATTAAAGCAACCTTCGACAAAAGACTTGACCATTTGGTTGCCACGTTCAAGAGATTTTAGAAGAGAATCTTGAACGTCTTTTGAGGCTTGCATCCCTGTAGAAATATTGATCAAATATTTTGGATGATCGGTGATGTTAAATGGATCAGTCATATTTGAATGCACATAACTAACCAAATCAGACACATTTTGTTCGTCGCGATTCATTGCTGTTGGTTTGTTTTCTTCGTGTTCACCTTCTGTGTCGGTCGATAATCCAGATCTTGCTCTCATTGAGCTTTAAATTTAGATTCTTCCGAAAAAAGAAGTGACTTCAACTCTAAATCACGTTTATGGTCTGATAATTCACTTATTTTTTGTAGTCTTTCATCACTTTCTAAGTGACGTAGGTTTTTGTCGCGCTTATACGACTTGTGCTTACAGAAAATGAAAGTAGTCCAATCAAACGGCGTGAACATTGATCTGGTCTGAACAGGATTGGAACAACATGGTTGATTCGCACTGAAAGTGTCTTTAAGATTGTTAACATCAGGCATTACAAACTTTTCTAAATTGACTCTACTAGTGAAGGATTTGTAACAAGATTTGTGATAACACAATCTTTCAATATCTACATCTGCAAGTGAACTATATTCATCATGAAGTCGACGAAACACGTCATCTTTTCTTGTATTCACAGCATCTAAAAGTGTTTACTGTCCTTTCGTAGATAAAGAGGACAGTTTTTCCACTGTTGAAACTTGACATATAATGCAAAGATTCCACTGGTTTGACATACGGCGAATTTTAGCTTGCGAAGCCGTAAGCTTCAATGGGCTACTAAAAGTAGACATTTTCCGGTAAAAAAAGTAAAAAAAAAAATAAAATAAAAATTAAAAAAAAAAAAAAAAAAAAGACATTTTCCGGATAAACAACTTATCCGCACCAATTCAACTTTTAAATTATAAAAGACCTATTAATTTGTCTTTTAAAGTAAAAACACATTTTAATAACCATTTGACGCAAAATTAATCAGTAACAATTAAACACTAACAATGTTTAATAACACTATAATACAAAAATATTAATGAAACGACTTTGAAAAGGAACAACTACGAAAAATACTATGACAAAATGTTGATGTGATTCATCCAGGTAAATCAATCAAAAGTAATAATACTGCGTATCGGTAAGGAATTAAAAATCCGGAAATTCAATGAATAATGTTTATAAATTGCTAAAAATATAGATATACTCATCCGAATGAGCTGAAGTTGGTCTCATAAGTTTAGAAAATGAAGTTTTATTACTTTTCACATAAAAAAACTTTGTAATATATCGATAAATTATGAATTACAAGTTTTGTAACCTCTCCGTTCAAATAAAAAAAAGAGTATGCATTTTTCAATGGGGATAAAAAAGTTAAAAATAAGGCTCAATAGAACAAATTTTCATTTTATAATATACATGTGTAGTTACTCTCTTAATAAAAACCAAAATTAAGAGTTTGTGGATTATAAAAATGAAATCATGTTAAAAAATGTTTTTGGAATGAATTTCAAGTTAAAATCGAAAATTCATTTTCTTTTCACTCTCAAAAAAATTGCACCGTACGAAATGTCTACGACCAGGCAAAAAAGTTAGATTAATGTATTTGCTTTGCAAAAATATAATTTTCAGCCTGCAGGTATGCCGGTCCATTAAACTCGTAAAATAAGCACCTTTTTCGTGATTTGTCACTCCACTACTAAGGCATACTTTCTTCAAGTTTTGTATTTCCAATTTGCAGTTACATAGTGAATATGTGTTCCTCGGTTTATTTTCTCATAATTCCCTATGTATTTTGTTCTTGAGGTTTCTGGTTTTTACAGAATCGTTGTCTGTCATTTTGTCGTTGTGTTTTTTTAATTTGAGAACCAGTTTTTGTTAACCTCCAATTTTCATCACTTGGGTTGTAGGTTTTCCAATAATCCAAAGATAGCCGTACTTTCATCTGTGAAATATCAGAACTTACGAGATAGACATCTTTTCCAATGTAATAATTAACTCGTCTAGTTAAATTATTGGGATCCTTTAAGCCTAGTCGATTCTTAATTGATATTTATATTATATTGACCGGTTGTATCTTAGTGGAGTGACTTTCCCCTTTAACTTGTTGAATGTTTTGTGATGTCAAATATCAAAAACAGTTTATTGAAAGAAATATGATTATAATAACTCTCAGATGGGAAATATTTGGTATCATTATATTAACAGAAATGTATTGTCAGGTGTTGTACTATGCATATCAAAAAGAATAATCAGTTTCTTTTGCTTTGATGTATACATGGTATATCTTTATATGTTTCAGCTAATGGATTTATTGTATTACTTGGTTATTCTATTGATTTTGATTTTTGCTGCTGGTACAGTTTATCAGGCAAATATTTATCCAAATCATGATGTTAAACCATTTCCAAGTGGAATTGAGAACTGGCGAATTTGGACAATACTTAAAATACCGTATTGGCAGGTTTACGGCGAGCCGTTCTTAGATATATTGGAAGGTAAGCATTAAAAAGAGTAAAATAAGGGTAAGGTATCAAATTTATTGGTACTATCATGACTTTGAGTATAATTGGGGTTTATATAAACTATTTTATTGAAAACTTTATTATCAAAGTTTCCTCTTATGTATGTATAGCCCCATTTTAGCTATTTTGTGGTTCATAATACTGTATGTGTTTGGCCTTGCACATACTTAATTGCAGAATATCAAACTGTTCTATGCAGCATCATCTGTGTACACTAATGTAAAAGGCAAATGCAATGGTTTTCTTTCACAAAACATCTGATTCTAAAGAAACCTTCCCAACGTACATGTACGCTAGGGTTAACGTTCGATCTACCAAACGTTTTATCTTATTCAAATCATTGGCGTTATCTCTTTGCCTAAGCATGTTAACGAGGTGAAATATAAATACAGTTATCTGCCTTATCTCAAACTCTCAATAATTATTGTGAAAATCACAACAGTTCAATTTATAAGCTCCAGTTATTTAAAATGTTCAATATAGCACATGCATTGCTAAGCTTAAAATAATAGGTAGTGTATTTATTTTTATTTTTATTTTGTACAATTGTCAATAGCTCTTTCAAATCTCATTCCCAGTTTTCTTGACAAAACGTAATTTAACGCTTTCTTCATATAAAATACGTTTGAGTGTATGAGATACACAGAAAGGGATGTTATGATTTGCCGTTTTTTTTCTCGAAAAGAAACCAGTTAAATACGTAAGCTTAGGCGCTTAAACATTCGATAGGTAATCTTTAACCATAACTCTTTTAGCCCATGTTGACAGTAGATATTATAACGGGATCACATTTAATAACCAAAAAAAAAGTAATCATGTTTTTAAACCTACCGGCTATAGAAACTTGAAAGGCCTTTGAATGTCTGTCTTTTGCCTTCATCATCACAACAAGTTTAGGTAACGTTTAATTACCCTGTTGATACTCTATACCAAGTTTGTAGCAGTGTGATGTGTAAACTCTGAGTGAAATATAAGAAGTAAAAGTCCATTCTCAATGGGATAACACCATACACATCTCTGCTTTCTTCAGTTGTTTTTTCTTGATTGTAGAAAATTATTTGTATGGACTTACGGCGCGATACATCTCAGTCTAACAGTTAATTTCAAATGATATTTTACAACTCTGTGCACTGTAGAGTGTTGTTTGTAAACAAACTGTCAAACAAGAAATTGTAATTTCGTTTCTGTTTATTTTTTATATGAAAGCATTTGACACGTCGGATAATAGTAATTGTACCGATGATATATCAGTTTGGAGAAATGATCCAACGGCTGAGCGGTGTCCTACCAAGGACTGGATAACTCCTGTATTCGCAGCGTTTTACATGATGCTGGCGAATTGGTTGTTATTAAACATAGTAATAGCTATGTTCAGGTTTGCATGAATATTTGTATTATAAATTATATGTGTAGATACTGTAATTTTGAGGAGTCATTTTGTCGTGTAACTAGCAAGATTATCATTTTTATAAATGTGCCAGGCATGTTTTGGTTCAGCAACGTTTTAGCAGGTATCTCCACAACCAAAGTTCTAATGTTTAGCTGTTTTGTCTAAGATGTATAACAGGTTCATATGCAGTATATCCTCATCTGGGAAATTTATGTATTGTATATATAAAAGAAAACGTGCCTGAGAGAACTCTTCACAAGAGACCAAACGACACAAAACTTAACAACTATAGATCACCGTACGGCTTCCACAAGGAGCAAAGACCATACCGCAAAGTCAGCAACAAACGGCCCCGAAATGTCAATGTAAAACAATTCAAAAGAGAAAACTAACAGTCTACTTTATGTACAAAAAAACAAATATGTAAAATACAAACAAACGACAACCACTGAATTACAAGCTCCTGACTTAGGACAGGCACATACATACAGGATGTGGCGGGGTTAAGCATGTGAGCGGTATCCCAACCCTCCCCTAACCTAGGACAGTGGTGTACAGTACAACATAAGAACGAACTATACAATTCAGTTGAAAAAAGCTTAACTGATCAGATAGATAAAGTTACGAATACTACACAGAGTGCACGTGGCAGGGTACTTGTTTATCCCAACAACAAACAGACACTAATTACAGATCTGAGAGTATTGACAGCTAGTTAAAAGTCACTTTCAACTAATAAAACAAATCATGCATCTAAGACTAAATTATGAATTAGTACACATCGAACATCAAATGGATTTAGTGTAAAGACGACCTAAACAGTTCGATAAAACCATGGCCTTGTGCAATGCCAAGATACAGGTATCGACAGATTGTAGATCCGTGAATGTGTATAAGTATGTAGCAATAATATTTAGTTTGTTTTTTATTTACTGATTACAAAATCACTATTAAAACTAATAATTAATAATATAGAGGATCGACAAGCTTTGAATGTACCAAAGTTATAACATGTAACATATTAGATATTTCTATATACAAATGTACGACACACATTTCTGTTCTTAAAACGAGTTTCTATAGGTACCTTCATCATGTATTGTGGAGACCACACACTGAAAAAGAAATGAACAACAGGTTGCATATCAGAAACAAAAATAGGCAGTTAAAATGGAGATCCTCTTAAATCAAAATGGTTTCTAAATTATATTCACCATATTTTTTTTTTTGGTGGCCCAAATCAAATATGCAATGTAAGGTATAAAAAGCTTCATTATCAACCCCCATACATCTCAACTTCTTCTTTAACTACACGTGCAAGTTATGAAACAGTTGCACTTCATATTTAGAAAGACTTGTCGTTAATATTTCAAAACAACTTTTGAAGTGTGTTGCATTGATTAAGCATGTTTCTGAACATTTCAAATACGGGTCAGTATTCAATGTAAACTATTGTTTTTTGCAGTGCACGATTCAACTCAATAACAGAAAAGTCAAAACAGAAATGGCGATACCATAGACATGCAGTTGTAATTAGTTATGAAAATAGAATTCCGTCACCAATAAATCTTGTCGTGAGGTCAATTGGCCTTTTCTGTTATGTGAAAAGGTGTCCGTGTTGTCCTTGTTTCAAACATCGACCAGACGGTAAGTGATTGTTCTTTATAACTGTATGATAAATATTTACCCTTAAAGTGTTATGAAAACAACAGTATCCAATTCTGTTTTACATTGTAAGAGAACATAGTGTTTTCTGTGTCCTGTGCATGCGTATATATTATGTGCATCGAGACCAGTGTTTTTGTCCAGAAAATTAGGTTGTTGTGGTTATTCTGTGAAAGCTAAAAAAATATTTCATTTTGTCGACTTTTCTTTTTCACTCTCAGTCATGCTTGAGTTAATATTTAGTATTTTTAGGCATTCATTATAAGAATAAGAAAATGTGTTTTGATTGCAATGTGCCAACACAATATATTCTCCATGGGCCGAATATCTTAGATTATTTGCATTAAAAGATTATGTTTACTTAATTGTGAATAGAAAAGTTGTCAGTATTAGTTTTTAAATCGAGTAGACATTGGCGACATATGCATTTTTATTTACCGAACCATTACTAAAGGATGTATCACAAATCTATGGCACACAGATTTTTGTTTTTTTTTAATAATTTGTATTTGTATTTTTAAAATAACAGATAATTGTCAACTATTTAATTTCAATTTTCCGAAAATAAAACTGAATTTTAATAGAAAAAAATATTTAATTGTGAACCCTATTTGATTTGTTTGTACACTTTCAAACCTTGTTTTCTGAATAGCTATTTATGATATTGTTATTGTATTTAAAATAAAAATGTATACTAACAATAGTTATTGAATCTCGTATAATCTTTCTATATTACAAGAGCATTTAAATTTTAATTACCTGTATAATCAGTACTTGAAATTAATCGTACAGGTTGATTATTTTTCAATAAAATATCAAGTAAATATATATATATCTATTCGGGATTTTTCAAAAATAATTTCATGTTAGTATACTAATGTTTAAACACTTGTTCTTGTGATAATGAAGAATTTTGTTTCAGGCTATGCAGAGAAAATGTTAAAAAGACAGAGAGAGCTTGCCGAGGAAATAATTAGAAATGAAAATGGCGACAATTAAAATTCAAGGCAAAAATAAAGCGATGTCTATGAATAGACATTTGTCAAACTCTTTATTGTATTCGAAAAATATTTACGTATTTTGTAACAAGACGGTACTATTTGTATTACATGCAAGCCATGATGCTAATTGTTTATGTGGTTTTCTTACCAATGAAGTTAATAAACATTATTTATGATAAGTAAGTAAGTAAATTATTTATTATAGTGACAAGTGTTTTTCACAAAATATTATATAATACAGTGAGATATAAAAACAATAATTAGAACACCCGACCGTTTGGGTCTATAAGTCACTTTAAAAATAAATTTCAATGGTACGACGAACAAAAATATATAAATATTATCTAAAACTTTCATATAAAAAGTTTTTTTTTTTCTTACTGAAAGCTTGCAATAGATATTTAGCAGTTTTCTTGGATGTTGACATAGTAAATATTTAAACTGTTCTTCATTTGATAGTATACATAAATTGTCTATTTGTGAGAAATGTTGAAGTCGCAGATTGTTATAAAAGTTACAGTTGATGAGGTATTGAAATTCGTTTTCCACACAGTTATCGCTACCCATTTTACACAAATATATCAATATAATATAATATTATAATGTATCAATTTTTCAGCACAAAGGATTTAGATGATAAATGAAATCAATGATTTTTTCTGTCAATATTACAATTGAGTTATTGCTATCTGGTGGTGAGTCTTTGAGTTCTGACGAAACTGGTAGTGTTTTCCTCAGGTTTGATAACCTTATGTTTGCAACAGATCTTTACTTAGGCTTTAGGGATACGATATTTGAATGATCTTTATGATTGACTATTGTAATTGGAAATGTTTCAATGGATTTAATTCAAGAAACAAAATTAATACTTATAATTATGTGTAGATTTATTCAGTCTTTCATAATAATCCGTAAACAGACAAGTGACTTTATATGTATCCTATCAAAAACTTTGAGTGTGTAATTTACATTTAAATTAATTTTCCAACACCTGACTTGTCATGTACACTAATCTATTTTTGTTTTACAAAGTGTTTTTTTTTTCTTAATTTTGAAAAAAGACACACTTTATTCGACATATTTTGGAAAATATCCATCGATTTGATTCATCAAATCTCTAAGTAATCAACTTTTTTACTGCACTTGTTCTATTTGAGCAGTCAAAATGTGTTGACCGTATATTTCTATGGCATATACAGTCACTGACCTGATATCACTTTTCCTCGTGAATATTCAAATAGAAATTGCCGAAATTTTAATTAATTATTCATACGACCTATTCAACCTGTTCTTGTTTCCAATGTATACAACGACTCAAACTTATTTCTTTTGCAATTTTTAGAAGAAGAAAACACATATTTCACTTGTTTATATATTTGGTTTGCAAACAATAATAAATCATTATGTTTAATGCTCATTGTTGATATTTTAGTTCATTCTCAAACAAATACGTTCACCATTGATTGCAGGTTTTAACAGGTAATGTACATTTCATTGTGTTGTATATTTCTCCGCCTGCATGATATGAGACCTTTTTTGAAAGGGGGAAGTTTACCAATATTTTAATCAAATAAAAACATTAACACATTAAACAACAATAGAAAAGGTTTTTTTAGATTGCAGTATAAAGACAATAATAGTGCATTGACTCGGCAGAGCCTCGCATTTTCCCGTTTCTATGCCTCATCCTTATGTCATTGATATGTCAAGTCAATGCACTATTATTGTCTATTTAAATGTTTTATATCTGTACGCTTAAGATATGTTTGGTTCTATTTCACTGAATTACTGACAAAAACATGGTTGCATGACTGTTAATGACGTTATCATCTACACTGTTTGATAATTACTCTATTCCTCATGCATCACAAATAATTGCCGATAGTAAGTTATGCAGACCCTTCAAGCATTGTGATGTATAAATATTTTGTTTCTTTCGTGCTCTTATTATTTTCTGGATAACATTTTACTGTTTATTTGCGCTCCTCTAATATGACTAATTGTTAAAGGCCGAATGCCCAGTGGCAAATATTTCATGTATGTTTAAGACGACGCAGTTCGCATTCATTTTACTTTTAAACTTATGCAAGATGTGAAGGACTTTCTTTTCGATTTTTAATTCAATTCTGAGATAACAATCATTAAATTACTTTACAAATGTGGTGCACACTGAACTACACGCTAGCGGTTTATTATAAAGTATGCACCACCTTTTTGGTGTTATTTCGAATAGACAGAAAAAAATATTAGTAATTCTTTATAGATTAATTCTAAATTCGATTTTTATGTAGATTTTGGGTCTTATTATAAATTAAATCCATAGAATTTTTTGATAATTTGTCAAAATGAAGTTTATAACTTGCTTTTTTTCAAAAAAGTATTGTTCACCGTGCTTTTTTTTCACGCTAAAGGTCAAACAAAATTGTCATATTTGAATAGATTATGCATGGAAATTCCAAATTCGGGTGATAAAAAGAAAACTACATCAGAACTTTTAGAAAAAATAAGAGAATATAGCTCTAATATTATGCTTTAGATGAGAAAAATAATAGGGTCACGGGACTTGTTTTCTTGCTACATAAAAAAATAGGTTAATTAACAGCACTTTCTTTTTCTAAAGTTACTTTACCGAGATATCTTCCATTGTATCTGAGTAATCAACACTTATGTGGCGAAATCTAAAAAAAACAAAAAAAACAAAAATAATCTTGATATATCACGAAAAAAAGTTGATGACGGCACGATCACATGACACAATTATGTCTATAAGTTGATAGACAAGACAATGACAGCTAATTTGAAAACGCGTTACATCCAAAATTAGTGTTCATTTATGTTTAAATATATTTATTTATTGAAGTAGACGTTGCCAATTTGATAAACTCCATTTGTTCTTTTTAAACAATAAAATATTTTAAACTAAAAAGTAAAATCACAAAAATACTGAACTCCAAGTAAAATTCAATCGTAAAGTCCCTAATTATATGGCAAAATCAAATGAAAAAACACATCAAACGAATGGACAACAACTGTCATATTATTGACTTGGTTTAGGCATTTTTAAATGTAGAAAATGGTGGTATTATCATTGTTTTATAGCGCTAACCCTCTCACTTATGAGTTATATTTTAATGATGGGTGAACAAAACAGACATAATAAACAAAAGTCAAAATATGGGCACAGTCATCACTGTGTTACAATCTCAAAACTAACAATCATTTACAAAAATGCACAAAAGCATCTATCAAATTAGAATACACATTCATTCGTTCGCGTGTCTGACGTCAGAAAATGTAAACGTCACATAGGAAAAGAATTTGTCGTGCAATGTTTATTCAAAACAATTATAATTTCACATTGGGAATGGTGGTATATAGGGTTAAAATCAAAAGTTATGTTAGAAACCAGCGGAAATGGTTTTGTATCTAATTTGTCTTGAATTTATGACAATTTGGTACAGTGCCATGTCGCTCAACTGGAAAACTCTCCCTTATTATCATAACTGACATTACTTTATTAAACTCGCACGACTAAAATAAAAAAATAAATAGTTTGTATCATTGTGCTACACATGATATGCTTGATACTACATTTGTGTACATATAATTTGCAAAAAACTCTACGTCTATGATAGAATTATAAAATTCTTTAAAATTGTTGCAATTTTGTTTTAATTACTCTCAATGAACCAATAGTTAACTCGATCCACGTTTTTTTTTTTCTCATATGTAAAGTCGGTTATACAGAGTTCAATGACTAAATCAATGACATCAATGAGTTCTTGATAAATCAATTGTCGCCCTTGAATGAAATAACATAACCTGACAAATTACAATTATCATAAAACGGTCTATCTATTCAAAAGACCATTACTTTTAAGACGTTGTGTCAGCTTTTAAAAAAATTGTTCCTTGTCACGTACGAATTTGTTTTTCTTAAACTTCAATGTTTATTATAAGAATTAGTTTTATTTTCATAGTTATAACAAAAAGACCATACGAAATGTTAAAATGTAGTTGTACTTTGTGTATTTCATACATAATAGACGCGAATTCAAACGAATGTTTCACAAAAAATGCCCATAAATACATCTTCAAAATTGACGAAAAAAATATTAGATAAATTCCATGTTTTCGTAGCACTCACGTGGATTCGTCGTCATCAGAAACACACGCAACCGAATATTTGAAACCTAAGGATGTATAAGAACCGAAACCGTCGAAGAGCTATATATAACCAAATTCATTTAACTTTCTTAGCAAATTTTGCATTAGGGAGTGGATACCTTTGTTTCTTGCTACTTACAAAATTCTATAACAGTAACACGTGAATACAAAACTGAAATATAAGTATCATGATACATTTGTGCAAGAATGGGGAAAAACAAAAGAAATAATTTGTTCGCAATATCAACCCCATTTGCACAAATATGTCAATTAAATTATTTATACAATTCAACACAAAGTAATATTAAACACAGGGTTAAACAACACATACACAACCAACTCAAACTTACATAGTGTTTGTCATATGTAACAGACACTTGCAAGTTATTCTAGACTGTTTTTAAACCCCAACGTATCGTTTGAGTTAGTTGTGTCGTTTGATTTATGTCTCATTGGCAAAAATTCCGCATCTCCTTTAAATTTATTAATTTTGTTAATATTAACTTTTCAAAGCAGTGACTAATACAGTGGCATGTATATAGAGTGTCCGTCTTAGATAGTAAACTAGTAATTGATAGTAAATACAACCTTTTTCTAGACTATAATACACAAAAGCTCGGACACAAATTAAATCAATAAAAACAGTAAAAAATAATGGATTTGAAAAGGAGGTGGCTTCAAAAATTGTTTTCTCCCCAAATGAGAAGCGTCACCTAATAAGACTTTTCGTCGCATTTGTACTTGCATAATCAACATGGCGAGTGCGACATGTGAAGCAGGAACTTCTTATTCTACCGAAACATCTGAGTCCATATTCGTCTTTTGATGGGGTTTCATGTTGCTCAGTTTTTGTTTTTTTTTTTATTTAAAGTTTTTTCCCTTAATTTTTTTTTGCATTGTGCTAGCAATACCTCTTCGAGTGATGAGTTTTTGATAGAGGAGAAACGTTTAATTAGCTTAACATATAATTTTAGATGACGGGGGACGATTTTAGCATCCTTTAATTAATTGAAATCTGTAAATTTTAATAGAACTTTTTTACATGCATAGAAATTATAGCAATACTAGTAGTTTTTTCCGTTGAGATGTTATTATTGAATTTCATTTTGCCATTTTTTATGGACCTACCCTTTTCGATATTTTTGTAATATTGTTTTGGCATATTAGTAGAAATGTGTAATCACGATTGATGATCTATATCACATCAAATAAAATTGAAAATGGAAATGGTGAATGTGTCAAAGAAACAACAATCCGACCATGGAACAGACAACAACAGAAGGTCACCAACGGGTTTTCAATGCAGCGAGAAATTTCCGAACCCGGAGGCGTCCTTCAGTTCGCCCCTAAACAAATATATATACTAGGTCAGTGATAATGAACGCCATACTTAACTCCAAATTTTACACAAGAAACTTAAATTAAAAAAAATACAAGACTAACAAAGGCCAGAAGCTCCTGACTTGGGACAGTCGCAAAAATGTGGCGGGGTTAAACATGTTTATGAGATCTCAACCCTCCCTCTATACCTCTAGCCAATATAGAAAAGTAAACGCATAACAATACGCACATTAAAATTCAGTTCAAGACAAGTCCGAGTCTGATGTCAGAAGATGTAACCAAAGAAAATAAACAAAATGACATTAATACATAAATAACAACAGACTACTAGCAGTTAACTGACATGCCAGCTCCAGACTTCAATTAAACCTATTGTCATTATATGAATATCAGGCACAATCCTTTCCCTTAGGGGTTTAGTATTATACCATCATAACATATATGAGAAGAATATAACCCGTGTCATGCCAACAACTGGTTTTTAAATAAATGTGTTTAGTTCCGATGCAAAGAACCTGTAAGTGAATCAATATTAACACCAAAATATGCAATCTTTAATGACCTGACAACAGTATCGTTACTATATCACCTCTTAATAAGTCTATTTAAAGGTTTTCTATGCAATCTTTAATCACCTGACAACAGTATCGTAACTATATCCCTTCTTAATAAGTCTATTTAAAATGTTTACTTTATTTTTACTTTTTAAAGGTAATTTTTTCTTAATGTTTCAAAAATTCGTCAAAAAAAAATATTGGTATGGTATGATTGCCATCAGAAAGAGACAAAATTACACAGAAATTAACAAATACAGGTCACCTTACGGCATTCAACAATAAGCAAAGCCAATACCGCATATCAAGCTATAAGACCCCAAAATGACAAATGTAAAACAATTCAAACTAAAAAAACTAATTGCCTAATTGATGTACAAAAACATGAACGGATTACAAATATGTAACACATCCACGGACGACAACCATCGAATCACACGCTCCTAATTTGGAACAGGCACATACATACAGAATGTGCTTGGCTTAAACGTGTATGCATGTAAACCCTCAACCTAACCTGGGACAGTAGTGTCACAGTACAACATAAGTGCGAACTATAGAAATCAGTTGAAAAGGCTAACTCATCAGATAGATACAAATAGAAATACTACACACAGTGGACGAGACCGGGTACTTTTATATCCCAACAACAAAATTACACTAAGAACATGTCTAAAATTGTAAAAATCGTGCATCTAAGACAAATATAGATTACATCTACTTCATTTAAACTTTTGTCACATTTGCAATCATACCAGTCATCTCCTTCTTTTTATATATAACTCCTTGAACTTTTGTTTGGTGAGAGATATTTAGTCAATACTTATATTGAAACAATATCGTTTGGTGGTCACATTTAAACAGAATGAGAGTGTTTACCGTACAATACAAATCATGTTTTACAACATCCTGAATTGCGAAAAGTGCCGCGTTGGAATTCTACCTTTCTTTCAGCGGGGACAACGCTCGGCCATAGTGTTTGAGTTTTGAGACAATATTTGTCATTTTACAAATTCCAAATGGAGCCATATCACCAATCATGAACTCCTTTGACCATGAAACTTTTTTTTAATGTGATGAGACTATGATAAAACATTAAATCGTAAATCTGTGTCCCCTTTTCTTCTTGATATAATATAAAATTCATGTCATCATAATAATATTTACTTTTTTGGTTTTTACAAATTACCCTATTTTAACGTTTGCATGCCTTGATGTTCAAAATAAGAATACATGTATTCCTCTTTTGAATTGAATGAAATTCAATACACTGTCAATTGGTCAATTACATTAACCCAATTAAACTTTTAAATTGAAGGTCTCTGTGTTCTTGTGACATAATTATGTTTCTATATAGATTTTTAGCTAAGTTCTCATTTAACCGATATTATATGTAGGATAAATATCGCGAAGTTCAATTTTCCACATCACCAATCATAAAAGGTGTCAACAGGCAATACACTTGCTATTCTGGTTTCTTTTCTAGGTGATTAATGAAATATTACATATAAAGGCCGTAACATGCAATTTTACCTATTTGTATCTAACGCTTGTTTGTCTGCTTCGACTTTTTCCAAATTTTAGGGTAATAAAATACGATGATTTCTTTTTTTGGTATTTTAAAATCTACTAGAGATCAACAAAATTATAGTTATCAGACTTTAAAACATATTGGTGAAACAGGTATTTACCGGTGCTAACCGTATAACTCATCCAAACGTCACAAAAAAAGTTATTTAACAAAAATAGTGAACTCCTAGGAAAATTCAAAACGGAAAGTATTTAATCAAATGGCAAAATCTCAAACACATTCAGCCGTATTTGGCACAACTTTTTGGAATTTTGGATCCTCTATGCTCTTCCACTTTGTATTAGTTGGCTTTATAACTATTTTGATATGAGCGCCACTGATGAGTCTTATGTAGACGAAACGCGCGTCTGGCGTACTAAATTATAATCCTGGTACTTTTGATAACTATTTACACCACTGGGTCGATGCCACTGCTGGTGGACGTTTCGTCCCCGAGGGTATCAACAGCCCAGTAGTCAGCACTTCGGTGTTGACATGAATATCAATAATGTGATCAATTTTATAAATTTCCTGATACAAAACTTTGAATTTTTCTAAGCTAATAGATAATAACTGTCATACAAATGTATTTCTGACTTGGTACAGGCATTTTCTTATTTAGAAAATGGGGGATAACAGATGGTTTATAAGCTAGCTAAACCTCTCAGGTGAATGCCATTCGGATTAAATGCAATTATATTGACAACGATGTGTGAACAAAACAAACATACATTTATAATTTAGGTAAACAAGTCAGAAATAGGGTTTACAGAGATCAACTTGTGTAAAATCTTACTCACTTTAACAAAAACAAATATGTAAATAGTAATCAAAGGTACCAGGATTATAATTTAATACGCCAGACACGCGTTTCGTCTACATAAGACTCCTCAGTGACGCTCGGATCAAAATAGTTGTAAAGCAAAGATGCCAAAAGTGGCGTATAGACCAAGCATAATAACAAAAATTATAGACAAGAATGCACAAATTTACCATAGTACAATAACACAATGACGGGATGTATTAGTACAGAGTCACATCATACAAGTATCAAAGAAATATGAAAAGGCATGTATAGACAAATTAAAGCACATTAGCAAAATGAAAGACAAGAATACAAAAATGTTTTAAAATAGCACACTACAGGGATGCATTAGTATAAAGCCACGTCATATGAGTATCAAAGAAATATGAAAAGGCATATATAGACAAATTAAAGCACATTAGCAAAATGAAACTGAAATCAATAAATACAGAGTAAACAGTTACAATAATATCGATAAAGACAAATAAAAAAAGATTTTTTTTAGTTTTTTTTTATTACTTGATACTTAGTCTACGTATGATTATTTTTATTGTATAAATAAGACCAAAGCTTTAAAAGCTACAATATAAAATGCTTGATTATTGACAGGAAATACCTTCTTTAAATATACTTGATTTTGTTTTTCATTAAATGTGGCAATATAACTGAGAGAACGTCGAGATAATCAATCTAAATCACAAAATCGACTTGAGCATCAAGGGGGAAACATACAGTAAATCTTAAGAAACATAAAAGCTTTTGTACAGTATCTCAAGCTCTCGCTGGTTTTCAGTCCGTATAAAGGAATATATTTATTAGTATAACACAAAGTGTGATAATTTAAGGGATGAGTTCTATAGTTACTTTAATTACAAAAAAGGATAATACGCTTTAGATTACAATAGACTGTCCTAACTTCACTATCTCTTTTTATAGCAAATGAGCTCATACATCATGCAAATCAAACCCTACATTCGTTTTATCAACTGCATAAGATACGTAAATAACTGCTACTTTTATCTAGAAGACTAAATCCTCACTGATGTCAAATACCTTAAAAACATTGCAACCTAACTCCCAAAATCTACCTTCCGTAACAGCTTTAATTTCTATCTATATGATCTAATACTTTCCTTACAAACATTTCTAGACCATACATTTAACATGTATATTGTGGATTTATTTTTTTTCCGTTGGATACCAGTTTTCGTGGGTTTCGTGGAAAATCAAATATCCACGAAAATGCAAATTTAATTTAAAGCAATTGATACCCACAAAACATAAATGAATCCCCAGTATGCCATCAATATTATTATCGCCTAAAGCAATATTACGCTAACAACTACGCATCTGTACATACATAATGCCTATAATATACAGAAAGAAAAGATAGACGAATCATTCTGCATAAGATGATAAACTTAGTGCTCATCTACGTCGACTAACCCATCCTTGGTGGGATCAAACTTTAAGACTGGTCGGTTCGGAGTCAGAATGATGTGTCCGAGTAGATTGGAATGTCTTCCCTTGGATTATTGACTTTGATAATAATCACGAAAAAAAATCAAGCTGAACTTGTCTGTTTAGTACAAATATTCAAATAACATCATCATGTTCTCGTCCTGAATATGCATTTAATTGCCACTGAACGTTCAACAGACAATCATTCATCAATCAACCTATGACTTGATCGAGTTTTAGCATTTGCTGATGCGTAAACCTTGACAATGATTCATAAGAAGCATATTTCTAAATGCCTGTACATTTATTAAATGTTTAACTTCTGATTTTATTCTACTACATCAAATTAGCCAAATGTGAGATGATATATAAACCTTATATCTCTTTTTACATAGCTTAAATATATCTTAATTCACTACGAAATTTTATAATATAGTTATCCCGTAGTATTATTATGTGCCTTAGCTAAATCATCAGAAGAAAAAAGTTGCGAAAGTAAATTATAGATCTAACATTGTTTGGCTGATGTTTAGAAGACTTTTAAATACGAAATGTATTGTCAGCCTTGTATCTCCATCACTGCTGGTGATCCGATGGCTAAATCTGTTGTAGAGTTGTCACTGGTTCAGACGTACTTATTGATAAAGATATATTTTAAAATTTCGTATTAAATTAAAATATATATAAGCTATGTAAAAAGAGATATAAGTTATTTCAGGTATTATATTACTGATAATGGAATATAAAAATATTGATTTCCTTTATGATTATGCAATTATATCTAAAATAACGTTTTGAATACTGTCATTTAAATTGATTCTTTAAGTATACTAAACCGATGACAACGTATGGAACACCATTGGTGACAAACTTTTTATTGGTAACCACGATTCGTTTGATGTTATTTAAAATGGTAATATTACGGTTACACGGATAGTTATCGATCGAAATATTTTATCGATATCGAGAAGAAATGTGTTTGCATCAGAAAATTGAGATTTTTCTATCCAATAAATATTTGCTTAAAATTCAGTACAACACCTTACATACATCAAGTAAATAAATATAAGAAGATATGGTATGAGTGCCACAAAGACAACTCTCCATCCAAGTATTAATTTGTAAAATAATACCATTATAGGTCAAATTACGGTCTTCAATACGGAGCCTTGGCTCACATCGAAATCAAGGTGTAAAGGTCCCCAATAATAACTAGTGTAAAACCATTCAAACGGGGGAAAATCAATGGTTTAACGAGAACGCGATTTTCTTAAACTTATTATATATTGTTTTGAAAATTTGCCGCTCTCCTGCTGTTAAAATGCCCCAGCAATCATGTACATGCATGTTTGACCTTTTTTTAGTACATTTTATGGTTCGAGCGTCACTGATGAGTCTTTTGTATACGAAACGCGCGTCTGGTGTAAATGCATTTAATCCTTGTTCCTATGATGAGTAAATGTAAAATATTCTGAGTAGTCTGATTTGGAGCTACAAATGTATGTAGAGAATACATTGTATCCCAATCCTACTACTTAAATATAGATTTGTGGAATTAAAATTTTGTCTGATTACATTCTTTTAGTTCATCCTAATTCTGTATTGAATTTATATCTTTTCATTTCCTGACTAAATCGTTAAACACCAACAATCATGTAGCCGAGCTTACGCATTCATAAAAAAGGCTTTAAAATTTGGAAACCAGACGATAGACGCAACTTATTTAATCAGTTAAAACTGACCTTTTTGTCTTTGTGTAATGGAGAACGGTGAAAATATCATGCAATACAACACAAATGATATAAAAACACAGGAGAATATGTCACCCATGAGGCTCCTTAGATTTGTTATTTAAATTAGTTTTAGCAATCCAGGAGACCGATAAATAAACATTTATGTAATCATAATGGGAAGAGTAAAAGGGATTTTTTTCGAACATAAACAGTTTATTTTAAGGCACCTTAAAGGAAAACAGAAACAGCTACTCGCTCCGCTTCTGAGAAAGGGTTTAATACAACACTGGGAAAATACTAAGATTCTGGGTGAGGACGATCATGATGCGTTGCGAAGTATTTTTGATCTAATAGAGCACCGTGATAATGAATCACAGTTTGTTAAAATTCTCAGAAGTATCAGTGATGAAACTGCAGATCTGGTTGAAGGTAAATATAAGTATACCACAGTCTTTATTGGTTTACAATTTTTTTTAGTTGTTTTCTAGAAACTACAAATAAAAATACAGTAGTGAAGCAAATTATAATGTATGTGTTACACTTACATTGACAAAACCTGATGTTGTAGTATTCAAATATTACAGAGTTTGTGTTTCATATGTTTCATTATCACACAAACATATGTATGACCACCTTGCAACTAAAAAATACGTTATTATATATTGATATAGACAACAATAATGCAAATTTAACATGTATTAGCAAAAATATCATTAAAAAAACATTTCTTTTCAAAATGAATCTTGTGTATTCAAAGAACATTACATAACTTTATTTCCCAACGAGTTTTAGTATTGATTAACTGGTTAGATGCCCTTCCGTTTGAAGACTTGAGTTGTATTTATTTGATTCAGAATTCCTGTAAAATCTTTTAAAAGACAAAAGTAAAAACTTAAAGAATTGGCAATATCAGGAGAAAAAAGTGGATGAAAACTGATTTTGATAGCAAGCTAAACGTCCCCAGTGTATGAAAATTGTCAATAGTTTTGTCATATTGAAATAATTGAGTTGTAAACACAAAAAGACATAATTGGTTTAGTTATGTAAAGGAGCCAGTTACTGTTGTAAAATTATTGTTAACATACATCACAGACATTCAACGTTAGTACCTACAAAAATATCTGACATAGACGCCTACAAAACAGTTTTTTGATGTTGATAACAAATCAGACTAAAACACCAAAAAAGTTGAAAATATATATAACATATATATTGTCAACTTTTTTCACAATTTGCCTATTTGAAGCCTTGTTTCTGTTTTAAAGTATTTTAGCTTTTTTCCTATTTATACATGCATTTGTACATTGATAGTCAATAATAAAAATCTGTTACGTCATACAAAGCAATTTGTATATTGATAGTCAATAATAAAATACTTGACGTCATACATACCAATTACGGCTGAACCGCCACAGAGTTCGAGAAAACAAAATAGCAATTCCATTCAGTCGCTACGTTATATATGGATAATTATATTGACACTTGAACTCATACTGTTACACAAATTCCCGATACTTGTCAGGTAAAATATCTATTGTCAACATCCCGTGTCCTCGCAGTATCATACTCTCTCCCCTGTCTTCTAGTATTTACATACATCAGTTTATAAGTTACTCTGGTGCATGTTCATACTTTGTTGACTTTATCCTCAGATGTTCTCCTGACACCTAACTTCTCTGACAGAATTATGGAGATGAATATTGAGATCCGCTTTTCATCTGTTATACGATAATCGTCATTGATCGGTTGGTTGATACACTGTGTCAGTGTTTCAACTTACTAAGTACATATTTTCGAGGTCTTACAGCTTTAGATATCAGTTTGTTCGTTTGATCTGTAACTTTATCGATTGTTTTCTGTTCCTGATTGTGATATTTTACTAAGTGTAGATTTGCATAGTAATTGATGCATAACTAGCAAATGGCGTACCAATATAGTTGTTTGGGAGGTCATGCGTTTCACCCAGTTTTTATGTTGTTTGTTATCTTGATAACCGTTTCTAGTTCTCTCTGTGCGCTTTGAACGACGGTAGGGTACTACCGATTAGGTGTATATGATTGTAACATAGATCATGAAGATAATTATATTTGCAAAAGTTTGACACTGCAGCTTATAATTTTGTTTGAAAATAAAGCAACATGCTGTTCAAATCTTTTAAGTACACATTCATATTTCTATCATTCTTTGAATTTTAGAAGAGCTTAAAGTTCTTAATATGTAGTTCTAGTGCAATTCTTGTGTAACTTTTTTCAATTGCCTAAAAGTTACCGTCAAATCTACAGTTGACCAGGCGTAACTAATGATGGACCCGCCATTTTGAATTGATTCAATCAACAAATGTTCCATTGATTAGACCAAAAAATGTTTGATTATTACAATATTATCGAAAATAAAACAACACATACCTCAAATTCGCCATTTTGATGTACTTTTATTCGATTTTGAATCGTAGAGGAAAAGTAATGACCTCCAGTTTGTAGGTTTTCATTTGTATGACGTCATTTTGAGCCATGACGTCTTTGCGCCAAAATCATTCATGAAGTTTTGCGGAATTTTTTTTGTACAGTGTATGTCCAATTTATACATTTTTGCCAGCTTTATCGTATTCATTCTTTTTGTAATGCATTATACGTGAAATACAAGTACTGTAGTTGAAGAGTTGCCACCCTCAATTTTAATATGACGGTCGCATATCTCCGTTTTACTTTTTACGCGCCGCCAGTAAAACTGTATTTTCGACCGTCAAATCGACAATTGACTGTGGCAACTCTTCAACTACAGTACTGTTATTCTTTAAATGTCCTTGGTGTTAAATAGAGAGGACATATTTTTTTTTTTTGAGATGTAAATCAGGAAAAGCTCTTCGGTTACAAAACGTTTAAATATATTTTATTTCGATAATTTGCAGAACCTCCAGGAGCCAAATTTGTGATACCTTTACTTAAAACAAAGAATGCTAAAATAGGAGATAAAGTGGTCCTTGAGTGTGAACTCGAAAAAAAGTATACTACAAAATGGTTGAAAAACAAGCAAGAACTGAAAGATGACAAGAATATCTCAATCACTCACTTAAACGGTACTCATACACTTAGCATCTTAAATTTTAAAAGAAGTGATATAGCAGACTACAGCTGTATATGTGGAACAGCAGAAACTCGATGTGAACTCAAGATTGAAGGTAAGGGAAAGAACCAACTGACCTCTTAACGTAAAATAAAAAAAACTCATCATTTTCCTTTTTTAATTTTATTATATGACTATTTGAATACCGTACGATATCATAGATAAGCGAACAACAATGAACAACACGCATTTCCTGAAATCCTTTATTAATACATTTTAGACCAAAGTTTTGAAACATAAGAGAGGAATGATTTGCTGAAAACCTGATGACAGTGTGCACATCGTTTTGTTTGTTCAAAAGTTGTTGGGAAGTTTCGGGCGTTACATTTGCCACATTACAAAACCAGTAACATTTCATTTTCAAATGGTAACTTTAAAGCGTATGGCATTTAGGAGGAAATTGTAATCCTTGACGTTGATGTGCACAACATTAAAGTTTACTTATGCCATACTTACATAGTTAAATATGTTATATGTACACCAGTAAATGTGCCACGCATGATAATCGTGCGAAGATCATGCATATTTTTCGCACGGAAGGCACGGAAAGCGCCCAAATCGAGCTACATCCGATAATCGTGCGTAAATTTACACACGATTCACGCATGATCCACGCACGACTTTCGCATGTAAGGCCTTTGTGCGTATATCATGTGTGGCATTTTTGCCTGTGTATGATTTTATGTTTTACCAATAAGAGGGATTTTTTATGAGAAATATTTATATGAACATTTTTGGTCAACAGCTGCTGACTATTTGAAGAACAAGTCAACTATTTCATGTAAAATAGAAAAAGTTTCGACGTATATAATATCCCATTATAGATGAACTCATCATATATACCAGGCTTCAAATGTTGTTCGCCAAATGCGCATTTTGACTACGAAAGACTCATTTGTTACGCTGGATCCAAACAGTTTTAAAAGCCAAACATAAATCGAAAGAAGTTGAAGAGCACAATTCCTTAAGGTTTTGCAAAATAGAACAATATATTCCTGAGGTGTTATAAAACAAATGATAAATGATGTCAAAATCTAGAATGTCACTCAATAAAGTTGATATCGAAGTCTAGATAACACAATATTCGAATGTTTATGCCAATTTCTTATTAAACACTGACTACTGGGATAGGGATAATCATGGGCACTAACGGTTCTACAGAAGAGTAAAAGACCTAGTGGAAGTAATAAATTTAAGGGTACCAATTTTAATATTTCTATTTGTATATCCTCAGATTAAAAAAAAAAAACAGATGTAAAATTTCATCTGTAATTAATATTATCATACTGAAAACAAAGAGTTGTGTTTAAAACTCATATCAAAGATAAATAATCTGGAATATATACATATATATATATATATATATATATATATATATAAATATCTAAATCGAAAACTACGTTCAAACCTATGATTGCGTTGGATAAAAATTGCAATTTTTATACGTGTGCATGTAAAACAATGTCTAACTCGTCTAAACATCAACCCAACAATGTTAGATCTGTAAATTTGCTTTCGCCTTTTTTTTTTTTTTTTTTTCTCTCGCCGGGATTCGAACCCATGCTACTGAGATATCGTGACATATATATTGTTTGTTGGAAACAGTTTTAACGAAGTATGTATTTTTTTTTTTTTTTTTTCTATTGCCTGTGAGTCACTTAATTTGCATATTGCATTAAGTTTACTTCAATTTGATTGAATAGTCCAACGATCGGCTCTTATGGGCATCGCATTGACGAGTTTCATATCAGCAATTAAAATGGAATTATAAAACAAAAACCATATGAAAACTTTCCCCATTATTGTATGTTAAGGGCATACGATACAGTTACAGGGGAGGTACAGTAATGACGTTGCTAACGTAAAATGTTATTTTTGCGACATCAAATTATGACATATCGGGAAAAGATGCATTTTTCGACTGATTTTTATCATTCAACCGGATTTAATATGAAAACGAGTGCATGGACCCTATTGTTTAAAACGACATTTTGTTTCGTTTTGCAGGGAGATTATGTGGACTAAATTTTATTAAACTGTAAATAGTGCATTTTTTTTTTTAATTTTGATAGGAATGTAGCAAAAAATAACGTTTTTTCTCAATTCAAGACCATTTGATAAATATCTGTTATTTCTGAATCAAAAATGCATAAATTTTTAGAATACTTATAAAATACAGAAATTATAAATTATTTAACAAAAAACAATTTGTGTTTATCTTTTAAAACAAAAAAGTTATGATTTTCTTTCGAAAGGGAAAATACAGACACAAATCCGAATTTTGAGCAAATATACAAAATTTCGACCTCATTTAACACAAAAAGTAGCACATGAAGGTATATTTTTATTACATATTTGATATAATCAGGCAACATATAGCCTATATGGAAATTTTCCTCAAACTGTAAATATGGGATCAAAACTGTATCGTATGCCCTTAATGCTACCGCCGTAAGCAACATAGAATTAAGTATTACCCCTTACCGTCCGTCCTTCCTTCCTTTTGACGACAGTTGTTCAATACTTTTGTCAGTTCGTACGTCTTTCCGTCCGATTATTTTTTTCCGCACTCTATCCGAACTTTTTCTTATTCAAATTTTATGAAATTCATACAAAATGGTGAATACTACAAATGTCAGATCGAGGTTGAATTTGGGCATTGAGTTACATAGTGTTCTAGAGTTGTGCTCCTTTCATTAGACGTTGCAGATTTTTCAGTTACTGCACTTTCACTTGATTTTGTCTCATCTTAATTTTGTGAAACACTTACATAATGCTTAGAACCACAACACGAATATCGAATTTGGGCAGCGAATCACTTACAGTTCTAGGGTTATTATTTTTTTTAAATGAATAATTGCAAAGCTTGATAAGGGGTAGTCGTGTCCTCAGACACATTTTTTTTTTATTGTTACAATATGAATAGAAACTTAGGTTGGTTAAAAAAAAGGATCTCTGTATGTCGTCCCACAGAAACATAATCAGGAAATGAAGCTCAGAACATATATATGAAGAAAATATGCCGCACAACTCTATAGTTTGACTTTTGAATAAAATGGAAGTGCATATCAACTTTCAATTTTTTTATGTAATTGGTAAAAAAAACTTCATATTAAAAGTGGCATAGATTTAGGCACAAAGAGAGTTCCTATTGGAAATTGCATTGTGTATATTTTCAATAATGCAACCTATATATTCTTGGCTTTCCAATGTTAGGCTTTGGTGCAGGTAATTGAAGAAAGTACATTGTGCTTTTGAGATATACAAATTATAGTCCGCTGCTAGATGACTATTAGTCCTCAATGGAATAACAAGTTCAGTAGTCAGTATTTCGGGTCTTTAATGATTGAATCAATCTTCTTTTAAACTATTCAATGATCTTTTCTTAAACATCATGAAAGTAAAGTAAGTCAACAATCGCAGACAAGAGTTTTATTTTAATTTATAATTACAATATAAGTTGACAGTGAGGGTCAGTTGGGAGCATTTTTTTGAAAAAAAGGTGACTTCAAAATTTCAGATGTGAACTTTTTATTTTCTTGTATATGAGCACTCAATATGCACATGCATAAGTTGATGGATTCTTTAAGAGGGTACTATATTTGCGGTATTTGCCAATCCAATTATGCTATCCTTGATGAAAGTTCATTGCTCTGAAGGAAGTTAATGCAAATGTGATTGTAAAGAAAGTAACGTCTGTGCATATGCTTTTTGTAACTCTTGCCGCCTTTCTTTCGTTGTTATAAAATTACGCCAATTACGACCGGATTTAAGTTGTCACTAGAAGAACGACTGGTCTAAAAACAAAACATGATAGTTTGTAGAGTGTATGTTGTTTATGTTGTACAGTACATATACGTAGTGTTTCCGTTTTTCGTTCAATCACATTTTTATTGACCCATTTAAATCTCTTTTAAAAAGTGTTTTCTTAACTACATACAATCAACAAATCAAATTTTTGAATCATCATCAAGAGAAAAATATACTTTATATTTTACATTCAGAACAAATTAGGTTTGTGAAAGGTTTAGATGACAATACATGTTTGAAAGGCGACACGGTCATTCTGCAGTGCAAGCTGAATGTGCCTTATTATATGGAACCAGTTTGGACAAAAGATGGACAAAACATACCAGAAAGCAATACATACTTCAAGAAGGAAAATACGCCTTCAAAAAAGAAACTCACTCTTTTGAATGTTCGGTAAAATGATGCTGGTATTTATAAGTGTGTCTGTGATACTGCGTCTACAGAAGCAACCATAAAGATATCAGGTAAATGAACACAACCAACACTTACAGTAAAAAAAATATTCTTTACTTGGAAAAACTCGACCACATTTAAGATCAAAGTATAGTAAATGGGCTATGTCATGTATGTACCAGCTTTTGGTAATATTTTACATATTCTGTAGGCTCGCTGATCTAAAACTGAAGACATAATGTGTATCTTATTGTTTATAAAATATTACTAAATAAATTCCTTCAAGATAGAAAATTTGTATAAAAAGCACATAAAATCAATAGAATTGTAAGCATCAAATAAATTATTGCAGCTAAGGAACCGAATCATAATATATTTCCAGCAGGCAGAAGAAAACGTTTCCAATGCTCCGTTTTTTCTTAAACCATCTCTCCCCAGTTTTCCGTGTTGCAGATTTTGAGATTTCATATCCAAGTTTCAGTTTTAGGTAAAGACAACCGAGATAAATATTTATGTTTCTTCTTTACAAATATTGAGCTTTTTAAGACAATTTGTGTTTATCTTTTAAAACAAAAAAGTTATGTTTTTCTTTCGAAAGGGAAAAAACGGACACAAATCCGAATTTTGAGCAAATATACAAAATTTCGACCACATTTAACTCAAAAAGTAGCACATCAAGGTGTATTTTTATTACATATTTGATTTAATCAGTCAACATATAGCCTATATGGAAATTTTCCTCAAACTGTAAACCGAATCATAATATATTTCCAGCAGGCAGAAGAAAACGTTTCCAATGCTCCGTTTTTTCTAAAACCATCTCTCCCCAGTTTTCCGTGTTGCAGATTTTGAGATTTCATATCCAAGTTTCAGTTTTAGGTAAAGATAAAATAGATAAATATTTTGTTTCTTTTTTACAGATATTGAGCTTTTTATGACATTCATTCCATTATCATTAATCAAAGTTAAAGTATTTTATAGCCTTTCTAACAAGAATCATCGTAGCAAATGTGTACTATGTAGAATTATAATTAAATCTGTAAAATAGTCAATGTATTGTTCCACCTTGAAACAAGAAGCTTGCAGACTATTGGGATCGGCTCAACCCACTATCTGAATAATCTTAAATTAAACTTATCTTAACTATTCTAAAATGGTTTTACAGTTTTTCTTCGAATTTTGAAGGTTAAAACTGTCAGCATCAATTCTAGGGTAGAAATGTCTCAATTTGTTCAGGGTAGAAATGTCAGAATAGGGTTGACCATTTTTAAATCAAATAAATAAGATCTGGGTTTTTTTTAGAACAACATATTTTCAAAGGTAGTCAATGAAAGTTCAATTTTTTTTTTTCATATTGTAAATAAAAGGACAAAATATCAAAATAACGATCTTCAATGTACGTCAGTTGTCTATGTTTATAACAGTTATGTTATCAAATTTTTTTCTTATTTATGAAAACAAAATAAAAAATAACCAGCATTAGCAGGTAAAACCATTTTCGTAATTGTCGTCAAAATGTAAATATTTCCAGGTCGAGGAACACTTTAGGGTGTTTAATATATATTTAAAGTACACATCGCCATATCATATACACGGATTTTGTTTAATGGTTGAATATAACGTTTTACAGTCTGATATTTATAATGATACAGAATGTTCAGATTTTAATATGTGAACTTTTAGATGTTAGACCACCAATAACTCCCTCCAATTTAGAACCTATGTGAAAGTTGGCCTACTCGGACAAACAATTGTGCATTTGATGTCATGGTTTACCTAAACTAACCAACAAATTTGCAAAATTGAAACTTTTGGTGAAAGGGAGATATATTTAGACCATTTAGAACCAAAATTCACTTGTCTATGAGTTTGCATTAAAAATTCAGGATTAATGCGCTACATAGTACACTAATTTAAGATTTTCAGAAAACCGGGAGTTATTTTGGTAGTATATGTGTTTTCTAGATCGGAAATTTCTAATAAGACTTTAAACATTGGCTGGAAATTGGCATGTAGAATGGTGGTACATGTACATGTTTGTATATACCTGGTTTCCGTGAAGTTAAACCTAAGGTAAAATATTTAAAAAGCTGTGAAAATTGCAAAATTTGATTGAACAGATAGGGATTTTAATTGGTGGTCTGACACCTTTTATACGCCAATAACAGCAGTTTATAATGACGGTCCTAGGATACCAGTAATTTATTTTAGGCATTAAGAATCTAGGCTAAGTCCCTGAGATAAATCCCCCTTGAAAATAATTATTTCATTGTTTGTTTTTTTAGCTCTCACGATAAAGAACATTCTGATCTGAGACTTGAGACGATACAAATTTGATATTTCTAATACATGTTGTTAAAATGTATGTTCAAATTTCCTGAAACAGGGAAATTATTGTTTTAATAAAAATTGTACAGGTTACTGACTCGGGACCAGCAAATAACAATAAATTACTCGGTTACAAATGTGAACGAGTGCAGAAACAATATTCCTGACCAGGGAAATTGTGCAGCTTCATAACATAAGTATACACATCCAAAATCAGTTTATGACGGATGTTGAATCGTTTTCAAATATGATAACAACTGAAACAGTTCTTGATTGATCTTTTAGTTAAATTTAAGTTTCTAAGGAGACTTAGGTGTTAATACCTGCCAACTTTCAGATTCTGTATTGATTTTATTTTTTACTTTTTTAAAATATGTTGATAATGAAACAAAAATAAAGTAACTGCGAACAACTATACCAAATCATGATTGATTAACTAAATGATGTGAATCCCTACTTTCTGAACACCTTACAAAAATCATAGTGGCCAGTTTTTTTAATAATGAAGGAAGCTAGAAAACCTAAAGTAAATAAAAACCGTCGAAAGTAAAACTTTCTAGCGAATCCTAAGCAAATAATAGTAATTTTTCTTCTCAAGTTGAACATGCTAAGATGCAATGTAAGGAATTATAGAAAATTTGATTTGAGTTAACAATGTTAGGAAATTTTCATGTTTAATTTAAGTTGTTTTGTTGGAGACATGAGTAAGTATGTTATTTTTGGAAGACAAAAAAAAGTTAAAAGCACCAATGGCACATAGCACGCTTGATATTACGCGTTTATTGTATTTCACGTTATATTTTCATGTATCTTCTTCCACCTCAGAACTATCAGCTCTTTGATGATAAGGTCACTTTGGGTCTAAAAGGATATATTTATGAATTCCGATTAAGAAAATATATGGTTTCTGGATACATTATCTTTAAAAAATGCAAAATTTGCTACTTTCGGTTTACTCAGGATCTCTTTTCATTGTATTATGTCATCCAACATTTTGCAAAATAACCCATGGCTTTATCATGTACCATATTAAATTAATAATCAATTAACCGTAAATAAATACAGTTTAGGGGCAACATTCTTACAGGACGTTTTTTTATTGTTTTCAGCTAAATAAATGTATTATTTTTTCAACACTATAAAACTTACATATTGCACTAGTTTTTTTATATGTATCTTTAAAAGTTTCAGAAGAGATGCAGGACAAACAATTGTTAAAATTTACAACAGGACATTGACCTTTGACCTGTATTCTTTTTTGCACAAAAATGGCAACAAAAAAACTAAAGAGTACAGAATTGAAAAAACACACAGACCCTGATGGAAAGGACAATTAAGAAAAAAGAATTATGTTAATATCTTGTTTGGTTAAGAACAAGTATAACAGTGTTATGGAAGATAATGCTGGCATTGAAAAGTGTTTGGTTAAAGAAAAAAAGAAAATAAGTTTATTCATTTACAATGATTATGCTGATATCGATATGTCTTTCGGTTGTTACTAGTGTTGGCGTACACCTACAGATTATATGTTCCCATAAACATATATTAATACGTTATTGTTTATGTACTTTATAATTGTTTACAATTTTTTCTTCAGCTGTAAAAGAATCAGTGAGTTTACAATATTAATAACTACTCATGAAATTTAATCTTAATCTGTCAAATTGTTTATTACCATTAATAATCTGAATATAATATTTTATTAATTTATAACATAAAAAAAATACTTTGTGTTTTAAAATATTTAAGATACTAATATTTAAATAAAGTTATGAATAGGTATTGTATCTATTGTGTATCATATAATCAGGTTCGTTTGGTAAAGTATTGTTAATATTACCGTCAAAATGAAACGCTTATAGTGTATTAGAAAATGGTACAACTTGGAAATATGGATGATGTTATCATAAAGGGTTTAGATGGTAAAAATAGAAAGTTTGATAAGAGGATGCTGTTGTGTGTTAATTTCCTGTTTTTTTTTTTTTTTTGTTTTTTTTTTACGGCAAATAAAGAAGTGGCGAGATCATTATATGTTTTTGATTCCAGAAATAAATATTTATGTAAATATAAGATTGTAAAATATGTTGTTTTCTCTGATAAAAAAAAATCACAAAAGAAATGAGTATGCCTCTTTAAAAGAAAAGGTGAATTTCAGCTAACAAATCAATATTAACTTTTAACTCCTTATTAGCTTATTAAGATATTTTAAACTTTAATGCATTAGGGGAAAAAAGACTAAATGTCATACATACTTTGGTGAGTTTTTAAATTTTAAGAACATACATTTTGTTGGGGTTTTTTTCTACAATATACATGATATACCAACGCCGTATTTGCTATGCTAAACTTACATGTCTCACTTTTGAATTCTCCTGTAAAAATTACATTTTCTGCATGAAAAATTATTGTTGGTATTAACATTTACGGTACCAATGTTTCTGCACCAAAATGCACTAAGACAATAAATGAATTTGAATAAGTAAGTTAGGTTGGGTATAAAACAATTTTTATCTTACAGTACGAATAATTATAAGTTTTATTAAAACAAGCCAGGGTCGTCTAAAATACCTACTTTAATTTGTCTACTGTTACAACATATTCAATAAACTTATATCAATTGGGTTACTGAATTTTGTTCGGATGCAATTATTCCTAATATAGGATAACTCGATATACATATACTTTTAATATCATAGGTTTCTTAAAAAAATCAAATTCCTTCACGTGTTTAAAAACAATCTATGATACGTATCTCTAGTAAACCTCAAAAGAAAGATCATTATATTTCGGTTTTAACCGGAAAAGACGAAGATGTTTTTTTTTCTTATCAATATTTAAAGAAAAAACACTGCAAACTGTGTTTTCGTCATTGTTAAATTCTTGGAAATTACTATATATGTCTATTAGATTATTAAAATCTATTTAAAGTAACACCTGAAACTATCTGTTACTCATTTAGTCACATAATGTAAACTCACAATTTCATTATTGAAAAACACAGTTTTAAAATAAGCAGCAGAAGGTCTCAGTAAAATGCAGAGAAGCAGTGTGTTTTGGTTTATTCCGATTTGTCTGAAATAAACCTGATAATAGTAGCGTACGTTACTACCAATTAAATATGACAGAAGCAAGCCAAACAAACTTAAATAATTGTCTTGCTATAAATTTGTTTCACATTATGCCAGGTTTTAAAGTGATAAACCAGTACATCATTATACATGTATTTTGGCAAAATACCGAACATCTGAAATTTCTATTTAAACTTCAATTTTGAAATAGATTTCCAATACCGATAACGGTAAGGTTATACACATAATATGTAACAAGACTGCCAAGTAAATATTAAATGTGTTTCTTATCGATATTGGCACAATTGGACGACTTCAAACTACAATCTAGCAGAAACGTGAAGATATTAATTTTCCAATCGTTAACTTCCCAATTCTCAGCATTACCAAACACTTTGCTTTATCGTATATTGTTTATATGTCTCAAAAAATACATTACGCTCGTTCGTGCATATTCAAGCTATATGTATCAAATCGGAAATATATAAAAGTTTTTTTTCACGGGTTTTTCAATAGATTTATACCGAATACAATATATATTGTTTAAACATAAACGGTCTAAAATTTAGACTGGAACAAAAAGAACGATTTGTTATTGTTATTTTTTTTTTTCATTTTTTTAACAATCTCATATCATTTAACCCTTTTTCTGACGTGAACATTTTCCTACTCATCCTTTTAGTCATATCTAAAATCAAGTTTAATATATGTTTAACTTTTAGATTAATCAGTCGTATATTCCATTGCTACAAAATATTAAACCCCTTACTTTATTCTTATATAGATGCAGATCGCGTTTTGAAGTTTGGGTGTACATAAAGATAAAGGCAACAGTCGTTAACCGCTGTTCAAAATTCATAAATTGATAGAGAAAAAACAAATCCGGGTTACAAACTAAAACTGAGATAAACGTATCAAATATAAGAGAACTACGACACAACAGAGACACAACACCGAAATGTAACAAACACAGAAACGAATTATAATGTAACAATGGCCATTTCCTGACTTGGTACAGTGCATTTTATAAAAAATAAAATGGTGGGTTGAACCTGGTTTTGTGGCATGCCAAACCTTCCGCTTTAATGACAGTGTTAATTATAACATTAAAATGACAACATTACACGTTAGGGCTACAATAAATAAATGGGAGAAAATAAAGGACAGAGAAACAAACAAATAATAGCCATTAAAAGGTAACAGGTTAAAAAATATTTTTATATGCCAGACGCGCGCTATGTCCACACAAAAATATGCTCGGATGAAAAAAAATTGAAAGCATAACAACTACAAAGTTGAAGATCGTCGGGGACCAGATTGTTAGGCGACGGTTATCCGCCTGGGAAAAACACATTATTATCAAGAATAATACATAGTTTTGCAAACAGTTAATTTTATAAAATGAATATAAAATAGATACACATGAGTAAACTAAGTGGTGACAAGCTATAGAATAAAAGCAAATACATTGCAAAATCACAGCCGTGTTAGCCATAGTCATTGCAGCGCCTAAAGCTATCTCACATTTCAATTTCTAAAACGTGTTCCCAAAATTAAGAAAGAATTTGGATGAAATTCAAGATTAGATTTGTATGATTTATCTAACTTATATTAATAACAGTGAAATTATAATACTATACAATTACTGTCTTTTGATGAGGTAAATATGCGGTTTTATTGACTTTTGAAAAAATGATATTCACTGAGGCCGACGGCCGAAGTGAATATCAGTTTTTCAAAAGTCAATAAAACCCCATATTTACAGAAACAAAAGACAGTAATTGTTTTATTCCATAGTCCGAGAGAAGAAAATGTATCTAATGACAAACATATACCTTTTTTTTTACATCATTTTGTACATGAAACATTTTACCATAACGTTGCATGTAAAAGTGCGTAACGTTTAGCGCGGTGAATAACACTTTCTCAGGTGAATATGCTTTTTTATTCAAATTCCAATTCATATAGAGAAACCTACTAAAATAATACCAATATGGAATAATAATTAATATTTAATTGTAGTAGTAATTAGATAATTAATTGTATTATCCAGCTTTGTAGGCGTTCCTCTGATCACACTGCAAACCAAATATATCGTGTAAATTTCGTTGATCCAAAAAAATATCTACCAAATGATCTGGATGATTAGTTATCCCTAACAAAACACACGAATACAACAGTAGAAAATACGATTTACAACTACAAACGTTAAGACATTTGACAAAATCCGATGACAACAACAAACACAACATTAAAACACAACAAATTAATTTGGGATGGAAAAGTACCGTGCCACGTTTCAAAGCAATACGAATTCACACTCAGCAAAACATATAGAATTTTTATAGGACAAGTGGTACATGTATATTGCATTCTAATTTTCACGGGAAAAGTTTTTATATAGCCGATCAATTTTGATACGACCCATCAAAATTTATTGATATATTGAATAAACATTGTTTTATCATTTTAAATACACAAATCTTTAAATATTTATTCCTTTTGCTATAGGCTACATCAATAGAGCATTGATTTTATAATTGATACATAAAACATGTCATATATCTTGTAGATACTTATATTTGTCTTTCCCAGAATCATGCTTTTTCCCTTACTACTTTTGACGCCATTGCACTATGTCCACATAATTGATTTGTTCTTTTTCTTTGATACCATTCATGTTAACTAGTTGTTTTTAGCTTGGAAATAGCATTACGCAACTCCAAATACGTATACTCTGTTTCGTCTGTCGTTTTGTTGGTTTGTGTGTGATGCGTGCTGTTATAAGGAGTTAAGCCTTGATTGTTCTGTTTTATTATTTTAAATAATTTTATGAAAGCATAAAACGACTTTTGTTTTTCTAATTTGAATTTTTGGAAATATTGATGTCATTTACATCATTTTTATTTTGTTTCTGGTTATAGTTGTTTTATTGTGAATCATACCATATCGTCTTATACTAGGTATATGTTTTGTATCGGTTTATAAATGTGTTTTATTTTAATATAAGATACAAAAATATTAACTCACAGCTGTTGAACAAAAAAAGTGACCACGTAAAAAATGTTTTCAGAATTATATCCCATCAGTGCTTAAAATTTGTACAAATTTGAAATATATGAACCCTAAATCACTGTAAGTTCGTACGTGTAACGCGCTTTAATTTCCGTCACCTCTGTTTAGAGGTTCAAAAGTAGACATTAAAAAGGACCAGCACATAGTATGATAAATAAACTCATCATAGATATCAGGACTAAATTTTGTATATACGCCAGACGCGCGTTTCGTCTAGAAAAGACTCATTAGTGACGCTCGAATCCAAAAAACTGAAAAAGGCCAATTAAAGTACGAAGTTGAATTATGAATTATTGTTAAAATCTTTCAGCAACTGCAAGCTTCATTGACTTACGCTGAACTGGAACAACGTTATAGACAACTTGAAGAAAAATTAGAAAATGAGAAAATTACTGTCAAAAAGCTGGAGATAGAGAGGGAGGCCCTGATTAGACAAGTGGGAGAACTGAAACATGACTCTGAGTATAATAAAGATAGACTTCGCACCACAGAGGAGAAAATAAATGGCAAAAACATAGAGATTGACAGTAACAATGTAATAATTGAAAGTCTTACTAACAGAGTCGAGACTTACAAGAGAGAATTACAGAAAAAAGAAAAAAAGATTGAAAATCTTTCTGATGGCATTGAAAAACTAATAGAGAGCAATAAACAAGACAGCAATAAAAAGAGGGAACAAGAAAGCAAAATTAATAAAATGATTGAAGGTAAATGTTGTAGAAAAATAAAAGGATTTGCAAATTTTTGATAAAAGTGTGAAAAGGGAAAATACAAAGAAAATACCAAGGCACTAGCGATTTTATTTATCAAAGAACCGTGAAATATGTGTAGAAGTAGAAGTTTATAGAATACAGTTAAATCTAAATTTTCATACTATATTTATAGTCGCCGTCAGCTAAAATTTGTAGGGGTAATCGGTGAAAATAATTTAAACTATCAACCACGTTCACTCGTGATATAGTTTTTCACATTCCATTCATAAATCGCCAAAAAAAACCACTAATCACTTCCTTTTAAGTGATGACACTGTGATAATCCTGAACTTCACATTTTCCAAGACGATTTTGAAAGGTGGAATCCGCCATTGTTTTTACCGGAAGTGTTTCCGTGGAGTTCAAGTTCAGAACATTTGCATAAAGCGCGGGAAATTTTATCACATCAATGAAAAGATTACTACAGGAATCTCCGAAAGTGACGAATGTCATATGTAAACAAAGGATCCTCATAGAAACAAAGATGGCGGAATTACAATGGAAATATTCTGAGGTAGGTCAGTAATGATTTTTCTTTTGACGATTTAAGAATTGAATGTGAAAAACTATATCTCAAGTGAACTAGATTGATAGTTTAGATTATTTTTACCGATAACCGCTACAAAATTTTAACTGACTGCGACTATAGAATATTCGATTCATCTATTTAACACATAACTTCAAGTAAAATATAATTTTAAAAAGTCCCTTCCCTTGCAGTTAAATATTTCGTTCTGAACTATATTGTTTGTGATTGTAGCCAATTTCACTTTCAAATATTTCTAAACAACAGAACCACAGAATAATACGGATTTAAATACAAACAATTATGCTATACAAATATTTTCATTTTCCAATAATTACATTAGATGTATGTTTCATTATAATACTTTATTCTGATTGGTTAACTGCACATCACGTGTTATTCCGTAAGTAGTTGCATTGCTCAATACAACTGGCTTTTCATTCATGATAACACGTGGTCCAACAAGGAAGTGCGCAGGTGAATTAAATAAAAAATATATAACATTCGTGTTTTCATAATCATAGCTAAAAAATGTAATTATAAGTATTGAATGCATCTTTTTGTAACTTTATAGGGTTGTAAAAGCGTTGACCGTGCGAACATTTTTAGAATGAAGCGCTTCCGCGCTTCATACAAAATGTACTTCGGTCAACGCTTTTACACCCCAATAAATTTACAAAAAGAAGCATTCAATTCTGAAATAGTGATGGGGTAATTTGATCCGTTCCTAAGCTAAGGTTCTGTGAAACCACATTTCATTTCAGAACCAAATAATTCTTCTTGTATTCATCATTTTTTTATTTTTTTTTTTTTGTTAGAAAGTTTATTATCCTGAACTCACAAAATGAAAAATCGTAGTTTGTCTGGTTAATCGATGAGGTTACTCATATTATCTAAACGTTCAGGAAGAAAAAGACAATACACACAAAAAGAACATTGGAAAAACAATAAAGATAAAAGGAATAATGTCAAAATAAGAAATCATTATTTCAGGCTTCATGTTCATAAAAGTTTTCTTTTAATTTTAAACTAAGGTAGAAATGGATTTTTCAATATATTTTTCTTATTTTTATTTAAGCATACCTCAAACATTGGCAAATAGATAAATATTCCTTTTTCTTTCTTTTTATTTTCAAGAAAGGAGATAAAAAATATAGGTATGCATTTTTATCATAAAATCCTTTCACTAGGAGATAACGAAAATACCTTATGCGGGGTTCACACATTGCCGATTATTGCTCCCGTTTGAGATCAGACTACGATACGACACGAAAAATGAAAAAGTCGGATTACTATCCTCAATTATCTGGAATGTCCCATCATTGTCTGAACGCAGTCGTTTAAGTTCGTAACAGATTCCAAAGGGTCGGGAAGGGTCCGAATACTTCGGCGTAGCACCCGACAGTTAGCTGCGTCCCGTAAAATTCAGGGAAACTCAGCCGATTTTGTCTAGTCGGATTACAATTGTGCCTATGTCGTGACAGATTCTGCTGTATCGGATCCAAATCCTAACAGTGTTATTGTGTATATACTGTGTATTCTGGACGGTGTCCTGTGGAACGGGAATGATCTGGAACATTTTTCAGTGCTGCTTTTATGACGATTGATTCCAGATTGCATCCAGATCTTGTCGATTGCGAACCGTTTTTGCCGAAACCGTTCCGGAACAATCCCGTTATTTATACGAAATTCGTCAATGATACCCACGTCAGAGTCCTGACAATTACAGAATACAATACGACTGAGACCAGACAACGCCGTTTGCAATGCGACATAGCGGACCGTGATATGATTACGTTCCGACAATACACGATCATCTTGATTATGCAGACAGTTTTCGAACGGATAACTTCCGTCAGCGTCGGTTCAATGTCTGGTCACTGTCTGATCTCTGTCAGCTTACATTCGGTAGAATCGGGATGCAGTCGTGACAGACTCGGTCGAATTTTACCTGGCGAAAGATACAAATTGGATAAGAAGCGGATTAAGAACGGGATTGTCCTGATAAATTCGCTTGGAAACAGTTGAATATCAACGCTTCCTGAACAATATCTGATTGTTGTCGTTATTAGATTACTTGTTTTACAAATTTTAATTAAAGTTTGGATTTCCATCCACGATTCACAGGATCTTGATCAGACTTTTGATAAATTTTAATCGGGAATGGTCCTGTCAAAGAAGGCAGTAAAAATCGTGAATGTGTGACCCCAGCTTAAATCATTTTCTGTTTTTAATGTCAAACAGTTTTATCATTTTCAATTCTTTCACATGTTTCATTAGCACGATTTATACAGTTACGATTTTTTTATTATTCATTAAGATTAATCTACGAAATAAGTTTAAGATTCCAAATGGGGTCAATTCCGTTCACTGGTTGGTTGAGTTTATCATATATTAATTTTTCAAAAATAAAGAATGTGTCAATGGATACGAATGCCCTAGCTCACGCTTTGCAATTTTTCAAGTTAAAAAGGGTCATAGCTCTAGAATGATAAATGACTCACTGCCCAAATTAGAACTCTGTATGCATGCTGTGTTTCTAAGCATTATGTATAATTGGAATGAGACAAACATATGCATGTTGAGTTAGGGTGTGGACACTGACTCGCGGGTTGTGGTTTTTAGCATTGTGTTTGAGTTTAGGAAAATTTGGATGAGGCAAACTTAAGTAATAGTATAAAAACGAAAAAAATTGCAATTGTTTAAATTATGAAAGGGTATAACTCTAGAATGGTAAATGACTCGCTGTCTAATTTCAAATCATAACTGCGAGCTTTTGTTCTTACTACTATGTATACGTTAAAAATTAATGTGGATGAGAGAAAAAAAATTAGGTGCGGAAACAAAATTTGCCATTTTCCAAGTTATACAGGGGCTCTAACCGGTAAGTGACTCGCTGTCCGAATTCGAACTTAGTTTTGGTTTTAGCATTGTGTATGAGTTGAATAAAATTTGGATGAGGAAAACTTAGAAGAACGAACGCCCGGACTGACTGCAGCCGGATGGAAGGTCAAAGGTAACACCTTATTCCCCGGTTGCATACGACAGGGGCATACAGATATGATAACGTATGCAATTAAGGAATTATCATATTATATTCTCGATTTATGACGAAAAGAAGAAATTAACATGGTACATACTTTTTCATTAGGGGTATCGCATTAATTTCAATTGAAGCATACAACATATTACTTTCAATTTTATAAATTGATCCAATTTTTTTAGCGGTTACTATCAAATTATACTTTTTTTTAGTCCAGTCATAACTAACACCAAATATCATCAATTCTACCGTCTTAGCGCTCTTTCTGGTTTAAGAAATACACAAAAGCAATTATCATGCAAACTTTATCTTTTTACTTTTAACTTTGAGTTAGATAGAATAACGAATGGGGAAAAGATAACATTTATTTACAAGTCTTAATTTGTTTTACATATGAATATAAAGAAAAAAGACACAGGAATTTAAAGACATTTGGAAGTAAACAAAAAATGCATGCGTGGTAGCTACATTGCGTTCTTGTAATCTTAATCAATATGAATGTTTGTCAAAGAAACAATGACTCAAAGACAAAACATAACTTCCATACATCATCCATTCATCTCCGACACTAGTGGTATACTTCTGAAACCCATCTCCTTTTTCTCTCTTAAAGGTTTCGAATATTATTCTAACCTCCAAAAGGAACACGAGTCAGATAGGAAACAGCATGCACAATCATTATTAGAAATGACAGAAGAATCACAAAATGCTAAAACGGAAAGAGAAAAGGCAGAAAAATATGTACACAAAGCAGAAATGGAAAAGAAAATGTTCGAACATGAAAAGGAAATGTTTGCAATGAAAATCAAAAAATTAGAGGAAGAAACAAAAGCAATTCGAAAGCATAAAGACGCACTTCAAGATCAACAAAAGTTAAACCTAACAGGTACAATGTAAACATAAAAATTACACAATAAATACGCAACTTAGTGCTACGTACACAAATGGTGTCAGTCTATTTAGAATGCACCTAAGTATGTAGAATCAAAAATAAATATGAATGATAATGCATGTATCGTCTTGTACAATGCTCTGATCTGCAGTAACTTTTATAAGGCATCTTCAGTGTATACATATGTAACAAGAAGTGTGTACCCATACCATTCGGACTTCAGAGTAAATAAGAGTTATGATGAAAAGGGTGTTACCTATACATATTTAAAGCTAAACCAACATCAAAATAGTTGTCTGTGGAATTATTTCAGATAATGTTCTCGCAACCATTATATCGGCGTTTAATGTAGAAGTATTTCCGAGCTTTCAAGATATTCCAGAGCTTCTGTTTTCTATCAAGAATCTTGTGATAACATTATTGGAACAAGGCGTTTCTAATATTAAAGATAAAGCCATTCAGACATAATTTTAAAGTTACAAGTTAATGCTTAAATGAGTCCCTTTTGCATATATGTCATCTTTATATTTGATTTGGAATTTCAGCTGATTCGAGCGTCACTGTTTTATCATGTGAAAACAAAACTCGTGTCTGGCGTACAAAACGTAAACCGTGATATTTGTTATGATTTTTACGGGCGCCATAATGATTTGTTTGACTATCTGTGTCAAACATGAGCATGTTTAAATTGTCGTGGCCAAACTCTCATATTTTCTTAAAATGTGACACCCCCGACTAAGACTAAACACAGATTTCTGAGGGCTTTTTTGCTATGTCATAGAAATAATATGACCTTTACTTTCAGAATAGAAATATAACTTGCTATTTTCGCTGCAAATTTTCCAGTTATTTATCTGAGTATGCCGTATCTAATAATATTAAGATCGTGGTTATCGTTGTGAGGTCGCAGAATATTCGTGGTGAAACCGAGGTGTAATCGTAGCGGAATCGTTGTAAAAGCGTAATGAGGACGTTGTAGCATCGTGAAAAACAACCAAAATCTACATTTTCATTCCGGTCATACCACGATCTCACAACGATCTGAATTAATTTTAGATCGCGATGGGCTTGGTGCGATCGTGGTCTAGTGTGACTGGGGCATTATGAGAGATACCTGTGATTATATCGAAGTTGAATCCTGACTTTCTGTGTAAAGTTCTACTAGTTTACACTAAGCCTGTCTTTTTTAGCTCACCTGGTCCGAAGGACCAAGTGAGCTTTTCTCAACACTTGGCGTCAGGCGTCAGGCGTCGTCGTTTACAATTACAAAAATCTTCTCCTCTGAACCTACTAGGCAAATTTTAACCAACTTGTCCACAATCATCATTTGGTATCTATTTAAAATGTTTCCGGTCACCCGGCCAACCAACCAAGATGCCCACAATGGCTAAAAATAGAACATAGGTGTAAAATGTAGAATTTGGCATATATCTTTTAAACCACAAACATTTAGAGCAAATCTGATAATGGGGTAACATTGTTTACTAGATCAGGATCTTTATGGTCTGAAATTTTCAGATGAATCGGACGACCCGTTTTTTAGGTTGGTGCCTGTGAATTGGTAATTTAAGGACATTTTGCCGTTTTTAGCTCACCTGGCCCTTCGGGCCAGGTGAGCTTTTCCCTTCACTTTGCGTCCGGCGTCCGTCGTCGTCCGTCGTCCGTCGTCGTCCGGCGTCCGTCGTCCGTCGTCGTTAACTTTTACAAAAATCTTCTCCTCTGAAACTACTTGGCCAAATTTAATCAAACTTAGCCACAATCATCATTCTAGTATCTAGTTTAAAAAATGTGTCCGGTGACCCCACCAACCAACCAAGATGGCCGCCATGGCTAAAAATAGAACATAGGGGTGGCTTATAACTCAAAAACCAAAGCATTTAGAGCAAATCTGACACAGGGTAAAATAATCTTTTGGTCAAGATCTATCTACCCTGAAATTTTTAGACAAATCGGACAACCCGTTGTTGGGTTGCTGCCCCTGAATTAGTAATTTTAAGAAAATTTTGCAGTTTTGCTTATTATCTTGAATATTATTATAGGTAGAGAAAAACTGTTAACATCAATAATGTTCAGCAAAGTAAGATCTACAAATAAGTCAACATGACCAAAAGTTGACCCATTAAGGAGTTATTGCCCTTTATAGTCATTTTTTTACAATTTTCATAAATTTTTGTAAATTTTTAGAATATATTTTCCACTGTAACTACTGATCCAACAGCCTTATGTTAAAGAGGGTCGAAAGATACCAGAAAGACATTCAAAATCACTTAGTAATTCATGTCAACCGTTACACAACCAGATTAAGGAATTGAAATAATTCATTTTTGAAAATCACTGGACTTGACTGGAAAAAATTATAGTTTTGCTTGCATCACTCATGTATTTGTTAAGTAAAAATCAGAAAGCTTGAGTTAAATGGGTATTTTTTTTTCTGTTGTGACCTCAGGTGCCCTTTTAATGAAAAAAAAGTAGATACTATGCTAAGGTATATATTTCTTCTGTAATAAATATCTGTATTCTTAATATAGGACTTCAAGTACATGATGGACATTGCATAGTTTATGTCATGTATTTGATAATGTGAACTGAGCTAACTTTAATTAACTGGTTTATATTCAATTTGGTTTATTTGGGGGTGACCTCAGGTACCCATGTCATGACAAAATAAAAGATACAATCCGCTCTTTCGTTCGTGTTTCTCTATGTAGGTTTAATATTTTGGTGGAGGTAGTTTTCTGAACGGACGGACGGACGGGCGAACGGATGCACATACAAGAAAACATATTGTTCCTCTACTATCGTAGGTGGGGCATAAATAAAATCTAACTTTGAGAGCACTAACTAGGCCACTTTTCATCAATTTGATATATCCAAGAGCCATAACTCTTTGAATAAAGCCAGTTGTCCACCATTTTACAATTTTTTCGAGATATTTTTTATATTAAACTAGAGTTTAAGTTTTGTTAAAAACAAAAGGTAAAACCTGTTCCTGTGTGAGCGCTAACGAGTCCATTTCCATAAATTAATTAATTTCAAGTGTTATAACTATTTTTTTAAAAGTCGATCGACCACCAATATATAACTTGTTATATATGTTGGTGATATTAACCTATAATAGTATAAGTTTTGCAAAAAATCTGGCACGATTTGAACTTGTGAGAGCGCTACTAAGACCAAACCCACGCACAAAAGCCTAGTATTTCCATTCTCCCCACAATACGTATAACGCGGAAGACAAAATAAAGGATATTTGCATGTTATATCAATTATTCTAAAATGAAATATCTTCTCATGTAACTATTATAATTATTATCGATATACATTTATTCATTTATACTATTGCGCAGTCAGATTATATTCACATAATAACTGTTACTTTTAACCTCATGTATCGAAAACTCACTATGTCGATTTAACTGTGTTCAAATGTAAATTGAGGCCTCTACGGCCATGTGGTCTATGTAGTTACTACTGTAATCACTAGACATTTATCACTGAGGTTGTGCGATCGAATTCCCTTCGTGGGAGTGCACTCGTCTCCAATCTTAATTTACTAAAGATTGTCAGTTTTCATATCGAAGGTCGTTGGTTTTCTTGTGGCACTTCGGCTTCCTCAACAAAAACGAGGTGCTTGAAATTGGCCTTAAAACACAAAAAAATCAAATCAAATTGAAATTGACATTGAAAAAGAAACTACAGAACCGTTCTTTCTATAATATGATAAACCTAACTAATGCGATAGAGCTAAAAAAAAATGTGTAGATATAAAAATTAATTAAAATTTCGCGAAATTCCATGAATGATCCCTTCACATGATGGTCGTAAAATTTAGAGAATCAATATTTTGCAACACTATACAATAGTGAGGTCCAGCTTATTTTCTTCAAGGTCCACAAGAAAAATATATTTTGAGAACTTTAAAGATGTGAAATCTCTGCCTTATACAAAAAATAATTCCGTTTTTGGTTATTTAAAAGAAAAATGGTAGACAAGATGTCCTTTCCCATCATATTCCATACAAACATGGACAAATAATTGTACTGTTTATGGTAGATCGATGACATATATTTTTCTCAAATTAGATTTGTATGCCCCTGTCGAAGTAAAGGGGCATAAAGTTGTACTTCTGTCCGTAGGTGCGTCCGTTCTAGAGTAATACCCCTTTACAAATGGAAAAAATGCTGAATTATTCGTAGCTGTAACCAAATGTTCTTAAACTTATACACAACGCGTATTACCATCAAATACAGATTAAGTTTGAATTTTATTGGTGTCACTTGCTTTGTTAAGGAGTTGTGTCTCTTTACAAATAGAAAAAAAATATTGAATTTTCGTTTCCGTTCTCTATCTTTCGTCTGCCTGACATGGTTCATCTAACCTGACAATGTTAAGTTTATATGTTACTTGTATTAAAATATTTTAACAGAGTTTTAACAGTATATCAAGGTTAGATATAGACATTTCAGGGTGTTCATTCTTGTTTGGAGATCTTAGTCAAGAGTTAAAGTTTTTAAAGCATAAATAATCTGTTTCAAATCAACAATGAGTTTTTTTAAACTGTTACTGTAACTTCTGCATAGCTATTTTAAAAGTGATAGTGTCCTGAGTAAATTTTTTTTTTTAATTTGTTCAATCTGATTTGATTAACTGATATATATTTTATGCTCATTGTTGAAGGCTGTATGGTGACCTGTGGTTGTTAATTTGTATGTCGTCTGGTGGAGAGTTGTCTCATTGGCAATTATAACACATCTTTCTATTTTTATATATAGACTTAAATGTTTTTTTGGAGTTCTAACATTATTTTTTCTCTGACAGCATCTGTCACAGGCACAACCATGGGTTATGCGTAACCATTACCATTTTTTTCAAACTTCTAAGATATCTTATATAGAAGATCGAAGTGAGGGTGTACATATACTGCATTCAACTATAGAAGTAATGTTATACTTAACTTCTTATAATGCTTAGTAAACATGAAGGCACAATAAGATACCACATAACTTTAAACAAATTTTAAAATTTAAAAAAGAAAAAGAAAAAATCTTAAAAAAACAAGAGGGGGATGCAAAAGAGGGACGAAAGATACCAAAAGGACAATCAAACTCATAAATCTAAAATAAACTGACAACGCCATGGCTAAAAATGAAAAAGACAAACAGACAAACAATAGTACACATGACACAACACAGAACACTAATTAAAAAATAAAACAACACGAACACCACTAAAAACTAGTGCAACATACCCAGAGTGATTAAGTTACGTTTTGTACAATTATATCTTCATTAAACAAGTGTGTGTCAGTTTTATATATAAAAGGAAAATTTTGGCTTATTAAGTTCAATCATCAGTATGGCTATCTGGATTTTTGTGAAAAATAGACATTTTTTTAAATTAATTTTTTGGCAGAAAGAAAGTTGACTAAAATTATTTTTTTGATAGAAAGAAAAACGAGCTACTTTCTTTTTATATCTTGAATATATAATATGTTGTCTTTCAAAATTGTTCAATGAAATTTCTTGGTATTGTTGGTCTTGGGAGATAAACAGATTCAAACTTTTGGAATTTTTTACATTTTTCAATGGTTGCTATGGAAACAAACTTTTTATTTAATTCAAAATGTTAACATTTTTGAATGTTTGTTAATCATTTAAACACTTTTATTGCTTGTTTTGAATAGCTTAATTTTCATAGGTATATAAAAAAAATTCCCTAATGTACGTATTTAGGCAAAATTTTATAAGGTTGTTTCCATGGTACCTAAGGATCAAAAGTAAAAAAAAAGAAGTTTATGAAGTATATTTTCATACCATACCTTCCTCATAAACAAAGTATAAAGACATTTGAAGAGGGGTCATGAATCGCCCACCAACAGGAACCTACATGATTCTAACAAAGAGAGGTACTTAACATGACAACTGCATAGGATCAAACGATCTTACATGCATATGACAAAACATCGAAAACACGATTTATAAGAGATGATCTTATAGTTGTATTTTGAAGGTTTACACAAAAATTTGCTGCTAGGCAAAGAACAACAAGAAGAAAGAAAAAAAATTGAAATTCAGCTCAAGCAAGCAAACGCAGAATTGGAGAAAGTGAGGGAAGGAAAACAAAAAGCGGAAGACAATGCTCAAAAGGCGATACAACAAAAGCAATTGCTTGAAATGGAACATGAATATAAAACTAAAGCAATAATTCAACAAATGACAGCAGAAAAGCAGGAATTAGTTTCTCAAAAACAAAATGTAGAAGCTGATTTAAAGATCTACAAACAAAAAGGTATGGATATTCATTTATTGTATTTATTTGTCGGGTGACATTCATGCATACATTCTTTTAATGAACGCAGGACATTTTAGCAAACAAATTTATACTACTAGAAATATGAACTCGAAGTTGCAAAGCGTTGTGCGAATATCAAGAAACACACTAACTGACTTGTTTTCTGTTGATGCCGGTCTCCGTCAAGTAAGTGAGTTGTAAGACTGATTGTTCATTTGATTTTATACTTTTTCAAAAGTGGGGCGAGTCGGTAAATCAGAGCTGGGCGATTTGTTTATAAAGTGGCGATCTGGTGTGGGTAGATTGGCCAGTGGGACTAGTTTACATTGTTTCATATTAAATCATCGTGTTCGGGGGTCATAAAGGGTATACATTTTATAGTAATATATAAAGTATATTATAGTAATGGTTGTGTGGCGTTCTAAATTGGATTGTATGAATAGTACATGGTTTTTCGTTTAAATTAAAATATTAATTCCATTCGGACTTGGTGTGTCTGTGTTAGATCACCCTCTGGCCTCCGTTTCCCGTTGGTTTTCCCGTTTGAATGGTTTTAGACAAGTAATTTTGGGGCCCTTTATAACTTATTTTTCTAAGTGAGTCAAGGCTCCGTGTTGAAGGCCATACATTGACCTATAATGGTTTACTTTTATTATTTGTTATTTGGATGGAGAGTTGTCTCATTGGCACTCACACCACATCTTCCTATATCTATAGAACGGATTTTTAACATTTGATTTAATCTATTTGACTTTTAATATTCTATTTATCTAGGATATTATAATGTTTAACATTTTGCTGTCTCGAGTCTATTAAAGTTGTTTATTTATCATAATTTATGTAATTCATTATAATGGTTTAAAAATATTTCGCAAAAATGGGCATTAACAATCTTAACTTTCGTTTAAGTGGGTTAAAATTCAGGCGCTAACATGGGCTCAACTTTTTCGCTAAAATGTCCAATTTTTGTTACTCAAATGTCATATCAATGCACTAAAAAGGCACAAAAAAATATCAGAAAATAAAGGAGATAACTGTATTGTATTTTAAGCTTGTTTTTTTTTCATAAAAAGGCTTAACATACAATACAGCTATCTCCTTTCTAATGCAACATATTAAAATGAAAACCACTTTATCAATATTTTGGGTGTAAAATGACATACTGTATACAAACCATCTCATTTTCGCGAGCGATTTATTTTCGCGACTTTTGCGAGTAGAAATATAACGCGAATTTAAATCTAATTTAAATTTAACTGAAAAAAAAAAGATTTTGAAGCCAAAAATGTAACTTTCGTGTTTATATTGTGAGAAATTACAAACCAAAAAAAACTCGGAATTCTAAATGATGGCTTTCTGAAGCCTCGGTCACACCTTACCGGATAGCACGAAAGGACGCCTAACGGATGAAAATAACAGTTGTCCGTTGACAAATTTTTTATCCTTGGGAGTCAGTTGATGTACTGACTAAATAAAACGGACGTAACGGACACACACCGGATATGCAACGTACGAGAAACGGAAGCGTACAGGACAGAACGGATGTTGAACGTACATCTAAAGGACGAGTACCACATAAAACGAACGCCTAATTGAAACGTACCGGACAAAACAGATAAACAAGATATACGGAAAATTTAAAGGCGACAATAATAATACATGTAAATCGCATAAATATTCAAAAAGTTTCTGTGTAACTGGGGTTGGTTTGTTCTTCAAAATGCCGCCAACGGGTAGTGTCTGGCCCGAATAAGAGCTGCTTGATAGTGAAGTCGTGCCCTTACTTTAAGATCGATTATAAATAATAAGAATTCATGACACTCAAGAAATCTAACATACCAATAATTGGCATTTACATGTATGACGCAATATTTTCAATTGCCATTTATCCGTTTCAGATCCGTTCATCATCCGTTTTATCCGTTATACGTCCGGTGAAAGTCCGTTTCACATTCGTTCAACATCCGTTTTATCCGTTAGACGTCCGTAAGAAGTCCGTTGGTGAAATATATCTGCCAGACCTCCAATAGATGTATAACGGACTCGTAACGGATACAAAACCGAAACGAAACGGATGAGTACCGTACAAAACTGACGACTACCGGACGTTCAACGGACATTTCATCCGTTGGACGTCCGTTCAAAGTTTTGAACATGCTCAAAGTTTACTACCAGACAGAACGGACGTCGACGGATAAAACGTATGCTAAACGGACATGCAACGGATATGGACGGACGTCTAACGGATAAAAATGGACGTCTAGCGGACATGAACGGATTGAAAAAAGGTTATCCGTTAGGCATCCGTTCGAGCTATCCGCTAATGTCTGACCGAGGCTTACGTTATGTATACATATAGAATTTACAATTCACCCCTTCAATATAATTGTCAACGTCCAATGAAAACTATCGTTACAAATGTACTGCATTAGAACGAAGGTTATAAATGTTATTACGACATTTTGAATACTATAAAGTAATTTTGAATATTATTTCAATTTTATCTGTCAGTTAATATGTTTTAATGGTTTTTTTTTTTACAAAAGCCTAAAATTTCGCTGATACATAATGTTTCCCATGTATTTTGACTTCATGTGAGATAGCTAGCAGATCTGCTCCACATATTAATCGGAAAGAAAGACCGACTCTGATTAATTCGACCCACAAACTTATGGATTGCTCATTTGTATACACTATTGCGATTGCTATCAACAAGAAGATGTGGTATGATTTTCAATGAGACAACTCTCCAAAAGAGACCAAAATGACACAGAAATTAACAGCTATAGGTCACCGTACGACCTTCTACATGTTTTTGTTAAACTTTACAGTGAAGGAAATTGTTAACAAAATATAATTATAGGGTTTCTCGAGCATCTTAAAGACAATGTGCATCTTTACGTATAATATGATCCTGCATCAGGTTTAGAAGGACGATGCTTATAATGAATTATATAAAGTTGGATCATCGATATATATTTTCTCAGATAGAATGTTATTATATAAAAAAGAGGATTGGGTACTGCTATCGTACAATCCAAGATGGCGGTATACAGTGAATCTATCTTAATGAAAACTTAAAATTTGGGTAAATCTTCAAAAATCTTCGTCTTCTTTATGCATCCGTGTATTTATCACTAATCTGTTTCACTCTTTATATTTCTGTTATGATACCTGGGACAATTAATTACTCCACCATTTTCTACATTTGAAAATGCCTGTACCAAGTCAGGAATATGACAGTTCTTGACCATTCGTTTTTGATGCGTTTTGTTATTAGATTTTGCAATGTGATCATGGACTTTCCGAATTGATTTTCCTCTAAGTTCAGTATTTTTGTGATCTTACTTTTTACTATTGAAGAAAGTTTTGTCGTTACAATTTTAAAACAACAATCTAGGTATCTTCATTTTGCAAATGTGCAGTTATCTCTTAAACCCACAGGAGTTCAGTAATGAAACTCGCCATAAATATATGCAGCTTAATATTTGTTTTCAGAAACAGATGAAGAGGCAGAGAAATCAAGTAAATCAGAGAAAGAGGAAAAGTCTGCAGTGTGTAGAGTCTCTTAAATCAATCGATAATATAAGTAAATTAAAAGTTGGCACTGCAAGGAAGATACACGATAATTTCAATAAGCAAACACTAAAAAATCCAAATATCTTGTGAAAGTGGGAAATTTTTTTTAAGTTTTATTTTGTTTTAATTTTAGTTTTAGTCTGTTTCATCGATATGCACTCCATTACACCAAGATGTAGTTCATTTTAACGCATGGATGAAATATAAGTGTTGCTTTTCTTCATCGTTTTATTTTTTATAAATGACTTCAACACCAATTGCATTAATATTTTTTTAAGGTGGCAAAAATATAGAATATCGCCATTAAATTTCATTAAATGTTTCTACATGTATTTGACAGTTTCCCCACAAGGGATTCAAAATCGAATACATTCAATTTGTTAGTATTTTAACTAAATTCAAAATACTATAATGAATGCACACTGTATTACACATAAAACATGCTCTACTATGTATCATTAATTAATTTCATTTATCAGTGTGTTTATAAATTTAGTAAGGATTTGTTTGTTTTTATACTTTTATCTTATCTAGATGTAGAGTTTACATATTTAGTAATTTAACTTTGAATTCTAATAAAGTGTGCAGAATTAATTATAGGTGTAAGGTGTACAGAAGTTCTAACGATGCTCTGTTTACCAATCACGCAATCGGTATGCTGTTATTACCTTCACTTATATCTTTTAACAAAATTTTAACATTAAGCCTCTTAGGGTCTATGTTACCATGTTTTTACTTCAGTTTTTAAATTTATCTTACAATTGTATTGCCAAGTTATAATGATAATGGTGACTAAATAGAATGAATTGAAATCTTTACTGTTTTATATTTAAGTTTAGGAAAAAGTAAAATCACCGAAATACTGAATTCAGATGAAAATTCAAAAAGAAAGGTCCCTTATCAAATAGCAAAATCAAAAGCTAAAACAAATCAAACCAATGGATAACAACTGTGATATGCCTATCTTGGTACACTATAGGCAATGAATTATGTGGTAAAAGAGGGACGAAATATACCAAAGGGACAGTCAAACTCATAAATCAAAAATAAACTGACAACGCCATGGCTAAAAATGAAAAAGACAAACAGATAAACAATAGTACACATGACACAACATAGAAAACTAAAGAATAAACAACACGAACCCCACCAAAAACTAGGGTTGCTCTCAGGTGCTCCGGAAGGATAAGCAGATCCTGCTCCACATGTGGCACCCGTCGTGTTGTGTAAATGGTGGATTGAACCTGGTTTTATAGCTAGCTAAGGGACGTACAATGTTGCATCTGGGCACTGGAGGCAAATTGATTCATTGTCAACCATACAAACACTTTAACACGCTTTTTGATTAGACTTATTACTTATCAGTACTGAAATGTGTTTCTGACATGATTGGTCTGGCTCCAATCATGGTAGTTAGTCACTGTTCTTCAATATATATGAAAAGTTAGGAATATCTTTTTGTGTGACCCTTGGTACAATATTATATCGGAATAAAGGTAGAGATGTTCAAAAAGGCGGTTCTAGCATATTTCATACGTATGTCTTAAGTTCACAAGATTGGAAGTCGATGTCAGATACAAATGTTTTATAAAAACATGTATGTATTTTTTAATTAATGTAAATGGTCAATGTATTGTATTTTTTTGACTCGCATCCGACGAAAGTTTCAAAATGCGAAGTCATTTCGCATCTTTTATATGATTGGATAATGATTAACTATTTAAAGTCTTTTGTATACGAAACGTGTGTCTTGCGTAATTAAAAAAATAATCCTGGTATCTATGATGAGTTTAATTACAACCACTGGGTCGATGCCTCTGCTGGTGGAGATTTAATTCCCCGAAGGTATCACCAGCCTAGTAGTCAGCAATTATGTGCTGACATGGATGGTCACATTTGTAAATTAACTGTTTACAAACCTTTTGAATTTAAATACTAAGGCTTTTCTACCTCAGGAATAGATTACCTTAGCTGTATTTTGCAAAAGTTTTAGGAATTTTGGTCCTTAATGCTCTTCAAATTCGTACTTTCTTGGCCTTTTTAATTTTTTTGAATTCGAGCATCACTGATGAGTCTATTGTAGCCAAAACGCGCGTCTGGCGTAAATTAAAACTTTCAAACATACCAAAGGGGCATTCAAATACATACAGTTGAGTATATTTCTAACCTCATTCGAATCGTCAAAAAATATGTCATAGAACTGTTCTAAACTGTCATAAAACAGTTCAAGTGGCACTGTCAGAATCAGTTCTAGGTAGAACTGTCTTCGTGAGTTCGGTTTTTTTCTGTCTATGTAGAAATAACATCGAAAATGTGGTGCACATTGAATAAAGTGTGCACCACATTTTTTATGTTATTTCGAATAGTCAGAAAAAATATTACAGTAATTTCTTATAATTTCATTATTAATTCCATTTTTAACCGGAGTATATCATGAAAAAAACGTTGATGAAGTCACGGTCACTTTACAAAATTATGTCTATGAGCTGATAAACAAAATGACGTCAGACAATCAGAAGACGCGTTACATTCAAAATTAAATTATATGAAAATAATATTAAGTTTTCTTTAAATTTACTAATAACACAATCAATATAAATACCAATAAAACAATATTTAATGATAGTGTTGAATTGGTAACCTTTTAAAATAGGTTTATTTAAAGGATCGACCAGTTTACCTGGATTGTTTCTAAATTTTATGAAATGATTGTAAGTTATAAATGAACGTATTGCAGGTTTTATCATATCTTGACTTGTCAAGTTTAAATAATCAATGTTAAGTTTTTGCGTTTTAACTGTTTTAAGAAAAACGACAAACAATATGTATACTATATTCAGAGCATTGCATGATTGTATATATCTGTCTGAATTTATATTTCTTACATAGAAGATAACTGTACGCTGGTTAACATTGTTATTACTGACATTACTAGTAGTTAAACTTAGAGACTATCTGAAATTGATCTCATTGTCATGATTGAGTGGTCAAGGATAAGTTTTTCTCGTTTAGCAATGTTTAGTATGATTCTTAGATACAATAAGCAAAAGAATGAACAGGTCAGCTTTATTTTCTAATTGAAGCAATTGTAAAGTATCTAACACGTATACTTTTATAAACATAAGTTGTTTGCAAATGATATCATAAAACTAATAAAGCGTTTTCATTTATGTTTCTTATTTCTTATCGGTGTTAATAAACCATATGATACCGATTCGTTTGGTTTACACACCATGTATACATTTTCAGAAATTTAACAAAATTGCATACATTTCAATTTTTTGAAAATTCAAGTCAAGGAAAATGGGAAAAAAGTGAGAAGGTACAGACATCTAAAATCCTGGAGACGACACTGTAAAATATAAAGTAATATTGTATAAAAAAAAATCATAAGAAATACCATTAAGATACGACCTGTTTTGTACCAAATGACACGCTGAGTCGAATCTATATATTGCTAGTTCATCAGGTACCTTTAAAATAGTTTTGTCAAATCGTTTATGATCAGTTTTGACTAATCGGTTACTCGGATAATCGTTCGATCGATTAACCGGTTAAAAGGTAGTTAGTTTAAGTATAGAACCCTACAAATGTACGTTCATATAATACGATGAATTGAAGTTTGTTCTTTGGCATTATGAGGCTTGTCTGTGAGGATTCCTGGCAACGTTTGACTTTTAACAGTTCAAACCACCGTATCAATTATAGCGTTTGAAATAACTTTAAAAAAAACCTTCTTGATCTCGTCGAATTTGAAATGTCTGAAACAATGAGTCTATCATTTTTTCTTGATGTCCAAGAAAATTATGTGGGGTGTTTCAATTTCAAATAATTAAGCCTATTTCTCGTACCATCAAGTATAAATTAATTACCTTCACATTGATTTGCATTTCACAATTTTTGAGTTGACATTTAGTTTTAAAGTATGACAAAGCCTTGCACGATGGAAGTTGCACATTCAGATGTACATGATGTAGGGCTACGTAATATTACATCAAAAATAAAATAATGAAGTAAATAGTAAACTTTAATCGGATTACTGATTTAAATTTCCTGTATACTTATTATGTTTATTTAAGATTTTCCCCCGAGCTGATAGACAAGTTGTCTAAGGCCGTCTTCACATTGACCTAAATTCGGTGTTACGTTCATATTGATAAAACTCAATGTTAACATGTAGTTTAAATCATGTTTTGTCTACACACAGTCGATAGACAATGTAGGCCTTGTGTAGGTTAAGTGTATTTAGAACATTAGTTTTACCGTGTATATATTTAAGTAGGAAACTACTTTTGAATAAAATTGATACTTTTAACAATTATTAATACAGTTCTTTACATAATTTGTTGTCTAAAATTTACATGTTTATTTGTTTTAAAAAAAATAACGTGCTTTATCAACCCCTGGTCAAGATTCACAGCAGCATTATTTCTGAACCAATCAGGCAGCAACCATTTGATTTTCCAGGTGGGGGGTCTATGGATTTTTTTGGGGAAAAAATGTTTTTGACCTTAAAAAAAATTTGTTTGTTTCACCCTCAGCTGCCATTTTATGTAATGCTAAAATTGAAAGAAACAATTGTTTTCGACTTTTCACCAAAATTTGTCATAAAAAAATCCATAGTCCCCCCCCCCCCCCCCCCCCCTCTCCTTGAAAATTAAATAATTGCTGCCGAATTCCTTGGAAAAGGTCTTCCCGAATCGACATGACGTACACATAAATATTCGCTACTGATCTTTCTCAACGATTCACACATAAATGCATTACTAAAAAAGTGTGAGGTAAATGATATGTTTGCCTAGTGTCTCAGATCCGATAAACTACACTTAAAATTAAAAAAAAAAAACATTACCCTCTCCCTTTGCCAAATACTCCTTGGACATTTGGAGAAGAAATACTATTTGAAACAAATAAAAAAGAAAAAAATGTAGTGATCCCTAATATCTCAATTCTTTCTTCTTTTTTTTTCGTCTGTAAGAAAGCTGCTGCAGCCTACGTTTTCTAATGCGTAATCGATTCATCTTTAGTATATTTTCTTTGGTTACATCTTTTGACATCAGAAACGGAATTATCTTGAACTGAATTTTAATGTGTGTATTGTTATGCGTTTACTTCTCTACATTGGCGATCTTCTGTTGTTGTCTGTTCTATAGTCTGTTTGTTGTTTCTTTGACACATTCCCCATTTCTATTCTCAATTTTATTAAACAACTGCAAATCATCAAAATGGCTTTCATAAAGGAGCAACCACTTAACTTCAAAAAGGGGGGGGGTATTTTTTTTTATCTGAGTCAGATTTTTTTTCGCGTGAACGTTTTATTCCGGTTTTTTTTTTTCACCTGGTTCACAGGGCCAAGTGAGCTTTTCTCATCATTTGGCGTCCGTCGTTCCTCGTCGTTAACTTTTAGAAAAATCTTCTACTCTGAAACTACTGGGCCAAATTAAATTAAACTTGACCACATCCATCATTGGGGTATCTAGTTTTAAAGATGTGTCCGGTGACCCGGCCAACCAACCAAGATGGCCTCTATTGCTAAAAATAGAACATAGGGGTAAAATGTAGGTTTTGCCTTATATCTCTGAAACCAAAGCATTTAGAGCAAATCTGAAATGGGATAAAATTGTTTATCAGGTCAAGATCTATCTGCCCTGGAATTTTCAGATGGATCGGATATCCCGTTTTTGGGTTGCTGTCCCTAAATTGGTAATTTTAAGGAAATTTTGCCGTTTTTGGTTATCTGGAATATTATTATAGATAGAGATAAACTGCAAACAGCAATAATGTTCAGCAAAGTAAGATCTACAAAATAGACAACATGACCAAAATGGTAAATTGACCCCTTAAGAGATTGCCTTTTATAGTCAATTTTTAACATTTGTTTGTAAATTTTTGTTATCTTTTACAAAAATCTTCTCCTCTGAAACTACTAAGACAAATTTAACCAAACTTGTCCACAATCATCATGAGGGTATCTAGTTTACAAATGTGTCCGGTGACCCCGCCCGCGAACCAAAATGGCCGACATGGCTAAAAATAGTACAGATGGTAAAATGCAGTTTTTGGTTCATATCTCTGAAACCAAAGCATTTAGAGAAAATTTGCTGTGATTAAAATTCTTCATTAGGTCAAGATCTATCTGCTCTGAAATTTTCAGACCAACCTGGCAATTTGTTGTTGGGTTGCTGCCCTTGAATTGGTAATTTTAAGACAATTTTGCAGGTTTGGTTATTATCTGGAATATTATTATAGATAGAGATAAACTGCAAACAGCAATAATGTTCAGCAAAGTAAGATCTACAAAGTAGACAACATGACCAAAATGGTAAATTGACCCCTTAAGAGATTGCCTTTTATAGTCAATTTTTAACATTTGTTTGTAAATTTTTGTTATCTTTTACAAAAATCTTCTCCTCTGAAACTACTAAGACAAATTTAACCAAACTTGTCCACAATCATCATGAGGGTATCTAGTTTAAAAATGTGTCCGGTGACCCCGCCCGCGAACCAAAATGGCCGACATGGCTAAAAATAGTACAGATGGTAAAATGCAGTTTTTGGTTCATATCTCTGAAACCAAAGCATTTAGAGAAAATTTGCTGTGATTAAAATTCTTCATTAGGTCAAGATCTATCTGCTCTGAAATTTTCAGACCAACCTGGCAATTTGTTGTTGGGTTGCTGCCCTTGAATTGGTAATTTTAAGACAATTTTGCAGGTTTGGTTATTATCTTGAATATTGTTATAGATAGAGATAAACTCTAAACAGCAATAATGTAAGGGAAAATAAGATTTACAAATGAGTCAACATGACCAAAGTGGTCAATTGACCCCTTAAGGATTTATTGTTCTTTATAGTCAATTTTTAACAATTTTCATAAATGTTGTAATTTTTGGTTATTTTTTACAAAATATTTTCCCCTGTCACTTCTGGGCCAAGTTCATTATAGGTAGAGATAATTGTAAGCAGCAAGATTGTTCAGTAACGTATGTAAGATTTACAAACGCATCACCAACACCAAAACACAATTGTACATGTGTCATGAATCCTTCTGCGTCCTTTACTTAATATGTACATAGACCAAGGTGAGCGACACAGGCTCTTTTAAGCCTCTAGTTTTTCGATGCTGGTGATCAAATATTTTGTTTTCAATATTTAACACTATAATGTATGGGAAAACTCTTGATTCAGAATATTTTTTTTTATCATCTGTGTGACCAGATTTTGTTTTATCCAATTGGGGATCGGAATATTTCCATCCCCCCTTTTTGAAGTCAAATGGTCGTTCCTTTACTGCTAGAAAAGTTGTTCGAAAGCTTTGCATTCGGTTCTGGCTCAGATCACTCTTGTCAGAACAAAGGAGCTGGGATGTAAACGTAATGAACATTTAAATGACATATAGTTTACAAGTGTAAACAAATCTTATGTACAGGTAATTAAACAAGGTGTATAGATGTGAACAAATTTAATGTGAAACCAGTGTCGAATACATTAAACTAATTGTAAACATGTTTACTGTACACGGCGTTTGGTGTGAACACGGCCTAAGTTCTTATTAATTTTATGCTTTTTGGATTAACAATAGCAATCAATTTACCGGACAAATTAATCACCACGACGATAATTTTTTAATAAAACAAAATAATTTAATGATTTCAATACACATTTATATTAAATATATTAAAAATATTTAAAAAGTCCGATAAACCGGTTAGCGTTTTTGGTATTCGACATTCGGTCCTTCCGACTGTTAACCGGTTAATCATTGACAACACTACTTTAAACAGAAACACATACAAACCGTCCCGGAATAGTATAGTTCATGCCGACAAATCTTTTCACTAGCTCATTTATGTTGCATGCTGAGCGATGGAGCATCAAATCCCGATTTCAAATTGTTTGGTTTGACCAAGCTACGAATCGAAACCATGATTGTACGTACTTCAGACGACTGCGCTTGAACAAGACCACTAAGGCAGTTACAACAGTTTTATTCCATTTCTAAGGAACAACATGAAATTAAAAGACCTTGTTTCTTTATCAAAGGTTGTAAAAGGTTTACCGTGAAGGTATACAAAATGAACTGAGTTCAAACACTTAACAGCTCAAAACTTGTAGTTATTACCAAATTATATCTTCATTTATTCTTCTGAAAATGTATCCTACAAATTTGATTCATGTGTGTGAAATTTTAAGAACATTAAAGCTGACAGAAATCTGAAGGATCACATTTGCAAAAAGTGTGACCATCCCATGATGATAATGATAATGATGATCACCATTAGAATAGAAATAGAATACTAATCTCGCTTTCTTTTTTAAATCCAATGATACTTTTTCGCGGTTATATGTAAAAGTTCCAATAAATACTAAAATGGCTGACAACATGAGCAACAAAAACAGTAGAATGATGCATTCCAGTTTCCAGTCAAATCGTCCAAATACCCTGTAAATCAGATTTTTTTTATTTATAAACATTTGAATTAATAGAAAGTAATATCATTATATTCTTATTTAACATGTTTATTCTGTGGTTTGCCCGTTACCCGTTGATCGAAAAATGTGATCAGCTCGTTTTTTCATAACTATAGTCCATGAAGCTGAGAAATATGTAAATGTTTCGAAAATAAGGTTACATCAAATAAAGTTTCAACATCTTAATCGACATCGACATAAAAATAATTGTTATGAACCAAATCTCCCTGTTTCAGAAAAATAAATTTAGGGAAAAATAAGGGAACAGTTTATGTCGTCTTGTTATAAATTTGCAATTATTTTAGGTTTTACGTGCTTTAAATAAAGGCAACAGTAGTATACTGCTTTTCGAAAGTCATAAATTGAGACAAATCCGGGGTACAAACTAAAACCGAGGGAAACAGATAACTATTAGAGGGAACCAACAGAAACACTGAAGTGAACTGAAAAAAACGACAACGATTTAAACATATCGATTTTTACAAAAACAAAAACAATGATTGACTCATACTCTGCTAATGTTTGATACGACTAACATAGGCTTGCTTTCTGGGCTTTGTAAAAATTCTAATGCCACTTCCTCGTTAATATCTTGAGATTTTTGTTCGACGTTATATGTTAGAGTTCCAATCAATACTAAAATGGCTGACAAAATAAGAATTACACCAATACTGTAGAATGACACATTCCAGTTTCCAGTCAAATCGTCCATGTACCCTGTAATTCAGGAAAAATACACTTTATTTGGCGTAAATATAATACATGAACCTTGCATAAATAAAACGTAATCGCATAGCATTACGGAAGAAACACATTATTCTGATCTTCCACTTTAAATGTACTCCAAGTATTGATGCGCAGATGTGTAGAACGAAAATAGAAATTGAATGTGTTTGTTTAACAAGTAAGAAAGTTGACATAACAGTATGACTGTGTAGGAGTTACAGAGCAGTATATAAGAAAAAATATTGTTCGTTGTTATACATTTTCTGATAAAGAGGTGTTTAAGGAGAGCAATCAACTCAGTTGAAATAAAATATAGTATAGCCATTTTATTGAGATGAAAGACAACTTTAATAATTCGACTTTGCTCATAAAATCACGCATGCCTGCTGTGTGTCTTTCTTCTACATGTTTTACTTCACTATGTTCGAGAGCTAGCATATAGTAGTATTATTAAATCATTTTACACTATAAAAATGTTTGACTATTGTGTTCATCGTTCCTACATGAAGCATTAATTTTGCTTTTACAGGTTTTAATCAATTAGAATAACTGCCTATATATATATTGCTAGACATTAATTATAACCGTTCGATCGTAAATTACGTCCGTACAGAAAAACTTATATTTTTAAATTGCACAAGGTCATGTTTTTACAGTACGTATGAACACCAATATATAATTAAAGATTACCTTTTTTTCATTTATAGGCAAAAACACATCTTAACTGTTATAGATTCTGTCAAATACATTTCCTTAAACTTGAAAAAAATTTCAGCCCATGTTGTCAAATGCATTGCAAGTTGAACGACAAAAACATTTCAAAAACATTTTTATATAGAACTTGTCAAGCGCTTTTTATATATCTTTAATTTATTCAGTACTTTGCGCTTAAACATTCATTTATCCGTCAGTTTATTTACGTTTGCCTGTACAAACTAAGCGAAAAAAAAAATTATAACTCAAGATAACTAGAAAGATTTAACACCCATGGAAATTATTTACCATGATTCATTTAGTCTAAACCAATTCTCGAAATCTTGATTTGATACTAATATAACATTAGAAGGCAGCTGAAAAACACACATTAATTACGGTAATAATGTTTTGCCTACAAGACATAAAACAAAACTTACCTATAAATGGCATTCCAATCAAATAAAAGGTATGAATGAATAAATATGACAACGACAAAGCGGAAGGCAACTGTTCAACTCCTATAACTGGAGACAACATCAACATCATCAATAAATTAATAGCTCCCGGAAGTAACCCAGCTAATAGACTGTATGTATAATTCACACTAACTTCGTCGAAAAAAGGAAACACGATACTTAATATTCCACTTATTCCCATATTTGCAATAAAGACTGTTTCTGCTTTCACACATTTTTTGTCGACTATATATCCAACACCAATCCGAGAAATTAATTCTCCTATGCCGCTTATCATTATTGTCGTCACAACATCGTTGTCAGAAATACCTCGACTGCGCAAATGTGGGGGAATGACTGTGAAGTTTGCAGTGTAGCCAACTAGTGCAAAAGAAAAAGCTGCAGTGTACAGTCTAAAACAGGGATTGTGTATGATGTTTTTGAACGTATTTCTTAAAATGCTCAAGTATTTACTTGTCTCAGTCCAACATGAATTAAGAAAAGACTTTGTATGTTCATTGTCAAATTGTCTTCTTTTCCTTAATTGTGCTGGCTGTCTTAACAACGAACTGCCTACACACACATTTAAACACACACCACCCAACAGAACAAGTCCGCCTCTTATTCCGTATGAATCAAAAAAACATCTGTACAGAGCGGGGAATATCAAAGCTGATACGCCACCAGCTGAGGTAACAATTCCGCTGGATAAAGCTCTTTTCTTGTTGAAGTAAAAGTTGACGATTGATAGTGATGATGGCATACATAAACCTATTCCAGTACCTAAAATACAAATACACAAGACTTTACAAAAATTAAGCAGTGTTATAGATGCGTCAACTATCTCCTATTTTTTATATCCATAACAATCAAACTGCTCCAAATTATTTTTTTTTGATATTTTCAGTTGCATGCTTTCTGTAGTTTTCAGCTTCATAGGCAATCGGTATTTCTAAAGAAAGATAATATAACTACTAGATCGACTTCGATTTGTTTGAATGAGTTACTCTAGTAAAACTGTTTACGTAATAGCACCAACGCACTAGACAGTTAAATCAAACATTAACTTACAAATCCAGTAAACTCTAAACTCTTCAACATATTTTGTTTTGTATAGATAAAGTATTATATTTCATAGTACTTTTCTAAAGTAAATTTTAGAATTATATATTTAAAAAGAAAATGGCAAGACTACAAATTCATGATAATGCAAGTGCCGGCAAAATAGGATGTTCTCAAATCAGGCAGAAAACCTTAGCAGTATTGGTCACAACTTTTTTTGTCCTCGGTGCACTTCAACTTTGTTATTTAATTTGTTTTGGTTTTCTAGCTTTTTTCATCTGAGCGTCTTTGGTTAGTCTTGTGTGGACAAAACGCACATTAATTATTAACCCTTGTGCCTTTTGTTAGATATTATTCGTGTGTTTTTCTGTGCTAAATGATCTTCCATTTATTTGTATTGTAGTCCTGGCATATAATGTTGTAATTCTAATGTTATAATCAACACTGCCATTAAAGCGAGCGGGAGGTTTGGCATGCCAGGTTCAACCCACCATTTTTTTTTAAATGGCCTTTACCTAGTCAGAAAAATGGCCCTTGTTATATTATAGTTCATTTCTCTGTGTGTTACATTTTAATGCTGTTTTTCTGTTGTGTCGCAGTTCTCCTCTTATATTTGATGCGTTTCCATCACTTTTAGTTTTTAATCCGGGTTTGGTTTTTTTTTCTCTCAATCGATTTATGAATTCCTAACAGTGGTATACTATTGTTGCCTTTGTTTATATAGAATATTCGACTTTGCTCATCAAATCACGCATGCCTGCTGTGTGTTTTTCTTCTATTCATTTGATAAAATTTACTGTTTGCAATAGCATAAATTGTTCTAAATAATAAGGATGTTTTTATCATTCTATTTTTCTGTTGTGTTGCAGTTCTCTTCTTATATTTGATGCGTTTCCATCACTTTTAGTTTTTAATACGGGTTTGTTGTTTTTTTTTCTCAATCGATTTATGAATTCCATACAGCGGTATACTATTGTTGCCTTTGTTTATATAGAAACCTATTATGAATTCCAAACAGCGGTATACTATTGTTGCCTTTGTTTATATCGAAACCTATTTTTTGTCGGTATGTTTATCAGAGCTGGCAAAAAAGCGAATACTTCTTAATTTTGCCTGCACCGGTATATCTAAATGTTACTGTCAATACCATATTTATGAAGAGGCAGCATTTTGTATTCTAATAATTAACTAAAAGTTTGCATTATAACAGTTTTGTAAAACTGCTTTATTTTGGGGTCAAAAAGGGTTCTTACTGGACCTACTCCTTTCAAAAGATCAGTCAAAATTAATCGGTACAATCGTTGCCTACAGGAAGTAAAGTTATGCATTGGTAAAATTTCGTCAATTTTCACATGTCGTACCTGTTAGTAAACTATAGGTCAGAAATAACATTTCAGATCTACTGGTTAAACCACTGAAGCATAATCCACTTCCTATCAGTAATCCTCCAACGAATGTAACACCTCGAAACGAAAAGGTAGTACTTAAGAATCCTGATAATGCACCTAGTACGAAAAAAGATATTTCAAAATGATAACAAGTTTATAGTACAAGTCGTGTAGTTTGCTTTGCATCCTATAATATTTTTTTTTGAACGACCATCTTTACTTTTAAAGGAAGAGTAAGTAAATTTCATATAGTTTAGTAACCTCTATAAAGTGTCTATCTAGAATCTTATCTATAGTATACAAAATTAAAATTGAGTTGAAGAAAACTAACAACAAATATCAAAAGCCACAAGATATGATTTACATAGAACTTCTCTGTACATTTTTTTTTAGAAAATTTGATATTTTCAATAGTTAAAAGAGACAAATGTAAACAGTGTAAATTTGCAAAATAAACTGCAAAATTTTCTAACCATTAATCAAAACATGCGAAGATCTGCCTTGTAATGTTTATGTAGCTTAAATGTTTTGTGATCATTTCATGATAATAATGTTTTATGTGTAAGAACAATTTTTCATTATTTCACATTAAATGGTGCACATCTGGTTCTCTTGACTATCATCATCTCCAATCATCTGTCACAACATACATAATTGATACAATAAACATGAATAACTGCAATGATTTTGTACATACGTGTATAAAATATCATACATGAAAATTTTTACTTAGATTTTCATCCTGTCTTTTTGTGTTGCAAAGTTTTTATACGTACGTCTATCAATTTCATACACGTACGTACAAAAACTGTGACCACTGTCCAAGGAATTTGAAAAAAGTTGTGTACGTCCTTGCCTTTATCATGGATACTTATATAATGTACCAGACTTATAACAATACAGATCCTGTGTTAAATCTTTGGATTTGAAAATGCTACGTTCTACCTTCTGTTTTCAAGACCTTTCTTGGTAATCAAGTTTTGCCAGATAAACACCTGTAATTCAGTGGTTGTCGTTTGTTTATGTGTTACATAAAAAAATATTTGTTTTTCGTTATTTTTTTACATAAATAAAGCCGTTAGTTTTCTCGTTTGAATTGTTTTGCATTGTCTTATCGGGGCCTTTTATAGCTGACTATGCGGTATGGGCTTTGCTCATTGTTGAAGGCCGTACGGTGACCTATAGTTGTTAATGTCTGTGTCATTTTGGTCTTTTTTGGATAGTTGTCTCATTTGCAATCATACCACATCTTCTTTTTAATACCTTCAAAATTATGAAGGCTGAAACATCATTCTCAGATGAATAATGTAAAAAAAAGCCTTAACAGAAAAAATATAAATTGATGATGTTGATAGATGTGCCATTATTTAAGTTATTATTTTTGTTTATTAACTGTTTGTAAATGTGTCATAGACTTTCGATTTTTCATGTTTGTCATTTACTTTTTCAAATGCAACTTATCTGTGACTTCAATAATGCAACCACTTCTGACAATACTAAAATTTGTGACCAACTGGATCTAAAGTGTACTATTTGAATATTGATGTTTAAATGCCAGCTTAAATATAATGGTTTACCAACATAAACATCGAATCTTAAACTTTCAAACATGTTTAAGGTATAATTTCATTGCTTTATGGAGCTAGCATTTGATTTTATAGGGAGGCTAGGATGAAAATTGAATAAAAGGTAGGACATGAGTTTTGCGTAATAAAAAGGCAGGATGGATAACTTTGCAACACAAAACAGGCAGGATGATAATCTATGTAAATAAAAGTCAGAATGAACTAATAAAATAAAATGCAGGAACGATAAGAGTGAAAAATAAAAAGGCTTGACAGAGATTACAACTAAAATAAATGCAGGACAAAAATTGATCATCCTTGCCCTATTATAAAAATCAAATGATATGTCCCTAAGGTATGTCATACATGCCTGAAATTGCCAGCATGAAAACTTTTAAACTGAAAATGAAAGCTCCTTGTCCCGATGTTATATCATATTGATCTAGAAGTTCTGCGTATAGGATACCAAATGATTTTAAAACACCTGTCAGTATCATATAGTTCATAAAAGCTCCTGAAATGGAAAAAAAAGTTATCGCTAATTTACGAAATTTTTCTTTAATCTTGCTGACTGATAATATTATTCCTCAGAGTTGAGTACTATGTAGGTTGGTCCCCTCTGTAAAATATCCAGTATGCCTTCGGAATATACAAGTATTGTCAATAATTTCAATGACGGCCGGGAAACAGACTAAGTCATATGATACTAGAAACTAAGGATGCACGTGGTGTTTTCAATGAAATTGATAGAAATTGACAACGTCGTCATATGTAAAATAACGATGAACAGTTTATCATTGGTCATCTCAAATCAATTGCTTTTCTCACTTTCGCCGTACAGGTTCAAGCGAGAAAATCAATCTCGTTGAGATGATCATCGTTAATTATAGATGACTAAAACGAATGTAAAAGCCGCCATTTCAAGAAAATACGTAAATAAAGATTCAACAAATGAGAATAGAAAAGAAGAAATAAAAAAAATTACTTTTAAGCAAAGATGAACTAAATAACTTTGATTTGTTAGGGCTTTTAATTTTGCCATATACCTAGAGACTTTTCGTTAAAATTTTCTTCGGAGTTCGGTATTTTTGTAATTATACATTTTTTTGATTATTTGATAAAAAAAAAATGACGTGTTGAAGAAACTCATTACTTACATAAACGATTTTACATTATTACAGAATCCTTGCATTGTGTCGAGGTGTTGATGTTATACAAAAAACTAAAGAATTTGTTTATTTATAACAAGCATTCATCATTTTCATTCTGCATCTGCATGTGTAAGGCTGTATTTTGTGTTCCATTTTCTTGGACAACAAAGGGTTCATCAGTTCATAATTGTTTGGTGTTTAACGCCACTTTCAACACTATATGCTATTTCGTAGCAGGAATTTTGTGTAAGAGGAGAAATCTGAATTGCCTGTTGAGAACCATTTGTCTTCGGCAGGAACACTGACTATCCATGTCCATTAACATAAAACTGTTGACTGACTGCATTATTCACGTATAAATAACAGTTGACCTACGGGTACAAGTAAAATGTTCATTCTGATCTGGGGTTTTTTTTTTTTATCTTGGTTTGTTTTAAAGGAGTAGATGGTTTGCATTTTTGTACAATTTATATGAGTAATCACCAGAGCATACACAGTATGCAACATATGATATCTTCATCTTAACCTTTGCCAGGATTTATTATACAATTATTTTAAAACTAATCTGCTATTATATCACACTTTTTTCCAATTTTATAAGATCACAATAGTTTAAAAATTTTGATTTTCTTTGTCAAAGAGGCTTGCTGGGTGCGGTTCTTTTCATCGGTCCGGCTTTGGCTTGTTTCAATATGTATACTATATTTGCAACTATTTTGAAAAGAGGGACGAACGATACTAGAGGGACAGTCAAACTCAAAGATAGAACATTAACAGACAACGCCATGGCTAAATAATAAAAGACAAACAGACAAATAAAAGTACACATGACACAACATAGAACACTGAAGATTTAGCAACACGAACCCCACCCGAAACTGGAGATGATCTCAGGTACTCCTGAAGGGTACGCAGATCCTGCTCCACATGTGGTACCAGTCGTGTAGCTCTTGGTATTACAACTAAATAAATAGTATAATTCGGCAGGTCACATTCGTGGTGACAAAGAAAATGGATTGTAGTTACGACATACGGAACATATCCCATATCATCTGTGAAACGGTTATTCCATAAAGGTCAACAAACTTGTGGTGGCGTGCCTAAAGTTTACGAAGGGAATGAAAGGGCTCTCCACTATATAAACATTTTTCTTTTTTTGTTTATTGTTTTTTTCTGTGTTCTTTTTTGTTTTGTGTTTGATATAGGATGATGTATCATTTTACTTTTATATGTGCGAGATAGAAAACAATATATAGAAATTTTGTCAAATCGGAGATTACAGAGCTAAATTTAACTAGTCATTCATTTTGTTGGTGTTGTCCGTCAGGGTAAGTTATTTTTTCTTGAACAGTAAACCATACATACTGGGAGTATAAACTACTTTTCTGTGCGACTAAGCTATTTTTTGCTGAGGAGGATTAGCCTTGATGTTCGTAATGGTTTGTTAAAGTGAATGGAATTGTAAGCCATTTTTCTGAGAGGTAAGCTGTGTTTTCTGGCAGAGTGAGCAATATTTTCATGAAAGCTGAGCCATGTTTTGGCATGGATAGCATTGTTTCATGCGAAAGTAACCCACTTTTTCTGGTAGTTTAAAGCATTCTGCTTACTTTGAGTGGAATTCGTCATCATATGCACTATCCATATCTATTTTAAAAACATTTGAAAATAAATATGTTTAGCTATTAGATAAATTAACCATGATGCATTTAATACTTGGAATGTGTATATATTAATTGTACATCCTTACTTTTACTAGCATTTGCGATAAAGTTAAACACAGAAAACTGCTTCAAGCCAAAAAGAATTATTTTTGTTAGTTTTTGAAATGTTTTAGAATAGTATACTTCTCGTCCTTGATTCTTTAAAAGCCGATTGATTCAGTAAATATATCATTAAATAACTAACCTGTAAGGATCACCCAAGAGTAACCCGAATCCATGATCCTCTGTAAGACAGGTGATATCCAGTCGACAACAATATATCTCCTTAGTTTTAAATTACGTGGGTGCGTGGCTATGCATATATTACCATTCATACGAATAGTTTGTCGTAACTTTTCAGACCGACAGTTAATTTGTATACACTTTTCTACACGTTAGATCATTATCACTAAACTTGGTTTCTCTTAATATTTTCTACTTTCAAACATATGAAAAGTATGATAATCCTGTTTATTGTGAAAACAATTTTATCTGTTTAAACTTTTAAAAAACTTCATGTTCATCTGATCATCATTATTTCTATCTTCAAAATATTTACTAATGTATTGCTATGCTACCGTTTATCTAATGCATGTCGGGGACTTTGTGTGTTTATATAAAAAAGAAGATGTGGTATTATTGCCAATGAGACAACTATCTACAAAAGACCAAAATGACACAGACATTAACAACTATAGGTCACGTCCATATTAAGGTGATTGTGTGACACATTAAGACTATCCGCAGGAATATTACGTAAACCTATCTAAATTCTATTTCAGAAGACTAGATTACAATGTAGTAGTTTCCTAAATTGTGAATATTGTTTGGTGATTTATCTTCCTGTTTATTGTACTTCTAACTGATACTTTGAACTGCAATATCTATTGTACATATGTGTCGTCAAAATGATAATGCAAATCAGATATGTTATCGTCGTATTGTTTCCATCACAACAGATACAGACTCGAGATAATTATTTATGCTATCATGTGGTGCTTTTTAGTTTTTCAAACCGTAGGGGGATAAACGCTGGCTGTCTTCATTTGTCTTTCTGTTGCTGTCACACTGATATTCATCCTAAGCCAGTTTCAACATTGATTGTATAATAGTGGAATCTACCTTTTAATATCTGAGATCTATCTTCTATATTTACTATACTTAATACGACAGTTCACTGTTATATCTTTAATAATGTAAATCAGTTATGGATATTAAACAGCAGTGTATGACAATTTTTAATTGCCTCAGTTTAGGTCTTTGTTTCAGTTCCTTCATATGGATTTACGTCGTGTTGGGACTTAAAACCAAAAAAGAATAGACAGAAAATCTTATCGTTCTAGTATGATTTGTGTCTCTTTGTAATCCGTTAACTACCTTTAACTTGAATATACGATTTCCGATTCTCAAAAGTGATAATTAGTGTATCCTATATAGATAAAAAAAAACAGTGCTTTAGACAAAAATACAGATTTTAATCTAATTGTTTTTGGATATTCATTTTTACAAGTCATGTGTAGAAATAGATAATAATTCCGTGCGTCTCAGCTGGGGATTTCTATGACCTGTAAATAATGAAAAGCTTAACTCTCTAGCCATCATTTGGGCAGATACAGCACGAGCTTTTGTGTCTGCATGGTGCACTATATGTACCTCTTTTCACACGTCTACAAAGAATAATAATAAGAATTAATACATTTAATAAATAATTTATAATCGTTAGTTTTTTATCTGTGAAATCACTGATTATCTGTGCATGAATTTATATTGCACAATTTGTAACAGGAACATGTGATGTACAAACACTGATAACAATTTCTACTACTTGATTTAAATAACTATACACGTTTTAAAGTCTGTATTTTGATTGTGGTCTATATCATTTATTTGTAAAGTCACACACATGTACACACGTAACTTGATTCATATTCTTGGGGAACGTTCAAAACAAACTATATGAATGTATGAATACCAAAATACACGAATAGATATATATGTTAAAAAGAGACCAAAAAGCAAAAGCCAAATCTATGTAAAACTACTTTGCCAGAGTGAGAAACTTATTTTGTTTACAATTTATTATTTATAATCATTTTGATAGTAGAGGTTATTGAAGGAAACATTTTCAAACGGTCAATTCTCGAAAAAAATGTATATTATAAATTATGTCAGTACAAAAGCACTTTCTACTGAGCTGATAATAACACCGGGAACTTATGGTCAACCAGGAACTTATGGTCAACCAGGAACGACGTCAATCCAGTGTTATAAAAAATAAAACTTTACATTTTGAATGTATCCGAAGCATTTTTATTAACTTCACTTTTTAAAGAAGTTCCAACGTATTTTCGGGTTTTTTTACCTTGGTGTAGTAAGTTTGTCATCGACTAATGAGTTTGATTATAATTATGGTATTGATCGCCACTATTTTATCAAAGACTTGTAATTGCAACTAGCCTCAAGGTGTGTCCCTATCAAACTATGAACTTTCTAATCATCAGAAACAGGGTTAATCTCCGGTTTAAGCGGAGTTCGTTTTCCTGATGTAGAGATTTTCAAAGCTATTGTTTGTTCTCTTGCCTTTTTACCCCATTGTGGTATATGTCTTTCTCGGGGTTATGGTCTGTATGGCTACTTGTCATCTTCGTCTCTTTTTCAAATCAACTTTGCTATGGTAATTCTGGCAATTTTGAAATTAATTTCAAGCTGCAACATGTGTAAGAGGTACTCCAACAAGTACATTAGCGTAGCATTTCTGATTGCCATATTAAGAGCAGGATCTGATTCTAATTAATTTGGAATAATGTTTAGATAATAATTGATCACGCCTTTTGTAGTGTTAACAAATATATTGTAATCTACAATACATTCAATAAAACTAAAGCATTACGTATGTTACTTTTATAATTACTATTTACTCGAATAATTAACTCGACTCGACTTACTTATGAATGACGCTATTGTCTTTAAGCTTTTCTTCATTCGCCATATTAACTGGAAGTAAAGTTTTGTTAATATTAAATAACGTGATCGCGTAATTCATTGCAAGGAATAACATTACTGCTATGCATGAACGCAAACGCGTGATGCCTTTAAAAAAGTTTAAATTAGATGTAACAGATTAACCTTTACAAATCAATATCTAAACTGATATTGCATATTCATCTTGTTTTATCGTTTGATTTGGTTGCTACCTCATTGACCATTGACAAATAATTTTGAAATTGACGAAGATAACAAAACTAAAAATATAATAATGAGGCTTGCTTATCAGAGGAACCAACGATAATAACATGTACCTTTGAATAACGAAACGTTATTACAGTCAAAGGAATAATCAAAGAATTTCACTAGCTATTCGCTGACAAGCATTTGTTTTCTTACTGTTGATAAAGATCTATCAAAAGAAGAATAACACACAGTTATAAATAATGATCAAACTTAAAATCTAAAAACAGGGCTTATGTTTTCTTACCTCCCACGGACACTAACATAAGACAGACGAATAAATCAATAGAAACCTTCATTCTTCTTTTTCGTTCTCTACAACAAATAACCATGATAAACATATCGTGTTTATACATTTGTCATGATTATGAATTCGTTATCTAAAATCAAGATTTGAGTTTGGATTCGAGCGTCACTGATGAGTCTTTTGTAGACGAAACGCGCGTCTGGCGTATATACAAAATTTAATCATGGTATCTTTGATGAGTTTATTTGCATACGACTGTACATAGTAATATTAAAGACCTTCGTACATTTATGCGTACAATCAAATACTTTTGTGTCTTCAATGTGGTTTCTGAATCGTAATCGCGCATATATATATATATATATATATATATATATATATATACTGTGTGTACGCAAGACGTTTAATTTGCAGTATTTATTAAATGTCCTTATCTTTTGGTCAACCGTTTTGGCAGCTTTAAAATTAACTGAATTCCTTGAAATCAAATCACTCTTTGTCTCATCTGTATATCAGTGCAAGTAAAACCTGACGGTTTGTGTTTGTTTCATTTCATTCTTTTAGGCAGGACTGCTGTTAGACATTTTGTATTGTATGATACCAGTTTATTGACAAAAATGGTAAAACACTCTGAAATAAGGTTGGCGGGTATCATCAAAGGACATTTCAAATGGGAAAACTATGCTTTTATCTTTCATAAGCATTTGGGGAAATGTCAAATTATGAACTTTAAGTGAGTGACAATTTACTATTGTCAAATGTTTTTTCTACTAAGGCAACAATTGCACTTACCATTAAACACGTTTAACTTTTACTTTAGTTCATTAAAATGGTTCTTTTCAAATCGTTAATTTTTTAAGGTTATAAATACTTCTGAAAACTGTTTTAAAAAAATGTAAAAAAACAATGACAATTTTTAAATGACAATTTCTTATTGTTATCTAGCAATTGTATGTTAAGTTATGTTGGCAATTAAGATAATCATGAAAGGAAGTGACTTTTACATAACGCATGAAGCGCGGGATCTCGTTTTGCTTGATAATAGACTAGGACATTTACTTTGTTATCACTTAAAATTTACAGAATATGCATTTAATTTTATACTTAATATGACTTAAATTGTACTTGCATGATAAAATACCGTCAGTGTTCGAAAGGTGTTGAAATACGTTACTCTGTTATTATCCCGTTTTTAAACACGACTGTGAAATGAAATTATACAGTGGAAACAAACATTTACTCAAGTATCCTGCTTAGCGGTTGTAGGTTGTTTCAAGGTTAATGTCCCAATACACGATTCATCAATTTTATTTCTAAAAATATGCACGTTTCCTTCTATATATCCTTGTTTGTTTGTAAAAACAATCTTAACAATACTGTACAAGGCCGTAGCTACCCTTGAGGCAAGTGAGGCAATTGCCTCACTAAAATTTCGACACTGATTATTTTTTTTTATACATATTTATCAATATAATAGTCATTTGTTGTTCTGTCTCAACCTTAATTTCTATATAACTTGTCATCATTCCTTTTAAACTATTCTTCCTGGATATAACTCAGTATCTCAACGGGTGATGTTTCTCGATAACATTAACCTAGTAATGATAATCATCAGGGATCTCTAGTTAAAAACAGGCTCTTGCAGAAAAGGAAAAGCGACGCTGAAGGTAAAGAAGGAATAATTCTAGTAAACTAGTTTTTTTGTGAACAGAGTCTGAGTATTGTATATAACTTCATTAGAACAATCCAAAAACGATAAGTAGACTGACAAATCAAGTAGTGGTATTCGGAAGGGGACAGTTCTGTCTGCGTTTTCATTTCTGCGTTTAACCAAATTTCGTTTCTTTATATTCGGGGTTTCGGAATCGGACACCCTATACCCCTAACCCCTAACTTTATAGATTCTGGAACTAAAATACCACCAACTATTTCCAGAAAGAATTTGAAATTATGGACCTACATGTAAACGTCAAAAACTCCATTCCAATTCCCCTATATCATATATACTCTATAGATAGAATCATATACATTTATCTTATCTCATCCCTAGTTTGTCTACTCTTTGTCAGCATAAAAGCGAGTTTAATATTTTGTAACTGCAACTGTATGATGGTGCTTACAGGAAAGCTTAATTCCCTTTGGAAACAAAACTGTTACTACCGATCCTGCTACCAAATTGCTGATGGAGAAGGAATTGGAAGATGACATTGATCATTGTGTTGATGATAATGTGCTTCCTTTAGGGACGGTGCATTATTTATCAAGCAGGGGGGACCGGTGCAAATGGTAAGGGGACATGTACTTTTTTCAACGTGCAAAGTAGTGGGACCTGATGATTTTTCATTATCTTAATGCATGGGACATACACTTTTTTCAAATGCTTAAGTAGTAAACATTTTATTTTAATTATCCCAAAAATACACACAAGAAACATTCAAACAGAAACAGAATATGATAAACAATTTTAGTTTTGACTGGTGTAAATCAGCCCATCTAACTAAATTAAATATTGATCTTACAAAATTCAAGCTTATTAGGTAGTTTGATTTATTGCTGTGAAATGAAAGAATTTAATTTTACAATACTAATTAGGTAAAAATAAAAATTATTATATAAATTCAGATAGGCATCTTTAATTTTTTTTATAACTTTTTCAAATCAACTTGGTTTTTCATCAAACTATGCAGCTATCTTAGATATATATTAAGCTTACTGAATCCCAGGTCATTTTGTTTTTTGTTGTATTGCTGTCAAATTCAAGAATTAAATCAATCTAGGTAAAAAAAGCTAGAATTTGCATTTCGAACAAAATAGAGATAGTACACTTTAATTATTTTAATAACTTTTTCAAATCAACTTGGATTTTCATCAAACTATGCAGCTATCTTAGATATATATTAAGCTTAGTGAATCCCAGGTCATTTTGTTTTTTGTTGTATTGCTGTCAAATTTAACAATTAAATTAATCTAGGTCAAAAAAGGTAGAATTTGCAGTTCGAACAAAATAGAGATAGTACACTTTAATTATTTTAATAACTTTTTCAAATCAACTTGGATTATCACCAAACTAAGCAGCTATCTTAGATATATATTAAGCTTACTGAATCCCAGGTCATTTTGTTTTTTGTTGTATTGCTGTCAAATTTAACAATTAAATTAATCTAGGTCAAAAAAGGTAGAATTTGCAGTTCGAACAAAATAGAGATAGTACACTTTAATTATTTTAATAATTTTTTCAAATCAACTTGAATTTTCATCAAACTATGCAGCTATCTTTGATATATATTAAGCTTTCTGAATCCCAGGTCATTTTTGTTTTTTGTTGTATTCCTGTCAAATTTAACAATTAAATTGTAAAGTGTACTATCTCTATTTTTTTCGAACTGCAAATTCTAGCTTTTTTTACCTAGATTTATCTAATTCTTAAATTTGACAGCAATTCAACAAAAAACAAAATGACCTAAGATTCAGTAAGCTTAATATATCTCTAAGATAGCTGCATAGTTTGATGCAAATCCAAGTTGATTTGAAAAAGTTATTAAAAAAATTAAAGATGCCTATCTTAATTGCAAATTCTAGCTTTTTTTACCAATATATTCATGATATTCATGGGACACATACTTTTTTAATGAATAGAGGTCATGGGACATAACTTTTTTTCCTATCACATCAGCATGGGACAATACTTTTTTCCAAACAGGTTTTGGGATTTGCACCGGTCCCCCCTGCTTGATAAATATTGCACCGTCCCTTAGAAACACAGACTGCCCTGAAACGACTGAAAACTTGGAAAAGAGCATGCGTGAGTGGCGAGATATTGTGCGGGCTTGCCATGTTCATCGCGATAAGGATATCAGCAGACCAAATTATGATTCTGAAACGAGTTGACTGAACCGGCCATAGAAGACCAAACAGCTCATTCAGTTCTACCAGTGATTTCCCCCTTTGAAAAAGCCTTTAAAGACCAAACAGCTCATTCAGTTCTACCAGTGATTTCCCCTAAAATATTTGTGTGAAGGTATTTCATGATTTGAGGAACAAAATATGATGAAAAAATTGGAGGTCACCGATTTAGTTTTGTCACTATAGCCACCTTGAGTTTTGATTGGAAAATAAGCATTGAAGACCTGTTGGTGACCTTCTGCTGTTGTCTGCTCTATGGTCGGGTTGTTGTCTCTTTGACAAATTCCCCATTTCCATTCTCAATTTTATTTGTATGTGTCTGTCCCAAGTCAGGAGCCTGTCATTCAGTGGTTGTCGTTTGTTTATGTGTTACATATTTGTTTTTCGTTATTTTTTTTTTATATAAATAAGGCCGTTAGTTTTCTCGTTTGAATTGTTTAAAACTGTCATTTCGGGACCTTTCATAGCTGCCTATGCGGTATGGGCTTTGCTAATTGTTGAAGGCCGTGCTGTGACCAATAGTTGTTAATTTCTGTGTCATTTTGGTCTCTTGTGGAGAGTTGTCACATTGGCAATCTTATACAATACCACATCTTCTTTTTTATATTTGTTATTAATAAAGCATTTATACTTATAGGATATGATAGTTATTTGTGTTTCTATTGTATCATATTATATAAGGGAACAGTGCTTATTTTTTTTATTTTGACTAAATTATTGTGAACTCATCTAAGTAATTTTATCACAGGCATTTTCTATAAGTTGGTGATTTCAGAGGAATGCGTATCTTCTATCTATCTATACTATTAAACGAGAAGACCTCATTTTGTGTGTCGCCTCTCTTCCTTCCACAATAAATAAATCATCATGCCTTTGTGTTCTTTAGGTAACATGCATAGTCGCATTTGTCATCCATTCTTATGATTATTCAGATTGAGTTATTTTGGGAGAAAAACGACAAATAGGTGTCCGGATATTGTTTCCGTCATCAGACTGACTTTTAGTCATGGATAAGACTTCCGATTTTAAACATCCATACATGAACAACCAATCGTATGATAGATTACTAAACTGAAAAATAAATAAGCCAATCAGAGTGTTCTCCATATCATGGTTTTTAGATCGCAAGAACCACAATTATTATACCTCCTTAGAGACAATTATTTTTCGCGTTTATCCACATGTAAACTACGATTATACTACTATAATATATTGAGACTCTGTGTATTATATCTACTTTTTTTCTGAAATATTTTCTATCTAGAGGGTCATACCAGTTGCATATATATTGAAATGTAAGTGAAACATGTGAATGTGTCCATAGTATACAGATGCCACATCGGCACTATCGGCATTCACTATGTTTAGTGGACCGTGAAATGGGGTAAAATCTCAAATTTGGCATTTAAATTAGAAAGGTCATATCATAGGGAACATATTTACTAAGTTTCGAGTTGGTTGGGTTTAACTTCATCAAAAGCTACCTCGACAAAAACTTTAACATGAAGTGGGACAGACGGACGTACAAACGAATGAACCGACGAACAGACTAGAAAACATAATTCCTATAAATGGGGCATACAAATTTATTGTTGAAAGTGAAAGTAGTGATTTGGCCAAAATGAAAGTAGGGTAGAGATTAGAGGGAGGCAGGACGTATACTACATTCGGGACGTCGGGGTCGGGTGTTTTTAAGCTCGGGATTTCGGGATTGATTCTTAAGGAATGCGGTAATATATATTTTTTTTTTATTTCGGGATGTCGGGATATAAATTTCGTTAAGATACGCACCTCGGGATTTCATGTTTTTAAGCCCGGGATTTAGGGACTAGGGGCCCTCAGACCACCCCTCAAATGAGCCTTAGTCATTTATACGAGATTCAAATCCTACCATTGGCATGTTAATAGGGCTCTCAAAAGAAAAAGCACTGATGGATTGTCCTGGAAGCATATTTTATTAGAATAATAATGGTCTATAAGCAGTTTCATTTATTTCATGTTTGAAGAGGTGCAAATTTTTAAATTGATTTGACTTTTACCAAAAAAAATGCATTGAGGCAAAGGGAAAGAATAATTGTGGTACATCAGACCAGAAACACGAAAATAATTGAATTTAACAGAAAGGAAACACCTAACTGACTTTGGAAAAAAAGGGAGAAGGCTTTTCATACCTCATATGAAATTATCCAGTCATAAAAATTATCTTTTACAAAAAATCATCCTACAACAAGCTGTATATATATATATGCCCGCGATTTCGCGGGTGTTTTCTAGTTTAAATAAAAAAATAATCATTTTCGATATTTTCTAATGCTTTTCAACTACGATTTTTGATCGAATGCGGTCTCGGCTGTATATTTGGAAGTTCCAACAAACTTACCATCGATCTTTATGATCTATACTTACCACCTTTATAATCTATACTCTACTCGGGACAATATTCCCCAATATTCATGCAATAATTTAATCCTATAATATAAGACCAACAATAATAAATCAAATAACGTGTTAGTCTCATGGTATATGGTTTTTAGGCCGCAGTTTTAATTTCCGGATGTAGGATAAAAAACAGTTATTGGCTCAAACATCGTTGTACCGTTTTACCCTATTAGAATAGTATAACTCCATGACATATGCAAAATTTGTATCATTGCTGTGTTATTTTACTTGAATAAGATAACCCCATACCATATACTAGCATGGCTGTACTACTGTGTTTCTCTATTTCAATAGAATAACCCCCTAACATGTGTTAACATGGTATACCATACCCTCTATTGAACAACGTAACCCCACTAACATAAGATCTATTTAATAGGATAACCTCAGTTGCATCGGGTGACTAAACATGAGTGTTGTCCATGTTTAAGGAAGAAAGTTCAAGGTAATACGATGTTATGTTAATTTAATGAATATAGAAAAGATGTGATATGATTGCCAATGACACAACTGTCCACAAGAGACCAAAATGACACAGAAATTAACAACTATAGGTCACCGTACGGCCTTCAACAATGAGCAAAGCCCATACCGCATAGTCAGCTATAAAAGGCCCCGAAATGACAATGTTAAAAATTCAAACGAGAATACTAACGGCATTATTTATATAAAAAAATTAACGAAAAAACAAATATGTAACACATAAACAAACGACAACCACTGAATTACAGGCTCCTGAAGCATTTATTAAATACCAATTTCTGTCCCTAACCAACCGTATGATATAAAACAAAGCCCGTAAAGACAAAAAAAGGTCTTAGAAGCGATCTGTATGCAGTGTGTGTGTGACATAGTCAGACTAGAAGATGAGAGATACATGTACAAAAATCGAGCAGACCTATTTTGTAAAATAGAATTGTAAAAATCTTTTAACGGATTACCTACTTTGTGAAAATATTTTTCTCATTTTTTGTTACTTGTTCAAACACAATTTGGTCATATTCTTTAAATCATATGCATTTTCTTTACAACTGAATGTTTTAATTATTATTTATAACTGTTGATGTAAATGTCTTTTGGTTTTGTGAGTCTTTGTTTTTGAGTTCAAACTTTTTGTGTATATTTTGGAGTTTAGTATGACGTCCATTTTCACTGTAATAGTATACATATTTTTTGAGGGCCGGCTGAAGAATGCCTACGGGTGCGGGAGTTTCTCGCTCCATTGAAGACCCATTGGTGGCCTTCGGCTGTCGTCTGCTCTATGGTCGGGTTGTTGTCGCTTTGACACATTCCCCATTTCCTTTCTCAATTTTATTTTGTATCGTTACTTTTGTTGACTAGTATATTAAGTTAATCGAGAAGACATGAAAGATCAATAAATATTCTAATTTAATTAATTACACAGACAAATTGACGACAAAATAAAACTGTCTGTCAAAATGGTTCAACATTATGATCAGTATGTGAGATTATCCAGTTTAAAAGTACAAAACAATAAAAGGCAGATTGCTTCTCGACATTTCAATGACATAAAAAATGTAAACAAACACGATTTTGTCACAAATTCGACTAGAAAAACTACTTTTATCCGAATAAGGGCATTCTATTTGAATTAATCCAATGGTTTTCACAGTTATTTTGTATAAACATAGTCTGAAACTTGGTAAATAAAGAACTGTTTACACAGAAATTGATTTTTCGGATCGTGAAATATCACGTACCACATTTTTGAAGATCGTAAAAAGGATCGTGAAAGATCTGATGCTACGAAGGCGTTCAAATTATTCTACAATTATATCATAATTAATATTTGTTATTGGTATTGAGAAAAGCTAGATAGGTAAACATCATCATTTAAGCATTTTTAAGTATTAATATTTTCAGAAAATGAAATGTAAAATAGTTGGATGGTTGTAGGATGAAGCTTTTTATTGTCATGTGAAGTACTCACTTATCACGAGTTATAGGATACCCACATTTTGTATATTGGATCCTATAAACTACATGTCCGTCAGACAGGATTCACCTAACCCCGAATTTGCCTCATTTCATGGATGAAGATTCATTTTTGTGGTCAAGTCCGTATCGCGGATTCGTTAAGCTTTAGGATAACTGTCTGTTGTTATGAATGTAAGGTGTACATTTTCGACTTCTGCAAGGTTTGAAATAACATCGAACTCATTATCATGCATCATTCGGCAATGTTCGTTTTATATTGTTTAGCCTTTTGGATATATATGTATGCTATAGCGCCAAGGTATTTCGTGTATGGTGTACCTGTCTATCTGCATGTTTCATATATGACCATGATGACGTCAATTGTATTTGATATATTGAATGATAGTAAGATGTCTATGTCTGGCTGTCGGTCAGGCTTCATATACTTTTGACCTTATGTTCCGAATTAATTGGCAAAGCATTAACTTTTACAGTTGTCAGTTTCTAAGGCACTGTAAGGGTCGTAACACATTTATTTGGTGTACGGGATATTTGTAGAGATCTGTATTGCATGGTTCATCTGACCTTGAACTCTTTTTATGAACCTTCTGACTTTGACACTTCTAGTAAAACCCTTGATATTATAGATGTTCAACAGATATACTATCATAAATAAAGCAGACGAGATATTACAGCATTTGCGCTCTGGTATTCTAAAGTCTGTAGTATATAGTTAAATCAATCCACATCTGCGTTGTATATAAAGAACTTAAAAAGTACTATGCACAAAATGTTGGTTATTGTTCAATCTCAAATTTCTCATGAAATTTAAGATGCTGTTTTGCTGTAATTTTTTTTGATTGATATCATTTTGGTTTAAACGTTGCATATCCATATTATTGGCTAAATAGTGTCTGTTTGTCTGAATTGCACTTCACCGATTCTCAGAGCTGAATTTTTCACACTTATTTAGACCCATTTTTAGTTGTTTTTTTAACTTTCGAGGTAAAGTGTTGAAAAAAAAATAGATTTAAGTTCATCCTTATCAAAATAGTTACACGTTTCAACCAGTTGCAGGTTTATCAAATGGTTAATGAAATACAGATTTCTGATTACTAGAATTAAGTCTAATCACGCATTATCTTTCAAGATCAAAATAATGCGTTTCCTGATCTTTCACGATTCAGTTTGATGGAAATTCAACATATTCAAGATTTCCATATACAAATTAATGCTTTTTAAGGAAGAACATACTTTAATTTTACTGTACTCTCAGATACACCAAAGATTAAATTTCAAATATATCATGATAAACTGAAATATGACCATTATAGGTACAAAAAGCGTGTTATTTGTAATGAATTTCAAAGACATGCATTGCGCCTTTTGTGTTTTTTCATAAAGTACTGCATATTTTCTTTATCTTATTTCACAGTTATGTTGAGGAAGTTAAACCATTTTAACAGACATATTTTTTGTTCGGATTTGTTCCACGTTTTGAAAATTAAGCGATGTTTTCAAAGATTCTGAACTAGAATTTACATTAAATTTCTTTCACGATCCGTTACCAGAGCTTTCACTATCGTCTTTCAATACTTGACCGCCGTTAGATATTCTTTCACGATCATTTCTCTCGTTAAACCGATTGACACCCGTGAACATATACTACTTGTAAGTAATATATCGAAAGTAATGCACAGTATTCTAAATGTTGTAGGTAATATGGAGAACATGCTGAAGAAGCAACGTCAATTTGCTAAGGAAATAATCGAAGAAGAAAAACATCAAAACAAAAAATAATTTTGAAAGTTGATGTAAAATTATGATTTCGATTTTAAATATTGCATATTTTCTCGGAAGCATGGTCGATACTTAAGATTCTGGAATGCAAAATATAAAAAAAAAAAAACAGCTTGACCAAAATGGATAACCAGTAAAATTAATCTAATTCAACATAATATCTGTGGACTGCTATCTTGTGAATTAGCACGCTAAAAATCCCGCTCAGCGTGTCACTCTAGTCAAAAGCTAAATATCCATAATTACATTAATCTCTTTTTCCTGAATATATAAGAATATTAATTTGCCACTGGACGTTAAGCAGCTATCAATATTTATCATTTCATGCATATGCATTATGGAAATTAAGTAACAATAATTACACAATAGGTATGTCCAGCAATGTATGCTGTCTAAGATTTGACAATAAGAACATGTTATCAAATCAATTATGTAATGATTAATTGATCTTTGAACATTGTAGTCATCGAAATAAATATTGATTTTGTTATCAATGAATAAAACCCTATGAAATATATTGGTACATGTATAACAATTAGGTATATTCACAGTCCTACAATCTCGCGATGCCTATATTTGGCATTGTACAATTCCAGTGTCATTTTTTCTGATGGTTCATGACGTCTTTCCACTAAATCTCACTAAATTCAGTGAAGGTTGGATGTGTACTTATTTACATTTTAGTCTTAGCATGATTTCCTTTCTAAGTTAGCATTGGCTTTGAACTAGCTGTAAAAATGTTTACTACTCTTGTTTTAGGCTTTTGGTAAGATATTCGAAATCCTCTGGTTTATCGATGTGATGCAAATAAAAAAATTGCCAACTAACTCCTACTTTTCTTTTTACAAGATCTTACAAAAGCCGCGTTCTTTTTCATAGTTTTTCCCAGAAAAAAGGTGCCAATGTAAAATGAATAAAAAATCAAGAAAAAGATATTTTCCGCAAAATTGTCAATTGATAGTACAATATGTATCTCAAAAACAAGAACATTGACTTTTTTTTAAATTACATTTTTTAACTGCTTTTTAAGTTCCCATTTATGCACTATCAATTTATAACAGTCTTTAAAAAGCTTGTTATTTTAAACAGAGAAGAGAACAACCTTTAGGTACTGCGAGTGCGAGTACTCTAAGATCTATTCTTTTTGTCTTTGTTGAGATTGTTAGTTCTTTTTTGTATGTATGAATCTGAGCCCTGTGCAGCTGTATATTCTACTTTGTTTTTGTTAGACTGCTACACGAAGAGGGAAGAAAGATACCAGAGGGACAGTCACATGTTTCATGTAAGGTTGAGAGTTAGGCACCAGGAAACTTGTTTGATTCCTTCATATTTTGTAGGTGTCTGTCTCCATCCATGAACCTGTAATGTAGAGGTATTCGTGTGTTTATCTATAACATACATCAGGACGTTAGTCTTCTCGTTTGCATTTGTCATTTCGGGGTATTTTAGAGCGAACTATGCGCATAATGAAGGCAGTGTAGTGGCCAATAGTTGTTCAAAACAAAAACTAGATTCGTGTTCAGCAATTAAAAAGAAAATAGTGTCGACGTTGAAAGTGAAACAAGTGTTAACCTTTGGTTGACTGATTCGATCAACAAAAACTCTTGCTCATACAGGTGAAAACGATGATTATCATACTTTGTTATGCAAATTAAAAAGACCTTCACAAATCTAATGGCACGTGTTCGCTATCTGTTTATATCTATATATTTATGTGTCTCGAGGCATCTAGGCTAACATACTGTATTATACAATCGAGTCCATGCATCGCAAATTGTTTGTTCTAGATTTTTGTGGATATAAGTTATATTAATATGTTATAAATCAAATAAGATAATTTGTTTCAAATCGTTGGACATGAATATGACAGTTAATGCCCCTTTCATAGAAATATATATTCTACTACAGAATTGTGTGTACGTGTTATATGAAATTTGTCTTGTTGAGTTTGTTTCGATAAGAATTTTCTTACATTTGTGGACGATGTGTATTTTTTTTCAATGATGTACAAAAGAGATGCGATAATTTAATGTGTTCTCATTTTAATTATAGGTTAGACAATACTTGGTCATGTTTAATGAAGATTTAAGCCCCAGGGGCGGATGCAGGAATTTTCGAAAGGGGGTGCTAACCCAGGGCACCCAGGGCAAAGGGGGGGTGCAAAACATATGTCCCGATACAAATGCATTGATCGGCAAAAATAAAGGGGGGGTACGCACCCCCGGAACCCCACCCCCTGGATCCGCCACTGAGCCCAATTAACATAAGTTCCTTTTGTATGTATACATCTCCGCTTATCATGTTCAGCCAGTTAGAATATTTTGAATAAGTGCGGCCTGAGAATGATAAAATTTGGAGAAATAGATGCGACCTGCACCTCAATCATAATTCCGAACATTTCGAAATTTCAAAAAATGCGTTGCTTTTATAACATGTATAATCCAACTAAGTCATACCCAAATAATATGAAAACAGGTGCGTTAATGTAAAAAAGAAGATGTGGTATTATTGCCAATGAGACAACTATCCACAAAAGACCAAAATGACACAGACATTAACAACTATAGGTCACCGTACGGCCTTCAACAATGAGCAAAGCCCATCCCGCATAGTCAGCTATAAAAGGCCCCGATAAGACAATGTAAACTTCCGAGTATGCAGTAGAACTAATAAACAATCAAAAATTGCTATACATTCACAAGGTAAGTCACCTATTTATATCATAAGCTTTATATTTTTCAAAAAACCGAGAATGTCATTCGACGCTTTACTTTGTTTTCCTTCATGTGTTAACACAACTTTGTTGTAGACTGAGTAGTATTTTTACTACAGGTTTTCACCCGTTGAATAACGATACAATCGACAAGAAAGTCCTACCGACTTCTTATGTTATTTCTTAATATGACACGTTAGGCCAAATAAAAATATATGTGTGGTTCCAGTAACCCTACCGTCCCTACTTTTTCGACTTAAAAATAGCCTACCCTAAAGATTTTATTGTCATTTTTCATTTAGCACTGTTAAAGTCAGAATGTTGCTCCCATAGACTCAATGTAAAAAAAAAACATAAAATAAAAAGAAATTCCTACCTACCTACCCTAACTTCTTTTCAGATGTAACTGGAACCACACATACTTTTTTGTTTGGCCTTATACATGAGTACTGGTACGTGTAATAAGCATTGTAATATATATATGCATATATATCAATTTCAGTTGCGAGATGTGTATATATAGATATAGGAAGATGTGGTGTGAGTACCAATGAGACAACTCTCCTTCCAAATAACAATTTAAAAAAGTAAAGACTTGGCTCACACCGAACAACAAGCTATAAAGGGCCCAAAAATTACTAGTGTAAAACCATTCAAACGGGAAATAACGGTCTAATCTATATAAAAAAAAAAAACGAGAAACGAGAACCACGTATAAATTACATAAACAAACGACAACTACTGTACATCAGATTCCTGACTTAGAACAGGTGCAAACATTTGCAGCGTGATTAAACGTTTTAATGGTACCAAACCTTCTCCCTTTTTCTGAAACATTAGCATAACATCACAACATAGAAAAACACACGATATAATTATATATCAATTGGCAGGCTTAACTAAGTCAAAAAACGTAAATTAATACACTATGAACGAATAAATTTGATCTGCGATATCTGAATGCAAATGTACAATTAATAAAATATTAGGGACAAACATTCAAGGTCAAAGAGGCAAACAAACAAGTCCAAACAAAGCCATGGCAAGTCACCACTGCGAAATATTTAACCCTTCGAAAATTATACTTTTGATAAAAAAAAAACGGTTTTAATGATACAAGTAAATCTTGAAGTTATACAAATGTAGTAAGTGAAAATAAGAAAAAAAAAGATATTCCAAATGATTAAAGCTGGTATATAGACAACTTAAGACAAGTTCCATATTAATATAAAATAACAAAAAAGCATTATAAACAGTATCAACAGGTCGAATTAACAAGAAAACTTGATTTGAAAGTACTCGCATTTACTGAAAGCTAGTTAAAAGCCAAAAAACAATTAATATAAATAAAAAAAAAATCATGCATCAGAGACTAAAATCAACTAAAACACACCCCAGGGATTTAGTATTTTAACGTCATGAACAGTCAGAGAAGACATGACTTCTGCAATGCCAAAAATAAATGTATCGACAGGTAGTAGGATAGTGAGGAGCGACTTCTATAGAGATAAAAATTTACGTGTCTGTGTCTCTATACATCCCGCCTCAAAAGAAGATACAATTTAGTTATGTTTTAATTTGCTAATGACAAAATCGATATTAGTGCCAATGTGGACTATATTCAGAGATCTAATTACAATATGGTACGATAACCCTTACTTATAAGTTTGTTTAAAAGTTCCATAAGTTAACACGGATCACATAGTGATTTCCTTGCTTTAAGTACAATATTACCATAAAATTTAGGATGTGAAATACCATTTTTAATAATAAATTTTCTACAGGTACAGCCATATGTCTTAATTATCATGTTATCAATAGAAAACTAGGATGATATGATATGATTTGAAGGTATCATATATGATTAAAACGTACCGAGTTTGAGTTGATGGTAACGTAAGAACACACTACGATAAATTTAAATCATAAAATTGCTCTTAGTATAATATATAGTTACACATCTCAATAATCCAGTTTTCGAATTAAAAAAAAACATCTTTATCTTTGTAATGCTTGCTGAAAAAGTTCTCCTCTAAATTTATTTGCTTGTCTTTACGGGTTCCAAATGTGAAAAGTTAAAGGGAACAGAAAAAAAGGGATATCCTTATCCAGAATCAAACCCAAAAATTACAGCAGGAAGAGATTTTGTGAGGACGTTACAACATTCAAATCCCCATCTAGAAAGAAAAGTCTGGGAAAAATGACTTTACTGAGCAGCATCCATAAAGGATATTTACAATGTGAATGGCCGGGGCTAGGAACAATTTTGGAAAATCAAGAAAATGGAACGTCCTACAGTTGTAACCTACTAACACAACAAAACACATCATCCCAACCAACAGATATACATGCAAGACCAGACATGGAAATATTAACTGACAGTGAGTCCTTTTTCCAAGAGCAGGACGTAGCCAGGGATGAGGTAGGGACAGAAGAAAACGATGATACCAAATTTAAAAAATTGGCTTACGCAACACAGATTTTACCAGCGGTTCTGGATAACCTATCTGAGATAGATCGCGATAATTCTTTTATTAACTTTATGAAACTGATCCACGAGAACAAATTTCCAAAGGATAATATTACATTTACGCTTTGGTGTGACCTTGTCCAAATGTATGGTCTAAATGATACGAGACAAATGAGGTATTCAAAGGACACTGCACAATTTTTGGTGTATTTGGTGGACGTTTTATAAGATTCATGTCTGGTCTTAGAAATGAAACAGCATACTTACAATGCATTCAAAAAACCCTGTCCAAGTTACAACAGTTTAAGAGACATTAATCCATTAGGAAATAATTTTGAAACTGAAATGCCGCCCGGAATACTTACATCAATGATAAAGATGAAATCCGACACAGACCAAAACAACAAGTCTTACGTGTTGATGTTCGGTGGCAAAAAGGGGAGAACAGGTTGAGATGTGGACTTGATAGGTTTTGAAAAGCGGGAAACATTAAAAGAGGGACAGAGGGACAGGTACTATGAACTAAACAAAGTTGATGGTGCTATAGAGCCTTCTAAAATCTATGCCTCATTATATTGATGAAACCAGTCAAGAAAACAAAACTATTGTCGATGATGATCTTTTAGCGGATTTGGCTATACTTTATGGTTTCTAAAATATCTCTCACTTAATCATACTCGTTACTTTTAAGTCATATATGGCATTCTTAACCATACATTCTTAATTTTGTTGCGACAATTTGATAATAAGTACAGTTATAAAGTATTTTACTTTTTAGGATTCATCTATATATCACTGAGATATTAATGTCAGAATTGTGCACGGTTTGCTACTTCAGTGTGCCATTGGGAGCAATCAATATCAAATACCACCATCTTCAAAAGCACAAAGATGAAATATTGTTTGACTTTGCATAAATTGCCAGTTAGCAAAGTTTCGCGCAACTCTAGATCTGCGATATCTGTGAACATACAGATACTAATTTGCATTTTTCGTGGCTGATCGAAAATGCGTTTTCACACTTTTTTACACAAAGAACCGACATAAAACATTTGTTTAACACCGCCGCATTCTGTATGTATGTGCCTGTCCTAAGTCAGGAGCCTGTATTTTAGTTGTTGTTAGATGCTGAGTTACATATCTGTTTTTCGTTCACTTTTTTTAACATAAAGGAGGCCGTTATAGTTAGTTTTCTCGTATGATTTGTTTTACATTTGTCATTTCTGGGCTTTTACAGCTGACTATACGGGATGGGCTTTGCTCATTGTTGAAGGCTGAAATGTAACCTATAGTTGTTAATTTCTGTGTCGTTTGGCCTCTTGAGAAGAGTTGGCAATCATACGCACATCTTCTTTTTCTATATTTAGAACTATACAAACCTCGTTATGCTGAGTAGCTACTACAAAACATGGTTAAAATAATAACGTTGAGAAGATTTTTATATACATTTTACTTAAACTATTAGGTCTGTAAATTTATGAAATTCTATGGATGCATGATTTTTTTTTGTTTCCTGTATTGGGAGAATTAATGAATAATAAGCGCTTGTTTCATATCATGAGTAATATCGAAAATTCTTTTAAGGTACACAATAGACTTCAATTGTCATAAGTCTGGTCTTATTCGATGATTACTACATGTATTTCAATCAACAATAAAGGGGGATTATCGAGAAACTATATCCCTCCACACCGAAAGGCGATTATCGAGAAACTATATTCTTTATGGATGACCGTAAGGTATAAAATAAGTGTCAGTTCCGATTTCTTTAGTCAATCCTGTTATTCCAGTCTCTGAAAAAAAGCGACATCTTGTTACTTTATTCTCTATCCCATGATGGAAGGTATATGCAACACAGTGTTCATCATTAAAACATAACCTATAACATCCGTCTGGGGTATTTATATGTTTTGTGTCCGTATCCGATGACCGCTGAGCGCCCACAACAGTTGTGCTTATCATTATCATCCTACTATTGATTTTTGATATGAACATCATTGTTTCCCATTCTTTATCTGTTTTATCAGTCTCAGCTCTTATTCTATACGACGTGTCAGAGTCATTCTTAAAGACGTTATTAAACATATGACAGACCAGGTCAGCAGTGACACACAACGGACATATTGTTATAGCTTCACAGTCACTCAGCTGAAGACACGTGTCGATGCACTGACGATTTGTTGAGACTTTCTGTTCCTTAAAGTGTGCGAATAGTCTTGTTTTCTTCAAAACTAAACCTGGAGGTGGTATCTCACATGAATCTAGCTGCCCAAGATCTTTGAGATATTCACAGTATTCGGCTTTATTCTTTTCAATATTTAACGATATTCTTTGGTAGTTTACATTTAAACCTGCCATATAAGTTTCAGTGAATAAGTTGTCAATTGACTCTAGTTCATACTTCATAGGGACTGGGCTCTCCTTAACGTTGGATGCCCAGGTTGTTGCATCGCCGTTTGCTGGAGGTGGAGCACCTACGGTAATGGTTTTCGTTTCAATATCTTTTGAAATCTTTTCGACTTTTTCTCTTTCTTCTTTTGCAATATTAAATCCTAAGCCGACATTAATCTTGGAAAAGATCTCACCAAATATGCCGAAATTAAACCCTTTACGCTTTTCAGAAATAAATGTTTTAGTTTTCATTTTATGTTCGAATGTATATCTCGCGCCAAACGTAGTATAAATTTGAAAATGAGTCCCGTAAGTTTCGAAAAAATTAAAATACATTTGTTGCTCGTCGGTTGCTGCAAGCTTACGTATCCATCTTAAGAAAGAGTCGGAAAACGGAGGAGCATTATCTGTCATAAGTTTACTGAAATAGTAATTACATTCAGCAGTAGAAAGTATGTAAACTGACTTACTGTTCGATAATTCATTTGATGAATCCTGATACCCACCACTAGCTTTAAATTCTCCACTAAATTTTGATTTTTTGCCACCTGACGATTTTGTCGGTGGACTTGCTTTTACGTTTGCGGAGATTGACAACGATTCTATGAATTCATATCTTGTTTGTATCGTTTTAGAAGTAAAGTCCGTTATACAGGAAACATCCGGAACGATAACCAATCCTCTGGGAATAAAGTACCTACAATCTGAAGTCTGGAGGCCTTCACTATAATCAGCTTTAAAAATTGGCAAAGTGAATCCTGGGTCATGTCCTATATTGAGTGGATATCCTTTTAAAATGTTATATCCAAAGAAAGCATAGTCCACATCGGGAAATGTCCGTTTGAATTGAGTTCCCTGACATTTCTGTAAGCGATCTTCATTCCTCATACCTGAAAGATATGGTATTATGCTTAATAACAATCGATCCTTTTCAAAGAAAAAAGTCTCCAAATATCACAATGGCATGAAGTTCAATGAAGCTATTTAAATCCAAAACAATAACAAGTCATTACCCTCCACTTAGTAACACCAGACATTAGTTTTCGACAAGCAGGTACTACATACGTATAGTTAAATAATTCTTTGATATTAAAATAAAAACTAGAGGCTCTAAAGAGCCTGTGTCGCTCACCTTGGTATATGGACATATCACACAAAGCACACCAACATTATAGACCATGACAAAATTTTCTGTTTTGTTGATCTTATATTACTGATCTTTTAGTCTGTTTAGATTCTTTGACTTATTAATAGATCTTGCCTTGCTGATCATTTTTGTGATTTAGAGTGTTTTTATCTATCATTATTAGGCATAATAGAAGAAAAATGTTTCTTTCTAAATATCATATATTTAATGATAAACGGCAAAAATGAAAAAAAAATATCGTAAAATTTTACATTATGGGCAATAACTCCTATGACGTTACGCACGGTAATGCGTTCGGATTAAAATTACGTTATTATATGATTTTAGAACAGTAACCATTTGCCTATAAAGAAATAAAATCACCATCATCCATATATTTACAGAAAGGCCCGGACATGTTTTTCTTATTTTAAGTTAATTCTATAAATTTTTGCACCATACATTTATTTTATTGAACTCACAAATCTTACTTTTGCGTTAAAAATTGCATGTCCGGCGTAACATTTCAGATTAAATAAAATGAATTTCTCTATGTTCCGTTGTAATTTTGCACATAAAATCTGCGAAATTTAGTATATCAGCTTCCTACTAGATTTATATTATAACATCATACCCGTTTTTTGGTATTGGCTGAAATTTGAAGCAAGCCTTCAACGAAATATTCAGCAGAGGAACCTGTCTTAATGAGTTTTGAGGAAAGTTTATCAAAATTTCAGTTTTATTATTATCCCTATAAAATAATCAAATCATATTAAAACTATACTCAATAGAAAGTTCAGAAAAAGATAAACATTTTCAAAGTTTCAAATGTAAAAAAAAACGTTTTCTTGAAGCAGAATTTTTAAAAATCAAATGTCTAGCCACAATGTCCAAACGTTATTTTTGTCCATTCCTTAGGTGAAACATGTTGTATAAATACTAAATGTGCATTTATAATACAAAACTAACATATTTATAAGATACAAACTATAAGTTCATACAAATGGCTAAATGAGTCGGGTGTTTTCACAAACATTATGACCTTACATTTTTTTTCGGAAAGCATTCCCTATGTCTAGCCATTATGTCCAATGGTGTCATTTTGACGTTTCTGCACAGTGGCGTCTTTTATACAAATACACACTAGTTGCGAACTGTTTAGGCAGTTAAAATGATGCCGGGAAATGTTCATTCCAAAATGGTCTTCTGAATCAAAATAACACTCAGATTAGAAAAACATACACACATAAGGAATAAACCCTTTATAGACACACGGGAAAAGGGGCGATGGGCCGAGGGATAATTTCTTATGGACAAAAGTTTTCACGCAAATCTAAAACACCTTTATAGATTAGAAACCGATTAGAATCCGAGTTACAATGGTCTTATAAATTTTAAACTATATAAATACGTATTTGTAAAATGAAACCATCAGTGCTAAAAAGATAGAGAAATAGTCGGAAAACTCAGACACAGACACATACTGATATTGGACAAAAGTGAGTTCAACAAAAAAAAATCATTTCAACTAAAATCATTATAAAAAGAAATATTGCTAAATTATTATATGACCGATTTTAATGAAATAAATACCATAAATTTTTATGTCAATTTGTCAAAAAAATGTTCAGGCTAAATTTATCTTCTCATGTGTCCCTCGGCTCCGGAAGCAAGATTTTTTTTAAAGGTTGCTATGTTTTCTATCCAAAATAAAATTGGAAAAATTTGCATTTGTTTTCATCTAATCGCAGATCAGAAAATAAAAACGATCCTTACGTAATTAATTGCCTTATACATGATAAATTTTGAAACATTTCTTCAGCTTATGGTATTAATTTGATATAAGTCGACCGAGTAGGTACTCCGCTCTTGATAACAAAATGTGAAAGTTAGTTTATGGCGTCAAATTTGTTAATTATACATGTTACGTCTTGCGACGCAATACCGTGCGTAACGTCTATAAGAATTTGTCTAACAATTTTAACGTATATATGGACAGTTGGTAGAGCTCATTTTTCTGAGCATATTTTTTCCTCTCAGCTTATCTCTATCTATAACGGTTAAAAAAATAATAGACAAAACTTGCTTTTTACCCCTATGTTCTACTTTTAGCGATGTCAGACCAATTGTTTGGTAGACAGGGTTATCTGACATTTTTTAGCTAGATACCTTAATAATGATGGTGGCCAAGTTTGGTTAAATTTGTCTTATTTGTTTCAGAGGAGAAGATTTTTTTGTAAAAAATTATCATGAAAGAATTACAAAAAATTGTCAAAAATTTCTACGGAGGACAATAACTCCTACTGGGGTCAATTGACTTATTTGTAGATCTTACTTTGCTGAACAATTTTGCTGTTTACAGTTTATCTCTATCTATAATAATATTCAAGATAATAACCAAAAAGTGCAAAATTTCCTTCAAATTACCAATTCTAAGACAGCAACCCTATCAACAGGTTGTCAGATGCATCTGATAATTTTAGGGCAGATAGGTCTTGACCTGATGAACTTTTTCATACCGGTCAAATTTGTTTAAAATGCTTTAGTTTGAGAGTTATAAGCCAAAAACTGAGTTTTATCCCATGTTCTGTTTTTTAGATGGCCATATTGGTTGATGGGCGGGGTATTCGGTTATATTTTTTATTTTGAACTAAAATCCTAAGGATGATTTAGGCCAAGTTAGGTTTCATTTGGTCCAGTAGTTTCAGAAGAGAAGATTTTTCTAATAGCTAACGGACGACGACGACGGACGACGGACGCCAAGTGATGAGAAAATATAGAAATTAAAGTGAGCTAAAAATATGAAGGTAATGGCAAGTATTTGCTGTATTCTGTTCCACGCAAGATTTATCCAGAGCACCTGAGCACTATGGAGGTGCGGAATGAGCATATTCTAGTATGTGTAAAAATCTTGTATGTAAATGAACTCATGTTTAACGCCGCCACATTCTGGATGTTTGTGTCTGTCCCATGTCAGGAGCCTGTAATTCAGTGGTTGTAGTTTGTTGATGTGTTTCATATTTGTTTTTCGTTCATTTTCTGTACATGAATTATGCCGTTATTTTTTTCGTTTGAATTGTTTAACATTTGTCAATTCGGGGCCTTTTATTGCTGACTATGCGGTATTGGTTTTGCTCATTGCTGAAGGCCGTATGGTGACCTATAATTGTTAATTTCTGTGTCATTTGGTCTCTTGTGGAGATTTGTTTCATTGGCAATCATACCACATCTTCTTTTTTATATCATCATAGATACCAGGATTGAAATTTTATATTTGCGCCATACGATCGTTTCATCTCATCAGTGACGCTCGAATCAAAAAATGTTAAAAAGGCCCGATAAAATACGAAGTTGAAGAGCATTGAGGACAAAAAAATCCAAAACAGAGTCACAGAATATGATATAAATGTATCTGCCTTCATTTATATCTTTAACGCATCAAAACAAATCTTTCCACGTCTTATCATAAACAAGGACATACTTCAACATGCGTTCTGTATTAAACTAGAGACATCTAGCTACACGATGGACAAGAGAGGTCAAAACCAAATATAACATGGCATAGAACTGCAATGAAAGGAAAATTCAAAAGGAATGTCCTTCATCAAACGGAAAAATCAAGCTCAAATACATTAAACGAACAGAAAAAATGGCATATTCTTGATGCGGTACAGGCATTTTCGTATGTAGAAAATTGAAGATTGACAGGATTTAAAGCTAGCTAAGTATGACAACAATGTGTGAGAAAGACAAACACACAGAGTTAAGAAAATTGCAATCAAACTGGTGATGAGCGGAAATGCTCTGATCGTTGCAGATAGGAATGGAATTATTGCTTGGCAAAACATCATTCTAGAAACTAAACACTACATACGCACTTACCGACATTTAAGTCCATGTTTTGAACTGAACTGGCTAGCAGCTTTTCTGCATTACTTCCAATGAGTGTTTGTTTTTCATTATTTTTCTTTATTTCACTACAAATGAAGACCAGGAAACGTGTCAGGATAAACAAAAAAAAGAACAGAAGCATTACATCGAAAACATTACATGTACTTTGGCATATGTCTCCTCAAAATCATGATCCCAAAAAGTAATTAAATGCCATGAAAAATTTTATAAGAAAGACCATGACTCCAATATGCAGAATGAACAACAATGATGTATCTGCCCTAATTGGAGAAAAAACAAATGATTTTCTAAGCCTGTGTTTTTTACTTTGACTTTTAATGAATTTCAAAATTTTACAATATGTCATTCGGTCAATTTTTTAGTGACAGGATTTGAAGTTATGTTTCGATTCTGATTCACATTGATATTAGGGTCAGAAAAGCAGAGAAACGAAGTAACACAGGACGTTCAAAGTTCATTATCACTCAAGAAGATTTCTCCCATTACAAGTTTCACTTCCTTAAAGGTCCACACTATGGAGCATCTTTATATATCTGATTGTTACAAATATTTTTTTAGTTCCTTCTAAAGACCTTCAAGCAGTTGTTATTATATAAGAACAACTATGAAGACACTATTACTTTGTTCTATTGATTATTGTTGTTGACCTTCAAACACGCATCTTAAATTAAAGTGTCATTTAGGTGGCGTGATATCTTTGCTCTTAGTACTTACTTTGTTTGAGAAATGGAATAAGCTATATAACATGCCAATACCAGTACGACACCTCCAAGGACAATCTTTATCAATTTGTAAAGCTTCTGGAATAAATAATAATATTTGGTAGTTTTAGAGGGCAGTCAGCTAGATAATGACCTCAACCATGTAATTTAAATCAATCTATAGATTCGAACTTTTTCATTATAGACTGTATATGTAATTTTTGCCACGGCAAATGAACTCAAACACAAGTTAATCTTGGACGAGCATCGAGAAGATCTAAATATCAAGATTACCTTCTACATTAAATACAAATTAAAGTTCAAAGTTTTACCTTTTTAATTCCATGCTGTTTCTCGCTGTGTAGTGGTAAATTTGATGACGTTGCTTCCATGTCTTCACCGTCTATAGATATTGAACATAAAATAATATGATTTTAACAACAACAAAAATGTGTACGCAATTTATTTTCTTGTCAATCTCCAGCTAGCTATATTTTTATTCAATACGCAATATTTCAATAAAATGCTCAAAATCAGTGCGTATTTAGATATGATTGCATTGATCAAACCCTGAATAGTTAAAGGAAGTATGGACACTACATTCCAGCTTGATATAGCTCTGAATTTGGATTAGGATTGAATATTTGAAACATCATATATATAGGTTTCTGACACAGATAGTTATTAATGTGACCAATGAGGTGAAAAGTTTTGCATCTTCGCCATCCACGGGGTTACGATCCAATCCCCTTGTCTTCACAATGAGCAGATTGCAAGGGTAAAGTAGTTATCAAAGGTACCAGGATTATAATTTAGTACGCCAGACGCGCGTTTCGTCTACATAAGACTCATCAGTGACGCTCATATCAAAATATTTATAAAGCCAAACAAGTACAAAGTTGAAGAGCATTGAGAATCCAAAATTCCAAAAAGTTGTGCCAAATACGGCTAAGGTAATCTATGCCTGGGATAAGAAAATCCTTAGTTTTTCGAAAAATTCAAACTTTTGTAAATGGTAAATTTATAAAAAAGACCACATTATTAAAGAAGGGACTGGGTCGTAGCCTCTGTCTATCGAAAATGACCATTTAGACAATTTGGTGTAATTTACTGAGAGCTGGCTTAATCCATTTGTAAATGATGCCAACATTTCAATAGCATCATAAAACATGTTTCGTAATAATAGAACTAATCGCGTCGGCGGTTGCATGGAAGCGTATAGCACAAGGATAATAGTTAATTAAGCGTACTATATAAAAGAAAATAGTATCTGCGTCCATGTACCGACTTGCAATCCGGTCGCTTCAAATGTGTTTGGTTAGAAATAAATTACCACTACTAAAAATAAACCATTTTCATGTTGAACATGTTGAACATTTTACATACCCCAAAATAGTTCAAAACGAACTTTTAATAATTTTTATCATTCAATTCACCTTGCGCTTTCTGCAAATAAAGACATAGTTCAAACTGGTGATTTAAATATAAACAATATTAAAAATCTCAATGACAAAATTACTTCCTCAATATAGCCTGTAGTTACTTTATGAAAACACGTATTTCACTAAAATAGCTCTCTATTTTACATGTAATTATTATAAGTTTGTTTACTCTGATATCTGATAAACTGTCAACGACATGGTTAAAAAAGAAGAAGAAAACAGACAAACAATAGTACACTAGACACAACATAGAAAACTAAAGACTAATCAACACGAACCCTATCAAAAATTTGGGAGACCGGAGGTGCTTCGAAAGGGTAAGCAGGTCCACATGTGGAACCCGTCGTGTAAGAAATAAAAGTAATATAGCTGTTGAAAACGATTATAACATGTATAATGTCTGGTCCAATATGTGTTTTTATCATTGAGGAAAAGTGTATAGTTTTATATATTGAATTAATCTTGGATGCAATTGTACTTACCGACCAACAAATTATTTCCTGTAATGAAGGTCTATACAACTTTCTGCAGCAAAACTGCTCTTGGGAAATGGGAATTACTTTACGTTATTTTCTCGGAAAACCGATATCTAAAAATAGTATTATCTTACACACCTGAAGATGCAATAGTTTGACCTCAATTTGAAAATGACTAATTTCTATTTTTAAGTCATGTGAAACGAGACAAATAAGTGTAGAAATAGACCCATAATATTTTGTTTTAAAATTTTCATGTGTTCCTATTCGTTAACTGAATTTTTCTCGATTAAATTAAAGGTAAAGAGACTACCACTTCAACCTAAACTACTTTAAATATTGTACCCTTATTAGGTAACGACTATTTCACTTCAAAAGTAGGTGTGGGTTATCTTGTTTTCCCGAAAAGAAAAATTTTGATCACCAATTTTATGAGAAAAAAATATTGTGGTCAAGCAGATGACAAAACAAACATATTCTGAATCCAGTTTTTTTCCCCTATAACTTATTGTGTTATATTTTGTTCAATGGACACAGGAAAAATAAAAACGAAAAGTCCGTTATCAAATGACAAAATTAAAAGCTCAACCACATCAATTGAAGGGACAACAACTGTGATATTCCTAACCTGGTTCATGCATTTTTGTACGTTGAAAATGGTAGATTAAACGTACTTTCATAGCTAGTGAAACCTCTCTCTTGTATGACAATCGCATAAAATTCCATCTTATTGCCAACGATGTGTTAATACAACAAACAGACGAAAAAAGGAGCAAGATAGCAGTCAACATTGTGTTATAATCTTTAATCACCATTAAAGCAAACAAATATTTAACAAATAAACACAAAAAGGCATAAATACAAAGCATATAAGCACAAATGAAAGACAAAAATACAAAAAATTTACCATAGCACCATTTTTAAATAATGACGGGATGTACAAGAGCCGAGTCAAGTCAAATGGATATCACAAAAAATACACCAAACAGTTGAAGTAATATTCAAAAAGACAAATAAAATTATTTAATTATTAGGCCAAATAAAAAAGTATGTGTGGTTCTAGTTACATCTGAAAAAAAGTTAGGGTAGGTAGGTAGGGATTTTTTTTTATTTTACATTGAGTCTATGGGAGCAACATTCTGACTTTAACAGTGCTTAATGAAAAATGACAATAAAATCTTTAGGGTAGGCTATTTTTAAGCCGGAAAAGTAGGGACGGTAGGGTTACTGGAACCACACATATATTTTTATTTGGCCTTATTAGAATTGTTTTTATAGTTACTGAGTAAGGAAAATATTTCTATATATATTTATCTTTTACACTAGTCGTGAAAGAAAATTTACAGTAAGGTCCCTTTCAGATATAAACTAGGTCTTTATATTGTTCATTTTTACTTATTTATTTGTTGTATTTTTTTGCTGAAACATCAATTGTTTTAGGATTTTTGACTTTGAGCAGTCGAACGCATTGGATATAAACAGATTTAGGGGTGTTTTTTTTTCGTTTTTAAACATGTATCTATCATGAAGACATAATCATGCTTCCATTGAAAACTTGCCTAACAATACATTCTGATTAAACATAAGAAGAATACTGGCAAAGATCTATAACAATGATACGTAAACATATGGTAGGTCTGATGTTCTTTGTGTTGAAATAAAAAAGTAAAATAAAAAAATTACCATGAAAATATAAAACGGAATGTCAATTATCAAATGTCAAAATCAAAGGCTCAAACACATCAAACGAATGGAAAACAACTTTGTACAGGCATTCCCTTGCGTAGAAAATTGTAGATTAAATTTGTTTTTACAGCAAGCTCAACCTCTCACTTCTATGACAGTTGTTTTAAATTCCATTATAATAACAACAATGTATCAACAAAATAAACAAACAAAAACGGTAAAATGTCATAAATTGGGGCCCATCAACGTTGTGTTATAATCTTAATTACTATAAAAACAAATAAACTATGTCAATAAAGAAAACAAAATAGCTAGAGCCAAAGCACATAGTCGAACATGAAAGACAAGGATACAAAAAAATGGCCATAACACAATAACATAATGGTGGCATATATGAATACCAAGCCATGCCATAACTTTTATCAAACATGGACTAGCCGTTCAATTACCATCAGCTGCAAAGGACTGCATATTTATTTTTAGAAGCACATAAACACGGTCCATAGAGGGTTAGCAGGAATGAGAACCATTAAAACTGAGAGATAAAATAAAAAAGAAAAAAGTACAGATGGCATCTTAGAAAAACTTTGCACAATACAGCATTAAACAAATATTGAGATGATTGGTATGCTGTGCTAAGATTCTAAATTATGATCGAAATTTTTATTGGGCCCCCCTCTAAATCCGCCTCTGCTATTCAATAGCCATATTAAATCGATTAAGCGAAAACTAATCCGGGTTACAAACTTAAACCGAGGGAAACACATCAAATGTAAGGGGAAAGTAATGGAACAATATGGGATAACATTTTATTGATTGATTGCTTAACTTGCAAACAAGTTTATTTGTAATTTGAAAAACAAACCCGATGCAGAAGATACGTCGTGTAGATAACTAATTATTAAAACACTGAACATCTCATATATACTGATTAAGAAGACACACAAGCAGGAAACAAAAAAAGACTGATAGATTCGCACGAATTCCAAAAAGAACGACGTCAGATGCGTCGACGCGGTAAGCGTCTCCTGTTATGTAAGTATCACCACGCGGTAAGCGCCTCCTGTTATGTAAGTATCACCACGCGGTAAGCGTCTCCTGTTATGTAAGTATCACCACGCGGTAAACGTCTCCTGTTATGTAAGTATTACCACACGGTTAGAGTCTCCTGCTATGTAAGTATCACATGTTATTACTTTTTGTCGACTTCGAAATGAAATTGTTCATTTTTTCCTAAGACATGGATCATCAATTTGATTTTATTATCCATCAGTTGACAACAACACTTTAATTTAATTGTTCAAAATACAATAAAAACTTACCTTTTGAGTGAATATTTATTCCAAGTTTAAAACAACCTATTACATGTAGGTAGGTCTTTCTCGCTACATTGAAGACCCATTGATTTAAAGTGTCATTCCATTGACGAACATGAAATTTGGATGGGTTATATCACTTTGTAAAAATTAATATGGGGACGGAGTCCCCAATAACAGTAGAAAATTCAATAAAAAAAAAAAATACGGGAAAATTTCCCGAATTTTTCATTGTACTAATGAACTCAAAATCGTTCAATTTTTTTTTTTGTCGTGTTTTGAAATCCCGGACCTGCGCAGAAATGTACAATGTACTTCCTTTTTCCGGTCTCGTTTGTATGAAACTTTGAGTAAAATATATATTTATCAGTCTAGTATAAAATAGGAAGGAACGCGCAATACCAATTTCATTTTTAATAATTCTTTGATATGAAAAAACGTTACCTGATGATAGCGTTTCTTTGTTTACATTGCATATGACGTCATAATTTAAATAACGTCACAACTAAATCCCTAACAACAGAACCAAAATCGGAAACGTTACGGTATTTCCGTTTCTTTTTTTTATACAAAAAAATAATTCACACAGACTTCGTCCCCATTTACAGGTAATGCCTGCCTCATATTATGAGATATTTATGTTTAAAACACAAACAATGAACTTCAAAATTTAAATCAACGTTATATGATGCGATCAGTCGTTTTTCTAGTGATCATAAGTGAAGTATTATCAAAAAAAATTTATAAAAAAGACCACATTATTAAAGAAGGGACTGGGTCGTAGCCTCTGTCTATCGAAAATGACCATTTAGACAATTTGGTGTAATTTACTGAGAGCTGGCTTAATCCATTTGTAAATGATACCAACATTTCAATAGCATCATAAAACATGTTTCGTAATAATAGAACTAATCGCGTCGGCGGTTGCATGGAAGCGTATAGCACAAGGATAATAGTTAATTAAGCGTACTATATAAAAGAAAATAGTATCTGCGTCCATGTACCGACTTGCAATCCGGTCGCTTCAAATGTGTTTGGTTAGAAATAAATTACCACTACTAAAAATAAACCATTTTCATGTTGAACATGTTGAACATTTTACATACCCCAAAATAGTTCAAAACGAACTTTTAATAATTTTTATCATTCAATTCACCTTGCGCTTTCTGCAAATAAAGACATAGTTCAAACTGGTGATTTAAATATAAACAATATTAAAAATCTCAATGACAAAATTACTTCCTCAATATAGCCTGTAGTTACTTTATGAAAACACGTATTTCACTAAAAATAGCTCTCTATTTTACATGTAATTATTATAAGTTTGTTTACTCTGATATCTGATAAACTGTCAACGACATGGTTAAAAAAGAAGAAGAAAACAGACAAACAATAGTACACTAGACACAACATAGAAAACTAAAGACTAATCAACACGAACCCTATCAAAAATTTGGGAGACCGGAGGTGCTTCGAAAGGGTAAGCAGGTCCACATGTGGAACCCGTCGTGTAAGAAATAAAAGTAATATAGCTGTTGAAAACGATTATAACATGTATAATGTCTGGTCCAATATGTGTTTTTATCATTGAGGAAAAGTGTATAGTTTTATATATTGAATTAATCTTGGCTGCAATTGTACTTACCGACCAACAGATTATTTCCTGTAATGAAAGTCTATACAACTTTCTGCAGCAAAACCTCTGAGAGCAAAACTACTCTTGAGAAATGGGAATTACTTTACGTTATTTTCTCGGAAAACCGATATCTAAAAATAGCATTATCTTACACACCTGAAGATACAATAGTTTGACTACAATTTGAATATGACTAATTTCTATTTTTAAGTCATGTGAAACGAGACAAACAAGTGAAGAAATAGACCCATAATATTTTGTTTTAAAATTTTCATGTGTTCCTATTCGTTAACTGAATTTTTCTCAATTAAATTAAAGGTAAAGATACTCCCACTTAGTCAACCTAAACTACTTTAAATATTATACCCTTATTAGGTAACGACTTTTTCACTTCAAAAGTAGATGTGGGTTATCTTGTTTTCCCGAAAAGAAAAATTTTGATCACCAATTTGATGAGAAAAAATATTGTGGTCAAGCAGATGACAAAAAAAAACATATTCTGAATCCAGTTTTTTCCCCTATAACTTATTGTGTTATATTTTGTTAAATGGACACAGAGGAAAAATAAAAACTGAAAGTCCCTTATCAAATGACAAAATTAAAAGCTCAAACACATCAATTGAAGGGACAACAACTGTGATATTCCTAACCTGGTTCATGCATTTTTGTACGTTGAAAATGGTGGATAAAACGTACTTTCATAGCTAGTGAAACCTCTCTCTTGTATGACAATTGCATAAAATTCCATCTTATTGCCAACGATGTGTTAATAAAACAGACAGACGAAAAAAGGAGCAAGATAGCAGTCAACATAGTGTTATAATCTTTAATCACCATAAAAGCAAACAAATATTTAACAAATAAACACAAAAGGGCATAAATACAAAGCATATAAGCACAAATGAAAGACAAAAATACAAAAAATTTACCATAGCACCATTTTGAAATAATGACGGGATGTACAAGAGCCGAGTCAAGTCAAATGGATATCACAAAAAATACACCAAACAGTTGAAGTAATATTCAAAAAGACAAATAAAATTATTTAATTATTAGGCCAAATAAAAAAGTATGTGTGGTTCCAGTTACATCTGAAAAAAGTTAGGGTAGCTAGGTAGGGATTTTTTTTTACATTGAGTCTATGGGAGCAACATTCTGACTTTAACAGTGCTTAATGAAAAATGACAATAAAATCTTTAGGGTAGGCTATTTTTTAAGCCGAAAAAGTAGGGACGGTAGGGTTACTGGAACCACACATATATTTTTATTTGGCCTTATTAGAATTGTTTTTATAGTTACTGAGTAAGGAAAATATTTCTATATATTTTTATCTTTTACACTAGTCGTGAAAGAAAATTTACAGTAAGGTCAGATATAAACTAGGTCTTTATATTGTTCATTTTTACTTATTTATTTGTTGTATTTTTTTGCTGAAACATCAATTGTTTTAGGATTTTTGACTTTGAGCAGTCGAACGCATTGGATATGAAAAGATTTAGGGGTGGGTTTTTTTTTCGTTTTTAAACATGTATCTATCATGAAGACATAATCATGCTTCCATTGAAAACTTGCCTAACAATACATTCTGATTAAACATAAGAAGAATACTGGCAAAGATGTATCACAATGATACGTAAACATATGGTAGGTCTGATGTTCTTTTGTGTTGAAATAAAAAAGTAAAATAAAAAAATTACCATGAAAATATAAAACGGAATGTCAATTATCAAATGTCAAAATTAAAGGCTCAAACACATCAAACGAATGGAAAACAACTTTGTACAGACATTCCCTTGCGTAGAAAATTGTAGATTAAATTTGTTTTTACAGCAAGCTCAACCTCTCACTTCAATGACAGTTGTTTTAAATTCCATTATAATAACAACAATGTATCAACAAATAAATAAACAAACAAAAACGGTAAAATGTCATAAATTGGGGCCCATCAACGTTGTGTTATAATCTTAATTACTATAAAAACAAATAAACTATGTCAATAAAGAAAACAAAATAACTAGAGCCAAAGCACATAGTCGAACATGAAAGACAAGGATACAAAAAAATGGCCATAACACAATAACATAATGGTGGCATATATGAATACCAAGCCATGCCATAACTTTTTTATCAAACATGGACTAGCCGTTCAATTACCATCAGCTGCAAAGGACTGCATATTTATTTTTAGAAGCACATAAACACGGTCCATAGAGGGTTAGCAGGAATGAGAACCATTAAAACTGAGAGATAAAATAAAAAAGAAAAAAGTACAGATAGCATCTTCGAAAAACTTTGCACAATACAGCATTAAACAATTTGAAATATTGAGATGATTGGTATGCTGTGCTAAGATTCTAAATTATGATCGAAATATTTATCAATTACGTCATTATTAAAAAACCTTCAATGTGCATTTACCTATGACTATTGCATAATTATGAAAACATGATATCATTTTACAGCATTAACAATAAATTTGTTGAAGTATAATACTGGGAATCGTCTAAACGTTGTGTTTTCACTGATTCCATGCATGTATACATAGAGAAATCTGTTCTCATCATGTTACATTTGTATGAGCATTGATATTGTGAGGATGATATGTCGTGCAAAATGCAAGATAATTTTATTTAAACTTTCTTTTGGGTTAAAAGCATTTTATGATATACTACGCTCTATTAACTATTACGTTATGAAACTTTTTTCGTTCTGTTTTTTGTTTTTGCGCTATTCAATAGCCATATTAAATCGATTAAGCGAAAACTAATCCGGGTTACAAACTTAAACCGAGGGAAACACATCAAATGTAAGGGGAAAATAATGGAACAATATGGGATAAAATTTTATTGATTGATTGCTTAACTCGCAAACAAGTTAATATTTGTAATTTGAAAAACAAACCCGATGCAATAGATACGTCGTGTAGATAACTAATTATTAAAACACTGAACATTTCATATATACCGATTAAGAAGACACACAAGCAGGAAACAAAAAAAGACTGATAGATTCGCACGAATTCCAAAAAGAACGACGTCAGATGCGTCGACGCGGTAAGCGTCTCCTGTTATGTAAGTATCACCACGCGGTAAGCGCCTCCTGTTATGTAAGTATCACCACGCGGTAAGCGTCTCCTGTTATGTAAGTATCACCACGCGGTAAGCGTCTCCTGTTATGTAAGTATTACCACACGGTTAGACTGTCCTGCTATGTAAGTATCACGGACCATGCAATTCAATACTTTGCCCAAGTCAGGAGCCTCTGGCCTTTGTTAGTTTGTTAGTATGATTTTTAATTTTAGTTTCTTGTGTATAATTCGGAGTTTGGTATGACGTCCATTATCACTGCACTAGTATATATATTTATTAAGGGGGCCAGCTGAAGGACGCCTCCGGGTGCAGGAGTTTCTCGCTACATTGAAGACCCATTGGTGGCCTTCGGCTGTTGTCTGCTCTATGGTCGGGTTGTTGTCGCTTTGACATATTCCCCATTTCCTTTCTCAATTTTATTGCTCAAAATGTTACAATCCGCCATTGGGCACCATCGGTTGAATTACAATATTCTGGTACAATATCAATCAGAAGATATGACGCCGCAAAAACATGTCGCTAGTGAGTTGAGACACCGACACTTGCATCGGTCGATCAATTGATGATGGTGACCTTTATTGTTATCAATGTTCCTCACAACTCTGTTCGCGCATTTTTATGAAAGAAGCACAACCCATTTAATGAGGTAAAGTTTTTACTGATATGTGCAAACACCAAACGATGAAGCAGAGGGTTCATTAGTGCTGAGAAAGTGGAAGGTTTATCATGAAGTTGAAATTTTGGTTTGCAATGGTCTTCAACTTTGTTAATGACTTGGTTCAAACGTCGTTAATGATTTTGTCTTCCAACTGATTTGATTTGAGCGATACTTAGAGGATAAAAATTAGGAATTTATCGTTTTTAATGATTCGGTATTTATCGTCGTTAATGATTTGGTCTTCAAACTGATTTTATTTGAGCTCATCGGCTTAGACGTTCTCTGTAGAAGTAGCGCACGTCTGGAGTATTTAATATATGATGGGTTCTGATAACATGTAAAAGATATCGAAACCAAACATCAGCATCGGAAAGGCAATATAATGACATAATAGAAACGAGGAGACAGAGGGTTTTACTTTTTAAAGTAACTTAAAAAATACAAGCATACATTTTGTTACATCAAGGATTTGTATATCTAACTATACAAATCCTTGGTTACATTTGGAAAATTACAAATGTTACCGATAATGTGCATACAAAGATTTCAATAACTGTTTAATAGATATAGGAAGATGTGGTGAGAGTGCCAATGAGACAACTTCCCATTCAAATAACAATTTAAAAAAAGTAAACCATTATAGGTCAATGTACGACCTTCAACACGGAGCCTTGGCTCACACCGAACAACAAGCTATAAAGGACCCCAAAATTACTAGTGTAAAACCATTCATACGGGAAAACCAACGGTCTAATCTATATAAAATTTTAAAAAAAACGAGAAATGAGAAACACGTATACATTACATAAACAAACGACAACTACTGTACATATTCAGATTCCTGACTTAGGACAGGTGCAAACACTCTATATTTATAATTTCTTTCTTGTGATATTTGTCTGTAATTGATTTAAAGTGTCATTCCATTGACGAACATGAAATTTGGATGGGTTATATCACTTTGTAAAAATTAATATGAGATATTTATGTTTAAAACACAGACAAATGAACTTCAAAATTTAAATCAACGTTATATGATGCGATAAGTCGTTTTTCTAGTGATCATAAGTGAAGTATTATCAAAACGTCTCTCAATTCGTTCATTTACAATTTTCGTTGTATTGATTTTTGAATTATGTGCAACCAAGTGAAGAGTCAGGCTGTAAATATATTACTTTATACATCATTATATATAGTTTTTGAGGACTAGTATGCTACGGCTGAATTAATGAACTCTAAATTCTCAACAATGGCTCGTTAATTTTAATCCAAGAAAAACTGAAACCATGACCATATATAGAAAAACAGCAAAACCCCATAATCCACCAATATATATGAATGATACGCTGATACAAGATACAAGAGGTTGAAAAACATCAACATATATGGTTAATTTTTCAAGAAAACGGCTGTTGGGAAAGTCATGTTAATTATATTATTGATAAAGCTACGCCGCGCTTAAATCAGTTATCGCGTTGTTAATGTCTGTGTCGTTTTAGTCTATTGTGGATAGTTGTCTCATTGGCAATCATACCACATCTTCTTTTTTAAATTATAATTTACAAGTTATTTATATCAGTTTCATCAGGCCTATTCGCGAATATACGGATACTGTGTGGGATTACGTTAACATACCAATTTATTCAAAGGACAAACTAGAGAGCATCTAAATAGAAGCGGCTCGTATCGTCACAGGTGCCACCAAACTTCGTTCTAAAACTAAATATAAAAAAGAAGATGTGGTATGATTGCCAATGAGACAACTATCCACAAAAGACCAAAATGACACAGACATTAACAACTATAGGTCACCGTACGGCCTTCAACAATGAGCAAAGCCCATACCACATAGTCAGCTATAAAAGGCCCCGATAAAACAATGTAAAACAATTCAAACGAGAAAACTAACGGCCTCATTAATATAAAAAAAATGAACGAAAAACAAATATGTAACAAATAAACAGACGACAACCACTGAATTACAGGCTCCAGACTTGGGACAGGCACATACATAAATAATGTGGCGGGGTTAAACATGTTAGCGGGATTCCAACCCTCCCCCTAAACTGAGACAGTGGTATAACAGTACAACATAAGAACGAACTATAAAAATCAGTTGAAAAATGCTTAACTCATCAGATGGACAAAAATACAAGTGGACGTGGCCCGGTACTTATACATTCCGACACCAAAAGAGACAATGAACAGATCTGAGAGTACTCGCAGTTATCTGACAGCTAGTTCAAAGCCACTAACAACTAATAAAAAAATCATGCCACTAAGACTAAACTATCAATCCGTACACAGCCAACATCCAATGGATTTAGTGTAAAGACGTCATAAACAGCCAGAGAAAAACATGACCTTGTGCAATGATACTGGGTTATAATGATACTAAAGAAGATCCAGACATTAAATTATCAAATTTCACGAAATGTTTCATGATCAAGCTCCTAATTATATTTGTAGTCTCGTACCTCAACAACTTTATCAATTATCTTTGTAGTCTCATACCTCAATAACTTTATCAAGTTTATAACTATAATGCAAGAAGCGCATTTTTAATGTTCAAAACATGAACTGTAACACTACTTTTTATCAAAATTCCTTCCTACCATCTGTTATTCGTGAATTGAACAAATTTCCATAAGATGCAAGATGTAATCCATAATTTACACTAAAAAATTATATATATCGTGATATTAAGAAAGTCCCTTCATATTATAATACTGGTTGTAGAAAAGGCCAAATACTTCACGCCAGACTCCGGCTAAACTGCAATGGCTTAAATGAACACATTTTCCAGAAAAAAAATATTGTTCTTTCCAGCCTCTGTATATGTGGACAAGTTGAGAGCAGCTAACACTATCTGCTAGAATGTCATAATAATAGACTCATTATGACACAAGCCATTTCCACACTTCTAAGATATAATATACAAACATTATTATCAGGTAGTGAATTCATCAGTGATGAGGAAAACGAAAATATTTTTAGAGTTGTACAATATTTATTTTGGAAACGGGGAGATTTGGGTCATAAACACTTATTTTTATGTCGATTTAGATGTTGAAACTTTCATTTAATTTAACCTTATTTTTGAGACATTTACATTTTTTTACAGCTACATATGATACCACAATTATACAAATGAGTTGATCGCATTTTTCGGTCAAACTTCTGAGTAACGGACAAACCACAGAATGTTAAAGTTACGGACATCCTTATTCAGTGGTATAATGAATGGTTAATGGAAAGTTGTTTTCAAGTACGGACAGGATGTTTTCTCAAATCGTGTTGTGATCGTTTATTTTGTCGTATATATAATCCCCTTTCACGTTTAGTAGTTTCCCTAACAGATTGATACTTTTTAATTACTAAACATTTGTGTTGTATTCATGGAATTGTTATTATATATAGGATATAAGTTACCGACGTCAGGCGGCTCCATCTTGTGCTAAGAGTAACTTAAGTTACCCACAGCCGTTTAGCACAGTGTACAAGTGATATATGTTGATTTTGATATTTTATAGCGGCCATCTTGGAAAAAACCGAATTATCAAAATTGCGAGATGGGTCCATAGCTAATATTTTTTGAAACACTCAGAGCTACTTCCATGCAGAATTATGTGCTTTTATCATCACACCCACAATTTTATCACAAATCTGGCAGACTATTCCCTGGTCAATAATTTTGATAGCTTACATATCTTAGTCCATGATACCGTGAAAGGGATAAGAGACAAAATTTTACGGATCCAACTTTTTGCAACCCTTTCTTTTCACCATTTTGTTCCAGATATCTTTTTGCCTTATAGACATTTATAAAAATAAGGAGATGAGGTATGATTGCAAATGAGACAACTATCCGCCAAAGTTCATAGAAGTGGATGTAAGTAATAATATAGGCAACCGTACGACCTTCAACAATGAAAAATCCCAAACCGTATAGTCGGCTATAAAAGGCCCCGACATAAACAATATGAAACAATTCAAATTTATAACAAAACAGCTATTATTTATTGCTAAACCAATGATCATACTTCCCAACGACTCTGGTTGGCAAGAGGGTAAAAACGGTTTGCTCCCGGATTTTTTTAGGGACCTATGTCAGCAGATTTTCTTCAAGACCTTGTTTGTAAGTGCAAAGGCAAAACAGCCTGCAATAAAAATTGTGTATGCAACCAACAGAATTTAGCGTGTACCAATGTTTGTTCATGTGAAGGGTCTGATGGTTGTAGAAATTATTTAACTCAATAACTAAAGCAATATTGGAAGAAGACGACAATGAAAACGACGAATGATGCCAGGTATTCGAAAATTGTCATGCTCTTTGTTTGTAAAAGAGGGTGAAAGATACCAGAGGGACAGTCAAACTACCCCTAAAACCAACCTTTCTGAGGTTCCATGTGTGCTTTTTTTAGGCACAATCCAGTAAAACATCAAAAGTTCATAGAGCTAGAATATACGCTGAACCTTCAGTCCTTCATTTAACTCATTTGATTTAATTGCCTTGTGAAATATTTGTAACTGGCAATAAATATATATCAAAGCAAAAACCAAATTGACTTCGATACTTTTTTGAAAAGCCGTAAAATTAAAAAAGATATCTTTGGAAGTACATGCTTAATAAGTTACCAGTAGTACATATGTTACGCTCATTGAAATCCAAAACGTCACTACAGACACGGCCATAACGAATGAAGTGGTATAAACACCGTAAGATGGTGCCAGAGGAACATCATCGTCCAAAAAAGGAAAAATAACAATAGGGAAAGAATAATCATCCTTTTTTTATCATTATTTTTTTTTTGTATAGTTTCTGGTGTAAAACTGAAATGTCTAAATCTAGGAAAGGACACTTATTGCTATTAATATTTGATATATTTAAGGTAAATTTCTGTGGGTAAATATCTGCAGTATATTTATCAAGATAACGGAAAGTTTTAGTGAGTTTGGCAATAAACTGTGATTCATAACAGTACTAGAACAAGTCTGCTATTAAAGGGGCATAATTGGTGCCTATATGAATACCTACAATCTGTCGATAAACTTTATTGCGGAAACGTACATAAATGTTTTCAAGGAAAAAAATATGGCTTTGATCATCTCATCAGACTCCAATAAGTATATCTAGCATAATTACCTTTCTCGTTTTAGAAAAAGGCTGTATATGAGTTGCAGCAAATAAATTTCAATCAGATTTATCCAACGACCATTTAATTAAATGGAAAACTTTTGTTTGATAAGATTGTGTGGTAGTGTAGTGTAGTATAGTATAAAGAGTGGAAAAGTCAAAACTATCAACTACATCAAAAGGACTATCAAAAGCACGTTATTTATCCAAAACATCCAAAGATTTATTTTACACTCCTGAAAAATGGTAATTTCCACTTTTTGCATGTGTTTTATTACAAAAAATAATCATCAATTCTTTGCAAGTAGTTAAGGAACTCGTTGAAAAGCACTGGAAGTCTAGTATTGAGCAGAACACTTACTACGGAGGCCGAGATGAAACGATATTTTACGGGGGTTTTGTGGAGCTATACAGTTTTGAATGGTAGAGTCATGAAAAATTCTAGACAAATTAGTAAAATCAATACCTCTATTCTCGAGCCTTTATTAATGTATTTTATTTTTATGAACTACTTTTTTTTTTATTTATTCATACATTTTTATTCGGTTGTCTTTGTTTTTTCCTGATTAGAACCTGTATGATCATTTGAGATAATCTGTCTCATCATTCTGTGGGTTTTATGCTTTAAAAACTGAGTTTAATCAGAGACTTGTATTATATGTCTCTGGTTTAATGATTATTATTTTATTTTGATATCGGATATATACCTTTTCAGAGATATTTTCCGGAGTTTTTCAATGCTTATTCCATTACCGTCTCCTTATATTAGTTTTCAATATGGACGGAGATGGGCATCTTGAGCAGAGAATTTTTGATTTTCTAGAGTCACAGCATAATAACGAGGCGGAACTATCACAAATTTTGAGAGCAGTGAAAGTTGATAAGCGAACATTAAATGCTAATCTTTATAGACTAAAACGATCAGGAAACCTAATAAAAACGAACGAAAAACCGCCTTCTTGGCAGATAAATTTGAGGAACAGAAGAACGCCGAGAAAGCATTTTAATTCCAAACCATATCACTCCCAGCAGAAGAAAATTGCTCGTTATAGTGGAGTTAAAGTAAATTTTATCGTATTTTCATATACACCGAGTTCTAGATTAATGTTAATATGACCTCATATTTCTACTTTCATTTTATTTCCATTTTACTTTCACTTTTGATTTTTGAGAAGTTTATCATTTAGTCTTCTCTCGGTGTACTGTAGTGATGCTATTACAAATCTTTAATGCAACAAGAATTTTTCCAACATTCTATTGGGAAACTTATCATTTGCTTCTACCAGTTATACCTTCTGAATTTCTGAAAATAAAACTGCAAATTATGATCTCCATCAGTCCATTGTATAAAAAAGGCACTGGCTACAATTACACTGAAATGTAACAATAACAAAAAAATATTTGTTACATTGGTCACTTATTGCTGGAGTGCTATGTCGTATGTTGGGTTAGGAACTGATTATAAATTACGAACATAACAGTAATATGTGTGACTACGTTTATGTTGCGTTATACATGTTATTGTTACGTTAGATTTTTTAAACTTTTACGGTGCAGTCCGGTGTGTTTGCACACCTAAGACTTATGACTTAAACTTTATTAAACTGATAAAATCAATATTGGCAATAATCGGATAATGATTTCATCAAAAATTGAATTATTGGTTTCTTTGATATGCAGAATCTTGTATTTAGATTTTTAATTTTTGGTCCTGTTTTCAAATTGGTCTACATAAAGGTCCAAAGGGTCCAATATTAAAATAAGTTTGATTTTTACAAAAAATGAATTCTTGGGGTTCTTTGATATGCTGAATCTAAACATGTATTTAGATTCTTGATTATTGGCCCAGTTTTCAAGTTGGTTCAAATCAGGGTCTAAAATTAAACTTTGTTTGATTTCAACAAAAATTAAATCTATGGGGTTCTTTGATATGCTGAATTTAACCATGTATTTAGATTTTTGATTTTGGGCCCCGTTATCAAATTGGTCCACATTGAGGTCAAAAGGGTCTAAAATTAAACTTTGTTTGCTTTCATCAAGTATTGAATTTTTGGGGTTCTTTGATATGCTGAATCTTACCATGTATTTAGATTTTGGATAATGCCTAGACCATAATAGGTAAATGTCCAATTTAAAATTTTTAAGTTCTTAGACCACATTCATTCTGTGTCAGAAACCAATATGCTGTGTCAAATATTTAATCACAATCCAAATTCAGAGCTGTAGCAATAATGTTCAGTAAAGTATTATCTTCAAATTAGTCAATACTAGAACACACCCGCGAAATCGCGGGGCATATACAGCTTGTGAACTGTTGTAGGATGACTTTTTGTAAAAGATATTATGTATGGAGAATTTCATCAAAGGTATCAAAAGCCCTCTCCCTTTTCAAAAGTCTGATATTTGTTTCCTCTCTGTAAAATTCAATTATTTTCGTGTTTCTGGCGTCAGACCACAATTATTCTTCTCCTTTGCTACAATGCTTCTTTTGGTAAAAGTCTTGAAAATCAAATTAAAAATTTGCACTGTTTCAAACATGAAATAAATGTAACTGTTTATATATAGACCATTTTTACTCTAATAAAATATGCTTCTAGGACAATCTATCAGTGCCTTTTCTTTTGAGAGCCTTATTAACATACCAATGCTAGAATATGAATCATGTATAAATGACTAAGACCAACTTAGGCTAATTTGAGGGGTGGTCGGCGGGGTCAAATCTCAGGCTTAAAATCATGATATCCCGAAATCGAAAAATGTATTTCCGGATTTCGTAAGGATCAATCCCCAAATCCCGAGCTTAAAAACACACAATCCCGACGCCCCGAAAAAGGTCCTGCCTCCCTTTAATCTCTACCTTACTTTCATTTTTGCCAAATCACTATTTTCTCTTTCAACCATAATTTTCTATGCCCCATTTATGGGCATTATGTTTTCTAGTCTGTGCATCTGTGCGTTCGTTCGTCCGTTCGGTCGTCCGTCTGTCCCGCTTCAGGTTTAAGTTTTTGGTCGAGGTAGTTTTAGATGAAGTTGAGCATGTTTTACTTATTAATATATATATGCAAGTGGTATGACCCCTTAAATAGTAAACATTTAAAAAAAAACAGTAGACAGAATCAGGGACTTTCTAAATTAACATAGAAAGTCCCTGACAGAATACAGAGAGTCTCTATATATTAAAGTAGTATACTCGTAGTTTACATGTAGATAAACGCCGAAAATAATTCTCCTCCCTAAGGAGGTTTAATAATTGTGGTTCTTGCGATCTAAACACCATAATATGAAATGCGAAAAATAATTGTCCTCTCTAAGGAGATATAATCATGATAATCATTTTATAATAGGTGTGATTCTTGCGATCTAAACACCATGATATGGAGAACGCTCTGAATGGCTTATTTATTTTTCATTTTTGTTATCTATCATACGATTGGTTGTATTTGTTCATGTTTCAAACCAGAAGTCTTATCTATGACTAAAATTCAGTCTGATGACGGAATCATATTCGGACTCCTTTTTTGTTAGCTCACCTGGCCCGAAGGGCCAAGTGAGCTTTTCCCATCACTTGGTGTCCGGGGTCCGTCGTCCGTCGTCGTCGTCCGTCGTCGCTAACTTTTACAAAAATCTACTCCTCTGAAACTACTGGGCCAAATTAAACCAAACTTGGCCACAATCATCATTGGGGTATCTAGTTTAAAAAATGTGTGGCGTGACCCGGCCAACCAACCAAGATGGCCGCCATGGCTAAAAATAGAACATAGGGGTAAAATGCAGTTTTTGGCTTATAACTCAAAAACCAAAGCATTTAGAGCAAATCTGACAGGGGTAAAAGTGTTTATCAGGTCAAGATCATTCTGTCTACAAATTTTCAGATGAATCTGACAACCCGTTGTTGGGTTGCTGCCCCTGAATTGGTAATTTTAGGGATTTTTTGCTGTTTTTGGTTATTATCTTGAATATTATTATAGATAGAGATAAACTGTAAACAGCAATAATGTTCAGCAAAGTTAGATTTACAAATAAGTCAACATGACCAAAATGGTCAGTTGACCCCTTTAGGAGTTATTGACCTTTATAGTCAATTTTTAACCATTTTTCGTAAATCTTAGAAATCTTTTACAAAAATCTTCTCCTCTGAAATATCTGGGCCAAATTAATCCAAACTTGGCCACAATCATCTTTGGGGTATCTAGTTTAAAAAATATGTGGCGTGACCCGGCCAACCAACCAAGATGGCCGCCATGGCTAAAAATAGAACATAGGGGTAAAATGCAGTTTTTGGCTTATAACTCAAAAACCAAAGCATTTAGAGCAAATTTGACAGGGATAAAATTGTTTATCAGGTCAAGATCTTTCTGCCCTCGAATTTTCAGATGAATCCAACAACCCGTTGTTGGGTTGCTGCCCCTGAATTGGTAATTTTAGGGAATTTTTGCTGTTTTTGGTTATCTTGAATATTATTATAGATAGAGATAAACTGTAAACAGCAATAATGTTCAGCAAAGTTAGATTTACAAATAAGTCAACATGACCAAAATGGTCAGTTGACCCCTTTAGGAGTTATTGACCTTTATAGTCAATTTTTAACCATTTTTCGTAAATCTTAGAAATCTTTTACAAAAATCTTCTCCTATGAAACTACTGGGCCAAATTAATCCAAACTTGGCCACAATCATCTTTGGGGTATCTTATTGAAAAAAATGTGTGGCGTGACCCGGCCATCCAACCAAAATGGCTGCCACGGCTAAAAATAGAACATGGGGGTAAAATGCAGTTTTTGGCTTATAACTCAAAAACCGAAGCATTTAGAGAAAATCTGACAGGGTTAAATTGTCTTTCAGGTCAACATCTATCTGCCCTGATATTTTCAGACAAAACAGACACCCTGTTGTTGGGTTGCTGCCCCAGAATTAGTAATTTTAAGGAAATTTTGCAGTTTTTGGTTATTATCTTGAATATTATAATAGATAGAGATAAACTGTAAACAGCAATAATGTTCAGCAAAGTAAGATCTACAAATAAGTCAAATGACCAAAATTGTCAATTGGCCCCTTAAGGAGTTATTGCCCTTTATAGTTAATTTTTAGCATTTTTCATAAATTTTTGTAAATTTTTAGAAAATATTTTCTACTGTAATTACTGGGCCAAGTTCATTATAGATAGAGATAATTGTAGCAACAAGAATGTTCAGTAAAGTAAGATCTACAAACACATCACCATCACCAAAACACAATTATGTCATGAATTTATCTGTGTCCATTGTTTAATATGCACATAGACCAAGGTGAACGACACAGGCTCTTGAGAGCGTCTAGTTGTTTTTCTCCCAAAATAACACAATCTGAATAATCATAAGAATGAATGACAAATGCGACTATGCATGTTACCTATAGGACTCAGAGGCATGATGATTGATTTATTGTGGAAGGAAGAGAAGCGACACACAAAATGAGGTCTTCTTGTTTAATAGTATAGATGACCAAAATTGTCAATTGAAACCCTTATGGCCTTTATAGTCAATTTTTAACAATTTTTAGCTCACCTGGTCCGAAGGGCCAAGTGAGCTTTTCCCATCACTTGTCGTCCGTCGTCGTCGTCGTCCGTCGTCGTTAACTTTTACAAAAATCTTCTCCTCTGAAACTACTGGGCCAAATTAAACCAAACTTGGCCACAATCATCATTGGGGTATCTAGTTTAAAAAATGTGTGGCGTGACCCGGCCAACCAACCAAGATGGCCGCCATGGCTAAAAATAGAACATAGGGGTAAAATGCAATTTTTGGCTTATAACTCAAAAACCAAAGCATTTAGAGCAAATCTGACATGGGGTAAAATTGTTTATCAGGTCAAGATCTATCTGCCCTCAAATTTTCAGATGAATCGGACAACCCGTTATTGGGTTGCTGCCCCTGAACTGGTAATTTTAGGGAATTTTTGCTGTTTTTGGCTATTATCTTGAATATTATTATAGATAGAGATAAACTGTAAACAGCAATAATGTTCAGCAAAGTAAGATTTACAAATAAGTCAACATGACCAAAATGGTCAGTTGACCCCTTTAGGAGTTATTGACCTTTATAGTCAATTTTTAACCATTTTTCGTAAATCTTAGTAATCTTTTACAAAAATCTTCTCCTCTAAAACTACTGGGCCAAATTAATCCAAACTTGGCCACAATCATCTTTGGGATATCTAGTTTAAAAAATGTGTGGCGTGACCCGGCCAACCAACCAAGATGGCCGCCATGGCTAAAAATAGAACATAGGGGTAAAATGCAGTTTTTGGCTTATAACTCAAAAACCAAAGCATTGAGCAAATCTGACATGCGGTAAAAGTGTTTATCAGGTCAAAATTTATCTGTCCTGAAATGTTCAGATGAATTGGACAACCTGTTGTTGGGTTGCTGCCCCTAAATTGGTAATTTTAAGGAAATTTTGCAGTTTTTGGTTATTATCTTGAATATTATTATAGATAGAGATTAACTGTAAACAGCAATAATGTTCAGCAAAGTAAGATTTACAAATAAGTCAACATGACCAAAATGGTCAGTTGACCCCTGAAGGAGTTATTGCCCTTTATAGTCAATTTTTAACCATTTTTTCGTAAATCTTAGTTATCTTTTACAAAAATCTTCTTCTCTGAAACTACTGGGCCAAATTAAACTAAACTTGGCCACAATCATCATTGGGGTAACTTGTTTAAAAAATGTGTGGCGTGACCTGGCCAATCAACCAAAATGGCTGCCACGGCTAATAATAGAACATAGGGGTAAAATGCAGTTTTTGGCTTATAACTCAAAAACCGAAGCATTAAGAGAAAATCTGACAGGGTTTAATTGTTTATCAGGTCAAGATCTATCTGCCCTGATGTTTTCAGATGAATTGGACAACCCGTTGTTGGGTTGCTGCCCCTGAATTGGTAATTTTAAGGAAATTTTGCCGTTTTTGGTTATTATCTTGAATATTATTATAGATAGAGATAAACTGTAAACAGCAATAATGTTCAGCAAAGTAAGATTTACAAATAAGTCAGCATGACCAAAATGGTCAGTTGACCCCTTTATAGTTAATTTTTAACATTTTTCATAAATTTTTGTAAATTTTTAGAAAATATTTTCCACTGTAATTACTGGGCCAAGTTCATTATAGATAGAGATAATTGTAGCAACAAGAATGTTCAGTAAAGTAGGATCTACAAACACATCACTATCACCAAAACATAATTATGTCATGAATTTATCCGTGTCCATTGTTTAATATGCACAAGACCAAGGTGAGCGACACAGGCTCTTTAGAGCCTCTAGTTTTGGTAAAATTTCGTAATCTTTTACAAAAATCTTCTCCACTTAATCTACTTGGCCAAATAGAATTACGTAGCCACAATTTTTAATAGGGTATCTGCCATCCAACCAACATGGCCACCATGGCTAAAAATAGAACATAGGGGTTTACTATAGAAGTCAAAAAAACATAACTTGAAAAACTTATTTAAATAATGATAAGGGGTCTTCAGTAACTATTGTCAGACTACAATGGGATGACCTGCTTTTAATTTAACTACTAGGCCAAATTAAACCAAACTTGGCCTCAATCATTATTAGGGCATCTAATACTATTAATTATGATTTTAACCTTATTTTACATGATTTCCAAAACCACAGTAGATGCAGGTGAGCGACACGGGCTTTTTAGAGCCTCTAGTTAGTAATGTTATTATAATTATTATTATTATGATTATTATTTTTAGCTCACCTGGTCTGATTCCGGAAGCGGATAAGGGTAATTCTGGGTTATGGCGATCAAGTAAAAAAAAATTTCAGACAGAATGAGATGACAAAATATATCTATGTATAAACACCAGAATTGGAAACCTAAAGATATATGTAAAAGAAAGAAAAAGCAGAAAACATTTTGTACAGAAACTCAAAATTTTTGACAAATTTTAATGTCAAAATCCAATACAATGTGACAGCTGGGAACAGTATATCTAACAATATATATGTTCCTGGTGACAGTATAAATTTTTCTTTATCAGTGATAAATGTTGGTAATGCATGTTGGATGCTTTTAAAGTGTAAAAATATTACTGCAATTTCATTGGGTATTTTTTTCTCAATTTTGATGGGTCAGTTAAAATAGCTTGAAGTTTCTTACTTTATTTTTACAAATAGTGCAACTAGATTAAATGATACCTGAATGTAAGCAAATCATATGATATAGGTGGTGTCCTTTGGGCCACTCTACCCCTTCCTGTTTGACAACTTTGAAAAAAAATAGTTCCCCACCCTCAACCATATATATTCATGTATGGGGCTATATAACTAATTAAATGAAATATAGGGAGAGTCCCTAGGTCACCCACCCCCTCCTGTTTTAGAACTTGGAAACAGTCGAGATGCCCACCCCTAAACCATAAATATTCATGTATGGGACAATATAATAAATCAAATGAAATATAGGGGGAGTCCCTGCTGGTCACCCCAACCCTCCTGTTTGAGAATTTGGAAAAGGTCTAGATCCCCACCCCCCAAACCATATATACTCATGTATGGGACTATATAACAAATCAAATGAAATATAGGGGAGTCCCTGGGCGTCACCCCACCCCTCCTGTATGAAAACTTGGAATCGGTCGAGATCCCCACCCCTAAATGGTATATACTCATGTATGGGACTTTATAACAAATCAAATGAAATATATGGGGAGTCCCTAGGGGTCACCCCACCCCTCCTGTATGAGAACTTGTCGAGATCCCCACCCTTAAACCATATATAGGCCTGGTTGAGTTCTCAGGGCCACTCTACCCCTTCCTGTTTGAGAATTTGAAAAGTCGAGAATCCCACCCTTAAACCATATATATTCATGTATGGGACAATATAACAAATCATATGAAATATACACAACGTAACCGTAGACACAAATATTATTGTTACGTTTATATTAACTCAGATCCTACATGTCCTAACTCAACCTATCATTCTGGCAATTATTGTCCCAGCATAAAAATAACTTTTTTGTTATTGTTACATTTTCAACATAATCATACCAAGTGCCTATAAAAAAAAATTGCATTATCATATGATCATAATGCATATATAAACTCTTTTTAGCCACTGAATTTACATTTTAGTAAAACCAAACTTTTTTGGAATAGTTCCCCAAATAAGTAACTATCCTTCAAATGAATTATTATTTTTTAAGTATTGAACACTATTTCAAAAGTTTTTTCACCTGCACACTGATTTCATGAAAACTTCCAAAAACGTAATACGAGTCTGTATATATAATGTTGACCTATCCAAAAATTTTCATATTTTATTAATGTTTTCTTAAAAACAGTAGAAGTTAGGGTAAAAGTGTAAATTGCAGAAATGATCAACAGCACAAACAGAAACTATGGTAGTATTCATGTACAATTAAAGGTCCTCTATAGCAGACTTTCAATTTTTCACCAGATGAGAGATTTGGGCCCAGGTCAGCCTCTCTTTAAGTATTATAATTAAGATATATCCAAAATACTACTACATTTAAGAAATATTTAACATTATTTATTAATGTGTTATCTCTTATCTTTCTTAATAGACACAGAAAACAAAAGTCAAACCAGAGCTTATTCCACAGATTGTAAAATTTCTGAAATCACTAGACTGTCCAGGACAGACCATTAACATAACAAAATATCTGCAGTTTAGGACATCATCAGAAATCAATCCAACTTTGTATGCCATGCAAAGGAAAGGTTACATCAAGAAAGTCTGTGATAAACCTGTGAGTTGGACAATTGGACACTCATCTCCTGCATTTATGGACACTGGAGAATCAGAATGGAGGGATGTGAAAGTAGAAACCTTCCAGGGGGATTTAACTAATACGACAGAAGAGCATTTAAAGCTCTTACGATTAGAAAGTTTTCAGTCATCTAGTAGTAGTGAACAGCCATCAAGTTTACAAAGTAATTTTTCAAATCCACCATCTTTGAAATTAGAACCTGTTGAAAATGAAAATTTAGTTAGTGATTTTTCTCAGCGGCACATTTTAGATATTGAAAGAACAGATATGGAGACTGCAGATTCTCTAAATAATGACTTAGATATTGTGTGTAGGGGAAATGAGACCCTTAAAACTGAAATGAAATATTCTGACGAGGATCTTGTATTGGAAGCATTGTCAAAATGTCCAACTCAGATGGGAAGAACATTTGTGATTAAAAACTCCTTAGAAATGACAGAGGAACAAGTTGAATCTTTATTGGAAAAAAGTGCAAAAAAAAGCTTAGTTAAATTTGATGGAAATATTTGGGTAATGACTCCTAATGGAGTTAAATATATAAAAGATAAACTTGGTATCAATATTGATGAAAATATGCACACAAATGTACAGAATAGTAGGCAGTCTCAGAATCAAAAAGTCATAACGTCTGGCCCGCCTCCATCACCAAGGCAACTACTACAAAATCCTATGCTGACAAGTGCAGGTCAGAATAATTTGGATTATAACACTCCAGGAGCAAATAATTCACAATCATCTTTACCATGTTTACCTCTGGCTCCAAGAATAGGACAGATACAGCAAATAAGGGGAGGTAACCCAGTTCCACTAATGCAAGTAGATACTAGTATACGTAATTCACCAATGATTAGAACACTGAATATGTCAGTTAGATTGCAGAACCCTCCGTCATCAAGACTTGTTCAACAACAAATTTCACCTTCAATAGTCAGACCAAGTTTACTAACACTGATGAAAAACAGTAATATAAATACTGCATTAAATAAAACACAAACAGAGGACTTCAAGTCTAATTTAAACTCTATGCCAAATTCAGTTGAAAGTATGGACCGAAGGCCTCAGTTTTCTAGTATGAAACCTGCTGGTCGAATACCTGTTGCAGAGAGATTGGCGCATCAAACTTCACCAACAATCAGTTGTTTTAAACCACCACCATCGCCAATGGCATTGGTTCAAAAAGAGAGGAATGCGAGTGGTATGGAGGAACCTAATTTAGTAGAAGATGCTGCAAAGGGCATCCAAGCTTTGATGCATAGGAGTGGACAGAACAACCAAACCAGTACATCTTATAAGGCAAACGGTAAGGTTTTAGGGGTCATGATAACAGTCAAGGGTCTAACTTAAATAAGTTACTAGAGAAAAATAACAAATATGTACATATAGTTATTGTGGGATAAAATATCAAAATACTGTAATAACATATGTATGTTACATGTTTCAAAGGGACAATATACATTGTACAAACTTTATTTCGTTAAATTTTTTCACCAGTTCTATTGATATTATAATTTTCTTTATGTATGATAAACTTTGCAAAGATATAGCAGTTCATCATGTTCATAGTTTACCAATCATGCATAGTACACCTATTGTATTACAGAAAATATATTCCCAATGACCAAAAGGTGTTATTACAGCTTCTCTACATATCTTTTAAGCCTTTGCTCAGCCATACATGTATATCAAAATGTATTTCAATTCATTGTACATGTTGTAAGAAATGTTGATCAGAACTTGTAATGAGGCACTGTGCAAGATTCCAAATAATTCCCAAGTGTCTCATTTACTCAAATATAATTAATTACATGCATGTAATAACTAAGCCTTGTCATCACAGCATGATTTTCCTTTAAAGGCCTTGTCTCATTGATTTACTATGGTTGATCAAAATTGTATCAATGGGATTTGAAAATTAGTCATCAAGGTAATACATAAAGCTACTGCACAAAGTTTCATCAATTCCCAAGTGCCAACAAAAGATAAAATATTTATGATATATTTAACTAACAAACATATGTTACTACAGGTTAAGGAAAAAAAGAGTAGACAACTCATGAAAGTGTCTGTAATAACACATGCATGTTATTTTTCTCTGATAACTTGTTTAAGTTACAGCCTTGACTGGATAAGGTGAAAGGTCATTTCCTCTGTTGTTTAAATACCGTAAAGCGGGTTCTTTTCACACATGTAAAATTTCTTGATTTTCATTGAATATTTTGGCAGTATTGATTTTTCGTGGATTCAAAACGTTTATCAATACCTAGATGCATGTGTACTTTTGAATTGGCGGTATTAATTTTGGGGGTTTTGTTCTATCCTTGAAAATTAACATCCTGCAAAAATAACCTGTTAATGGCTTTCTTTTCATTGGAAAGTTGATATAAAACCATGAATTGCATTATTAAGTGATGTTATACGTAATTATTGCCTGATTATATTAAGTACCAAGTTCAGGCCTTGATCTAAATAAATATAAGTCAATAGGATCAAAAAGAAAAGTAACAAAAATACTAAAATGGCAAAGCATTGCCGATTTAATACAGCATACAAGATGTCTTCTCAGTATTTCATACTCATGATACTATAGAATAAAGTACAAACATGTAGTGCAAACAGTACTTAACAAGACACATTTTGAAATGATTTATAAATTTCTTACTTCATCAATTATTTAGTTTAAAATAACTGCTTTGATTTTTAAAAGTTCATCATATACATGTACATGATATATGAAAAATAATTTGGAAATTTTTTATTTCAGATTCATCTCAAAAGATTGTTTTACCAACACCAGAGAAAAGATTAATATCCCAGCAACCTCTGGAGTTAGATCAAGTAACCATTACAGGGAATACACAATCTCATCAACCAATGTCCAATCAGGGACGACCTCTACCATTTCAATCATTACCTGTAACAGGTAGGCCCCAGATGGCACCACCTCCTGGTCCGCTAAGCCTGGATCTGACCTCAGAAAGTTTTGCTGCTTTGAATAAAAATCCTGTGAGTGCATTGATGGAATATGCTCAATCTAGGCATAGTGTTGCTAGAATAGAAGTCATGTGTCAAAAGGGTCCTTCTCATAAACCTAGGTTTGTTTTTTACACTATTTATAGTTCAAATATATCTGATTTAATAATGATAGATTGAAGGTACAATATATACAGCAAAGTAATTCATCCTTGACTCTTTGATATAGTGAGTCATTTCGTAAAAAACATTTAACCTTTAATTACCCGAATTGTTTGTTCATACAGTACCTGGCCAAAAGTATTCGTCACCTTCATTTTTTTGCTATCTATTCATATAAAAACACATTTTTTCAAAAAATTGTTTTGAGGGCATTTATGGTTGGGTTTTGATCAACAAGGCCTTAAAAGACGTAGAATTGCCTAAAGTATGTTTGTTTATTTGGTTATAGTTTTGTCCTCAGGTGTTTTTGTTTTCTCTTGATATAAACACATACACTAAATTTTTATAATTTAATTTGGTTGAATATATAGCACATTTCTGAACAGAAAAAAATATTTTGTGTTTATCTTGTGAAAAAGTAAAAATGATCCACAAAACAATATATAACCAAATAAACAAATAAACCTGTGACAATTCTGCTTTTATTGGTACCAAGTTGCATAAAATGAGACCAAAAATGACCCCAAAATATTTTTTTGAAAAAAGTAGTTTTATATACAATATATAGGAAAAAATCTAAATGACGGATACTTTTGGCCATACTCTGTATGTCATTGTCAATGTGTGTTAATGATTTTAGGTTTTAACAAAATTTATGTTATGAACAGACCATTTGCATGTTTTTGTATGAAGCTCATTTATTGTCATTAAATGTGAAATGAAATTCTTAATAAACATCAAGATGTATACAACAATCTGCATTGCATTAACAAGCTACTATCTTTTAGTTTTATGAAAAATGAACAACAAAAAGTTTACCTTAAAAAGTTTATGTTTTTTACATTAGGGCTATTCCAGAAAAAAATGAATGGGGGGGTTGGAAGGCACATTATATTAATAATACATGGGTGATTGGTATCAGAGCAACTTTTCACACTATAATGCACTATAATTCTCAAATACAATTGTCTGGGTGGCAGGTGCTGACAAAAACTGCCTTCCAACACCCCCATACATTTTTTTCTGGAATAGCCCTTAAAAGATATCATTCATGTTTTCACAGATTTTTGATGGCTGCGTATGTTGGTGATAAAATGTTAGCTACAGTTGAATGTATGAATAAGAAAGATGGAAGGAAGGAAGTTGCTGATAAAGCTATGAGGATACTGATTGCTTCTGGGGAGTACAATGTTAATACTGCTGTAAGTTATCAAAGGTTGACATAAAACCATGTTGTTGATTATTGTTATTTATAATACATAAATAAACGTGTACTGTGGATTCATTTATTTTCGTGCGTACCAATTTTCGTGGATTAAGGAAAACCTTCATGTTCGTGGTTATTTATTTTCGTGGTTTTGTCAAAGTCTGCGTACAAGCCTATAAACAATTTGTTATTCGATGAACATATAATTTCGTGGTTCACCTGTACCCACGAAAGCCACGGAAATTGGTATCCAACGAATAATAATGAATCCACAGTATTGCAACCTTGCCACCAGGACTTCAGGTATCTTGAAATGTCAAGTTTCTAATTGCAATGGGGGTAGATGAAGAACAAATGAAAAACAAAATATGACCTTCTTCATGCACATGGTACACTTTTCAAGGCAATACATTTAAAGCATTTATAAAAAAAAAAGTCTGCTTACATATTGAAAAATAAACTCACATGAGAACACTGCTATAGCCAACATTGCTATCTTCTGAGAAAAAAATGTCTTCCTTGTTTTGTTTTAGTGTCCTTATCATTAGGCTAGGTGGTCATTTTTGAATTTCCTGCTTAATCAAATTAAAAATCAGTATTTGCTGCTACAGTACAAAGACTAATAATCATTAGTATTGTTTTACTGCCAAATCTGCATTTTACATACACTTTGTGTAATATGGTAAATTACTAACACATTCTGAATACTGATGATATTTTCACATTAAAATGTTCCAATATAAAAAAGAAGATGTGATATGATTGCCAATAAGACAACTCTCCACAAGAGACCAAAATGACACAGAAATTAACAACTACAGTACGGGTAAGGACTTATTTTTATGGATGTCTTAATCCGTCTAGATGTCAGACTTGTCGGACAGTTGTCCCAGTGTAATAAACACCTGCTGTGCAATATCCAAGTGGAAGGTCGTAAATCAATCTGTACCAGCTTGATTAGAATTAAATTTTACCTGTACAGATATACATTGTATTAGTATTTATGGAGGATAGATTTATGTAAAATATTGTTTTGTATTCAAAGAGAAAGAATTAAAATTAAAATTAAATATAAGAAATGAAATTAAAATTAAATATAAGAATAAAAATTAAAATTAAATATACTTTTATTATTTTTATAATTTGAAAATGAAATAAACCGTAAATATTTCATCTAATTCAAAATAATAAGCCGAATAACGACCAAGACTGTTTTCAATAGAAGTTTAAATCAAATTGTTGAGACTTCAATCCCGTAAATTATACGAGTTTTCGTTGATGGTTATATTATTTCCCGCTTTTAACGTCCTGTTCCTTTATATGTTATTATAAGAAACTCAATTTTAAGTATAAGGCCAACATATTGTATTTATGAAATATGTATAGGCATTGTGATTTAAGTTATTTTCCTTTTGATACAACTTTCCCCGTCGGAGCCTCTACATCTATTCACACCTGTCAATCATTTCTCGCAAGTGAAACATTTGGTCAGACATATTTCCCGGTAATCTCTTTGAAAGTCAAACAATTGGTTTCCTTTAATACAATATTTATAACGCCGAGATCATATTTCGATTCCTATTCTATTTTTTTTTAATTTTATTTAAAATTGTTGACACTCGAGATAATATGCCTTTCTATTTTCATGTCTGAAATTTTTTATGAAAATCGCCGGTGTTATAAATATATTTTACAAATTGTATCAAATCGATACACGAAAATCAAAGTTTAACCTTATATAGTTTATTGACTAAATGCACATTTATACCCCAATGGGGTTGAAGGCTAGTCGTACTAGTCATGATCAGCTGTCTTTACTTTTTCGTCGTACTTCTAGTCATTCTAAAGCTCGCGCAGTCAGTATGATTTTTTAAATCGATGTTGTATTATTTCCGAAGTTTAAAGGAGGTCTCCAAATAGATTATTTAAATGGGAATTCGGGAATTGACTGATAAAAATAAAACAAAAAATAGTTAAAGAAGACTAAATCGTGTTTTGATTATACATGTATGTAAATCGATTAAATTTCTATTCTGGTAAATCGATCAAGAGCCTCAAACTAAAGCACAATACTGTTAGTCATTCCACATCAAATTTAATCATGAATGAATTTTCCCATGGTCGGTCAGTAAGGTCACCTGTGTTTACTGTTACGACATTTCCCGCCATATAAAAATCTCGTGCAGTGGACAAATCGATCTTTAATATCTTTTATTAGCATTCAATGTTATTGTGAGTGGAGTCAAGTTAAAGTTCAACCACGTGCACACGCTGTTGATCACTGATATGTGTATCATGAAATTGTCTTTTCACGGCAATTTTTTCTTTTAGATTGCTATAAAAAATAAAACCAAGGACGTATAACTAACTCTAATATACATCCTTGATATAACATACAAGTTTCCTTTTTCACATGGATTGTGCGTAAATTAATATTATGCAATTAAGTTCGGGATTTCGGGATTAACCCTTTCGGGATCTGGGAATTCTTTTTTTCGCGATGTCGGGATTTAAATTTATTTAAATTCGGAACCTTGGGACTTCGTGTTTTTAAGCCCGGGATTTCGAGATCCGGACCCCTTTTACCCCCTTCCCCCAAAAGCAGATCAATTATATTAATTTAGCATTATGAACAAACACGGAAATCTTAAAATAAACTTATGCCCGGGAAGAATCAATATTTTCTTCTAGTGTTATTATTTGCGTTCTATTTTAGTTATACATCTCCAACTTTCGGACAATATTTGTTTACAGTAAAAAGTAAAAACTACAAAGAATCATCAAGCTCACTGTAATTATTTTTATCTCGGAACTGACACAACACAGACTGAATATTAAATACAAATTATAGAAATATTTTGCATGTGACCGCGTCAAACTAAAACGTATGCAGCAGCACTTGAGACAGCATTCTGCTAATCAATGGATTTACGTGGAAAATATATCAGTAAAATAAAAATAACCGTAAGCTTCAAGAAATAGAATACATGTAAAAATATATATGTTTAAAAAATTTATGCAAACAAATAAGAAAAAGATACAAAAAAAAACAAACGAAAAGGAACATAAAATAAAAATAATTTTTAGGAACAAAGAAGATAAATAACAGTTGAAATATCAAAACCATAATTAACAAAAATAGGCTATTTTTATTAAACAAAGTTTTCTCCAGTACTTCACCTGTAAAAATATTTTATGTCAAATACGATGTAGAACTAATATAATCAATAAAGTGACTGAGAGGTTAAAATTACAGGTAATCTGATTCTGAAATCAGTGAACCGTAATTCTAGCAAGACGGATTAAGATGAAAGGACCATTCACACCTGGATCTGTTGATTAATGACCATACTACCTACCATAAAAATGTCGGATTATTCATATCCGACTAGACGGATTAAGACATCCATAAAAATAAGTCCCTACCCGTACTGTATAGGTCACTGTATGGCCTTCAACAATGAGCAAAGACCATACCACATTGTAAGCTATAAAAGGCCCCAAAATGACAATATAAAACAATTCAAACGAGAAAACTAACAGCCCAACCAGTCTGCTTTTTGATGAAGGGGCAAGAGTCCAATTGTTAAAAAACTTTTTAGATCTGTACAATTTTAAATGAACTAAAAAGAAAATTATTTTCAGTCTTCGACAGTGTCCAAGATTGATCCTGCTAGTATGACACACTTTGACAAAATTGCTGCCTTGACTCATCAGAAATTCAATGCTTTAGTAGCTTCTATATCTGAAAACTTGGCAGGAAGAAAAGTTTTAGCTGGGCTTGTGATGAAGATGTCTGAAGCTGATATGGGAACTGTGATAGCTATTGGTTCAGGTCAGTGTTGGTCTTTGAGACATTGCTACTTACATAACATTTTTGCATAATAGTTATTGAAAAAATGGTCATAATGGTGATATATGGACTGCCCACAGGCATACTTGCGAACCTATGACAATGTGAAATCATATCATGACATGACATGTCAAAAAGTATGAAAACGTGTTACGTAGATGCAGACTTTTTAATATGAACATGATGAATGTGGTAATGTTCATAATTTCATCTTTTACAAATTTGTTAATATAAAAAAACAATATTCTACTGTAAACTTTTATTGTATTAAACAGTGGTCTGTTATGTTGCTTTTAAAGCAACACCACTAGGCACATGTTCAAAACAACTGCCAGTTTCAACTTTAGTTACATTTATTTGATAACAGCACACAATAGAAATCTATCATTGTCAAGCTCTGATTTGCATACAGTATCAATTTCTTTATATATAATTAAAAATGCTCTCTCACAGTAAGAATTGATATTTGACTGAACTTAATAAGCTTTATCAAGCTTTGAAAGAATTATAACGTTGTTTTTTTTTGCAATGTAAAATGTCATCTATTATCTCTGCCATTGCTACCATTGCTATTGCCTTGTCAAAACTGGTTAATTCATTAGAAGATAGCTAGTACTATGGGAGCTGATCAAACAGTTCCGTGATATTCATTAAATAAACTGTTAAATGCTTATTCAAAATTTCAAATAGCTACATTGTATTTATTCTCTCACATGTATTGTTTATATCATTGCAACATAGTATGCACAATGCGTTACTCGTCACTCGATCATTTAAACTCAAACTCCAAAATATAATTTATAAATATTTAATTATCTTGGTACGTAAACATTGTTTTCACTTAACAATCAGCTCACTAGAAGATGGTACAGGCCCTGAAAGCGACCTCTTTCTGTGGAAATTTCCCCTATAAAGTGAATTTGAAAGAAAGATGGTCACAAAATTGTAAAAACTACTTACCTTCTGCTGTTCGTCCATATAGAAAAATAAACAATATGGCAGCCAAACAATTAATTCGAACTTATTTGTATTTATCGCTGAATAAGGAAAAAATCTGAGATATCACTAACGACCAAAAAATTAAAAGAACAAAAAAGCGTGTAATTGAATGTAAAGTGGTGAAAAGCTTGAGAAAAAATACACACCATGTGACAAAATCCTCGCATGTAAACCATTGAAAAAGCGTGTATTACATGCGAATATCATGTCACTTGGCAATAATTATGCCCACAGGACAGTGGTATTGACAAAGACAGTGATAATGACTGTCAAGGTCATTATCGCTATCACAGTTAATACCACTGTCCTACAGCAGTGCATGTATCACAATAATAACCAGTTCTTCAGTTACTATTATGTTTATTTCATTGACGAACCATGCTTTAAAAATTCCCATAAATTCAAATTGTTCAAAAACTCCAGTTATTGTACTATTTCTATAGGAAATAGTGAAGACCAGTCATAGTGATAACCATAAGTCAGTGCCATCATGTAAGGGCATAGGATACAGTTTTGATCCCATATTTACAGTTTGATAAAAATTTCCATAAAGGCTATATTTTGCCTGATTAAATCAAATATGTAATAAAAAATATACCTTCATGTGCTGCTTTTTGAGTTAAATGAGGTCGAAATTTTGTATATTTGCTCAAAATTTGGATTTGTGGCCGTATTTTTCCTTTCGAAAGAAAAACATAACTTTTTTGTTTTAAAAGATAAACACAAATTGTTTTTTGTTAAATAATTAGTAATTTCTGTATTTTATAAGTATCTTAAAAATTTTGGCACTTTTTATTCAGAAATAACTCATATTTATCAAATGGTCATGAATTGAGAAAAAAAACGCCATTTTTTGCTGTATATTTATCAAAATTATAAAAAAAATACACTATTTACAGTTTTATAAAATTTTGTCCACATAATCTCCCTGCAAAATGATACAAAATGTCGTTTTAAAAAATGTCAATGCACTCGTTGTCAAATTAAATCAGTTTGAATGATAAAAATCAGTCGAAAAATGCATCTTTTCCCGATATGTCACAGTTTGACTTCAAGAAAATAACATTTTACGTTAGCAATGTCATTACCTCCCCTGTAACTGTATTGCAATTTTTCAGTATATAAATACATACTAGTATAGTTTTCTATAATTTTATAATTACAAATCACATTTTTTTAAAAGGGCATCACTCTAAACACAGAAACAAAAGTCCTTTAATGACAGGTTTTCTGATACTTTTTTTCTGTGAAAGACTGATGGAATTTTTTTTTTTAAAGAGATGAGAATAAATCTTTTGTAAAAGAATTAAGCTTAGAATAAATATCAAAAAAGGAGATCAAAATTTTCAGTTGATGTCATTAACTTGATTTACAATTGCAGGAAATCGCTGTATCACTGGAAAAGAGCTAAGTTTAGAAGGCAATACTGTAAATGATTCACATGCTGAAATCATCACAAGAAGAGGATTTATCAGGTATTTATAAACAAAATGTTGTTTGTTGTGAATTGTTTGATATCTGTCTGTATTAATTAATAAAGATCAAGTGAGGTAGAGTTCAACTGAGAGGTCATTTTATGTAATGTAACAGGACCTCATTGGCTGAGAGATCTAAGTAGTAAATCTACTGTTTCACTTATCTGTCAACACTGAGGTTATGAGGTCAAACCCTGGATGTGGCAGGTGTGTTTGAGTTCAAACCCTGGATGTGGCAGGTGTGTTTGAGTTCAAACCCTGGATGTGGCAGGTGTGTTTGAGTTCAAACCCTGGATGTGGCAGGTGTGTTTGACTCAAATCTTAATTGATGGGGACTTTCAGTTTTCCTGCTGAATGTTGTGGTGCAACCTCCAGCACTCTGGCTTCCACCATTAACAAAAACTGACATCCGGGAAAAAAAAGAAAAGCACGATAAGTGGTGTTTAACACCAATCAATCTATCAATTCACTAAAGATTCAAATGATATACCGGTATGATATACAGTTAACTTTGAACTTTTGTTGGGAATGGTCAAAGTAAACTTCCTTTTGAATTTTGAATATTTTCTAATTTGTCATACTAGGGTTATGGGACCTAAACCATAAGATTTTTTCATATAACACCCACTCATTTGTGTGTGCTAGGATCAAATTACTTCAGTATTGCTGGTAGAAGTAAGGTTCCTTTAAATTTTGATTTGTTTATTGTAACTTGACATGGGTACAAATGCAGAACTGTCAAAAGCAAACACTGCTGATCAGAATTTAATTGACCTCCCTTCCCATTGTTAAAATTTTCAATACCATAATTTTTAGGAGAATGTAATCAATCTGTTATCATTGTTGTCTTACTTATTAAATGGATTGATTGGGGTTTGACACCACTGTCTGCACTTTTGGCTAGAACATGGTGGTCAGTTTTTATAGTTGCACAGTTTTCTTTTTTTAAGTACACAGAGAGAACCACAACCTTTACATGCTTTAGTAGGGAAACTTGACAATCCTAATAAATCAATTAAGAATTGAAATGAGTGCACCTGCCAAATGCAGGGTTCAAACTTATAACCTCAGTTTTCACAGGCTGGTGATGCAGTAGTTGGACTACTTAGACTTCCCTGCCACAAAGGCCCCCTTATGACATAGAAATCTGATACAACATTATTTTACTTATCTATTTGCAGGTTCTTGTATAGAAGATTGATGGCATTTCAGCCTGGTGTTAATGATGAGATATTGGAACCTTCATCATCAGGAAAGTTAAAGGTTAAAGATGGGATAACTTTCCACTTGTATATATCTACAGCGCCATGTGGAGATGGAGCTTTATTCTCACCCAGGTAAGGTCAAGAAGTCATGTTGCTCATTAAGATTGTCAGAGATAAAAGAATATATATATACCATTCCATCAAATATAAAAAAGACGATGTGGTATGATTGCCAATGAGACAACTCTCCACAAGAGACCAAAGCGGGATCCCTATCTAACTGATCAGATGGTTACAAATAGAAATGCATCTAACAAATGCACAGACTGGACGTGACTGGTTACTTGTACACGCAAACAACAAAAAGACATAAGTACAGATCTGAGAGTACTCGCAGTTACTGACAGCTAGTTCCAATTAAATAACAACTAATATAAAAATCATGCATCTAAGACTAAATTGTCAATCAGTACACATACAACCCAGGGATCTCCATGGATGAAAATTGAACGATGGAGGAACTTTCACTATTACAAACCGTGTCAAAGTTGTACAGTGTAGCGCGATCGGAAGTATTTTATCCCTCCATACAAGGAATGGTGATCATGCTAATTCATTGCTTATTTAAATTATGTTTATTTGAATTTTCATTATAGAATTAGAAGTATCAATATTTTCATTTATTGTCGTTTTTAACCATTCAAATGCCAAGTCTTCATGGTCCCCCCTTAGTCGAGAATGACCAAAAAGCTGTCATGAAGGTCCCCATGTAGATTTCTTGTTTTTTTGGTAATTGTTATGGGGGTTAAAAATCATATGATGTGGAGCTTATTTTTCATGGACACTGTCAAATTCAGAACCCATTACCGGTATGGCTAATTTCAGCAACAACAAAACGATTCGTACGGGTTATGTAAAAGGTTAAAGATATTGTAAAGCAAACTTTGACAAATGAAAAGGTTTTTAATGACTTTATCTGGCAAATTGATGCTGTGCAACATGTATCTTTCGAGTCTGAATAGAAACCGGAAACGCGGATGTATCAATTTGATAGTAATATACGAAATGAATTCGGAATTACGATACGATATTTCTTTACAGAAAATATTTAAAGTTTTTACTTTTAAACTTTTAAAGTAATTCTAAATTATCGTTACAGCAGTACTCGAGTTATTTGCGATGAAATAATATTTACTATTTTGCGTCTTATTTTGTACTTCTTAAAAAAGGGGGATGCTGATTGCGTAAGTCAAAACAAAGCACGTGTTCGACTTGTTAAAATGTTTTCTTTGTAACTGGATTATTAATTTATTTATTTAATCTAAATTATCATAATCTTTTGCTAAAACTTAGTTGATTATTTCGACAAATGAATCGTTTATCCTCAGATAGTATTCTCGTGTCTGGTTTGTTGATCTACCTGTACAAGCTCAGGTACAAGTGATTAGCGATCTTAATCCGTAGATTCCTCAGGCGTTAGAACTGTATTGGATTATAACATAAAAAGCCTAAGGGTTATGCAATTACATGCATTTGATTATAATTGATAAAAAAAAATGGCGTCGGGCTACAAAAAACGATGAAGTTTTGAACGATGGCGGAAGACATTTAACGATGGCGCAAGATAATTTAACGATGGCGCGAGTCATTTGACGATGGCGCATGACATTTGAACGATGGCGGGGCGCCATCGTTAAACAGGCCATGGAGATCCCTGCTTGAACCTCCAATGGAGTTAGTGTAAAGACGTTCTTAACATGACCTTCTCAATATATTTTGTGGAAAGGAGTGTCAAATTTGCAGTGTGAATATTTGTTATTTTTTGGTTAGAATGCCTACACATAATTCTTATGTATATAAAAATAAGGAGATGTGGTATGATTGCCCACGAAACAACTATCCACCAGAATTAAAATGAAGTGGATGTAAGCAATTATAGGCAACTGTACAGTTTTAAACAATGAGACAAACCCTTACCCTATAGTTCAGTATACAAGGCTCAGGCATGAAACATACGAAACAGTGCAATTCAGAAAAACTTACAGTCTAATTTATAACAAATTGATTTACCAAAAAAACAAATTTGAATGACATGAACCAATGACAACCACTGAACTACAGGCTCCTGGCTAGGGACAGGCACATATAGAATGTTACAGGTTAAACATGTTTGAAGGTGCCAACCCTCATCTTATTAATCAGTTGAAAAGGGGTTAGCTCATGAGATGAGTACAAAACAGAAAAACCTATAACAAATACACAGACATCAAGGACATGGTGGAGTGTTTATATATCCATTTATATAGAAAAAAATATGAAGTACAAATCTAAGAGAGAACTTACAGAACAAGTGGGAAGGAAAATTGTCTCTTTTGTCGTAAATTTTTGTGTAGATTTTTTTCTTGTAAAACTAAATGTCTCAATCTAGGTAAGGGATGTAATTGCTGTTCATATTTGATTCCCTAAAGGGTAAATGTTTATTCTTTTGATTTTACCACATGATGGGCATCATTTTTCTTAGTTTGTTTTTTTTCTTTACAAACTACAAACTATGATCAGATAAATTTCATATAGATAAAATCTACTAATGATAATGCATATGTGTCTCAAAAACAATTACTGTAAACCAACTTATTTTTGGGGATACTTTATTGCGCGATTTACCCTTTCTAGTCTACTTTGTGGCTATTTAATTTTGTGAATTTCTAATTTATTTGATGTAGTTTGATAAGGAAAGATTTGAGTTTTATATTTTCAGGAAGATTTATATTTGTGTTATTTTTCTTCTCACGAAAGTCAGTAAAATAAAACTCTCTCAAAAGTCACCAAAATAAATCTTTCGCGACAATAAGATCTCATTTAAAAATACTATATTTAATATATTTGATGTTAATGATAACATTTTTTTTTAAACAGGGATGCTGAATCTAACAACACTCCATTACAATCTCTAAATGATAAATCTCATCAGCCAACATTTGCCAACCAAGTCCAGGGTGTACTTAGGACAAAAATGGAAGGAGGTATGACTTATTGAAAAAACACATTATTCACCCTTTTTATTGCTAAAGAATTGTTTGATAAGTTTGTATCAAATTTGAACACATTTTAAGTTATATTGATGGTGTCAATGAGCAAAATAGCGTAATTCAAAGAATTTCATTGTGGATTTTTTTTAAGTCATTTTTCAATATGCACTGTTAAAGTCAGAATTTCTTTCCCATAGCCTCAATGTAAAAAAAAAATTGTAAAATAAAAAAAGTTTCCTACCTACCTACCCTATCAAAGAATGATGTAATAGGAAACACACGTATTAACAGATAGTTAAGATTTATTAGGTTTTAAGTTAAAGGAGAACAAATTTTGAAATATTTTAGGAGAAGGCACAATACCAGTGGATGAAGATTTTGTGGCACAGACATTTGATGGGATACTACGTGGGGAGAGATTAAGAACTATGTCATGCTCAGATAAACTCTGTCGCTGGAATGTTTTAGGAATGCAAGGGGCATTACTCAGTCATTTCATAGATCCTATATATCTGAGCTCTTTAACCCTAGGTAGGTTATATAAATGTGTGATGTGGAATGAAAGAATTATTTGAGATGCAATTAACCAAATGGTCACTTGATAGGCTATTCAGATAACCAGATATTTTTACATTAAATAAATTTGAAATGGTTTTGTGCAGGAGAAAATTATGCAATTAATTGGAGATGACTGTTAAGGATCAATTTTTAACTATTATCTATAATCTTAGCATCACTTTCTCTGGTAGAAACATTATTTAGGACAACAATATCTTTCTGCACACATGCCTGCAAAAAACATCTTCAAGCAAAGATTACTTCATAATTAAGTAATTGATATGATTTTTTTCTTAACAAATGCAGGATTCCTATATGATCATGGCCATTTATCAAGAGCAATGTGTTGTCGTGTAGACAGAGATGAACCAAAAGTAGAAACTTTGTTACCAGGTGGTTATAGGCTGAACCATCCTTGGTTAGGAAGAATCACAGCATGTGAACCATCTAGGGAGACGCAGAAAACAAAAGCTTTAAGCGTAAACTGGAATTTCTATGACGACAGACCAGAAGTGACAGATGGCACAGAAGGAAGATGTTATACTGGGTATACATAGATTAAAAAGTAAAATCACAAAAATACTGAACTTAGAGGAAAATCAATTCGGAAAGTCAATAATCACATGGCAAAATCAAATAACAAAATGCATCAAAAACGATTGGACAAGAACTGTCATATTCCTGACTTGGTACAGGCATTTTCAAATGTAGTAAATGGTGGATTAAACCTGGTTTTATAGCGCTAACCCTCTCACTTTGATGACAGTCTCATCAAATTCCGTTATATTTACATTGATGTGTTAACTAAACTAAAACTACATTGAAACCAGTTTTAAGAGACCACTGAAGGGAGAGCAAAAAATGTGTCTCATAAGAGTCTTTTAATACAGTTTCAATCTATAATAGTTACATTACATTACATGTATGTTCCATTATAATATGTTATTTTGATTGGCTAACAACAATCTCGTGTCATTTTGAAATTAACTGTTATTTCAAAATAAACTGTAACATTCATGATGTTAGTTTCCACGATAAAATGCACTTGTAAATAAAAGAAAAACTTGATAGAAATCGTGTTTTTATGATCCTAGCCAAAAAAAGTAATTAGAAGTATTGAATTGTTTTAGTAATTTCATAGGGTAAAAGCACTTAATGTGTGCACATTGATAGAATGAAACGCTGAATACAAAAGGTAATTCAATCAACACATTTACATCACAAGAAATATACAAAAAGAAGCTTTCAATTCTTAATGAAACACAAGCAGATCTAGGGGAACCTTAAATAAAGGTTTTATAACACAGGTTTTTGCTTACTACAGATTGTCTCTTAAAAAGGTTTGCCTGTATTGCATTGTTTTGAACATTGAGCTTACTACAGATTGTCTCTTGAAAAGGTTTGACTGTATTGCATTGTTTTGAACATTGAGCAACACCTAAAAACATATGAATTATCAAGCAACAGTCAACTGTATTTGTAATAGAGTATTTGTATAGATATCATCTGTCCTTGACCTCACTTTAGTAGATCCTTGATTATTATCAAGATTCCATGATAACTCTAATAACCACTTCATTTAAAATACTTCAATCATAATTAGTAAAACAAAATGTGCACCCTTATTTGGAATCTCATGGATTTTAACCGCTCTGGTAATCTTACCACATCCTTTTTATTTGTGTTAGACAATGAGTAAATTACTCTAGCAGGTTTTCATTTATAATGCATTCTATGAATATCAGAGTATGGAAGGGATGTCAAAAAAATATATTTCACAAAGTCATAATATCTATATAGTCATTTTTTGTTTTTGTATTGTAGAATAGAGAAAGGGAGTATGTTCTCCAGATGTACAAAGAGGAATTTCTACGATGCTTTCAAACATGTTTGTCAGAAGTTTGGTCGTCAGGATCTTTTACAAGCTGATAGCTATTACAAAGCCAAACAAATGGCTATAGACTTCCAGCAAGCCAAACAAGTGATGCTGAAGAAATTCAAGGACCAGAAGATGCGAGTGTGGGTCTCTAAGCCAACTGAAGAGGAAATGTTCAATTAGCTTAGTCGGCTCATCAATTTGCTTGTTCTTAATATACAATGTCTTTTGACACTAAAAACAAGAGTTATTTTCAGTGATGTAGTTTTTATTATTGTCTTTAGAGACTACTATAATCTGGGTATTACATAGGAAACAAGTTTCTAAGCAGAAGCAGAATATGTACAAAGGTTTCTGGTGAGCACATCATAGTCATGTCTTTAAATATCTATCTTTTTGGGAGGAACTCATTCCAGGGGTTAAGTGGTAAATGGTTATACAATGTGTTTGAAGCTATAATTTCCTTTGTCTATCACTTAACTGTTAGATGAACACACTCTTAAAGCCAAAAATATCTTGCAAGCTCAATTAAATTGCACATTATTACCATCATCTTAATGAAGTTAGTTTACTTAAAGTTTGTCTTATAAAGTTTATGCCTTGTTTAGAAGGTCTGTTACCTTTAAGTTGCAACTAAACCATTATCTTGCTATATATAGATTTAAGAATATGTCATTTCACTGGTCAAACCACCTCATGGCAAATATGATATTGAAATTTCTTAGTAAGTTCCAATTTTTCTCAAATTTTTAAAGTATGATGTGTGTCTACTGACCCAAAATTAAAAAAGCTCCGTCCTGCAAGGGGGAGTTTGCCAAAGACCTGCTTTTGCTTAGAAACTAATTAATCATGTTATTTTTGACAAAGAAACATCTGCTAATTACTTCTGATTAATAAAAAAAACACCCTTAGTTGGCATACATGTAACATTCAATACATTTACAATTTACAAATACACAGTCAACATCAAATGATGAATACGAACTTAACTTGAAAATTTGAAACTGATATTATAGACTCAAAGACATGAAGTCACTCATTTGTACATGTAATTGCAATAAGATTTCATAATAAACAGTAGAATTATTGTCTTTAAAATGAAATATAGATAAATGAATTCTTTTTTTGCATCCTTTTAAAACCTGATAATAATGTATGCATAAGCCGTAACTGATGAAGTAATTTCAAGTCAGATTTTTCTCTGTTAAACATAACAAGATTAAAGTAAATTAATTAATGTGGTGTTTTTATTTTAGCATAAATCGTAAGAATATCTGTCATGTAAGAATAATGCAATCTTATAAATTCAGATTTAAGATCAAATGTTACATTTTTATCATTTTAAAAAAATTACTGGTTTAGAATTGACATTTGAAAAAAAAAATCACATTAATTTTAAATTTACGATGGTTTAGTGCACTAAATCCCTAAGAATATTGAACTGATGAGTATATAATGTTGCTGATAATATCATGCAATATCATATACCAGTCAATGTTCCCAGAACTAGTGTAAAATATGACCTCTCAAGTACAAAATGTATACATATGTTGTGATTATTGCTTTTCATTCATTGTTATTACGTAGACTTTTTTGTATGGATCATTCTCATCATATTCATTGTTGATTTTATTTTCTAAACTATATCAATTTTTTTTTTTGTGCTAATTTAAGGATTATAATCTGTAGAGTTCCACTGAGAAAATCATTTTTTGTTATTTCTTGCAAGCCAAAGATTCATGCAGCAATTAAGTATCAGTAACCTCTGTTGTGTGTAAAATGTAGAAGCCACGAGAGAAATATAAAGATTCTCAATAACCAAAAGATAAAACAGTGATTATCAACAAAAAATGTACAATTTTGTTCTATTGTCTGTTAATTTTCATTGTTTTTAAAACTTTATTGAAATCAGATAATAACAACAACAAAAATCCAAAATAAATTACTTTGTATGTTGTCTCTAAAATTAAGTTAAGTAAATGTAGATTTAATCATGAGTCATGCTAAATATGTTGAAGAACAAAATACAGCTGCTTTTTGTTGTTTGTTAAATGGATATTGTTTCAGGACATCTGTCCCTCATAAATCAGTATCTGGTGTTTTCATCATTAGCTGTTGGCAAGCTGCATTACTGTGAAAGTGAAATCTTATATCCAATTAATAAGTTATACAAGTTTTTTTCTCAATTCTTTTTTTATATATAAAAGTTTGTTTATAAAACCTGAAATTTTAAACCCATTATTTTATTATTAATTTAAAAATCTCAAAAAAACACAATTTAGAATATAGTATTGAGAATAGATAAGCATTTCTGTTTAAAGATTTGAAACAAATCAAATTTTGCATTTAAAGACATGTTATAAAAGAGGGACAAAAGATACCAGAGGGACAGTCAAACTCATAAATCGAAAATAAACTGACAATGCCATGGCTAAAAATGAAAAAGAAAAACAGACAAACAATAGTACACCTGACACAACATAGAAAACTAAAGAATAAGCAACATGAACCCCACCAAAAACTAGGGGTGATCACAGGTGCTCTGGAAGGGTAAGCAGATCCTGCTCCACATGTGGCACCCGTCGTGTTGCTTATGTGATAACAAATCCGGTAAATAGTCTAATTCGGTTTATAAATCTCATCTAGATAAAGATAATTGTATTAATAAATTTGTTTTTGTTGCACTTCAGTGTTTCTGTTGTTATTTTTTTTTCTCTTATAGTTGATGTGTTTCCCTCAGTTTTAACTTGTAACCTCTTGTTTTCTCTCTATAGGTTTATGACTTTTGAACACCAGTACCAATTTTGCCTTTCTTTATCTACATAAAACATACCTTGCAGTAATCATTGGTTTAAAAGGTATATATATCTTTAACTGTTATAAGAAATCTAATACAAATGTATGTTGATTTCCAAAAAGCAATAAAGACTAATTATATTTCATCTAATCCAACTTGAAATTCATAAATGAAAGTACATGTAGTTCAATAAAAAAAAATATTAATATTTGTTGAATCATTTTGATTGAAATCACCTGTGTGTATGGTTGTTTATTATGGGGTATAACATTCATTTTAATATTGAAGTCTCTCATATATTCAGAAAGCATAGTTTAATGGTTATTGAAGAATAATTAAATACTTGTTCTGTTGTTTAAGTTTCTAAGTTATTATTGTAATAAAAAGTCTGCTATTATAATTAAAATTTTGCAACAAATCAGCTTTTACATATCTGTATATTTGGTCCCTAATTGGAGATATAGTTGTTAATCTCATCTCCTCATATTACTTTACTAAAACATCTTACAGTAATGATAAAGCCTATTTTAATGCCTTAAGGAGGAGATATATACTTTAATCTATGTAAATAAGAATATGTGGTATGAGTGCCAATGCAACAACTCTCATCCAAGATGCAAGGTATAAAAAGTTTTAACAATTATAGGTGACAGTACGGCCCTCAACACAAAGCCTTGGCTCACACCAAACACTAAGTTATATAAGACCCCAAAACGACTAGTGTAAAACAATTCAAACAGGAAAACCAATAGTCAAATCAATATACACAAGAGTGCACACACTGAAATGTTTCCCTTCTTTACTGACCATTGATTTATGTTGATAGTTAAGTTTTACTACAAGTATCGCATAAATTTAACATGATCCAAGAAAATGCGGTCAAGGTCGGATTAACAAATAAGTAATACATGTTCTTCTTACAATCATTCAATACACCCCTTATATTGTTGAGCTAATGCTTATAGTTTCTAAGAAACATACTAAACCAAGATAACTAAACATTGACCAATGAACCATGAAAATGAGGTCAAGATCAGATGAACGATGCCAGAAAGATTTGTCTACCTTACTATCAATCTGTGCATTTAATATAGTTGACCTTTTTCTCACAGTATCTAAGAAACAAACTTAACCATGAAAACTTAACATTGACCAATGAACCATGAAAATGAGATCAATGTCAGATGATACCTACCTGATAGACATATACACCATACAATCTTGTACAACAAATAGTTGACCTATTGCTTATATAACATGTGAGACTGACATGTACATCAAAAAATATTACCATACATTAAATATAGTAAACCTATTGCCTTCAGTCTAAGAAATACAGACAAAAACACAAACACTTAACTATTACCACAAGAGTGCACACACTGAAATGTCTCGCCTTCTTTACTAATTTAATTGATATTATGTTGATAGTCCTAAGTATAAAGCTTTATTACAACTGTCACATAAACTTAACATTAACCAAGATAGCTGAACAAAGACCAATGAACCACGAAAATGAGGTCAAGGTCCGATGAACCATGCCAGGCAGAAATGTACAGCTAACAAAGCTTCCATACAACAAATATCGTTGACCTACTACTAATAGTTTAAGAAAAATAGACCAAAACACAAAAACTTGACACTATGCAATGAACCGTGCAATTGAGGTCATGGTCAAATAAAACCTGGGGGACTGACATAGATCATAATATATTTCCATACACCAAATATAGTTGACCTTTGGCTTATAATATTAGATAAAAAGACCAAAACCTAAAAACTTAACTTTGACCACTGAACCATGAAAATGAGGTCAAGGTCAGATGACATCTGCCCACTAGACATGTACACCTTACAATCATTCCATACAACAAATATAGTAGATCTATTGCATAAAGTATAAAAAAACAGACCAAAACACAAAAACTTAACTATAACCACTGAACCATGAAAATGAGGTCAAGGTCAGATGACACCTTCCAGTTGGACATGTACACTTTCCAGTCCTTCCATACACCAAATATACTAGCCCTATTGCTTATAGTATTTGAGATATGGCCTTGACCACCAAAACTTAACCTTGTTCACTGATCCATGAAATGAGGTCGAGGTCAAGTGAAAACTGTCTGACGGGCATGAGGACCTTGCAAGGTACGCACATACCAAATATAGTTATCCTTTTACTTATAATAAGAGGGAATTCAACATTACAAAAATTCTGAACTTTTTTTTCAAGTGGTCACTGAACCATGAAAATGAGGTCAAGGACATTGGACATGTGACTGACGGAAACTTCGTAACATGAGGCATCTATATACAAAGTATGAAGCATCCAGGTCTTTCACCTTCTAAAATATAAACCTTTTAAGAAGTTAGCTAACGCCGCCGCCGGATCACTATCCCTATGTCGAGATTTCTGCAACAAAAGTTGCAGGCTCGACAACAAAACCATGAAAATGAGGTCAAGGTCAGATGACACCTGCCAGTTGGACATGTACACCTTAAAATCTTTCAATACACCAAACATAGTAGACTTATTGCTCATAGTATCTGAGATATGGACTTGACCACCAAAACTTCACCTTGTACACTGATCCATGAAATGAGGTTGAAATCAAGTGAAAACTGTCTGACGGGCATGACGACCTTGCAAGGTACGCACATACCAAACATTGTTATCATGTTACTCAAGAAATTTACATTGCAAAAAATCTTGACTTTTTTTTCAAGTAGTCACTGAACCATGAAAATGAGGTCAAGGACAATAGACATGTGACAGATGGAAACTCCATAACATAAGGCATCTATATACAAAGTATGAAGCATCCATGTCTTCCACCATCTAATGTATAAAGCTTTTAAGAAGTCTGTTAACGCCACCGACGCCAGATCAATATCCCTATGTCGAGCAAAAAACAGATTGGTGTCACTTTTAGAGTTCTAGAATTATGCCCCTTTACAAATGGCACTTGGTAATATAACTTTTCCCAGTACTCAATTAAAAAATGTGTGCTCCAAATACCAAATCTAGTGTTTCGGTTGGTCAATTTCTGAATCTTAGTATGATAATCGTAATCGAAATCCCCTTACCTTAATTTTAGAAGTATCGCAGTTCATCCAGATTTTAATTGTATTCAGTGTTGCTTGATGAATAGTTTTCTACTTAGTTTTGTAATTGTAGTTTTTTTATGCCCCATTTATGGGCATTATGTTTTCTGGTCTGTGCGTCTGTTCGTCTGTCCCGCATCAGTTTAAAGTTTTTGGTCGAGGTAGTTTTTGAGAAGTTGAAGTCCAATCAACTTGAAACTTAGTAAACACATTCCCTGTGATATGATCTTTCTAATTTTATTGCCAAATTAGAGATTTTATCCCATTTTCACGGTTTACTAAACATAGAAAATGATAGTGCAGATGGGGCATCCGTGTATGTGTGACACATTCTTGTTTTTGTCTTCTTTATTTTTGGCCATTATAGTGTTTGTTTATTGGACTTGATTTTTCATTCCCTCTCATAAAAAAACATCTCAAAAGTTTCTTAATTTACAGGATATTACATATGTGTTTAACTGTTGAGGATTTGAAAAAAAATACTGAACTACGAGGAAAATTTAAAACAGAAAGTCCCTAGTAATCAAATGGCAAAATCAATTGATAAAACGCAGCAAACGAATGGACATTAACTGTCATATTCCTGACTTGGTACAGGTATTTTCAAATGTAGATAATGCTGGATTGAACCTGGTTTTAACAAACAGAGCTCAAACCATTACATTGATCACAAAATCATGAAATAGGGTGACTACTATTTGATTCTTGTCAGTTTAACGTATACTCATATTACAGTTATAATGATTTATTTAAATCTTGAGTAAATTGACTTCTTTAAAATGGAAAAGAAATGTGTGATGAAAACTTAACATTAATCAATGAACAAGGAAAATGAAGTTAAGGTAATATGAAACGTGCCTGACAGATATGTACACCTTACAGTCATTTCATATACAAAAATTAGTCGCCCTATTGCTTTTAGTATCAACAAAAAAACCAGGCCACACATACTTAACATTGTCCAATGAACCACGAAAATGAGATAAAGGTCCAAGATGAAACTGTCAGTCACACATGTACACCTTACAATCATTCCAGACATCAAATATTGTGATTCTAATTTTTTTATTATCTGAAAAATAGACCAAACCACAAAAACTAAATATTGGTAAATGAATCATGAAATTGAAATCAAGCAAGGTAAGATGAATCATGCCAGTCTATCATGTACATATTATAACCATTTCCTACTCAAATATATAGTTGACCTACTGCTTATAGTATGAAATCCGGACTTAACCACGTAAACTTATTTGATAACAACTGTCACATATGAGTAAAAGGATAACTATATTTGGTACGTGCGTAGCTTGCGAGGTCATTATGCCAGTCAGTTTAAACTCGACCTCGATCTCATTTCATAAATCAGTAAGCACGGATATGTTTTCGTGGTCGAAGCCATATCTCAAATACTAAAACAAAAGGTCTACTATGTTTGGTGCATAGCATGATTGTAAGGTGCACATGTCCAACTGGGAGGTGTTATTTAAACTTGACCTCATTTTCATGGTTGGGTGGTTAAATTTTTGTTCTGTGTGTTTGTCTGTTTTTCTAATACTGTATGCAATAGGTCAACTGTATTTGGTATATGAAAATATTTTACAATGTACATGTCAGTCTGGCATGTTTTATTTGAGCTTGACCGCATTCTACAGTTCAAAATATTAAGTTTTTGTTTTATGCTCTGTTTAAATATATATTTACTATAAGCAATAGGTCAACTAATTTTGGTGCATGGCATGATTTTTTTAATGTGTATATGTCTGTGGCAATTATCATCTGACCATGACCATATTTTCATTGTTCATTGGTTAATCTCGGGTTAAGTTTATTCTTCAGGGTTAAGTTTATTCTTCGATACTATATGCAACAGGTCAACTGTATTCAAAGCATGTAATGATCGTAAGGAATAGGTGTCTGACTAGTAGAATTAATCTGACCTTGTCCTCACTTTCATAGTTTATTGGTCAATGTCAAGTTATCCTGGTTAAGATTGTTTCTTAAATGTGCAATAGGTCAAGCACATTTAATGGAATGATTGTAATGTGTTCATGTCTTTCCAGTTTAGTTTATACGACCTTGACTTCAATTTTTTCGGATCAAGTTTATGTGATAGTTGTAGTACAGCTTTATAATAAGGACCATCGACATACCGGTAATATCAATGATAAGTAAAAGAGGCAAGACAGATCAGTGAGTGCACTATTGTTTTAAGCAGTCAATGAATCATAAAAAAATGAGGTCTTGGACAATGGACATATTTCAGAGGGAAACTTTGGAATATCAGGTATTTACATTCAAGGTATGAAGCATCCAGGTCTTCCATCTTCTGACATATGAAGCTTTATGCAAATAGTTTACACCATCACTGCTGCCACCAGATTGTAAATCCTGTCTCACATTCTACTTCTTTGAATACCTTCAGACAGACCAGTAGATGATAGAAGGGCAAAAATAGACCGGACATCAATATGCCTCCACTCTATGGTATAAAAAGAACGCAAACAAAATGTACATAAATTTATTGCACCATCATAAATAAAGATTAATAGATAACAGTTAACATAAAGTAAACATAAAATAATGAGCTCTGCCATGCAACAGAACGTGAACAAATAATGTAATGTGAACGTGAGTGTTACCATAGATACCATGAAGTAAACATAAAGAAATACTGATAAAGATCGAGGTCTCTAAACACGATACCTCCAATGGAGCTTTTGTTAGTTTGAGCCATATTTATTATGTGTATCAGCATATATAATTTTAAAACAAATAAGACGTATAGGTTATTCAGAAAACAAATAATAATCAGCATCTGGTAAAGCTCAATTTAGTAGGTTTTTATTTGTAAAGGAAACTCTGTACATTAAAAAATGTTTACAGTTTTAGTTTGTTACCTAGATTTATTTTCTCTAAATCGATTTACAACTTTTGAACAGCGGTATACTACTGTTGCCTTTATTTACAAAGTTTTATTAATTCAATAAATGCAATAAGGAGAAGAGTATCATATAGAATAGAACTTTTTATGTAGCTGTTCCTGAAATTGCATTATTTGATTTGAATTTACATAAAAGTAAGTAGATGTGGTATTGTCAACAAGACAACTATATCCAGAGACCAGAAGACTACTTATTTATGTGGTATTGTCAACGAGACAACTATATCTAGAGCCCAGAAGACTACTTATTTATGTGGTATTGTCAACGAGACAACTATATCCAGAGCCCAGAAGACTACTTAGTTATCACCAATAATATCTCAATTTAGAAGAATTTTTTTAGCCATGGCGTTGTCAGTTTGTTTGAGATTTATGAGTTTGACTGTCCCTTTGGTATCTTTCGTCCCTCTTTTAGAGTCAGTCTAGTTTTGAAATGTTTTTTTTTTTTGAAAAAATAATTTTTCTTTAAAAAAGTTGTTCTCTTTGTTCTCATTTTTTTTGTAAACAAATCTACACAAAACTTGAAAATATGTTTTTAAGGAATTTATAATTATAGGGGTTGACCATACATATTATGCTTTATATCATGACAATTATTGATCTAATGGGTGATCTAATGGATTGTAATATATTATAAATGTATACCTGTAATACATAAGCATTTTACTTATAACATTATACAATTAACTATTAGTACAAGTGGTACTGTAGCACTATAAATTGTTATAGTCAATCAAGACTACTTTAGTCACAACCACAAACAAATCACCTTCTTTTATGACAAAAATTGTTCATGGCCTCCCTCTCTGAACATTTATTACTTCTTAATCTCAATTAGCATGCTTTCTTTTTTGAATTTATGCCAAAATAAAACAACGCAGTTTGTTTAGATTTGGTGTCTGGTCTTATTTTTTTAGGTATATTTATTAGAACAGTTTTTTTACTTGAAAAACAACCTCAAACATAAATACAATAATTATGCAAGTGAGTAAATGGCAATGGTTTAAAAGTTTTTGATACTGGATTGTTTCAATGGTTTCATAACAGAGGCTGTTAAGATTTTTATCAAGTCAAAAGATGGCTTTTAACAACAGGGGTCACTTATTGTGCATAACTGTTCTTGCAAGTGGTCCACCTATCTAGTTTACTAAAGGGGTTTCTTGAAAATTTAGCAGCTCAAAATGACTTTACTTCAATATGAGCTGCGTCGTATAGAAATCGACCTTATGCAAGTGCACATATACATGTATAAGTATACGATTTTGATTGGTTTTGAAACATCTAAATACAATATAAAAAAATGAATTTTGGTCTGTTGAGTAGGGTTCTTATATCATTTCAATTTAAAAAACAGTTAAAGGCTTTTGGATTCGAGCGTCACTGATGAGTCTTTTGTAGACGAAAAGCGCTTCTGGCTTATATACAAAATTTAGTCCTGGTATCTATGATGAGTTTATTTGCATTCAGATTTTTTCAACCCTAAGACAGATGAACTACTAATGGCAGATTATTATTTGAATAAGGGCGATTTCTACCCCACGCAGCTCATATGATTAAAGTTATTCTTCAACTTCTACTTTGTAGACACTATTTTAAAGGCAATGTTGAAAATTATCAATCAATCAACAGAGTGCAATTTTACAATACTCTGAAAGTACGAATCTTGTAAGTGACATTATTAGTTAAAAACATAATTTAATCAATTCAAATTTTTACAAAGTAATTATTTTAATTTTGTTTTTAAAGTAAGATAAAATTATTTACAAATGACAAGTTAAATAACTGTAGGTGTAAGTTCATACAACTCTTTTCAACAGCTTGTTAGAAGTTTTCCTCATTCATCTGGATTTTCATAGCTAGTAGTTGTAAAGTTCTTGTTGTAAAAATCTGAATAAAATTACAACTTGCTTGAAATAAGTTATTCTAGATAAGTGGTTTTAGTTAACAAGTAATTACATATTACTCATTTTTTAATATTTACAAGTTTGTTTTTTAGCCTGTTAGTATTCTACTTTTAGATAGCTATTTTTTCAATATGATCTTGTTAGAAATAATTAAATCTAAAAAATTAAATATAAATTTATATATATCTAATTATTCATTAATCTTTGTACAGTTCAGCAATTTACATTTAAATATTTTATTTCAAGAAGATACATTAAAATCAGCAACTTTCTTTAAAAATACCAACAAGATTGAAATTAAGAGAGATTTTAAATCTAAAACCAAAGTACTAAAAAAGATGGGAAAAAAAAAAGAAAAAAATGAATTGTTCGTATTGGCCCTCAATTTAACAGATTATCATTTTATTTATAAAAACATCAACAATTTTCACATAATTTATACAAAAATCCATAACATCAGCTATGGTGGTTTTATATTCCACCCAAATACTTTTAATATCAATAATTACAACACATAGAATATATTATATCATTTTTACAATGTGTAAGGTTATATTAATATATATATACACTCACAAACATATGCATTCTAATTTAGAATTATATGGTATGTAATATTTTAAATTCATCATTTTTGTAACCATACATATATCATGTATATTATATAAGTATATATAACACAAAATAATTCTTCTCATAAAATTTGAAGATTAGTTTACAAATGTATCGGGTTATAATCTAAAAGTAAAGTTCAAAATACCTCAACAGATTTTATCACACTTAGTAAACATTTGTCATATGATTGTAGCATGAAGTCGAATGATAGAGTAGGATTAAGATGAGAGGAAAAGTGTGTCTGGCTCCCACAAAAGGTTTTTTGTTTCCCGAAAAAAAGAGTAGTTTTCAAAAAGGCAAGTTTTCCAAGGTGCAGTTTTCTCTCCAACTTTCATCCTTATGACCTCTATGGATCCATCACTGAATAATACAATTTAGTTTTGTTCCAATTGCAAACATAATGGTATACACACTATTAATCAATAAGAAATAAAATAAAAAAAGCACTATGGTTGTGAGGGCACCAATAATTGTAACTTGATGAGGTTTTGGAATACAGTTTGTAGTACTGATGGTCTGAACTTAGACATAACCTGTTTAAATTCTGATGAGCTTTGTTAAAGGTGTACAAAACATAAAATTTCTTATAAACATACAGCAAAAGTAAACTTTATTTTTAAGTTCCATCTACAATTCAAAGAAGGTTCGATAAAATTGTGTACCACAAAGTTACCCTAACTATTGATGATGCCAACCCTGCCAATGAAATGTAGGATCTTAATGTAGAGCTCCTCGGACAAAAATGTTGAAGGCTCAACAAAAATGAAATCAGTTTTAATGGAACCCTGCATAAGTCAACAATTGCACAAACTGAACACAAGTCTATACAATTATTATATGATCTTTTTGATAAATTAAGTGATACATGATCATACAGAGGTCCCTATAGCACTTTAAAATTGACCTTCTTTTTGTGTAAACAGAGATCTGACATATTTATTAAATATCAATACAAATGTAAAGAAAATTTCTTCTTTCAACCTTTCACAAAATTCTCTTCGAGAGCAACTATCGGCAAATATTTTTGTACATATATTACTATTGCACAATATTGTAAATACATTGTAATGTGAACACAAGCAGATCTACTTAAAAAAATACACAGATATAGAAAAACTAAAGATATAGAAACAAAACAATTGATATTCAAATAAATAAATAGATAGATATACAGGAAAAAAAATCATTCTTACTAATAATATCAGTCCTATTTAAACATACAAATTATTTTAACTATATTCAAGTAAAAAGAAAGAATATATATTACTCTAACCTAAATATTGTTGATACTTAATATACATATTCATTCACACTAGATTTTGATAACATTAACATCATCATAGACATTTATCATGTATGTATGTACGTAGATCCCTCCGTTTACGGAGCACCCCTCGAGAGCTGCGAGGGTACAGTGGAATCCGTGTACACTCCCTATCGGGATTAATGGAGATGTGTCACTAACGTATTTATCATGTTTATTTGGTTAATAGGAAAGGGGTGTGACAGCAAGAAATTTTTCAACTAATTAGCAGTCCTTTTTTTTTTTTAATAATTTCCTCCCCATTTCATGATAGACAGTGATGTTTTTTGTTGTACAAAACAGGGAATTAATGTGATAGCATCCCACGTCTGAATCTTCACCTAGTATGAGCAGATAAATCTCATTATAAAGTTTAGGTTTACTTAATTAACAAAGTCCAATGAGAAAACATAATATAGACTGAACAAAAGTCTAGTAGTCCTTTTCAAATTCTGAAACAACAAATAAAGGAATGATTTTTTAAAACAAGATATAAAGAATTTGAAGCACAAATAATAAATGAATATATATACATAGTTTTAATACTGAAATGCAATAACTATCTTGAAGCCAAATAACAAAAGTAAATAATTCCTGAATATTATTTGATATAATATCATAACACTGGTTATTGATAAAACACAGTCAACCTTAGAGGATTACAAGGGGGTACCAGTAGAAACTGTTGCTGTATTTAAAGCACACAGAATCCACTTCACATACCGTCAACTTTTTATATTTACACCGGGGATTTTAATCATAAGGGGGACCTCATTCATTTCAAACATGTTTTTTAATATACATTTTACTACACTATGGTTGAAATACACGTCTGGCGTAAAAAATTCTAAACCTTGTATCTATGATGAGTTTATATGTGCATAAATGCCCTTTTCACTACTTTGAATGCCTGTTTTGAGGTATTCAAAATATAATAAAGAATTTCAGTAGGCAAGCTATGACATAACAAGTCAGCAAGGCAATAGTGTGGCATAAAAGCGTATAAAGGCCATACATGCCATAATAGAAAACAAAAATGGAATATCTTGCAGGTCAAAAGTTTTCATACAAGTTTTTATCCAATTTAAAGTTAATCTATACCCATAATATTGCACATGTTTATAACATGAATCTTATATTCTACCAAGGTGCTACCAGTAACAATACAAAAAGGCTACCAGAATTTTAATTCAGATTTCATTTTGAATAATATTTCAAAACATTAACATTACTTTGAGCATTTACTGTAAAAATTCAGCCATAAACTTAATGAAATTGAACATATCTATAAACTAAGGAGATGAAGTATAAATAATTAAGGCTTAACTAAATGCATAATTAAAAGCACCCTTAAAGAGAAGCAAAGCTTATGATTTAAGTTTTTGATTCATGATTAAATTTTGAAATTTTTGACAGAATACATTCCAAGAACTCTTGCCATTAATAACTTGTAAGATTCAAGTTGCAATAATATAATGATTAATTAAGAAAACCTTCTTTCAACTGACCAGGTCTACTCTAATTGTAAAAGGGCTATTTTTATATGTTTATCAAAATTTCCTATGTTCATTGTCATATGTCTGTGAAAAGCAAAACAATGATTTATTGATTTCTGTTTGCTTAATGACCAGTGGCAAGTATTTCACCAATGGAAAATATTTCATTCCTATTCAGGAGGTCTTACAATGACATACAGACATGTAATAAATAATTTAAGATGGCATTGAATTTCTACAGCTCGACACTGATTCAGGTAACATCTAAATTTTCAATCCAGTTCTGCCTGATCAATTTGATTTTTTTTAAAGTTCTCAGAATAGATTTGATCAGTTGAAAGATAATAAGTCTACATTATCTTCCTTTACTCTACATTAGAAAACATGAACTTTATTCTGCTTCAAGGAAATGTTCAGAATATACGACATATGACAGTTAAAAATTGACTAGTTATAGTATGAACCACTAATTTAAGACAAAGCACCCATATCCCACCGTTTTCTATATAGCATTGGTCCCAGTAAATGTAATAGCATAATCAGTTAATGCATAGAAGCACTCAAGCGTAAAATATACAGTTCATTAGGCAAGTATTTGATGCCCTTGAATAAAGATTATTTACATCACTTAAATGGCAAAATTCATATACTGATACAGTACTCTGTGAACTAAAACTAACTGTAAAATTATATATTCACCAGAAAGGATATTTTATATTCATTTAGACAATGTGCAGTATAATGTAAAATTGTACTACATTTTGCACATCAAAATTTGGATGTTGTAACAATTATAGCCTTACAATAGTTACATCTGATTTTCAAAGGGTTTCTTAAGGCATGTTTCTGAATAATGAAAAGATCAGAAAAGACATAGCGTCGCTGGGCTTCTAAAATGTTGTAAAATACAAATTTTTCAAGAAAAAAATATCTCACAAACAGGCTTTGAAAATTTTGGCAAAATGCATGCTTCCAAAATGTCGTATGTGAACTTGAACATTTTTGTAAATAGCAGTGAAATAAAAACTTTGACATTTCTGGATTATCCAAGAACTTAAATTATTTTCACAGAAATAAAGAAATGTACAATTATTTTTTTCCCAAAGCCATTCTACAACGATTTTCAAGTTTTCATACAACATTTTGGAAGCAAACTTTACAAACAACGGACATTGGCAATTTTGTAATATGTCTTATTTCACACATTTTGATTGGTCTAACTGTATGCTATTTTGTAATACCAAAGATTTACTCCCGCCAAGACCATTGGTGTCAAAAAGCATTTTTAGCCAAAAAGTCATATATGACATTTTAGAAGCCCAGCGACGATAGATAAGCTAGTACAAAATACAGATAATTTGGTCCCAAATACAAGAAAAACTTACCAAACATGTTTTTACAATGATTATCAAACATACAGAGCCGATAGATTGGTGCACGGCGCATTAACAGATATTGATATTTGTAGTTAAAACAAATAATTCACCTGAATAACCATTGCAAAAATACTTGAAATGTTAAGACCACAGCCAGGATTATCCAATGAGAACCAACATTAAACATGACGTTATTTTCTGGTTGATTTAGGGACAAGTTTGAGATCTTGGAGTTTAATCTTTTTATATTATCATTTAATTCTTTCTGAATTTCCACCAGCGGTTGTAGATGTCTAACTATGGTCTCTTCTGTCAGTCTGTTTCTGTTACTGGAACATGAACGCTGAACTCTACGATCTAAAAAATACATAAATATTACCATTAATTCTAGTTCTAATTCTATGATTTTACATTTATATTGAAGTTTTAGACTTTGAAGCATGGTACTGGTCACTTTTGAAAACTAACTGATGACCTTTCAATGATTGCCTCTTTCCCAAATAAGTTCAAATTGGTTACATTAGCATAGCACCACATTTATTTTTATAGTTCGTTTTTTTTCATAATCCTACCTTTCTCCTTTTCTATAATGAAATTATGGAAGAAATATGTTGCATGCCACAAGTAATAATTGAATGGACCATTTCAGTGTGAATAAATTTTTCAAAAAATTGACATATCAAGTCACAAATGTAGCACTTATTTTCCTTCTTTCAGCTGATGGAAATACTGTAAATTCAGAAATTATTGCATGCATTTATTATTGCGATTTTGTCATTTTAAACTTAAATGCTATTTTAATTTTTATGATTTTGAGAAAAATCCTGCTTAATTCAGATAAAATATTACAAAATGCGAGTTTTAATTATTGCGTTTACAAGTCTATCGCATTATTCACAATAATAAAAACCTAGCAATAATTTCTGAATTTACAGTATTTTTTATGGAATTCATCTTATAGTCGCCGTCAGCTGAAATTCGTAGCAGTTATCGGTAAAAGTAATCTAAACTATCAATCGCGTTCACTCCAGATATAGTTTTTCACATTCCATTCATAAATCGCAAAAAGAAAAACCACTACTGACCTACCTTTTAAGTGATCACAATGTAATATTCCTGACCTTCACATTTTCCATTGTAATTCTGCAATCTTCGTTTTTATGAGGATCATTTGTTTACATATGACATTTGGTCACTTACTCAGTTTCCTGAAATGTTCTTTTCATTGATGTGATAAGGTTTCACGCGCTTAATAAAATTGAGAATGGAAATGGGGAAATGCACATTTTATGAAATTGAACTCCACAGAAAGACTTCCGGTCAAAACAATGGCGGATTTTACCATTCAAAATTGTCTTGGAAATGTGAAGGTCAGGATTATCACAGTGCAATCACTTAAAAGGTAGGTCAGTAGCGTTTTTTCTTTTGGCTATTTATGAATGGAATGTGAAAAACTATATCTCAAGTGAACGCGATTGATAGTTTAGATTATTTTTACCGAAAACCGCTACGAATTTCAGCTGACGGCGACTATAGAGTTCAGTTTATTTGTTAATTCTTGTTTTCCATGTAAAACATCACCATTAAGGTAAACAATGCCACATATATAGATACTGACTGGATTTTAAAACGCAACACTCATTTTGTAGATTTTTTTTACCAAATCATGTTTGATCCTCATACAACTACTATTCATGCTCATCATATGTCTTTCCCTTTCGAAAAAATCAACATCTGACTTACCTGTGGTTATTAAACATACCAGATTTTTGTAATCGCACGAATTTCAGAAAGTGAAATTTCGAGCCAATAAAAGTTTTATGTTTTTTTTTTCTTTGTGAAACAGTTCGTTCAATCCTTGGACACACTTAAATCATTTTAAAAAAGTTGCATCTCCATATTGACAAAACTGAGGAATGAAAAACTGAATCAACCCATTAGAATTCTGCAAACAGGAAAAGGTGAATGTGCTGCAACACAAAAATAACTTCAGAACTCGTCTTACTGTCCTTCCGACAATGATACCGGTAGATGGGATTTGTTGAAGACCATCAAAGACCAGATCAACATGTACATGTAGTGACAATGCAATGTCAATAGAATTTGATTAGACAACGTTAAATTAAGTAACATGTATATTGTTGAGATATTTTCAGGTATTTTTCCTTTAATTTGTGATGGTCTTTCAATATTTTGTAAATTTGTTTGTTTTTTATGTCAATCTAACAATTGATACAAAAATTTCAATTCTTTTCCATTTAACTTGAATGAGTTACAAATAAGTTGAATTTAACCTACTTTTATTCCCAGGAAGTCTTTCAGAAGAATCGCTATCTTGAAGAAGTTCTGCTTCTGGACATTCTGAACTTTCACTTTCTTCCCCCACGACTTTTAACCTCCTAATAGAGGTGTTCCGAATGGATGAGTTCAGACTATCAGGTTGTTTCTCTAGACTGGTAATACTGCAGGTTCTAACGACTGGGGTCCTATGTTTAGTCCAGGTCTGAATTCTATAGTCTACTTCATACTGCCACAAGTCATTACTCACATCCCATGGTCTCATACTATGTAAAACAATAGAAAACTAGAAATTATTTTTTCATCAATTTCAAATGTCTCATGTTCAGAAAAGAAGTCGAAGTAAAGCATAAAAACTAGCCTCTCTCTAAGGACCAATATAGGGTAATAGCTGATTCTACATAAATTCTGCTCTATTTTTTCAGCAGAAGTTAGATTTTACAGTAGGAGATCATTTCCACCTCCCTCTTACTGTAATGTTCAAAGTGAAAAAAATCTGAACCATTGCAAAGACGAGATCCTCATCACTTACTGAACCCCCAAAATACCTAGAACTGTCTACAAATTTACATGGAAATAATCAGAAATAATTATGAAAAATCAATAAATCTTAATTATGATAGAAATTGAGATGATGAAAGCTGCTCAACACCACTCAAAACACTAGTATTGACATTCCCCTTTTCCTGGAGCAGTTTAATCTTATAAAAAAAGAAGATGTGGTATGATTGCCAATGAGACAACTGTCCACAAGAGACTCGGCAAAATGACACAGACATTAACAACTATAGGTCACTGTACGGCCTTCAACAATGAGCAAAGCCCATACCGCATAGTCAGCTATAAAAGGCCCCGATTAGATCTTACTTCTCTCTCTCAATTGTCATTAAGTTTTTCTACAATAAAATGTCCTTAACATTCTAGGTATAATAGAAGCACAAAGTCTAAATTACAGAAATATTCCAGGAATTTAATATCAATTATGTAGTATATCTAATATCTTACTCAATGAATTTGTAGACCCAATCACTAGTCAGTACGTCTCTTTCAAACAATGCAGGTACCCATTCCAACAGTTTTGCCTTGCGTTCCTTAGCTTCAGTTCTTTGTCGCTCTTCAAGTATAAACTTTTCATCTGTTGCGGATTTCATATCACATGTAATCACAGCCTCACTTACATTCCTCCAAAGTCTAAAATATAACAGATTAGGCCATATAGATAAAATTATTTGGTTTTCAGGTACTCAATGAAAAAAATACCCAAGAAGGCAAATATTTAGTTCGAGTAAAATAATTAAATGTGCAAATATAAAATTATCTAAAATAAGGGAGGTATAATAGATAATGGGCATCTGAAGTTTCAATTTCTTTCAAAAATCTATAATATTTATTTAATATAAACTGTTATCACAGAGATATGTCTCGCCTTTTTGTAATTTTGATTATGCAAATGTTGAAATCAAAAAAGCAAAACATCTTACACAAGTTATGCAGATATTCAAAGTCAATTAACCACGACTGAGTTACATGGCTAAACAATCTCCATGAAAATGAAATGTGCCAATGCTAATACAACTACATACCAAATACCACTGACTTATTATAAGTCGTTCCCAAACCTAAATACAAACATTAACTTGTTAACTATGTAAAAGATTGAAAGACAATGAACCATGAAGAGGGGGTTGGGCTATATAATCTCCATGGAAACAATACTTTCAAATGCCAATAAATTTGCATACCTAATATCATTGACTTAACATTAGCAGTTCATCTTAAACTGATCTGATCACAAACTAATACATGTAAACTAAGATAAGTTTCAAAGTCATTAGACTGTGACTGAGGGGCTAGGTCAAATATTCTCCATGGAAATGAGATGTGCCAATGCTTATACAACTGAATACCAATTAACATTGGCCTACTACTAATGGTATCCCTTGAACTGACCCAATCACAAACTAATACATGATAACCTAAAAAAAATTCAAAGTCAATAGACATTACTGAGGGGGCGGAGCCAAATTATCTCCATGGAAATGAGATATGCCAATGCTTATACAAATGCATACCAAATATCATTGACCTACCACTTGTGGTTCCCATAATCTGACCTAATCACAAACTAATACATGTAAAATAAGCAAAAGTTTCGAAGTCAATAGACCATGACTGAGGGGGCAGGGCCAAATAATCTCCATGGAATTGAGATGAGCCAATACTTATACAACTGCATACCAAATAGGACTGACCTACCTCTTGTGGTTCACCATAACCTAGACCTAATCACAAACTAATACATTGTTGACGCTGTCAAGGCGAGACAATAAAAATTAGGAGATGTGGTATGATTTCAATGTAACAACTATCCACCAAAGTTTGAATGAAGTGGATGCAAGTAATTATAGGCAATAGTATGGCCTTCAAAAATGAGAAAAAGCATACCATATATCACTTTTAAAAGGCCTAGACATGAAAAATATGACAAAATTCAATTGAGAAAACTAACAGCCTAACTTATAACAAAACAATTTACAAAAGTCAGATATGACTGACATAAAACAATGAAAAACACTTATCTACAGGCTCCAGATTTGTGACAGACACATACAGAACTGGGTGATCCAATCTGGTCATTTATGGGAAATATTTCATATGTTTTGTCACTTTGAGAACATACAGATCTTGATATTGTCAAATTAGACCTAAAACTGTCATTTTAAAAATTCTTTGGTAAAATAAATTTGAGCAAACAACAAAAAAGAATTACTTCAATAACTCAAAAATACATTTGAATTTTCCCTGTTCAAATAACAATATAAATTGTACTCTAAAATACTTGATAACATGTATATATATATTTGAAAATATTCTAAAAAAAATTCTTTCAAAAGACAATATTTGTAAGAAATGAACATCTATATAAATAATATAAACAACCAACCTTTCTGATTCCATTTCACCCTGTAGCTCTAATGGGACAGTAAATCTTTTTAATCTTTGAGATTTCACTTCTTGTGTTGGTTGCCAAAATAACGATACATCCTAAATAGAGAAACACAAATTGTTCTTATTATAAATTTACAGATTAAAATACATTCACAGGAACAGTCAGACTTAAAAGTTTGTATTCTATTCACACTGTAAAACTTTTAGGAATTTTTGGTCATCAAAATTGCTCTTCAACTTTGTACTTTATTTGGCATTTTTAGCAATTTTTGATTTGAGCGTCACTGATGAGTCTTTTGTAGACTAGACGAACGTCTGGCGTAAATATAAAATTTCAATCCAGTTATCTATGATGAGTTTATTCATACAGTAAAAGAGGTGTTTTGTTCACAAAGTTATTCTATGATCTCCTATGAATATATCCACATTTGCTTTTAAATCAATCTATTAGAAAATCTTTTCTATTAAGTGTGAACTCCGTACAATAGAGCTGTGTTTTCTAGTTATAATACTGCATGACTTGAGTAATGGCTTTTGAGTCATTTTTCATGTTCATCTTATTATTACATTATATTTTCACTTACCCCTGAACTTTTATCTTTATAATGAATTTCCTGGTCCCAATGTCCCTCGAGTGTTGCTATTGTGTCTGATCCACATTTGAATTTACCCACAATTCTATTGGATGCTTCACCACTCCCAAGAAATGGCTAAAAAATGTAACAAAAAAAAATGTTATTATGACGTTAAAGTATTATGACGTCATGATGTTTCCAAGGACATTTATCTATAACATCTTTTCAATGATTAAAAAAGAAATGTCAGCCATGTAGTTGAGAGGAAAAATAAAGAACTGAAGAAGGCCAATGGCCGAAACCTCTTGAAAAATTGGTTTATTTATACAATTATAAAAAAAGTAATATAAAAACATTAGGCAGAACTTCAACAGTTGGCGACCATAATAAAATGTATAATGTTTGAACATTTTTCAAATGTTTGAGGTGATGCTATTAGTGTTCTTTCTAGACGATACACTATATTCCTATAAATGGATGCTATCAAAATACATGTTGATTAAGAAAAAGATGATGATTACAAAATGATTCATAATATGAGTGAAAATGAAATATTAATCAGAATAAACATTTTTAAATGTACAGTATATAAGTTGGTTGTATGAATGAAGTTGCATGTATTGGTACTCCTTTACCTTTAATTTAAACTCCATTTCACATTTATATCCTGTTTTAGGACAACCTATTGTTACTTTTCCTCCCATTTCCATTGTCAATGTACCAATCAAAATACCTACAAATAAAGTAAATATGATAGTAACAAGAATGTGTCCAAAGTACACGGATGCCCTGCACCATCCGCACTATCATTTTCTGTGTTCAATGGACCGTAAAAATGTGGAAAAATCTCTAATTTGGCATTAAAATTAGAAAGATCATATCATAAGGAACATGTGTACTAAGTTTCAAGTAGATTGGACTTCAACTACATCAAAAACTAACTCGACCAAAAACTTTGACCTGAAGCAGGACAGAAGGACAGAATAATGAACGGACAAAAGAACGGATGAACAAACAGACGCACAGACCAGAAAACATAATGCCCCCGTCCCCATAAATGGGACATAAAAACCACACTAGAAAAACAGCTGTTTTATTCAAATTGTGAATGTTCAAACCATTTTCATTGGAAACTGTATACTCCTTCCACTGATTGCTGATCTTAAACATTAATAAAGTATAACAATGAGGAATGGTAATAAGATTTTTGATAGTTTTCTGAACTACATTTGTTTTTGTTTTTGTTTTATTTTGAAACATAGAAAACGAAATATTTTGAATGACAAATAACACAAAATGGTCTTTTACACACTTGATTGATATTTGAACTTAAACATCATCCAGTAGTGGGTGTTTTATGATATGGTCTTCAATTATTCTAAAGTGATGTTTATTTTCATAAAACACCTAGGAAACATTTTTGTTTATAACATAGTGAAAACGCTATAAAAGATAATTGTAAAATCCACATTTTAAAATATGTCAATATGCTGTATGTTTTTCTATATATATATAATGCATATAACAGAACAAAATACTATTGAATGTATCAATATCATATCAATTATACTTTAGTTTTCAATACAAAAAGTTATTTTTAAAAATGGTAAGAGAACTTTTTTCTTTGAAATTTCAATGGGCAACCAACCAACATTATTACTTCTATTGTAGTTTTAATTATAGAGTTTAACAAACCTTTACAATGAGCATATGGCATTGTGATGAAATAATCCTCTCCTCTCTTTAAAAATGTCAGTTTAGCAGTACCATCAAGAACAGCAGATAATGAATTACCTGAAAGAAATTTGTATATATATTTCATTATCGCTATTTTGTGCATTTTTCCTTTGATCTTTTTTTGTGATAATTTTCATACCATACTTCTGCCTTGAGATGGAAAAATTATCGCTAGAAACTAAGGAGGCCACGTGGCGTTGCTAACGAAATTTACATGAAATTGGCAACGTCGTCTTAGGTAAAATAGCGATTGACAGATTATCATTGGTCATCTCAACTCGATTGCCTTTCTCGCTTTCGCCGTCCCGGCTCAAACGAGAAAATCAATCTCGTTGAGATGATCAATGTAATCTATAAATATCTGTTGTAACTAAATGAGATGATCTGATTCTGAGTGTTTATACTCTGATTTTCACAATAAATGATATATAGTATGGTCATACAAATGTGCTAATTCTGAAATATGCTCTGCTGCACATTAGGTCATGTTTTTCTCTGACTGTTTATGATCTCTTTACACTAAATCCATTGGATGTGTACTGATTGATAGTTTAGTCATAGATGCATGATTTTTTTTATTAGTTGTTAGTGAATTTGAAGTAGCTTCAGTAACTGGGAGTACTCTCAGATTAGTACTCAGTGTCTTTTTGTTGTTGGGATATACAAGTACCCGACCCACTCTGTTTTTGTTGGATGTATTTCTATTTGTATCCACCTACTGAGTTGATAGATATAGGAAGATGTGTTATAAGTGCCAATGAGACAACTCTCCATCCAAATAACAATTTATAATAGTAAACCACTATAGGTCAATGTATGGCCTTTTTCAACTGATTTTTATAGTTTGTTCTTATATTGTACTGTTACACCTCTGTCCCAGGTAAGGGGAGGGTTGGGATCCCGCTAACATGTTCAACCCCCACTACATTCTGTGTGTATGTGCCTGTCCCAAGTCAGGAGCTTGTAATTCAGTAGTTGTCGTTAGTTGATGTGTTACATATTTGTTTTTTTCGTTCATTTTTTTAACATAAATTAGGTTGTTGGTTTTCTTGTTTCAATTATTTTACATTTGTCCTTTCAGGGCCTTTTATAGTTGACTATGCAGTATGGGCTTTGCTCATTGTTAAAGGCTGTATGGTGAACAATATCTGTTCATTTCTATATCATTTGGTCTCTTGTGGAGAGTTGTCTCATTGGCAATCTAACACATCTTCTTTTTTATATCCAAATTGATAAATCGACTGAAGGCAGCAAGATTACGTGTAACCCTTCTGGCAAATATTCTTCTAAATGCAGATAACTTGGTGGAGAAGAATCAAATATATTAATATTAAAATGTGTGGGTTGAAAGCGCCTAGGTTTTAACTCATAAACTTCCTCACTCAAGGCAAGTACTCTTATCAGTTACATTTGAGTCAGATATCTATTAGATGGAGGGGGCCTCTGTGGCTAAGTAGTCTAAGACTGTAATCACAAGCAATTCAACACTGAGGTTGTGAGTTCAAATCCTGCTTGTAATATAATCTTAATTGACTAGGATTTTCAGTTTTCCTATCGTGGTAAGTAGTTTTCTTCAGTCACTCCGGCTTCCTCCACCCATTAAAACTGCCACAAAATAGTCCAAAAGTGGCATTTAAACTCCAAAAATCAATCAAAATTAATCAAATAGAAGGACTATAAAAAGTAAAAGTTTTTTCAATCCCTAGGATTTCCCCAAATTTTACAACACTATTCCAAAACAAGGAGTACATTTTATAAATTCTTACCATAAAATTTAGACTTGGCGAGAATACTTCCACTAACACTAAAGCCATCTTGTCTGTTTGTTATATGAAATGCTGAGACTGGTGGATGATGGGATATCTGGAAAATATTCAATTGGTAATTTAAAATACTTCAGTTGTTTTACCTGTAAAAACAGCAATTTAAATGGTGTTTTTGAAAAGAAGGTAAAACCCTTGAATATTTTTCTAATAAAATACATAAAAAAATCAAACAGCTGAAGAGCTCTGAGGGGAAAGATAGCCATTGTTTCTATTTTTTAAAATTTTTTTTTAGGGGGGGGGGGATCTTTTGAAAGTCTTCAAATAAAGAATGAAAAAAAGAACAGCTAGAACATGTAGAAAGGTTTACAATATTGAACTCAATTGTTATTTAATGTAATTTTGTTTCCTTAGTTAAGGATTCAATTTGGGCCAATGGAAGAGATCTGCATCTTTTAAATCAAAACATTTGATTAAAGTTGAAAGTTAATTATCAAATATTCAACTGAATTCTATCATTTAACAACTACTACAATATTTTTGAAATTTTAATTGTGTACCACTGAACTGCAGGCTAGGGACATTTTCCATTTTTTGTTACAGTATACAGGCACTCGTCCCAGATTTTTTTCCCCTATATACCTTTATATAACACAAGGTACTTAACTCGCGATTTAGAAAAATGTCAGGAGGTGACGAAATTCCGTTATATGCCGATTTCTCGGCGGTCAACCCCACTAAAACTTATTAATTCGTAAATATAAATTGATTTATCTTCACAATAGTGTGTAACGCGCTTACCTTTGTTGTCGGAATCATCCGTAGCAATCCTACCCAAGTATGTTAATCGTAATTATTTCTAAAGGTATATTGGAGGAAGATTCTCAAAACAGAATTTTACAGAAAAAATGAAAACTGTTGTTTCTCTCCCTAATCTCATGTGTCTTCACGGCTATTGTTTACTATGAAAGTTAAAGTTAATCTACACATTAAAGCATTGCATGTTGATGTTTGAATCATCTACAGCAAACATTATTATGGTTCAATTGAACAAATACCAATTTTTAAATAGTACACGAACACTGAGAATGATTGAAATAATCAGTAAAAGATATCCCTGCTTTTACCTAATCTGGCATTCCAACAAGGTCACTATAATGTAGGTTGGCTATATTTAGAATATACTGATTTTACCAGATTGTAAAAGAAACGTAAATAGTGTAAGGGAGAGCTCAAGATACGAAAATTTTGTGTGAAACAGAAAGGAAATGTGTAAAAAAAGTGTTTAAAGTCTATCTATTCATTAATGTGTCTCCTTCTCATCAATCTTGGTAAGAGATCAAACTGAATGATGTGAGGGGATGTCAGTCTGGTCAACCACATTGGGAATGGACGGCTTGAAGCTGTCTTTCCCAAAAAAAACAAATGGACACATGTACATGAAAAAGGTACCAAGTCTGTGTTGGTAAATAAAACTATGGAAAATTGGTGCATACAAATTTTAATACATTATTTATCATTATTGACATATCATACTTGCATCATGCCAATTCTCAAAATCTCAATGAGGATTTAAGTATATATTATATGACATATATGTTGGTAAATAAACCAACACAGTATATAACAAAAGTTATTCACATAAATAGCAACTTTTTATTTTGGTTCATATGATATCATATATATTTTATAATTAATATGACATACAGATTATTGATTTAAAGTACCATTTATTTAGGATTTTTGTAAATTACCTGTTCTGCTATATAGAAGGTTCTACTGTTTGTTTTGGGGTGATGCCAGTAACATCTAAAAGTCTCTCCTATTATGGGATTGTATGGTTTCTTCAGACCCTGTAAAGAAAAACTTTTTAAATTATATTTATCAAAATTGGGTTGCATCTTCTATCAGGGATGGGGTAATTGAAAATGTAATGGTAATTAAGTGTAATGCATTACAATCTTCCATGTAATTGAATGTAATGTGTAATTGAGCATTTTTTCAATTACATGTAATGGTAATTTAATTAATTACATTGAAAAAAGCATGTAATGCTCAATTACTTTTGAATTACATTTGAATTACATGTACTTTTATGATAAGTATTTGTGTTTAATCTTAAATATAAATTGTAAAATTATATTTATTTTTCAAATATTGATATCACATACTTTTTTAATATATGGAGTCTGTAATTTATTCTGAAGTTTTTATATTATTTATTTCACCTAAAGAATTTTTAATAGTCTTATAATTTAGAAAAATGTTAGGATCATATATTAGTGTTGTTCAGTTTTCAAGAAAGATCTTCAAATAGATTGATAAGTAATTTATCACCTTGTTAAACAAAAACAAAAAAATGTGTCACTGTGAAAATCTTTCTTAGACAGTTCATTTAGAGTTTAAAATCACTGCACACAATCATTTTGTCAAATTAGTATACACAAAAGGATTATAGAAATAAAAATTAACAGCTGTAAAAACAAACCAATTAGTCAGATTAAAATGTCCAGGGCCAATGCCACTATTACATGTATTTTATCTAATTAGCATAATATTGCTAATATTTAGACATTATATACATTGTTTGTACTCAAAATTATTTTCATTATTGTGACAAGCACACTTTTTAATATTTTTCATGTTTTTAAAGTAAAAAAAAAATATTTATAATTTATTTATAATTTCCTAATTTAATTATGTTTAATTTAAATGACTTCATTTCTGAGATGTCAAAATACCCCTTGATGTTTTGGCAAGTTAATAGGAACAAATTCCTTCTCCTCTCAATATGATGATCTTCTGATCATGGAACTTCCATGTTCTGATCAAGCAATATATCCTGTCGAAAGACTGTTTAGAATTGCTGTCAAAGTGTTCAGACAAGAGAGATTCAGACTAAATGACAAAACATTAAAATAACTAATGATTAACAAATGCAAGGCTTAAACTATGCTTACATCAATATTTTACACATGCATTATATATACATGTATAATATTGTTAAAAAATATTATGATGAAATGTAATGTGTAATTTAATTAATTACTTTAGTAAAGTAATTGTAATTTAATTAATTACATTTCAAAAACTGTGTAATGTGTAATTAGTGTAATTGATCATTTTTGCAATGTAATGTGTAATTTAATTAATTACATTCCAATGTAATTGACCCCAAGTCTGTCTTCTATGCATATCTATTAGTTGCTAAATAAAATTGTCTTAAATTGGAGAACAATTTTTAACAAGTGTAAATGTACAAAAAACTGATATATAATCTAAACAGCCAATGCTAAAGTCTTTTTTTCAACTTTAAGGCAATTTCATTAGTTACGTGTTCTGAAGAAAAAGTATAAAATTCATAGATTAATTAATTAACTCAGGGGATCCCACTCAAAACATGCAAAATAAAAATAGCTACTTATTGTTTGCAGTATACAGTTCAAATTATTTTCCCGTGTCTGATCTTAAATAAAATTGTACTTGTGGTGGGATTTCGTTTACATATATAAACAAATACCTTTTTCTTAAAGTTCCAATCTGTTTGAGCATTATAATTGGCACATACCATAAACATTTTATCAGTAACAAAATATTTGACCTATCTTTTTTGTTACTGTAGAATAGGAAATACTAGAACCTCTATAAAAATGGTCACCTCCCATTTAAGAGTTCCAAACTATTGTGTCTTAGTTACCTTAGGTTTTTTGTAGAACCCTGACAGATACCACTTTGTTACCATCTTTATTCTTGTGAATGGGTCCTCCGTTGTCACAGCACTGAAATTGTAAACAGTTAGATTATGAATTCCTATGGTAAATAACAAAACAAGGCAACATGTGTAGAATGAAAAAAAAAGCTAAATAAGGAAGCATACATACCTCAATTCTACAAAAAAAACCATATACCCCCTCCCTCCCACCCCCAAGAAAAACAAAACGAGAATGTGTTGTCCCGAGTACATGGATGCCCCATCCACACTATCATTTTCTATGTTCAATGGACCATGAAAATGGGATAAAATCTCTAATTTGGCATTAAAATTAGAAAGATCATATCATAGGTAACACGTTACTATATTTCAAGTTGATTGGACTTCAACTTCATCAAAAACTAACTTGACCAAAAACTTTAACCTGAAGCGGGACAGACAGATGGACGGACCAATGAACTGACAAACGAACGAACAGATGGACCAACAGATGGACAAACGGACGGACAAACAGTTGCACAGACCAGACAACATAAATGGAGCATAAAAACATTGATACTTTGTAGTGTGAGGTTACAATAACTCCATTTAAAATGCACACATATACATGTTCCAGACCATATGAGTATTTGGACGATACGCGTATGGTCATGACCATATGGGTATATACTCATATGGTCCGACCATATGCGTATGGTCGGGGTAATTAACAGGTTTACTTTTAATACTTATCTCTTTATATAACCCTTCTAGTTGTCACATCATTAAAAAGACACTATGAAAGGCAATTTTATTATAGATCTATTAGAAATTAATAATAACAACATTAAAACTAAAAATTAAGCAGTTTCACACAATTAATTTCATCACAAGTCAAAACTATAGTAAACACATTTTAGTTTTTTTAAATTTTCATTAACAATATATGTTATAACGAGTGAATGGCAAAATGTTGACTTTGGAAGATAACTTCCATAAATATCTTAATGATCTGTTATACATGAAGTCAACTGTTTTACTATGAACTGACACTAAAGTCGACAGGATAAAGAGTCTATTAATTTGCTTACTTTTGAAACTTTTTACAATTAGCATTAGCAGTGCAATATTCAGAATTTTGTTACTCATACGAGTTTTTGTTTTTTAAAAATGAATGATGTCACCAACAAGGACACTAGTTGTCTGGTTATATGGTGTAATTTAGTCATGTTACATAATTAGAGACCCTATGCATACATGCAAGAATACAATTAGTGATGAAAACTAACTTTGGCCTCAATATTTTATTTAATGTTTATGTAGCCTTTGAATTGTAACTAATAAAGTTGCATGTAGCCATCTTAATTTTTTTTTATAAAGTTTTCTAATGCATATTATTTATAAAAAACTACCTATATGGTCCAAATACTCATATGGTCCTGCCTGTTAATAACCAAAAGAGTATATACTCATATGGTCCGACCATACCGTACAATCAGACCATATGAGTATACGCATAAGGTCCAAATACTCATATAGTCCGGAACATAAACACTGCTGTGTAAACAAGTGCTATCCAACTGCTATTTTTTTCAAATAAAATTAACTTTTAAAACATTTGATTGATTTTTGATTTTTGGTGTTTTAACACCACTTTAAAGCACTGATTTTGGACTATTTCCTAGCGGCCAATTAATATTAATGAAGCCAGAGTGCTCAGAGGAAATCACTGAACTTCAATAGAAAAACAGACAATCATAGTGGCTGGTGATTACAGTTGTAACTACATAGACCACTCGGCCACCCTGGCCCCTAACTTTCAACATAAATCACCTATAGGAAACTTGCAATTGATAGCTATAGTTTAATGCAAAGGATGAAATTTAAATACAATCCACTGAACTTCTATATAAACGACTTACTCTGACAATATATCTGCATGGTAGTGATAATCTGTTAACTTGTCCAGAAATGACCTTGGTTCAAGGATAAATGTTGGTAGAACAACTTTTGATAGGTCCATACCGGGTCGTACCTGAAAATGGAATATTTCAAAACATTTATATGATATCCTTTAACTTAATTTATATTAAAATTAGTTCAATTTTTTTAAAAGTACAACACAAAATTAACATGACACAAGAAAATGAGGTCAAGGAACGCTGAACAGTTGGGGCAAGTTTGGACACAATATTCAATCTTGATACTGTCCAAATTTTGACTGTGATCAAGGTTTTGACATAATACAGATTTCTGACACAAAATAAATGGTTAAAGATCTTAAAAATCTGTTGTGCAATACTATGCAATTGAACATGTTGAAGATTTCTTCTTGAAACTTTTCAAAAATTTGAAGAAAAAAAATATGAACCCCAAAAAATTGTAACCCCCCTTTGAAGTTATTACTCTCAAACTCAATCCCAGGCTTCCCTTTGGGATATGGTACCTTGTATTACAATTTAATTCTTACACTGAAAAACAAGTTATTGTCTGGAAATTAGAAAAATACTTGTTTTTGGCCCCTAACTCCTACATGTTTGGGGCAATTACCCCAAACTCAATCTATGCCTTCTCTTTGTGATGTGGAACCTTGTGGTACAATTGCAGAGATATCAATAGACAACACACCTGTAATTGCCCCTAAACCAGAACAAAAATGCTTGTTTTTGGACCCTAATTCCTCAACCCCCAAAAATGTTTGCAGTCGTATAAAAACTTAACACTAAGTAGTGAACTGCGAAAATTAGGTCAAGGTCAAATAAAACCTGGGGAACTGACATGTAAATTATAAAATATTTCCATACACCAAATATAATTGACCTATTGCATATATAGTTTTAGAAAAAAGACCAAAACACAAAAACTTAACTTTGACCACTGAACCATGAAAATGAGATCCGGTCAGATGACAACTGCCAGTTGGACATCATTCCATGCACTAAATAAAGTAGACTTATTGCTTATAGTATTAGATGTATGGAATTAACCATGAAAACTTAACAGTGTACACTGATCCATGAAATAAGGTGGAGGACAGATAAAAAATATCTGGCCGACATGAGGACCTTGCAATGAATGCACATTCTAATCATATTTATCCTTTTACTCAAAATCAGAAAGAATTTTATACTACCATTTTTTTTATTCAAGTAGTCACTGAACTATGAGAACAAAATATAAGATGTCCTACACTTGTAGATGGTATACCATTTTTACAAACATATAATATATAACTGGGTGACCTTTATAACTGATCTCTTTTAATAGCTATTTTTGTTTAGCCTGCAACTTTTGTCACAAAAAGCTCGACATAGTGAAAATGATCTGGCGGAGGTGGCGTTTTAAATAATTTCATAAAAGCTTTAAATTTTAGAAGGTGGAAGACCTGGATGCTTCATACTTTGTATATAGGTGCCTTATGATATGAAGTTTGCCTCTGTAATGTGTCCATTGTCCTGGACTTCATTTTCATGGTTCAGTGACTACTTGAAAAACAAATTTGTAATATCAATTTCTTTCTTTTTATGAGCATATCCTGAATACACCATTCAGTTGTGTGCCAGATGGAGACAGAACATACAGATCAGATAACAGGGATCAGGTAATTTTGTGACAGATACTATTAGAGAGGTATCAGATTCGACCTGGAAGTTGTTAATTATTGGTAATATCAATTAAAATGTATTTGGAAAAGGGCTATGGAATGGTGTAATTTTTAATCTACACCATTGTCCTATATAATTTATATATAAAATTAAATTCCGCAGGCAGAACATTGACTGAGCATGCAGACAAATGTATAAGACATGGATCGATAACCACCTCAGAATTTTGATATTTTCTCAAAATTTGGCTTTTTCTATGGAAAAAAGATTTCAAGGACAAATCAAGGGAGTACAAAACATTACATTTATAAGTTATATCACAAATATTTCTGTCTTTGTATGATTTCAGAGGAGTTGTGGCTCAATAAAATTGGTCTCTGCCTCTAGTAGTATATTTGCTTACTCTCCATAGAATGTAACATTTATTCACCTGTTTCACAAGTGTCCAAATCAAGCTTTTGTTTTCCTCATCTACTTCTTCTGTTTGGCAGGCATCTCCTTGCTGCAAATAGATGAATATAAAAAAAATGTATTTATTCTTTATAGGCTTGTCAATACTTCAAATCAAATAAGGCCTTTACCTGTTTGAGTCTCTTTAATTCAATAATTAGTAACCCTGTTTCACAATATTTAAGAAGTTGTACACTAAATCACAAACATTTTGGGATATTTTCCAATTCACATTCCTTTTACCATGTGAAAAAATCCTATTGGGTTTATAGTTCACATTTTCAATCTTAGAGCCTTTCATAGAAGCAATTAGAAGACCCCAATGCATAAACAAAATACTTTATGCAAAAGTAGACATGGAAGCCTAACATATTGCATAGAACATTTAAAAGAAGCCATGACTTGTGGTTCCTCGCAAATGGTATGGAAATTTCAAATGTGAGAAAGGGAAAGAAAGGATATATAATAACTTACCTAAAGAACATCAAGTCTCCAAACTATAGATTTGAGACCTTAAATATACCCAAAAGTCAATTTGTTTAAGGTGATAACCTAATTAAAAATGGACAGGTAAGCACAAAACATTCAAAACACGAAAAAAATAGTATCACTCCATTATAATCAAGTCTGGCTAAAGTTATGTACTGTAATGCTGAATATTAGTATTATCATGTTCTGATTAAATGGAACACTATTTACAAACATATTGAAACTTTACAATATGTACAATATTCAATTACAGACTCAAATTTTGTGAGCATGTATCTAATACCAACCTGACCCAGTTCTTCTGTGACATTTTCTACATAGGGTGTTTCTAATGGTTGTTGTTGATTATTGATTGTCTTCTCCCCTTCTTCCTCCGACTCTGTCTCTGAATCCGTCTTCACGTCTTCTCTATCTGTCTTCATGTCCTCATCAAGTCCTAGTCAAATTATCAATGCATGTTTTACCAATAGACTCAACGCACTATAGCCATTTATGATAATGTGGTGTATCACAAACATCAATTAATCTGTTCGTTAAGAACAGGGTTTAAATGGTATATTCCTCCATGAGAACTCTAGTTAAGAGCAGACAAGGGTCTATAATAATATTAGTTTATTCTATTTACGAGTGTCTTGGCAAAGTTCATACATTTGTGTTAACCATTTCATGACAGCAAGAGTAAGAATTCCTACACATGCAAAATAGTTCATTAAGTGTAGAAGAAATTTCCCATCTACACATTATAATAGTGCAATTTTTTTTTTAAATTATAAGTAATGAAGATGATATTTACACAGTTAATTGATTTGTAAACTCCACCTTTTATTCACAAAATTAACATAAAATCCCTTTGTAAACATTCTTCAGTTTGTGAGTGATTCAGCTGAGTTATTACATCAATGAGTCCTTTCAAAATTTATTTCTATAATGTACTTAGCATCTAGCATCATGTCATTCGTGCATGAAAAATATGTCCTTATTTTCAGACAGAGCTACATTTTCAGACAAAGTAGCTCCCTTCATAAACCAGTATAATGACAGAACATGTACATTGACTTAAACAAGGAACTAAATAAGAAAGGTATTACAATGGTTCCCAATGACAGGATTTTAATAAGGACTTCTTTTTATGTATCTTTTGCCTTTCTTTTATGGTTTGGTAAAAATAAATGATCCATAATATGAATAAATGATAATAAACTAAAAATATAATGTTTATTCAAACAATAAGCAATTTTTTAAAGAAAAATACTCAAATATTCATGCACCATGTACTGCATGCACGTTAGAGGCCATATTCAATATCAGTCTGGTAGTGTAAAAGTAAAACAAACACAGTTCATGGTGTATTTTTACATATGAAGTCTTCGAAATTAATTTAACTCTTCCATATGTCTGATTCAGGCCAAGAGAGATAAATAGAAAGAAGTAACATAACAAAAATACTGAACTGACCCAAAGAAAAATTCACAACAGAAAGTCCCTTAACAAATGGTAAAATTAAAAGCTCCAGCACATCAAACGAATTGAAAACAACTGTCATGTTCCTGACTTGGTACAGGCATTCATTAATTAAACTTCCCTTCCTACCCTCCCAAATATATTTTAATGAAATAGCCCTAACAGAACTCCAGTGGAACCCTTATCAATTATGTACTGAACTACTTCAAGTTATATTATCTGCCAAAAGAAACATATAATTTTATTTCAAAGACAAGTTTGTGATAAAAAAATTCGTAAGGGTTCCGCGGAACCCAGTGTCTCACCTACTTTTGCTGTAAATTGCAGGCTGAACAAAAAGAAGGAAAACAAGAGGCTGTCACAACGACAGCAAACCGGATTTATTAACATTTATTTGTGTCCTGGCAATATCACAAGAACCATTACTGATGAATGGTGAAAGTGAAGATTGTCAATATCAAATTTGACCTCCATTTTGTCATCAGTATCAACATATTAAAATTTGAAAAGCTTAGATTGAATGGTTCATGGGTAAATGCAATAAAATGAATGGAAACGCCATTTTACGATCTTTCAAGAACCATAACTCCTGAACGGTAAAAGTCAAAATTGTCATTATTGAACATGTTGAACTTGACCTCCATTTTGTCATCAGTAACAACATATAAAAATTTCAAAAGCTTTGGTTGAATGGTTCATGAGAAAATGCACGGACATGACTGGAAACACCATTTTTCAATCTTTCAAGAACCATAACTCCTGAACGGTAAAAGTAAAAATCCTCATTATTGAACTTGACCTCCATTTTGTCATCAGTAACAACATATTAAAATTTGGGAAGCTTTGGTAGAACAGTTCATGTGTAAATACACGGACACGACTGGAAACGCCATTTTTCAATCTTTCAAGAACCATAACTCCTGAACGGTAAAAGTCAAAATCGTCATTATTGAACTTGACCTCCATTTTGTCATCAGTAACAACATAATAAAATTTGGGAAGCTTTGGTAGAACAGTTCATGCTTAAATACACGGACACGACTGGAAAAACCATTTTTCAATCTTTCAAGAACCTTAACTCCTGAACGGTAAAAGTCAAAATCGCCATTATTGAACTTGACCTTCATTTAGTTGTCAGTAACAACATATTAAAATTTTAAAAGTTTTGGTTGAACGGTTCATGAGTTAATGCACGGACAACATTTGATTGCCGCCCTCCTGCCCTCCTGCCCGCCCGCCCGCCGTACATCCCCAAATCAATAACCGACATTTTTGTCACAAAAATCCGGTTAAATATCAATAAAAATATTCCTTTCGATAAGCTTCTATCCAAAGTTTGGTAAAAATCCAGGATAGTTTATGAATCTAATAAATGTTATTCAAATTTTAACTGCAGACTGTATGTAATGTTAACTAGAAGAAAAACTAAGTCCATTTATAAGAAAAATACACAGGTACAAAATTTGAACAAAATTCCCTTCTAGATACTAGCTTTTGATCATAAACAAGCTTCTGTCCAGGTTTGGTACAAATTAAAAATAGTATAAGAAAGCTATTACCACAGAGTGAATGTGTTGTTTCCTGGCAGAAAATCTAAGTCCATTTAAAAGTAAAATACCGAAAAAATGGATTTAATCTTTTACAAAATTTAGTTCTGGATACTATCTTATGATCATAAACAAGCTTCTGTCCAAGTTTGGTACAAACTCAGGATAGTTTAAGAAAGTTATTAAAATTTTAAAAACTTTTACAACAGACTGAAAGTAATGATTTCCCGCAGAAAAACTAAGTCCATTTATAAGTAAAATACGACAAAAATTGAATTTTATTTTTACAAAACTTACTTCTGGATACTATCTTATGATCATAAACAAGCTTCTGTCCAAGTTTGGTAGAAATCCAGTGTAGTTTAAGAAAGTTATTAAGATTTCAAAAACTTTAACCACAGAGTGAATATTTGTGGACGCCGCCGACGACGGAATGTAGGATCACTATGTCTCACTTTTTCGACTAAAGTCGAAGGCTCGACAAAAAACTAATGGCATTTTTTTTTATACAAAATGTTATTCTGTCTGATAAACACCAAATCTCATTCTAAATTAAATCTTCTCTATATATATATGATATATATGCATTCCTTTGCTACAGACAACAAACAAAATGTAAAATTACTTATTATGCATAATGTGGATTCATTTTATTAAATTTGATTTTCATATCAACTCTACATACAAGCAAAAACAAATATGAAATTTGTTTAAACATTTACATTTAATTTTAGGTTCAACTGTATATGACCACGAACAGCACAAAATTTGTATACAACAAATAATAATGTATTTACAGTAAATATAGTATATGTGCTAGCATAAATCTATCATTCAATAATTGTACTTTACTGTGTAATACTCAACTGAATCAACTGTACACTTTTTGTTTAGGGTCACTATTGATACTGTTCATTATTAAAATACCTGAACAATTTGTTGTTTTAGAATTTAAAAATCTATAGGCATTCATTGTTCATATCATAAAATGAAATTAGAAGATTCTCAGACAACTAACGATGCTTATTCAGTGGATAACTATTTGAAACATGTTGTAAAAAATTGACAGGAATTGATTGTGTGACAGTATATATATATATATCAGTGTTGGACAATGTGATAGACAAGATGCCAAAAAAGCTGCAAGGTCAAGGTCTCACTAAGTGAATGATAAAGATATTTTTTACTTATTTCATTTATCATATACAGTGGAAATATTTTTGAACCTATATTTCATCAATTTTTCATAACTGATACAGTGATAATAGTTTTAATTTTTCAATGATCAGAACAATCTGAAGAATCACATTTTTAACTCAATTTTCATTTTATTTTTAAATCTTCTTAAATTTTAAACAAGTCCAAACTTTTTGAAACTACAAAATGGCTTTTTTACTTTTCAAAATAAATTTGGCAAAATACTTAAACCAGGTGCTCCACAGGCTGCAGCTTTATATGACCTCAGCGGTCGAACCCTGAACAGTTGGGGCAAGTATGGACATGTTACATTCAAGCTTGATACAGCTCTGAATTTGGATTGTGATAAAATTTTTGACATAATATGGGTTTCTCACACAAAACAAACAGTGGTATTGAACCTTCTGGTAAAAATTTATAAATATCCATTCACTAAAACTGAAGTTTTTGTCCGGAAACTAAATGCTTCTTCGGACGACAACAACATGATAGCATTATACGACGCAAAAACTTGATATATATATGAGCCAGTCCATGCAAAAAGGTACAAAAAGTCCTTTTGATAAACTTTACAGGACACGTTATCAAAGTTTGTTATAATATTTTTGAAAAACGATTTTATCGGAAAAAAATTACATTAATGTAAACATTCATAAGATTGTCAATTCTATCACGAATTTGTCAATTAAAACAGCAAAAGACGTAGAAATATCTGAATTTTTGGTATTTGAGCAAGTGTAAAATCATTTGTTCCCCGGACTAATGCTATACCGACCAGAAACTTAAAATTTTACGACACTACAGAGACAAAAGTCAATAATTTTCTTCCGTTTTACCGGTTTAAGAAAAGTAAGACAACATTAAAACATGAGGGAAAATACAAAAACTATGACCTCTTGTGTTTAGGAAATTGAAATTTAAGTTAAGTTAAGTTATTCAATATTATATAAATCAACAGTTGTTGCACGGGATTCTAACCGTTGCCCAGTCTCATTACATTGATATCAGCATCGTAAGCGAGAGCCTTATCCCCACTGCTACCGGGGTTAACATTATCAATTGGCAAATCAAGCCATTTAAACTGTACTTTGAAAATGATTGAAATATATGAAATAATTCATTAAAAATCTTGATAAAACTTAAAGGGGGGGGGGTCTCAACACTTGCAGGTGCATGTAGCTCACAGCTTAAGGATATGAGGAAAAGTAAATGTGTTCTATAAATCACAAGTCTTCTACCAATAATTATGCACACTTTTAAGAATTTCATAAAATTTTCGTTTTTGTACCTTATCGCATGGACTGGCTCATATATGACTATTAATTTTCATAAGCCGTCAAAAAGAATTATATCAAGAAAAATAAAATTTCCCATTAAATTAATCATAATTTTCAGTCATTATAAAAATCATATAAAATATCCAAAACCTTTCAAAAATTTCTCTCATATAAGGGGGAAACTTCTTTACCAAGAGCAGAAATTCACATAAACTGAAAGAAGGGAATCAATCATGCTAACTAGCTGTTCTGAATAATTCATTCTGAATAACTTAAGTTAGTAAGCAATATTTAGTGTGATTACATGCCATACCAGGCAGGCAAACTAAAAATCATGCAGAGGCAAAGAATTTATTCCTCTGCCATTCAACAACATAATATTGATAAAGATTAAAATGAATCCATGTTTATGTGAGAAATACCCAATAGCATGATCAAAAGAAAATTTCTGAAAGCCTGGCAAGATTGATGGCCCATAACAGGAATTTGAATAAGCCAGAGGAAAAAGGAATTATCATTTTAAATGAACTCACCAAAAACAGATTCTAAAGATGAAAAATTCAGAAACTTTAACATGTGACAATAGATTTTGTCTTTCATTCTTTTCTTAATCTTTTATTCAATAAAACTTTGAACTTATATATTATTTATCTTTCCTTAATCTTTTATTCAATAAAACTGGATTTATATTTTATTTATCCTTTTTAATTTTGTGTTAAACTAGTGATTCTTACAGCTCGAAACACCTCTACCAACTAAATTTCCCAGCCTTTCATGATTGATGATTTTAACAATGTACAGTCTTTAATGTTGCAATTTATTTTTTATCAGCATCAACACACAAAATCAATACTGCATACATGTTAACAGGTCCTAACATTAAACTAGCATTGAGGTTTCCATGCTAAAATACTGACCATATGGTAACAAAAATACCAGAAAGTAAAAAAAAAATTACAACACCATTTTTTGGATGACACAGATTTTTTTTAGAGTCAGCAAATAATTATTATACTCTGAACAGTGTGTACTGGAACATATGCATGACTTGTTAGACTGGTTAATTACAGCAATTTTAATTTGTTATTTTTTACAATTTTCAATATCACACAGATACAACTCAGAGCATAGTTGTAATACGTTATTTCAGCTATATAGGAACTGTAAAATATTCTGTAAATCTGTAAAAGGGTATAAATACCCTTTAATTAATATCATTAGTCCTAAAAATTTTAAAAAAAAATATCCTTATCATCTATACCTTGGTCCTCAAAATGTTTTTCACAATCACTTTCATTCAAATTCTCGCTGAGCTGTTGGTTACTGTCAAAGTTTAAATCAGCATCAGGCTGACTGTCTTGTGATGTATCAAGGTCAACGTCTTTTTTCATTGACCTCATTAACAGATTTGTACATTTTAATGATAGTTCCAGTGCATCCATCCAGCATTTACCTAAAATTAAACAAGAATATATGCATTGCTGTCATAAGCATACTCCAACTTGTAGAGGCGAGACAAAAATTATATAGGCAGAGGCTGAAGGATGCCTCACGGTCCTGGAGTTTCTTGCTGCATTAAAGACCTTTTGGTGACCTTCTGCTGTTGTCTGTTCTATTGTCTGGTTGTTGTCTCTTTGACATGTTCCCCATTTCCATGCTCAATTTTAGAGGTAATTAAATAGCAACAGTTATCTCCCCTTACACAAGGCTTAACAAGATTGCACTCGCTGAAATGTCTTGCCTTCCATACTAACCATTGATATAATGTTGATAGTCCTTAATATGAGCTTTACTACAACTATCACATAAACTTATCATGATCAAAAGAGTTGATTTCAAGGTCAGATAAACCAATTGAGAAATACATGTACATCTTACAAACATTCAATTTCAATACACTAAATATATTTCACCTATTGTTATATTTTCTAAGAAACAGACTTAACCAAGAAAACTAAACATTTACCAATGAACCATGAAAATGAGGTCAAGGTCAGATGAAACATGCCAGACAGACATGTACACCTTTTATACAATCATTCAATACACTAAATATAGTTGACTTTTTGCTTATATTTCTTAGAAACAGACAATCAAGAAATATAAACATTGACCAATGAACCATGAAAATGAAAACATATGCAATATCAATTTAATAATGAATAGGATTGTAGTTTTTACTATACCACATAAATCTTTAAAAATAAACTCAGAGAAAGCCCAATGCATCACAAATAAATATGACACAAAGATGTACTATAGCACCAATTGTTAACCTTTACCTGCTGCTTCAGACAAAGCCCTACATATCAAGTAGGAATATGGCAGTGGTTGAACTATTGCACCTATTGTCTCCCCTTTTGGTCCCTGAAAATAAACAAATAATGGTGATAATTGGAAAATGCATATTTTACAGGAAGAATTTGTAATACTAAGTTTACATCTTATTATGTTTTTATAAAGTGCTGTAGCACATTAAAATCATAAAAGGAAATGTTAAAAACAAAATTCTTAGCTCTCTATGTAGTTGTTTCGATAATACTTTTAGTCATAATAGAAAATATTTAAAGTAAACCACAGATAAGAAATTTATATGACAATCATTTGAATGACTTATACTCTGTAGTCTTGTCTCCAATTATATTTAAAATGTTGTGTTATAATAACATGTACATCGTGAAAACGCGTAAAGGGAAATCAAGAAGAGGCGAAATAATGAAGTGGCAAACGCGACATCGGAAAGAACAAATATTTTGCCTTTTCAACTTTGCCTTTTCGACCTAGCCTTTTTGACTTCACGATTTCATATTTTGGCCCCAAAGAATATGAAGGGCGAAAACCCGAAATGGTCTTGACCGGCCACCATAGTTTTATAACACTGCACCTTAGTAGCCCAAATCGATTGATCCAGAGGATGAAATAATTTAAAACAGAATCCATCTTTCTTTGACGGCCTCTCTATCAGTCTACACGTATTCAGCAGTACAGTACCAACCCAGTGACTACTCTGAAATAGAATTAGAAAACTACAGTGGATTCATTTATTTTCGTGGGTATCAATTTTTGTGGATTGTTGAAAACTTGCACTTACGTGGATATTTGATTTCGTGGGTTTGCCGATCTCTGTATACAAAGCCCATTGAATATATGCTATTCATTGAACATTTGAATTTGTGGCACCAATAGCCATGAAAATTGGTATCCAACAAATAATAATGAATCCACAGTAAATAAAAGTCATTTAAATAATACATTCACATAATAAAGATACCTCACTTTGCAAGTACAAATGACATTTCTGAACTATATTTTTGTTGAAATTTCCCAGATTTGTTTCATCTCTTATAGGCTATTGACTGCATTTTGTCTGAAGAGGACATACATTTTGAGGCCAGAAATTGCCCTCACTGTAAGCAGGTAAGAGTCAAGTGAAACATTACTTTTTATTGAAAAGCCCAAATGCCATGCATGGGATATTATATAATCTGAGGGGAATATGCAATTTAAAGGTCTTATTATGCTAATTGTTGAAGAGTGTATAGTGACCAATAGTTGTTAAATTTTATATCATTTGATAATTTTGATCTTTGGTGGTATGTTGTCTTATTGGAAATCACACCAACGTCCTGAAAAAGTTCCTGTCTCCACCTCTTTTATTGCTCAACTATAAAATTATCTTTCATGTCTTTCCTTACCTTTTGTTTTTCACTTTTGTACAAGACAAGCAGACCTGGTTTAATCACACACCATAATTTGGTCCAACCTTTTAATGTCCCCCTCACTTTAAGCCAATCAGCCAACACAATGACAGAAGCATCTTTTAATGTACTCAGCAATTCTTTGGTCGCTTGTTTCTTTTGGTTCCTATAGTATTTCTTTTGCACCTTTATAAATAGCATAGTAGGACACATAAAATGATATATTTTATTACATTTGCACAGTTAACAAAAATAATAAGTATTAGTTTAGAAATATTTATGTAGATTTTATCGTTGCAAAATTTGAGACAGAATAGGCTTCTGTGGTTGTCATTTGTTGCTGTGGGACATATTTGTATTTCTTTCATTATTTTGTACAAAAATAATAAGCCAGATTGTTTTCTATTTTGAGCTGTTTTACAATTGTCATTTCAAGGTCTTCTACAGATATGATCTTTGCTCATTGTTGGAGGGTGTACAGTGACCTATAGTTGTTAATTTCTGTGTCATTTGGTCTCTTGTGAAGGACTGTCTAATTGGCACTCATATCACATCTTCTTTTTAATATTAGCAAAAATAGATGCTAAGAATTTTGACAACATTATTTGTATGCATAATATTGACAAACAGATCATTCAACATTACTACTGTAGATTCATTATTATTCGTGGGATACCAATTTTTCGTGGGTTTCGTAGGTAGAGTTGAATCACAAATTCAAATGTTCACCGAATAACATATTTTCAATAGGCTTTGTATACAGAGATTGACAAAACCACGAAATCCACGAAAATGCAAGTTTTCAGCAATCCACGAAAATTGATACCCACGACTATAAATGAATCCACTGTATAAGAGAATGTGATTTACCTACAAATGAAACAATATTTAACCAATAGAAGAAAGAATAAGGATGTATACAATTAATATTGTTCAGGTAAGTTTTTGATATTTCTTTATACTGTAAATCAATTAATTTTTATGAGCGATTTATTTTTCGCCAGTAGAAAAATATCACGAATATGAATCACCCTGGATTTGTAAAACTTGGATTTTCCTTTGTTGACTACATGTACATCAAATAAACTTGAGAATCGGCAAATTAAATTGCCACGTAATAGGCTAGAAAGGGCTAAATGCAAAATAAAGTATCCGCTAAAATAAGTTGGTTTACAGTATTTGATTCTTTAAATCTATTCTACATAAATATTGTTGTGCGCTATAAATTCACTTCTAATTTTGTGTCTTTTAAGACAGTTAGTGTCTCTTGTGGATTATTTATTTTTCTTAGTATATATTTTTAGAAGATTGAGGAAATTCGTTGAAACTTGACTGTGAGGTTTTTGCAAAGTTTGTATCTAATCCTGCAGGTATTTTGTACTTTGCTGAAAATCAAAATTAGTATTCCATGAATAACGAGTCTACATTCATGTTATTTACCTTCAAAGATTCTTTCTTTAACAATTTAGATGAGCTGTTACCAGTTTTATCTTGGGACCCCTGAGACAACTTGGACTCTGACTGAAATAAAAAAGCTAAATTAGAAAAAAAACCTGAAAAGTCTTTGAAGACTTATCTACTTAATTTGTAACACGATAAAAACAAACCTGATATTTTAGACTTTTATTCATAAGTGTTACTGTTCAAAAATTATTGCCAGGTTTTTAACATTTCAAATAATGCGATTGGATGGGTATCGCAAAAATAAGAGCTTGCATTTCTATAACTGAAACATAGATCTGTATGCAGTTTTTAGTCGAAATCAGGATACCTAAACTAGCCTTATTGTCCACTCTTGAAAAATTGCAATAATAATTGCACACAATAATTTCTGAATTTACAGTAATACATTTGTTGTACATGTTATACATGTAATGAAACTTGTTTCAGGTAAAAAAATTTAATTTAAGGGCCTGTACCTTCGTCTAAAGCGCAGATTGTTAAGCCAAAACGATGTGTATGGCAAGATTCAAAACTTATTAATTATATTTTGGAGTTCGAGTTTAAATGATCAAGTGACAAGTAATGCATAGTTTGTGCATTCTATGTTGCAATGATAAAAAACAATCCATGTGAGAGGAGATATACAATGTAGCTTTTTGAATAAGCATTAAACATGTTTATCTAATGGAAATCAAATTTATACAACATTTTTCTTTTTCAATTTCAGTTTAAAATCTAGCCAACAGATTTCTACAGGCCATGGGGATGAAAATATCATAGAACTGTTGGATCAGCTCTCATAGTACCAGCTATCTTCTGATGAACTACCCAGTTTTTACCAGGCAATAGCAATGGGAGCAATGGCAGAGATAATAGATGACATTTTACATTGCCGAAAAAAAGACATTATGACATTCTTTCAAATCTTGATGAACCTACATGAATTCAGTCAAATATCAATTCCTACTGTTGGAGAGCATTTTCAATTTATATAAAGAAAATTCAGTCAAATATCAATTCCTACTGTTGGAGAGCATTTTCAATTTATATAAAGAAATTGACACTGAATTCTGATCAGAACTTGACTATGTTACATTTATATTGTGTGCTGCTATCAAATAAATGTAACTAAACTTGAAACTGGCAGTTGTTTTGAATACGTGCTTAGTGGTGGTGCTTAACAATAAAAGTTAACAGTAGAATATATATTTTTTTTTTATATTAACAAATTTGTATGTGAAATTATGAACATTACTACATTAATATCAAAAGGTCCGCATCTGCGTCACTTGTTTTCACACGCTTTTTGACATATCATGTCATGTCATGACATGATTTCCCATTGTCAGAGGTTGGCAAGTATGTTTTTAAATCAAAAGCAAAAAGTTGTTATAAATCAAAATAATCTAAAATGGCTTAATGTTACGTATATATACCATATAAAACAGGTGAATGGTATTATTTAAATGAGCACAAAACAAACAAACAGAAAAATAGAAAATAACATATGCAACTCCAAAGTAACGCCAATCAATGGTAAGCAAAATAAAATAATACTTTTAAACATTCCTGTATAGAACTCCAAGTAAAGAAAATCTGAAAATAAAAATGTTCTGCCTACGAATGCTGGTCTCACTGTAAAAGTATATAATGGTGACTGTATGCATAAATCCATTCATAAGTAAAATACAAAATCTTTTTTCAATTTAATTTAACTTTTTTCTTCAGATGCTTTTTCTTGATCTCAAAGATTAGCTTCTATCCAAGTTTTATAACAATTCCAACGGTTGATGCATTTATCATGTCAATAAAATTTATATGAGACTGTCTGTAAATGTAGACTGCAAAAAGCCAAGTACCTTGATCAGTAAAGTCCTGAAATATGAAGTATATTTAATCATATATAACTTAATGAGGAATGTGTCCATGGGCTGCAGATGATGCCCCTGCTAGCATGTAACATGCTACTAAAATGTGTGCTTGATCTGAGTTTTGTGGTAATAAGCATTGTGTATATGTTTCATAACATTTGGTTGAGGCAAACTAAAGTTAGAGAAAGGAAACAAAAATCCAGCAATTTTTCCTTTTGTAAAGGAACATAACCCTAGAACGACAGAAATGACACCACTAAAGGAGTAGGTTCGGTCCTAAAATAGCCTCCCTTTTTAGCTTAAATTTCAAATTAGGAGTTATTGACCAATAATATCACAATGAATCAGAGCTTAGTGACTTGATCGGAAATAAGCCCTTTTGTTGAAAATTGACGTTCCTGTGTTTAACTTATGAAGTCACAAATTGTACTTATTTTGATTTCCACGAAAATGTCAATAAAAATGTGTAAATTTCTATTGATTAACAGTCAGGAAACAGAGCGCATACGTTGACATCAAAAGAACTTTTAAAACAATGTTTGTAAAGACATTTTAAATGTCTAACTTGAATATTAAGTTTGTTGATGCCTGCGCTCCATGTTTCCTGGTCCTTAATTAATGTGGTTGAAATTCAACCCATTTTGTCAAATTTTGCCAAAATCTCTTATCTAGACCTATTTGGGTGTAAAAACGTTTTAGAATAAAACTTGGATAGAAATAGTTCTGTTTACCTTTCTCACATGTCTTAAAATCAAAACATTTTTCATATTGTTACATTGAACTTTATAATCGGATTTGGCCCTTACTGAAATTACTCCTTTCCAACTTGATGGGTATTCTGGTAATAAGCATTGTGTATAAGTGTCAAATTACCTTATAGCGGGTTAGTTTCGCAGGGTAGAAAAAAATCACCTAAATAAATTCCGCCAAATAAAAGTGTACACGCAAATGTATAGATAAAAGTTTTGAATCTGCCAATATAATATCCATCAAAATATTTTGTATAATTTATTCAGTAAATATCGTGAAATTTTCACGTGCGAAAATAGCCCGCTATACAGTATTTTGTTGAGGCAAACAAAAGTTAGAGAACAGAAACGAAAATTTCATGTATGATATACATTATCATACTGCTCAACCACTGAGGCAATTCTTCAATATTGAAGATAAGTAATGTTATACTTTCTATGTCACAAGACAATGGTGAAAAAGGGAACTAACTCCATACTAATTATGTACTGACACTATTTTTTATCCTGCTATTAAAGAGAAATGATTAAGTGGACTTATTACTATGTATAACATACACTTACACTAGCTCTTGTTCTGGTAGGAGAAAATACAGGAGAGGATATCGACTGTGGTATACCGACAGATGGTTCTAGGGAATGGTTGTCTTCACCCGTGCCTGAAAACAAAATGTGTTTATTTTGATAGTTATCATAAAGAGATAATAATACATAAGAGAACATGTAATTCACCAAGAGGTCATTAAAATAATTTGAATATCCTCATTTCTCCCCTTTATCATGCATTTTAAATTTACCATTAAATCAGATTGAGAACTGTCAATACCGTATAGCGGGTTATTTTGGCAAGATGTAAATTTTGCCTTGTTTTCGTGGTTACAAGAAAATCGCGAAAATAATTTCCACCAATTCAAAAGTGTACGTGCAAAGGTACTGATATTAGTTTTGAATTCGCCAAAATAATAACTGCCAAAATATTTCGTATACCTTATTCAATAACAAGAGGCTATCAGAGCAACAGCAAACCAGATTTATTAATATATATATTTATTTTGTGTCCTGGCATTTTTCAATATCACAACAACCATAATGGATGCACGGTTTAAATTAAATAAGTGAAATTCATCAATATCAAAACTGACATCCATTTTGTCATCAGTAACAACATATTAAAATATGAAAAGCTTTGGTTGCACGGTTCATGAGTAAATGCAACAACATACATGTAACTGATAACACAATTTTTCAATCTTTCAAGAACCATAACTCCTGAACAGAAAAAGTGAAAATCTCCATTACTAAACTTGATCTCAATTTTGTCATCAGTAACAACATATTTGAACAAAGGTTCCTGGTTTGCTTCCCGTTCCAGGATGAAAATTTTAGGGACTCAATTTTTTGGCTCTCCTTTGACACAATTTGCGAGTAAGGTCTTGAGGAAAGGTTAAAAGATCGTCGGAAGGGGAGGATAAATGGCTGACCCATGTTAAGAGAGAGCCATATCTCTTGCACGTAAAAGACACCCTTGTAGATTTCGAAAAAGAGTAGGCTTATGTCGCTACAAGGCAGCACTCGCACCCGCAAAGTGGAAAGGGATTAATATAAGTTGAAAAACTTGTTTCCCAATCCACTATAAATAAATATGTTTAAATTAATGCACTGACAGTACTGGTTGAACGGTTCATGAGTTACTGCACGGACAGGACAGAAAATGGCATTTTTCAATCTTTCAAGATTCATAACTCCAGAACCGTAAAAGTCAAAATCGTCATTATTGAACTTGACTTCCATTTTGTTGTCAGCAACAACATACTTTAAAATTTTAAAAGCTTTGGTTGAACGGTTCATGAGTACGGACAACATTTGGCTGTCGCCTGACCGACCACCCCACCAGCTGCCCGCCATACATACCCAAATCAATAACCAATATTTTTGTCACAAAAATCCAGTTAAAAATCTTGGAACTGACTGTGTAAGAGAGGGGCTAATTCAGCCATGCTTCAGTGCTTCCCTATATAATCAGCCAACAACAATGCATCAGACAAACCCACCCCCCATCCCCATCCTCTAAATCTGCATTAGCTTTTAAAGACAACTTACCATTTACAGAATTTTTGCCACCCGCGTCACCAGTGCTACCATGACGAGGCATACTTTGTGGTCTTCATTCACTGAAATATAAATGAATCTAATTTAGTTAATATATTAAAAAAAAAATACAATATGTTTCATATGCCTCTTGTCTCAAATAATTAAAAATCCCAGTTATGTCATACATACATGTATATATATCATTAAAAATGTAATAACAAAAAGGGGGAAGTCCGTAAAAACTATTAAAACTTAAAGCTATCATATCAACCCCTAGAAAATAACTGTCATATTCCTAACTTGGTATAGACATTTTATCATAACTATCGTAAGTGTTTCCTTCCTGGCTACAATTAATAAAAAATAATTTTAAATCCAAACATTTATTAGTATTTTTTTTCCTTAAGCTTATCCCCTCTTTATTTGTGTGTACATGCCACAAAAAAATGTAAAATTTGACCACTATAACCCTACATCATGTACATAAAATGACAAAGTGTGAAATCTTAAATCAACCATCTAATGTCTGTATTGATTTTATAAACTATAAAATTTTTACAACTAACAATTTGTAATCCATTGTGAACATGGTGTACTGTGAAAGCTAGGAATAACTGTTTAATCATGATAATTAAATAATGCATAATTTATCATTTACACCTTATCAAAATGAGAGTCCTATCTGTACACCTTTAAACAGGTCAATAGCAATATGTATCCTTGTATCATGTATATCACATTCAAAATCAAAAGGAGAAGCAGAGTATATATGCATATTTAATGCAACCTACAATGTAGCTTTGAAATAAATATTTGAAAGACATCTAGTCACTTGTATATAATATATACTAGTACATGTATATCAAAAGGATCAAGCTCTATAAACATTAAAATCCTTAGTAACAAGAATGTGTCCCAAAGTAAATGTACATGGATGCCCCCAGTCAATCACACAATCAGTTTCTATGATCAGTGGAAATTGGGCTAAAAACTCATTTGTCATTAAAATTAGAAAGGTCATATCATGGGCGCACTACGTTAGCACGCATTTGGGGATTAACATGTTTTACGTTTGCGTGCAGCTTTTGATTACATTTGCTCGCATTCATTTTACAGGTAATCTCAGGTAAAAATATAAATAAATATTATATCAAATTATAAATGACTATATTTTTTTGGTATTTTCATAATGGATATGACTATCAATTATTAATTTTGAAAAAAGTTTATTGATTCAAATTATATATTGTTCATATTGAATTCTAAAACCAGGTATAAACTCCATTAAAGCTTAAGGTCAAGTTACAATAAATGGGCTATGTCACAGATTTTCTTAAAATTTTGCATACACCTTTGACTTGTTGAATTGTATTTGAAACCCAAAAAAAATATCCAGCTTTATCTCTTTTTTTCCCCTGCCTCATGAGACTTAGACTAATGGAAGGGGTACTGACACTTGTAAATAATTGAACAAATTAATAAATAAATAATATTATAACCTGTATTTTACCTGACTTTACCTCAGTTTACCTGCCAAAAAAATGCGTGCAAATGTATTGATTTTTGCATGCAAACATAATGCACCGCATACCACAGGGAACAAGTTTCAAGTTGATTGTACTTTAACTTAATCAAAAACTAACTTGAACAAAAACTTTTACATGCAGTGGGGAAGAGAAACAAACAGATGGATGAAGGGATGTACAGATTGAAAACATAATGACCTTGGTGGGACACACAAAACTAAATGGTTGTTGAGCTTTTAACTAGCATCAAACCATTTGTTTGGCACATATTTGAGTAAGATATAAAACAAGGACCATATAATTTGAAGGGAAAAGACGGAACAGAGGGAGGGGACTAAGATGTATTTTTATTAACTAACGGGATGGTAAGAACAGCATATGAAGTTACTTTTGATTTTAAAAGCTAACTAAGACTTTACCAAATACAAAAAATGTATGTGCCAAGAAAGGATTATTTCTTCAATTAACACGAATGTGTTCATAGTACATGGATGCCCCACTTGCATTATCATTTTCTAAGTTCAGTGGAATGTGAAATTGGGGTAAAAACTCTAATTTGGCATTAAAATTAGAAAGATCATAGCATAGTGAACATGTGTACTAAATTTAAAGTTAATTGAACTTAAACTTCATCAAAAACTACCTCAACCAAAAACTTTAACCTGAAGAGAGACAGACAGACAAACGAAAGAACAGATGGACGAATGGATGCACAGACCAGGAAACATAATGCCCCTCCTATCGTAGATGGATGGGCCATAAAAAGATAAAATTGGGATAGTTATGATAAAGACATAGGTAATAACATGAATAAGAATTACAATAAATCATGTCGATCTACGGGGGTAAAAAGATGATCAATAATTTGGAAACAGCACATACATTTGGCATGTTTGGGCATGTTGTTTTGACTTACATAATATAATATAAATGTATCATTTTGACAAGAATATGACAGGTGTCAAAAGTGAACCAAAAAGTGCTGAACCTTCTAGGTAACCTGAGATCATTCCCCCTGTTTGGTAGAATTTCTTCAGTTTTCTCTATAAACAAGGACGAATTTTGAAAAATTTATAATGAAAACTAACCTAGTTAAAGGGGGTTAGCCATGCATTCATGACCATCATGACTAAGGGGCATGGGGTGTATAGTGATCATGATCAGTTCATACTGAAATATCAGTGAAAGTAACTGAACCTTGAAAAATTAATACGAAATTAAAAAAAAAATGAATTTTAATTATTAGCAATACATGCATGACATGGGTTAGAAAGTAATCATCAATCAGTTTTTCTGTATATAAAGAAATGAAGAACCTTAGCCATGCAAACACCAATTTCGTTTGGCAAGTTTTCATTACAAATTTCAAATTAAATTTTCCAGAATTAAAAATTATTTCAGATACAAAATAGTCCCTTGTTTGTAATGTTTTATTATCATATTTATCTTTTTGGTCCTGTTCATCATGTTCATGATGGTGTTGACGGTTCTCTTGAAATTTTGGGATTAAAGTGTTACCTAACACTACAGGGAGATAACTCTGTAAAATCAGCTAAACGTTTTAATGACGTTGTGTTCTTAAGGGAATATTAAGCTTCTCAATGATCAAAATGAGTGTTTGTCAAACTGATATATAACCAGTGTAATTTTTCTGATTAAACGGTTGGTTCAATCTTTTTGATTTTTTTATATTTTTGTCAAACATTGTCAAAGGGTCAAAGTAAATACTTTGTCAAAATTTTAAGAAAATTAAACGAGCCAAATTAATTTTAGTTCAGGTGTTACATGTAGGTACCACATTAAATTACCATCGTCATAAGTGTACATGTATTATTTTTTCTTTAAAAAAGCAACATATTTAGTTGGGGATGGTAATAAATCATAAATGCCATATCATGCATGTCATGACGAATTAAATAAAGAGTGCATCTAGCATTCTAGAAATCTTTTCAACATAAAAATAAAATACAATGTATTACATTTACATGTAGTTAATGCTGAAAGTATGAGGGTTAAATTTTTTTACAAATAATCTCTTTTCTTACAGTTATAGAAATTCTACATGGAAAGGATTAACTGGAATAAAATATTGAAGTAAAGACAAAAGACAGTAGTCATAAATGATCCTTCATGTTCTCAAACTTTTAATTTCCTGCCTTTATTTAAAAGTCAAGATTTGAATCAATCTGTTGAGAACCAGGAAATAATGTATTGTTATTATTCGTTAAAGTAAGAATAAAATATTAAAATGAAGATAAAATGCAATAAGAGTACATGTATAGATTCTTTCAAATTTTCTATTTCCTGCATTTAGAATATATCTTCATCATACTGTTGAAAAGTTTGGTAACAATGTATTGTTTTAGCCAGTCTTAAAAGATACTTTAATTTAATTACCTTTTTCCTGTAATGGCAACCATTATATGAGTGGGTTATTGTTTATCATTAGTGTTAAGAATTTAGTGTAACAATGTTAAAAAATTTCTACAGTTAGTATTTCCGATTTCTCTATGAATTTTCCAATTTGATCTTTCGATGATTTTTTATGCTGTTTTCCCTAATTCTTTATTGCGAGAAATGAAAAGACCTGAAGGGACCTTAAAATCTATGGTCGGACTAATTCTAACTTCAATAACTTTTTTAATATTCAGTGGATATCTTTCAACTTTTGATTTTGTGAAACAAAAAATTCAATTTAAATATAATATAAAAATCAAAGAGCTGAATAGCTCTGAGGGGAAAGACGGCCCTTGTTTCAATGTTTTTTTTTTATTTTAGGGGGGGTATCTTTTGATAGTCTTCATATAAAAAATGAAAAAAAGAGCAGCTAGAACATGTAGAAAGGTTGACAATATTGAAATCAATTGTTGTTTAATGTAATTTTGTTTCCTTAGCTTAGCGTTCAATTTGGACCAGGGAAGAAATCTGCATCTTCTAAATCTAAACATTCGATTAAAGTTGATAGTAAGTTATCTAAAATTCAACTGAATTCTGTCATTTAAAACAACTACAATACTTTTTGAAATCTTAATTGTGTACCACTGAACTGCAGGCTAGGGCCATTTTCCATTTTTTTTTTACAGTACTCTAAGATTTTTTTCTTTAAAAATATTTAAGAAAGTTAGGACTGAAAAAACTAGTGTTAGTGGCTTTGAACTAGCTGTCAGATAACTGCAAGTACTCTCAGATCTGTTCATTGTGTCTTTCTGTGTCGATCAAACTTTTACAGGAACCTGTGTGAAATCTAGTAAATTATGGGAACAAATATCTATATTAAAGGTGGATTGGTACAATTTGCAATGGTACAAAATAACTATAATTCCATTACAAATTGTAATCATACAAAATTAATGTTATACAAAATCACAATATAAAATATGTGCAAATCTAACTAGTATGATATGGAAAAAAAATGGAATTATAAACAAGTATTGTGATCGCCAAGTACAAAATGTGTAGAGTGGGGTGCGCATATTTGCCGGGGACACAATTTCGCCGTTTTACTATTTTGAGGTGTAAATACCGCAAAGGACCGAAAAACGGACAACGATTTTCGGCCAATTTCCTGAATGAAAAAACACGATTTCAAAGAAGTATTTCTTAGTAAATTTTTTACTGATTGCCCTAAATTTCAGTTCTGTACACCTTTAAAATGTCTACTATTGTCATCTGTAAAGAAGTTGATTTGAAAAATATTGTTTAAAGCTGCAGTTATTTGGGTTTAAATAGATATACAAAAACGGCGAATATGTGTCCCCCATGAATCCGGGTTCGTTCGCGCCCATTCACGTTCGCACCCACTCATGTTCGCCCCCTTTCACTTTCGCACTCTACATGTTCGCACCCAAAGTCCGTTCGCACCCTACATGTTCGCGCCCAATTCTAACTTTGTAATCAAGTAGTATTCTTATAAGTATTATTGTTTTCATTGTCTCACAAGTGATACAGCATTTTTTTGTGTTGAATAAATCTTAATCATGTTTTGGATAGTGTAATTTGTTAAAAAAATAATATTCCTTTCTAAATAAAGTGGGATTCTGTCAACGTTTTATTTTGTGTTGAATAACTCTTTATCATGTTTTGGTTAGTGTATTACTATAACTTTGTTTCATTGACTTGTTTCAAAATGAAGTGAGATTCTGACTACGTTTTTTTTTAGTCTTGAATAAATTTTATCATGTTTTGGTTATAATAGTGTATTGCTATATTTTATTGTTTCATTGTTTCAGATCAAAGGGACCAAGCTGTTAAATACAATTATCTTTTGTGTTTTTCATTTATAATCTTCAATCTTTTACTCATACCAAGCTATAAATACATTCAGTATTTACACGAAAGCAATTAAAAACAACAATGATGATTTTCTAATTATTCAACTGGAATTTTAATTAAAATTGGGCGCGAACGTGTAGAGTGCGAACGGACCTTGGGTGCGAACGTGCGAGGTGCGAACGTGCAGGGTGCGAAAGTATGTTGGGCGCGAACGGACCTGATACCGACAAAACATCAGACAATTGCAAACACCCTTAAATCTAACTTTTCAGATGGTTATTTCCAAACAAACTCGTTTTCAAGCTTAAGAATATTTTGCATTTGAAGTTATCTTCATATAGAAATATCGTATACTTCAAAAACATATAGACCTGAACATAAACTGTAGAAAACATGGAAAGATATGGCGAAAATGAGCACCCCACTGTACCAAAAAATTAACACATGCAGAAAGTTGTGCCCATGCACACTCATGCCTAGTCCAAATAATTATGACGTCTTGGAAGGCTATTTAAAACTTTTCCTTTGACGCCTTCTGTTGATGTAAGGCATCAAAGCAAACAAATATAATAGCCTTTCAAGATGTCATAATTATTTGGACCAACTCGTGCCATGATTAGCTTCATCAGCTCATCATTTGCTCATGGTCCATGGATGTCTATTTTGTACACAGCTTTTTACTACAATAACAGATTACAATTTCTATAAAAATGAGAACAAATATTGAACATGTCAATGATTAAAGGTTGCGCATTATAATTAGAAGTAACCCAAACGAGCATACCAAGTAAAATAAGAACTTTGTAAGTGATTTTTCTCGATTTTGACAGCTTGTAAACAGGAAATCGATGACGACACCTAGTGGAAGATTTTGAGAAAACCAGAAATTAGAACCAGTATTCGATGTGATTTGGCGCGTTGTTAAATGTGGAAGTGTTATTCTATTTAAGAGCCATGAAAAATGCCAAAATGCGTGGAAATAATTGTGATATTTTTCACCTTGACAGATAGATACAGCTTTGAAAAAGTGCATCATAAATCTAGTAAAACTGTTCTTAAAGTTAAAAAAAAAGGCACTGGCTACGGTTACATGGAAATGTAACAATAATAAAAATATTATTGTTACATTGGGGACTAAATGCCGGAATGCATGGTTGGATAAGGAACCGATTAATTACGAATGTAACAATAATTATTGAGACTACGGTTACATTGCGTTATTGTTACATGAAAAACAGCAATGTTCGATGAAACTAGTAATATGTACTAAATAATAAAAGTTGAAGACATTATCTTATATTTACAATACATACAAGTATAACATACAATTTTTTAAATTTTTTTATAGTACGTCCTCCATGATGGATTCTGAAATCGGACTCGGGCATCTCTTAAACCGAGTTTTACTATGCGTAGTGTTGTGCGTTTGTTTTTTCTACATTGGCTAGAGGTATAGGGGAGGGTTGAGATCTCATAAACATGTTTAACCCCGCCGCAATTTTGCGCCTTTCTCAAGTCAGGAGCCTTTGCATGGCCTTTGTTAGTCTTGTATGATTTTTTAATGTTAGTTTCTTGTGTATAATTCGGAGTTTAGTATGACATCCATTATCACTGAACTAGTATACATATTTGTTAAGGGACCAGCTGAAGGACGCCTCCGACGGGTGCGGGAGTTTCTCGCTACATTGAAGATCCATTGGTGACCTTCGGCTGTGGACTGCTCTATGTTCGGGTTGTTGTCGCTTTGACACATTCCCCATTTCCATTCTCAATTTTATACATGTATACAGAAGTTCACAGTGTTAGTTCACAGTTAGCAGACTTTGCTTTTGATGTATTAATTTTTGGTAAGTGCGTTTGTGTAGTTGTATGAAATTTGTGTCTTGATATTGTTTCAGTTTCGTTTCAAACGCATCCCATGCAAGTTTTAAATTTTTCACCCAAACAAAATTGGTAATAGGAATCTCTTTATCTTTTGTTCAAAGTATAATGACAGTAATACGAGTAGGTGTGCAGTTAAATACTTAAAAGTGAACAGTTTTCTCAGCCCGAGTTTTCAACAATAAACCACTGAACTTTATTTTTCGCCTTTGCCACTACTAATTTGAAGTAGCATCTTTAAGAACATCAAATCCATTAATACCTAAAACTATTTAAACACCATTTGTTGAATAATAATATTTATTATTTTAACAAGTATTATTTAGTAGACATGAATGAATTAAGCAACACAACTATATAGAAGATTTAAGTTTAATCTAGCGTACATTGCTGTTTTTCATGTAACAATAACGCAATGTAACCGTAGCCTCAATAATTATTGTTACATTCGTAATTAATCGGTTCCTTACCCAACTCTGCATTCCGTCAATTAGTCTCCAATGTAACAATAATATTTTTATTATTGTTACATTTCCATGTAACCGTAGCCAGTGCCTAAAAAAAACCTCATGATGCAATCAGAGACATATATTACAAGAATATGTAGGTTTTGATATCCTTTTAAACTTATAAAATAAATCACTTTAATAAAACAGTGGCAGATCCAGGGGAAGGGTTCCGTGGGTTGGACCCCCTTTTTCTGGACGAGAAATGCATTTGAATGGGGACATATAGTTGGGCTCCCCCCTTATTCCTGGGTTGGGAACCCTCCCTTTTTAAAATGGCTGATTCCGCGCCATATAATACACATATTTTTAAAAGAGCATGATAAAATAAACCTTGAAAAACTTTCAAATATCAATTACAGTTCATGAAAACTCTTGTAATATACATCAACAATCTGTCGATACCTGTATCTTGGCATTGCACAAGGTCATGGTTTTCTTTGACTTTTTATGACGTCTTTACACTAAATCCATTGGATGTGTATTGATTAACAATTTAGTCTTAGATGCATGATTCAGTTTAATATCTTTAGTCTCTGATATATTTTTTTTAAAGGATCCTGATGTTCGAAGAAGTTGTCGTTTGTTCATAAATGTTTCCCGTTCCTCGTTTTTTATATAGATTAGACCGCTGGTGTTCCTGTTAGAATAGTTTTAAACAGTCATTTTTTTTTTTGGGGGGGGGGGGGGGGCTTTATAGCTTCTGTTCGGTGTGAGCCAAGGCTCCGTATTGAAGACCGTACTTTGGCCTAGAATAGGTTACTTTTACAAATTAACACCGGGATAGAGAGTTGTCTCATTAGCACTCATACCACATCTTTTTATATATCCAGTTATTATTGATTTATACGGGCATTATATTTACTGATTCATTTGTGAATTATTATTCACCCGGTTATTTGAAGTCCAGTGGCAATTAATCACGCCTTTCAGAATTGGAACACGTTGCAGCAAAATGCATTGAGTGTGTAAGGCAGCAACCATTTGATTTTCTGGGGGGGGGGGGGGGGGGGGGCTATGGTTTTTTTTTGGAAAAAAAAGTTTGTTTCCAGTTTTTGGAGAAAAAAATAATTTGTTTTTGATTCTGAGAAAAAAAAATTGTTTGTTTCACCCTCAGCTGCCACTATATGTAATGCTAAAATTGAAAGAAAAAAATTGTTTTCGACTTGTCGCGAAAAAAATAGATTGTTTTTAAAAAGTTTGTACAGAAAAAAAAAACCATAGCCCCCCCCCCCCCCCCCCAGAAAATCAAATGGTTGCTGCCTAAGTAAAGGTAAAATATTTGGTTATTTTCACGGTTTGTTAGCTCATCATTGAAGTCATTATTATAGGTTAGGTATACTACCCTCCTTTTGAGTAGTGTAGTCCTACAGACAGAACAGATTGTTCATCTATCGAACTAGTCTAGTGTTAAAGGAGGATAGTTTACCTAATCTTTTAGATTATTTAAATAGTTTACGACCACAGACGACGGACTACGACGGACGTCAATTGCAAGTGATGGTACAAGCTCACATGGGCCCTTCTGGCCTGGATGAGCTAAAAAGAAGACGATCGACAATATCATAACTAACACAAACAAAAAAGAAGAAGAAAATAATTTATAGAATTTATTTTATATGTAATTAGAATGTGGCTTCAATGCTCGTCTTTGCAATAAGATAAGCCAATGTGTATCCATGCCGCTCTTGTAGAACATGTTTTTTTTCTCCGTTAATGGTCCATAATAAATGGAATTGGTTTTTATCTGCTTGGAACTCACAAAGTGAAGTTTTTATGTCGCTTTCTTTCTCTTTTTTGCTTGTATACTTCTTGCTCAAATTCATGTATAAAAAGCTCTTTATTTTATAAATGACATAGACGTCAACAACTATCGGGTCACTATCGCGACGGTCTTCAAAAGGCAAAGTCAGTTGCGAGTATAAAAGAACCACAGAATTACAAATATAAAAAAAAAAAATCACACGAGAAACTAACGGCATGTTCATACACAAAACAATGACGGAAAAACAAATATGTTATACAGCAACAAAAGACAACCACAGAATTAGGGCTCCTGATCATGACTTGTAATTGGGATAGGTACATGCATAATGTGGCGGGGTTAAACTAGCTTGCTGTTGCCATACCTTCTTTAACTTGGGCCATATAGGAACAAAATATTAAATCAGTTGAAAAGGGCAACTAAACCGGTCTCTTCAACTTGTATATAAGCTTTTAATCTTTAGATCAAGCGTTATTCTGGGTGAAAACAATAGGTCCAATTGAACAACAGTGACAAATGGTCGACATAAACCATACCAGATATCACACAAGGTCATGCAATAACTCAAATACGTATACACAATCATTCCTTCATTTTCAGACTCACAAGTGAAGACTGAAATATTTTCCTCCTGACTTCCGCAACACACACATTTACTGGTAGGCATGTTTGAGATACTATTTACGTTCAGGTTTCTAAAGCTTTAATTATTTTTTTTTAAAACGACAACTTAATGAGTAACTACATGTATATGTTGAAACGTGAAACAACCCCCGGAACCCCCCTTTTTTTTAACGAGCAATGCATTTGAATGGGAGCATATAGCTGGACCCCCCCCTTTTACTCTGGGTTGGGAACCCCTCTTTTTAAAATGGTTGGATCCGCCCCTGTATGGTGCAAGAAAGAATTAAAATTAATAAAAACATTTTGTTCAGACAATGCATAGAAATCTAGCTATTGACAGAATTTATCATCTATGAATGTTGAACTTACATATATACATTAGGCAAAAAAAGAAACGTACTAACGTTACATTGGTTTTTAATTGATAATATCACATATATTAATTTCAAATATTTTCATGATTAAAACTAGTAACCTGAATGATTTATCTATCAAATTTACTCATATATAAAAATATCGGAAATGACGTGACGTCATTTTCTGATTTCAAACAAATAACCATTTTTCAAAAATTTACCTGTATCAGTGGCGGATCCGACCATTTTAAAAAGGGGGGGTTCCCAACACAGAGTCTTTACAACTCTATGCTCCCATTCAAATGCATTGATCGGCCAAAAAAAAGGGGGGTTCAAACCCGGCCCCGGAACCCCCCCTGGATCCGCCACTGTGTATAGAGTTGGAATCGAATTGGCCTTTTTGTCATTTATTGTGTCGAACACGATTGCTTACAAAAGGTCGCATTAAAAAAAATGAAAAATTTACACGTAAAACAACGCCCCGTCGACGCCAAAATGAGAGAGAACGAGCTAATGGGATGTTGGAAGCAGGAATGACTCAAGTGCAGGTTTCAAATCATTTCAATGTCTCTAGAATGACTATTGCAAGGCTTAAGACTCGTCTTAGAGATACTCGCACAACAAATGATCGCCCCCGTAGTGGCAGGCTACGTGAAACGACGTTACGTCAAGTCAGACACATCCGCATCATTCATCTCCGGAATCGATTTGTAAACGCGTCACAAACTGCACGACAAACCCACGGAAGACATAACAACAGAATATCTGCTCAAACAGTTCGTAACCGATTGCGTCAAGTTGGTCTAAGAGCTCGTCGTCCATTGAAGGGAACTATCCTTACGAAGCGTCACAGGATGGCGCGACTTCAATGGACACGGGTACGGATTCGAAGGAAGAGGCAAACATGGAGACATGCAAACATGAAATTTAGCGACGGCAGAGCCAGGGTCTACCGGAGACGCAATGAACGATTTTCTGATGCGTGTGTGCAAGAAACAGATCGGTTTGGTGGTGGCGAAATCAGTGGGCGGAATTACCTACCAGGAAAGCACCGAGCTCAAAATCATCGTTGGTAACCTAAATGCAACAAGGTATAGGGACGAAATTCTGGCTCCAGTTGTTCTCCCGTTTCTCCGAAGACATCTTTTTAACCACGTTTTTCAGCAGAACAACGCCCGTTGTCACGTGGCACACATTTCGATGACCTTTTTAGAGAATAACAATATTCGTGTGTTGCCTTGGCCAGCAATGTCTCCAGATTTATCACCAATTGAACATCTTTGGAACGAACTTGGGCGACGTATCAGAAATACCCAAAATCCACCGGAAACGCTACCCCAGCTCCGAACAGCACTTTTCAGGGAATGGAACAACATCCCTCAAGATTTTATTCGACGTCTTATTGATTCCATGCGACGGAGGTGTCAGGCGGTCATAAATGCAAGAGGTGATCATACAAGGTATTATTGACATGTTAACCCGAATTCTGTACTCGTCCTGTTAAAATTGTCCGAAAATGTGCAATATTGTTTTCAATAAAAAAAAAAAAAAAAAAAAACTTGTTACTGTTCTCTTCAAATAAACTCATCATATATACCAGGACTAAATTTAGTATATACGCTAGACGCGCGTTTCGTCTACAAAAGACTCATCAGTGACGCTCGAATCCAAAAAAGTTAAAAAGGCCAAATAAAGTACGAAGTTGAAGAGCATTGGGGACCAAAATTTTTGCCAAATACAGCTAAGGTAATCTATGCCTGAGGTAAAAAAAGCCTTAGTATTTCAAAAAATTCAAAAATTTGTAAACAGTAAATTTATAAATATAACCATATCAATGACAATTCATGTCAGTACAAAAAAGTGCTGACTACTGGGCTTGTAATACCCTCGGGGAAATAAATCTCCACCAGCAGTGGCATCGACCCATTGGTTGTAAATAAACTCATCATAGATACCAGGACTAAATTTAGTATATTCGCCAGACGCGCGTTTCGTCTACAAAAGACTCATCAGTGACGCTCGAATCCAAAAAAGTTAAAAAGGCCAAATAATGTACGAAGTTGAAGAGCAAAATTATGTTAGCTAACTATTCCATTAAATTTTTGTAATTTTTTGTTATAAAAAGTTTAAATGATCTTATAAGCTTACCATATCGTGGTACTAATGTAACGTTTCTTTTTTTTTTTTGCCTAATACTAGTATATATGGACCTACAGTCAGTAGTTTTCTTCCAGTCTAAATTACAGTCTGCAGTTCAAGTTCTTAAAACATTTTTTAGATTCATATTAAAAGTAGACAAAACACTGGGTTCCGCAAAACCCTACATTTTTTTGGAAATAATATTCCATTTCGTAAATACTTTTAAAAAGATTGCCATAGTCAGAGACATATGTATATAATCTTGTATTTTCTTCAGGAATATATCCAAAAACATTTCATAAGCATATATTTGTCCAATTTTTAATGCTGAGCATCCATTTAAACCTGAAAACTACAGGGGTATTGCAATTAATATGTGAATAGGAAAACTATTCAATTCAATACTAAACAAAAGGCTTGTTAATATTTAGAAACAAATAATATCATAAATCCATGTCAGATTGGTTTTTCTAGTTAAAGTAGGACATCGGATCACATCTCTCTATATCTATCTTTCTGTCATGGAGTGGACTCATTTTTGAGTGTATATTCTCCAGCGTGAATGAACAGCTAAAAACCTTCAAGTATGTACAGTTAAAATCAGTGCTGTATAAGTTTAGATATGGAGTAGTGTCGACACGCTGACATCTTGGATGGCGTGTCGAAAATGTTCCACAGACGGGGAAGCTCGGAAGTCTGGAGGTATGTTGTTCCAGGATATGATGGTGGCTGGTATGAAACAATCCAGTCTGGTCCTGATCTGTCTGATGTTGTTTGACACGGAACCACGGGTTCTGGTGTTATGATGGCTGAGCAGGTGGTGTACAGGAACTTCTACGATATGGTTTATGATTTTGTAGAACATGATGACTCTGTTCCTGGCTCTCCTGTGTTCCAGTGGTTCCCAACCTAATAGCTGAGTCATTTTAGTTACGCAACCAGGTTCCCTCGAGAAAAAGTCCCCCATTGCAAATCTGGCAGCCTGGCGTTGTACGTTTTCCAGTTGTTGGATTTGTTGATACTGGTAGGGATCCCAGACAGCACTGGCGTACTCGAGGACAGGTCTCACTAAAGTTGTGTAGGCTTGACTTTTTACTTCCTGAGGACAGCTCCTGAGGTTCCTACGAAGGAATCCAACAGATCTGAAGGCTTTGGTCTGGATAATGTGCTCACGCCAAGACAGGTCCTTGCTGATGTATAAGCCAAGGTATTTCCCACCTGGGACGCTTTCGAGGGTGTGGCCATGCAGATGGTAATCGCATATGGTGGGTTTGTGTTTCTTGCTAATATGGATGGTGGTACATTTTTGTGGGTGGAATGTCATTTTCCAATCATTTTCCAATCATTTTCCCATTTTTCTAATTTATCTAGGTCGTCTTGTAGCTTAGTGGAATCGCTAGTGGATCGAATAGGACAATATAACAGGCAGTCATCAGCAAAAAGTTTCACGCTCGAGTTAACTGATTCAGGGAGGTCATTGATGAAGACGAGAAAGAGCAGGGGTCCCATTACTGTACCCTGTGGTACACCAGAAACTACCTCTGCTTCGTCTGACATTGTTCCCTCCACTAGGACATGTTGTTTCCTACTGTTCAGGAAGCTCTCCACCCATTTGAGAGTAGAGCTAGTCACTGACTACGTAGAATTGGATCTTATGGAGAAATCGCTTGTGTGGCACTTTATCAAAGGCTTTGGCAAAGTCTAATAGTATTGCATCAATGTGTTGGCCATCTGATAGTCCACTTGCCAGTTCATGAATAGTGGCAATCAGCGTTTGCTGCGAAATCCGTGTTGGGCTGGTGTTAAAATGGAGTGCTTTTCTAGATGTTCCATTATCTTCGAGTGGAGTATATGCTCCATCACTTTGGAGCAAATTGCTGTTAGAGACACAGGACGGTAATTTGCTGTAGTACTCTTGTCTCCTTTCTTAAAGAGGGGCGCCACATGTGCCATGCGCCAGTCATCTGGGACTTGTCCTACATTAATTGAAAATTTAAAAAATGTGTGCAAGAGCAGGCGCTAGTTCCGATGATAACTCTTTCAGAAAGCGAGACGATATCGAGTCAGGTCCTGTTGCCTTGTGTGGGTTTAAGTTCTTAAGAAGCTTGGCCACACCTGTGGTTCCGATGATAATCGGTGCCATTTGTGGATAGAGACTAGGTCCCTTATCTGGCATTGTGCTAGTATCCTATTGTTGAGGATATTAGCTTTTATCTTCGGGTCGCTGTGGATCAATCCATCAGTGTTCCTAAGTGGAGCCACACCTGAGGCTTCCTGTTTCCCACTTTTTACGAAGGACCAAAACTTTTTGGGGTTCTGCTTCGCTTCCGGGCTAATGATGTCTTTAACATAATTGCTGTGAGCCTGTCTGATGTTGCGTTTACATTCTGCTTTAAGATGTTTATACCTGCGAATGTCTCTAGTGCTCTTAGTGGCATTTACTTTTTTAAAAGCTCGGTCCTTGCGTCGTGCAAGTCGGCGTGTATCTGTGTTCATCCATTGATTTGTGTGTCGCGAGCGAGTGGGTTTATGTGGGATATGCTTGTCCATCAGGGTTAGGACTTTGTCCCGGAAATTGGTCTAACAAATGTCCATGTTATGAGGTGGCTGTAAGACAAAGTCGGATACAAATAGGGTGACATCTGCCTTCAGGGATGGAAGGTTGGCTTTATCCCACAAGTACATTTTTTTTGGTAGGCTTTGCACGTTGTGGTTTATAGCTAGTGTATCAATAAGCACCGCGTCATGATCGCCAACTCCTGGGATAGTTTTGCACTTATTTACCAGATAAGGATAGCTGGTGAAAAATAGATCAAGTATATTTTCTCCTCTTGTAGGGATCTTGACCATTTTGTTCAACTCCACTACGAGTGGCTAGTTCAAGGTACTCAGAAGACATACAAGCAGGATATTGGTGAGACGTGATTGATAAGCTACTCCAATCTATGTCGGGGAGGTTGAAATCACCCGCAATCCAAAATTCACTCTTTGGGTTGTCTGATCGGATTTTGGACAATTGATCGACAATGTTTCTGGTGTTTTATTCAGACGTACAGTTTGGCGGACGATAAAATGCAGAAATAATGGTAGATTTTGTCTTTGTATGATGCAGTTTAATAGTCAATAGCTCTGAGTCCTGGCTTGTGTGGACAGGTGTACATACCAAGTCGCTTTTTATTGCAAGTAATACTCCTCCATGCGAGTCGTCTCTGTCTCTCCTGAAGATATTGTAGTTATTTGGGAGTACCTCTGGTGAGAATATTTCACTGTTAAGCCAGGTCTCAGTACCGACAATTATGTCAAGATCAGCGTTGTCTATAAGTACTTGTGTATCTGGTACTTTGTTGCGGACACTTTAGAAGTTAACTACCAGTGTCTTAAGTTTATACTTCGGCTTTGAGCATGGGGGTTGAGTACTCTTCTTTGGAGAGGAGGATGCCTGCGGACTACCAATGACTGAATGAGAGCTGGATATTGTGGTGTTGTTTTGGCTCTGAGATGTTAATAAGGTAGGCTGTCATATATGTTATCGTCAGCAAGAATTGAATCGAAAATTCTTGTGCGCACATGTTTGTATTCAAAACTATAATGGATAAGTACACCAGTATGAAAGGTGGGAGACTTTATGCTTGCTTTGTTGATTTAAAAAAGCGTTTGACAAAGTCATTCATTCTGGTTAAAATATAAGCTATTATTAAAAACATAATATAGGTGGTAACTTTTATGCAATCCTGAGAGACATGTACAATAAAAGTGAATTATGTGTTAAAATAGGTGATGTGCTTACTCCTAATTTTTATTCTCAAATTGGAGTAAAGCAAGGGGATGTTTTAAGTCCAAACCTTTTCAAGATTTTTATAAATGATTTACCGGATGCATTTAAGGAAAGCCCAGATGCTGTTGATATAAACGGTCGCAGGATTGACTGCCTCATGTATGCAGATGATATTGTTATTTTTTCTAGTTCCAAGGCAGGTCTTCTTAAACGACTTGATGATTTATCCAAATTTTGTACTAAATTGTGTTTAGAGGTCAATCTATCTAAAACCAAAGTTATTATATTTTAACAAACCTGGTAAACTTTTAAAAGAATATTTTTATTTCGAAAAAGATACAATAGAATGAGTTAACAATTAAAAGTATTTAGGTTTAAAATTTATATCTAGTGGACTTTTCAAGCAAGGAAAGGAAGAATTATACAAAAAATTACTCAAAGCTGTATTTAAATTGCAAAGATCTTTATCATCTCCCAGTCCAAGTATTTCTATTCTATTACATATGTTTGACCATACAATAAAACCCATTTTAATGTATGGCAGTGAAATTACAGGTATGTTTTTAAACAAGAGTGCACAGGCTGAATTGTCTCGCCTTCTATACTTATCATTGATATTATGTTGATATATATTTATATCAATGATTTTTTTTAGATAAATCCAATTTAAGATATATGAAGTATATATTAGGTGTAAACAAAAAGTCTTCTAACCTAGCTGTGCTAGAAGAGCTTGGTAGATTCCCTTTATATTTTTCAGTTGTATTATCAATGCTAAAATATTGGTTTAGAATAAAAAAATTTATGAAAGATGGTTTACTGTATGATACCTATATGTAACAAAAACATGTTTAATAATAATATTGAATGCTGGTATTCATCCATACATTTCATTTTTAAAAAGCTGAATACTCATAATTGGAGGTGACGCTCAACTTTTTTATCAAGTCAGTTAAGCAAAAACTTTGTAATAGTTTTGTTAAATTTTGGAACACAAAAAGAACAGGTACACAGAGTTGTAAATTAGATACTTATTTCAAACTTAAACTTGACTTGTTTTTCGAAAGAAATGCTTTATACAATTTTCAATTGAGAAAGGCTATATGTAAAATTAGAATCAGTGCACATGATCTCAAAATAGGAAGAGACAGGTATAAAACATCATATATAGAAAGAGACCAAAGGCTTTGTAAGAAATGTACTCTAAATCTGGTTTAAGATGAACAACATTTTATAACTAGTTGTCCAGCATACAAAAATGATAGGGAGATTTTCAAGGAGATAAACTGTATCTGTCCTAATTTTATATATCTTTCAAATGAGGCAAAATTTGTTTGGTTACTTACTAATGAAAATTTGTCTGTACTGAAATATTTAGAGAGCTATATTATTACATGTCTAGATGTTAGACGAATTGTTAATAAATTATGTAAAACAATGATAATTGTAGTGATTTTATGGTTCTGATCCTGCCAGGAATTAAATGTATGTGATTTTTATAGAATGAAGATAATAACATCTGTCTGAACTTTAATGTTTCATTTTAGTATATAACCAGATGCTCCGCAGGGCGCAGCTTTATACGACCGCAGAGGTTGAACCCTAAACGGTAGTGGCAAGTATGGACACAACATTCAAGCTGGATTCAGCTCTAAATTTGGATTATGATTAAATAGTTGACACAGCATAGGTTTCTGACACAGAATGAATGTGGTCTAATAAACTTAAAATTTGTTTTTTGCCTTTGAGCAATTTATTATGCTGTTGAATATTATTCCTCTCAAAAAATGTTTGAAGAAATTTTCTTTTTATCTATGAAATCTGAAATGAGAAAAATTTATCCCCCCCCCCCCCCCCCCAAATTATTTTTCACATCCCCCTTTCCCTTATTCCAAAACTGATCTCAATTCAAATTACTAATGGAGTTTGCAACAGTAACTACTCATTTAAATACATCATAAAATATTAAAATGTAAAAAAAGTGCTTGTTATCACTGAACACTGAATGGTAAAGATTGTTTTAATTTATCAGTTGGTAGTAAAAGTGAATATACATTGTATATTGTATAAAACAATGATTTAAGTTGATTCAACTACTATTCTGGACAAAGAAAGATAACTCCAATTGAAAATGTCTTGCTATTGCAAAATATTGTGCAATTAAATATTTCTTGCTATTGCGCAATACTGTGCAATTGAAGATTTCTTGCTATTTCTGAATACTGTGCAATTGAAAATTTCTTGCTATTGCACAATACTTAATATAATAATTTTGGATCCTGATTTGGACCAACTTGAAAACTGGGCCCATGATCAAAAATCTAAGTACATGTTTAGATTCAGCATATCAAAGAAGCCCAAGAATGCAATTTTTGTTAAAATCAAACTTAGTTTAATTTTGGATCCTTTGGACTTTAATGAAGACTAATTTGAAAACGGGACCAAAGATTAAGAATCTACATACACAATTAGATTTGGCATATCAAAGAACCCCATTTTTTCAATTTTTGATGAAATCAAACAAAGTTTAATTTTGGACCCCGATTTGGACCAACTTGAAAACTGGGCCAATAATAAAAAAAAAAACATAAGTACATTTTTAGATTCAGCATATTAAAGAACCCCAAGGATTCAATTTTTGTTAAAATCAAACTAAGTTTAATTTTGGACCCTTTGGACTTTAATGTAGACCAATTTGAAAACGGGACCAAAAATTAAGAATCTTCATACACAGTTAGATTCGGCATAACAAAGAATCCCAATTATACAATTTTTTTATGAAATCAAACAAAGTTTAATTTTGGACCCTTTGGGCCTCTTATTCATTCCTAAACTGTTGGGACCAAAACTCCCAAAAATCAATCCCAACCTTCCTTTTATGGTCTTAAACTTTGTGTTTAAATTTCATAGATTTCTATTTACTGAATTATAATTCTAAAGTTATGGTGCGAAAACCAAGAAAAATGCTTATTTGGGCCCCTTTTTGGCCCCTAATTCCTAAACAGTTGGAACCAAAACTCCCAAAATCAATCCCAACCTTCCTTTTGTGTGTCAAAAACCTTGTGTCAAAATTTTATAGATTTCTATTTACTTAAACTTAAGTTATAGTGCGAAAACCCAGAAAATGCTTATTTGGGCCCTAATTCCTAAACTGTTGGGACCAAAACTTCCAAAATCAATCCAAACCCTCAGTCCCAACCATTTCTATTTTAATACTTGCACTAAAGTTATAGTGCGAAAACCGAAAGTATTCGGACGACGACTACGCTGACGCCAACGTGATACGTACCAATATACGACCAAAAAAAATCAATTTTTGCAGTCGTATAAAAATGTTTTTTCTGTTACAAATCATGATGTATTGTTTTATGTGTACATGTTATGCTGCCCATCAAGGGCCCTTGATTGGAATGATAAATATTCTTATTCTTATTCTTATTCTTATATATGTCTCTGCTTTAATATATAAATTTAACAGTTTTTGAATTGTATGTTACGATTTGTATACCAGAATAAATTAAGTATTTGCCTACGTAACCAAATCTCAATTAGGCTAGTATTATGAATAACCTAAATGTCAATTGAGGCTTATAATGTTATTTCTGAAGTGTTTAATAGTCGGCCTTGACATGCATGACATATTTGCCACTGAACGCCAAACTAACAAGATCAAACAACAAAATGATCAATTTTATAAAACGATAATAACACCTCGAATAACACCGATAACCTTCTGAACTAGAAATCGCTTTTTACCGTTTAATTTTGAACATGCGCCGCGGCTATGGAATATTGTTTGCATAAAAATTTACAACGATGCACACGCTATCCATGTAATTTAATACTTGCTGCATTTCCTCACATGATTTTTATGGTTATAATTTTTGTAGTCATGCTCGCTGAGCATGCATGAATAACCATTTCTACTGTTTCAATTAATTAGAATTTGATTTTTATAAATATCGTATTTTCGCCGGGTTTGACCGGGAATTGTATGAGTGTTTGACAGGTAGTTAAAGGTCAATATATAGACTGGTGTGGTTATCTCGTGATCAGGGTCAGAGGCATATATGTAACATATTGTATGTCTATGTGCAGGTGGAAGAAAGGTCCGCTTATGTAGGACTTAAGGTATCTTGCAAATAGTGCCCCTGTGCGTAGTAATAATATGATATAAAAATAGAATAAACTAAAAAATACATTATTCTACTTTCTAATTACACTGATACTTGGAAACATAAAAGAAACAATCCTAACGTATAGAAGTCATATAATTATGCTGTAATAAACTAATAAACTAATTTCTTCAATCTAAATGCAGGAATTCGTGAACATGATGCAAATTGAGTAGTTTATGTCATGTATTTGGTAAGTGACCTCAGGTACCCTTGTCATGAAAGACTGATTTATAAAAAATACGCATTTTAAAAAACTAGTATATCTATAATGCGGTGACAAGAAGAAGAAGAAGAAGAAGAAGAAGAAGAAGAATGAACATGATGTACATCGCATACTGTCATGTATATTTCATAATGTGAACTGAGTTAACTTGGGTTAAATGGTTAATATATCATTTGTGGTTTTTTTGTGGTGACCTACGGTACCCCTGTCATGAAAGAATGGCCACGAAGTCCTACGTTTAAAATAAAGAAATTAATCTGTTACAGAATAATCATATGAAGTTATCTTAATACATTCAAATTATAACATAAACTGTATATATATGCAATTAGTTATCAAAGGTACCAGGATTAAAATTTAGTACGCCAGACGCGCGTTTCGTCTGCATAAGACTCATCAGTGACGCTCATATCAAAATATTTATAAAGCCAAACAGGTACAAAGTTGAAGAGCATTGAGGATCCAAAATTCCCAAAAGTTGTGCCAAATACGGCTAAGGTAATCTATGCCTGGGATAAGAAAATCCTTAGTTTTTCGAAAAATTCAAAGTTTTGTAAACAGAAAATTTATAAAAATGACAACATAATTGATATTCATGTCAACACCGAAGTGCAATGTTCATCATGTCCATGAAGTCCACCAGTTAGAATGAAGAAATTAGTTTACTACAACATAATATATACCATAGCATAGTATAGTATGTACTTTTCTTAAATTACGGAGGTTCCTCTTCAATAAACTCAGTTTACCTTAAAAAAAATACATAACACGGACAATACAACGTCAATAAATCCTACATTTAAAATGAAGAAATTAGTTTATTACAGCATAATTATATAACCAAGAATTGTATTTATTTCTTTGGTATCAAGTCACATTTAAATTGGTATTAAGATTGATCCAAATAGGGAACTATATTTTCGTGTAAATCAATCCATGACAAATCCCCCCGATACCCGAGGGCACCTAATACCTTAGGTCCTACATCAGTGGACCTATCTTCCACCTGCCGTCTATGTCTATGTCAGGGTCAAGGTCTAGATGAACTAGCATAGTCTATTAATAGTTAAACCATGTGAATCTACAAGTAACCGATCGTGCAAGGGTTGTATGCTAGTTCATCGTCATCTCCAACTAAAACTGCTATGACATATGACATATAATATGTTTTAGTAGTTTCAGTCGCCAAGGGAGATAAAGTGTATGTTATCTCTTAACACCATTTAATAGGTTAAACTAGGGCATGTGCTCACCGGCGGTCAATAGTTTGAATATGCCGACATTGGACTTAATGCTATAGAACGTGATTATTGTTTTGTCAGGAAAGTGAACATTTTGTGTAGTGGTGACTTCTCCAAATTTGTATTTCAAACATTTTCTGTATTGATATCAAGAATTGTTTAATGCGTGCAACACGTTCACAATTTACAGTAAGCCTTATCTTTTGAATAGTTGTCTCCCCTGTATATCTTCTTTGATAGAAAGATACTAAAATTTATCAATAATTTGCACCTCCAGTCAGCTGTTTTACATTGTTTTTCGTTAATCTGTGCGTTATTGGTAGCTGAGATTAATTTTTTTTTTAACAGAAATCACACGGCAGTGAGGCAATGGACACATTTTCTTCATTGAATTTCAACACATAATTGCTGTTCCGGCGTAGCAACCCACGAAAATTTTGCACACTGAACGTTTGAAAATGTAAAAGGCCGGGTGCATATTTTTGAAATTTATTCATGATGAAAGGTGTTTTTGTGCAAAATAGGAATTGAAGAATTGGAACATCCTGGTTTGATTTTAAGCTCTGGAAATTTTTGAATTTGAAACCGTTCGGTAAGTTATTCGAATTTAATGTCTGTATCTTCAAACTTGTCTAAATTCTGCATTGCGGTTTTGATTTTGAGGCTGCTATCGTCTACAGTCGAGAATGTATATATTTGAAATGAATTTAGGGAACTATTTTTCTCAGCAAGTGTTGAACATATAGATATAGGAAGATGTGGTGTAAGTGCCAATGAGACAACTCTCATCCAATTAACAATCTTAAAAATTAAATCATTACAGGTCAATGTAAGGCCTTCAACACGTAGCCTTGGCTCACACAGAACAACAAGCTATAAAGGGCCCCAAAATTACTAATGCAAAACCATTCAAACGGGAAAACCAACGATCTAATATAGTCTATATTGGATGGGACCTGTAGTTTACTGTTCATTATAGGTTCCAAAGTGAAGGACAATGATCATGAAAAGTTGTAGTCCAAATAATTATGACGTCTGGCAAGGCTATTTTAATTTAGCCTTGTCAGACGTCATAATTATTTGGACTAGAAAAGTTGTTGAAAGTAGACAAAAATTATGTTGTGTAATTTTTGTTTGTCTCTAAAATGTATATTTATTTACTTTTTTAGAATCTTCACGTGTAATTCTGTCTGAGGTTATGTGTTATAACATGTAAGGCCATGGTTTTTTAATTTGTTGGTTTATGGATTTTCCCCATGAAAAAGTCGGTCGGTCGGGAAAAAAAAGAATAAAAAATATCTTGCAAAGCAGAAAAATATGCAAAATAAATTTATATTGAATTTTAGTTCGATAAAATATTATTGCTCAGCTGTCATACATGTAAACATTGCATGACATTGTCTAATAATTTCCCTTGAAAAAGGGGGTGTGCACGGACAAAGACGAAACTAAATCGTCATTTCATAAACTAGAAAAACGGATTCGCGTAGCTTAATCAATTCAAGAAAACTTGGTGAATAATGATATTCAAGCACGAAATTGATAAAGAAAAAAAATGTAAAAACCTGCCCACATTTGGACAAGTCTATTTCTAAGACATGATGCATCTTACGGACTGATTACAAATATGGGAAACGAACTTATTGTGTAATTGGTTTTAAACACAGGTTTCGTTCCACAAAATTATTTTCGCAAACGACATTTCAAGGTCAGTTATAGTTGATTTGTCTATTTTTAGAAACGTAAACTGGAAGTTTTTTTCACAACAGAAAGTGTTATCAATTTTGTTAGTAGATTCGTGCATTTCATTTCATAAAAAAAGATTATTTTAATTATTTTTCAGGGATAATGCATTTGTTAGGGTCGGCGGGATAGAAAAAGCATGAAAAGTCAATTTTATTTTTATTCTGGATATCGGCAAAATCGGGTCTGCGGATCGGTAAACCAACAAATTAAAAAATCCTGGCCTAATTTAAGTTTTGCAGAAATGTCTTGGTCATTACCAGATCAATACTCTTTATACTGTGATTGAAAAGTATTTTAATACATGTCATGTATGTTGCATCTTGCATACGTTCTATATTGTTGTCAGCTTGCAGGGTAAAATATTTATAACAATACAAGAATAATTATCATGAATTATGCATTTTTTTTTTTATTCACAATGATCCATATTCTTCCTACATTTTTTTTGTACTTTTGTGTTTAATTGTTTAAAATGCGTAATTTTTTGCGTATTGCTACATGTTCATGTATCATGTTCATGTTCATGTATACATGGCATACAGGGCATTCATTAGGAGTCGGTACACGGTACTTTTACCCTTCTCTGCTATTGACAAGTACCACCTAAATGTAGGATTTTTTGTATAAGGTATTCATGGAATAAATAGAAAAGTACCACCTACAAAGGGGGAAAGTACCAGTCAACATAAAAGATAATGAAACCCCTGGGCATATATAATATTTGGAGTACATGGAGTAGGTACAGTGACCTATAGTTGTTAATGTCTGTGTCAGTTTGGTCTCTTGTGGACAGTTGTCTCATTGACAATCATACCACATCTTCTTTTTTATTTTGTAAGGGCTGTATAGCCAGTCATGGTCGTTAAAAGCTTACATCATAGTAAGTCATGTAGGTACATGCTTGGCAGGTGTACCTTTAAAAAAATATTTGCACACAGAACCCTGTTAAAATGGGAAAGGCTGGGTGCATATTTCAACATAGAACCCTAAATATCTGTGAGAGGCTGGGTGTATAATTAACCTAATTTTTTAGATCTTTTTTTTTTAAACTTACATTTTTGACTTTTTGTACAAAAGTATAATATACATTTGTACATGTACATGTAATTTATTGTTTTATAATCATGTATAAAATGTATAATGAACATGATGAATAGCAACACTATGCTAATCAAAAGTGTTCTTAGCCATAGGAAATTTCTGTTCAAGATTACATGCATATATTTATTTTATTTGATACATTTGTACTTTATGTAGCTACATGTACATGTAGACTATCCAAATAATGTAAATTGCCTTGATGCAAAATGTGTACATGCTGCAAGTCTAGAAAAAAAAAGAAATATAGTATTGAAAGTTGATTAACTCTTAACATGCTTAATACTGAGATGTTAAAGTTGATAAGTTAAAATTGACATACACATAACATAGTTTTGAAAGAAAATACTATGTGTACAATTGTAAAAGAGGCACGAAAGATATCAGAGGGACATTCAAGAATCTAAGAATATTTATCATGCTTATGATTCTGGATAAAATGTGCCATCATCACCATATATTATACATTCAAATGACATTGTAGAAAGTTCCCATAGAAAACTGTTAGATATAGTATACATGTATAATGCTATAGCTAGAGATATATTTCTGAATTAAAAACCTTGTAGATAAACATCATAAAATAAATCTTCAATTTAAAAGTTTTAACAAAAATGCTTAAAAATTGTTCTTCTGTGACATAAGATTTATCATGTTTATTTTTATCATGATCAGCAATCTTACTACAATGTATTGGGATTTTCCCTTTGCTAAAAATAGCCCTGTTTGAAATAAAATCAATTTCTCTTTTAACATTTTTAACATGCACTTCATACTTTCTGATTGTACATTGTATTTCATGTATACTTTATTTATACATTTGTACATACATGACATACCATAGCAATAGTCAAAGTATACAATGAAGATAAGTTATGATAATTTAGATATACATTGTATATATATACATGTACATGTGTAGATAATGATTGGTATCATTAATTATTAGTACACTGTACCACTGAAAGTGCCATTAAATAAAATGCTGAGACAGGTATCATATGATTATACATGTTCAGGATAAACTTCCATAATAGTGTTGATTGATTGGTTGTTGGTGGCCACTTTCAACATGGTCAGTACTAGCATGACTATTGGCTACATATGTGTTTGTCAGCATGGTCAATTTGTATTGATGGATGAAGCTGCAACGCCCAGAGAGAACCACTGATCATGCTATTGCAGAAAAACTTCCATATCATTTTTTCATTTATTCATTTCTCTTTAGTTTGCCTCATGCAATTTTTTATAAAATCTCTATACACAATGGTAAGAACCAAAACTTGCAAACAGAGTTCAAATTTGGCAATGATTTAAACTTACTGCCTCATGCTATTTTTATAAAATCTCTATACACAATGGTATACATGGTATAAACCAAAACTTGCAAACAGAGTTCAAATTTGGCAATGATTTAAAACTTACTGCCTCATGCGATTTTTATAAAATCTCTATACACAATGGTATGAAACAAAACTTGCAAACAGAGTTCAAATTTGGCAATGATTAACTTACAATTCTAATGTTACATGTATGTCCCTTTATAACTTTGAAAATTGCAATATTTTTGTTTCCAACCTATAACTAAGTTTTACTCATCCAAATTTTATTAAACTCCTACACATGATAAGTACACATGAAACAGACAGACTGAGTCTAGTGTAATGCCTCTTTTAAACTTGGAAAATTGCAAAGCTTGTGCCTGGGCATTCAAATTCTAAGACACAATCTTCTTGTATTTTATTAGACCACACAAAAAAAAAAAAATAATAATAAATAGCCAAATGATGAAAAGAAAATATGAAATGACAAATGTACCCACACAAGAGACAGATTATTCGGTCTAGTATTTTATCAAAGTATTATTAAATGACATCATTTTGATAGTTCATTATGAAGGTTACCCTCTTTTCAGGTGAACAATTGAAATTAACAAAACAGAGGTAAATAAGAAGAAGAAAAAAGAGACCTGTAGCAGCAAGAAAATAAAGAAGAAATATATTTAAACTGTACAGTAAGAAATAGAACAAAATGGGAAAATACTCAGGAAAAACATGTCGATTGTTGACAATGTTGGGAATGACGGCATCGTTTTTCCTTGTTGAGATTATTGTGGGCTACGTAACAAATTCAATAGCATTAGTGGCAGATTCATTTCATATGTTATCAGACGTGGTGGCTTTGATTGTAGGCTTTGCCTCAGTGCGGGTAAGTAACTTTATGTGTAGTTTATTTACTTGAAAGGCATGTGACTGTCAGACATCTGATCATGTACATTACATATATGACCGTTTCAAAATTAAATGACAAAATTCATGTACATACTTTTGCATTAGATCGATTGTAAACTTAAGAAAGATGGATGTTCAAATTCTAAAGTTTGTTTATAATGTTTATAGACTCTTAGTTCAGACACTTTCCAATTGATGGAATTGTCGCGGGGCTCGAGTGAGCTCTCTGTTGAGAATTTTTTGTTCATGCCAAATATTGGAATCTACAAATGTCATGAATGTAGCTAGCTATATATGTATACAGTTCAGTTGTATGAAGTGAAGAAAATATGAACATTTATTAGAATGCACCTTTAATAGTAATTTGCATTTTAATATTTGTTGTGCAAGTCTTCATGATAAACCTTCAAATCCACAAGTTCAAAATCAAGTTTAAGAAAATTTCATTTGGGTTCTGTTGGCGTGTAATTATATAGCCTGAAAGCAATTTTACAAGCCTAGGTCTTGTGGTTAAGCATGAAGAATTGTTTTTATGAAATAATTAGCATTGTACAATTACATCCTTTACAAGTGCAAAAACTATGTGCTTAAGCACAAGACCACCAATCATGCAAAATATATAACAGTTACATTTACTTGTACATGTACATGTATTTCAGTTATAAACTCTTTGTAAAGATAAATTACTATGCAGTATTAATAATGTCTTATGTCCACCTTGTATTGAATTTTTATCATATTTTGTATTTCATATTTACCTACACGTTAAATATGTAAGAATAAACTGGTTTAAAGTTGTATAGATATACAATGTAGATATATGGTGTTATCTTTTCAAATGGAAAATTCTGATTTTTTTTTTTTTTTTTTTTTTTTTTATGAAATTAGCAAGCAATGGATGCCACATGTGATATCAGCTTAACTTTTGGGGGGCACCTGAGAACACCCATTTTTTGGGGGGATAGTGTTGTCCAGACTGGTTTATGTCACACTTCCCCAAAGTGAAAAAAAAGAGATGTTCAGCATGCTACATGAATTTCCAATGGAGGCACCTACAATCATGACAAAGTATAAGTTTGTAAGTATGTCAGTTTATGGGGAACTACTAGTGGCAAGTCAATGATATTAAGTATGCTTACACACAGTTGCTTAAACATTGGCACATTTCAATGGAGATTGTTTGACCTCTCTCCCTCAGTTATGGTCCATTGACTTTGATAGTTTTGCATCATTGCATAGTTCATATGTTGAAATTTTGTGATTTATGTTTCAACATTTTCATTTTACTACATGAATAAAAATTACATTAAAGTGAGAAATATTCCTGTGAGTCTGTATCAACAGTTTATTTTTTATGTGTATGTATTGTTTAGTCGAAAGCTGTTTGTCTTTGCACTGTTTTTATCTTCAAAGATATATTTTAAATGTTTGGTTATGAAAATTTCATTAATTGCAAATATCGCCTTAATATGATCTATAGACATAATGGTACTGTTTTTCATCATGTTTATGGGAAAAGTTACCACCATCAATAAGGGATTTTGCAAGTATATGTTTTACTAAACTCAGTATATTAAGGCATTTATAGCATGACAACTTTTTAAATGCAGTAATGACTTTCATTTACCCTCATCAGCATAATTATTTTGAAATAAGTTATATTTGCCTAAAACTAAAAGTAAGGGAATGTTAGATTATAAACATGATAAATAATATATGCACCTATCTTGAAAACAAAGTGTAATGGTCAGGTATACATGGTATAAGTTCTCATAGATTTATGTGTACCTGTATTTTAGTTTTTTGTGTTTTTTCAGTATTATGAGTATTATATTTTATATACAATACATGTTATATATGACAAAATTAACTTTATCATTTAAAAATGTCAAGGTCAATGTACAGATGTAAGTTCTTAAAAGTTAGTGTGGCTTTTTATTTTAAAAGGTAAGACCCTGAACAATACTAGTAAAATAAATATATATTAAGTAATTTAATTGTTCTGATATAAAGTAATGGGGAAGTACAAGGACTTATCCTTTTAAAATCTTTGTATTACAATATTTTTGAAGAGACATGACCTCACTTTTTGAGTACATGTAACCTTATAATGACTGCCATTCATTTAGGACACAATACACAATTGATTCAGGTACACGTATACTGTTACAGTATTTTTTTTTTTAAATTCTGTATATATCATAAACATGTTATGTAATGGCAAAGTGTCATTTTCATACATACACATGTACATGTACATGATATGAAATTGTTTGTTTTTAGATTATAAAATGAAATACATTATCATAATAAGTAAAATGGGCCTCAGTGGTCTAAGTAGTTCTACTATAATCACTAAGCCAGGCAATACTGAGGTTGTGAGTTCAAACCTTGCTCATGCAGGTGTATTTTACTTCAATTTTAATTTACTAGGATCGTCACTTTTCCTTGGGCTGTTAATGTTTTCCCTGTGACTCAATCTCCTCTACTCATAGAAACTGACAGCCACAAAAGAGACCAAAAGTGGCACTTAAAAGTGGCATCAAACCAACAACAATCACTCATAATGGGTAAATACCCCAAAAAGCATTCTGCATCTCTTACATTTTGTCTTAGTTTTCATATGAGTTGGCATACTGATATGCAGATCTAGATTAGAAGATGTGGTATAATTGCAATTGCTAATAAGACAACTATGTACCAGAGACTAAACACCCGATGTTGTGATCACCATAGCGACAATTCAAAGCTTTGAACTGATTTGTTGTTACTTTAAAGTACCATGATTACCATGGTTACTGCCCTTTGTCAATAAGAATAATCTTTGGTCCATTAATCCATTATGAAAGGTAAAATCTATCAAATTTTAAGAAAATTGTGAGAAATACATGTTGATGTGGTTTGTAAGTGCAGACAATATATGTCATACATATGCTATATAAGTATAGATGTACTTTGTAGGTGTGATAAACATGATAACATCTACTTCATGTTTGTTCACACTTATATAGATTATTTACCACTATTAAGTTACTTTAGCCTTTAATCATGTTAATGAAAACATATTTAAGGTATAAAACAATGTAATGTATGTTAATTTCTCCCCTATAGTGAGAGATTTTAAACTTGAGTCACTGATAAAAATATAGATAGTGTATGTTTTATAAACTTACTAGTGTATGAAGCTCCTGGCTCTTTTGTATTTAGGCCACATTGTAGGTTCAAAAGAAGCACATAGTTCATTCTAGTTGTATGCTTAATTTTTTTTACAGGAATGAATACTAAAGATGCAAACCTTCTTTGTCGCAAACAATTTTCTGTTGCAAATATGTTTCTCTGCAAACGAACTGGTGGAAGTATTTTATTTGCAGACAGGGTTTTCAAAAAATCAGTATTTTAATGTGATATCTCAGTGGCGGATCCAGCCATTTTAAAAAAGGGGGGTTCCCAACCCAGGGAAAAAAGGGGGTGTTCCAACTAAATGCTCCCATTCAAATGCATTGATCATCCAAAAAAAGGGGGGTTCCAATCCCCGGAACTCCCCCCTCCCCCCCTTTCCCCCTTCCTGGATCCGCCACTGTGTCTTCTTATACATTGTTTACAAAAAAAACAAATCTAATTTAAACACTGCACCTTAGACATGTTACAAGTATGACAAATGAAAAATTATACATTTCAAATTTGATGTTGCAGTTTTTACATGTTTTACTAGTTTTAGAATTAATATAATGTCAATGAATGTTTAACACTTTTAGGGAAACAGGATTTATATTCAAATTAATGACTTTATTATGTATCTAAAATTCTGTATGCCTCTAGTCTGATACATGTATTTCATATTTTATGTATTTGTCATCATCAGGAATTCATTGAACTTTTCTATTGTATAGGAGATTTCTAGATTATTTAAAATTATGTCACTCAAATTTCTATCCAATATCTACATGATCAATATATAAGTTTGTAATATGTACATGTAATACATGTAATATGTGCTAATTAAAGTGTAGATAATTACATAACCAAAATTCTTTTAAGCTTAAGCAGTGTGAAATACAAAATTAATAAATCAACTGTTTGTAAAAAGGTAACACCTCCTCCCCAAGAAAAAGAACCCAACCATGTTATGACATGCATGATACTGTTTACATATATTTTACATATTTCACATAATCAGAGCACATGAATCCTGGCCATCAACTTATGAAAACTAATAAACTCGTCATTTTCAAAACTGCATATTGCAATAAAATATCTTCTTCTAACTGTTGGTCTCACCATTGCCAAAAATGGCTTATCCCTGGACTCGCCTTCAAAAATCCTCCGTGAGAACCCTGACATATGATCCCTCCCTAAGAAAAAAATGAAATTAAAAGTATGTAATATTACTGAATATTAATTACATATATATATAGTATCCATGTATGGTATAATCACTCTGTCATGTCTCTAATACATTGTTGATTTGTATATTTTTCAGATATCAAAGTGTTGATTTGTATATTTTTCAGATATCAAAGTGGCAAACTCACAAGAACACATTTGGTTGGATACGAGCAGAAATTCTTGGAGCATTTGTTAATGCTGTTTTCCTGATAGCGTTGTGTTTTTCCATCTTGGTAGAATCATTAAAACGTTTGGTTGAAATAGAAGAAATCAAAGACCCTAAATTATTACTTATTGTTGGAAGTTTGGGACTAGCAGTTAATCTTATTGGTCTTTGTTTGTTTCATGAACATGGTATGTTTATATAAGAATAAGAAAATGTGGTATGATTGCCAATTAAACGACTCTCGATCGGAGACCAAATGAAATAGAAGGTGACAACTGTAGGTCACTGTTTGGCCTTCAGCAATGAGCAAAGTCCACACCACATACCGGTATTAACTTATTTTCCAACCAGTAAATCTTAAAAAAGCATTCTAATTGGCTCACTCTTCTAGAGAGCACCAATCAAAATCCAGGTTTTGTGACTTGTTTTAATTTTATAAAGAGTTAAGGCCCTTTCGATTAGTAGAGATTGATTACAGGAAGAGCCTGATTTATTTTATCTATTTCCTTCATGTCCTTACAACATTTTGTGTACAAAAAGGTTGTCATGACCAAATAATCAGTTATACTCTACTAGCTGTAATTTTTCTTCAATAATTTTACCATTTTTTGTTTTTTTGGTAAAAAACTGAAGATCATCTCGACTGAATCTGTAACAAATCATAAAAAACCCAACTTAAAACAAATCTACAATAAAAAAAATAATTAAATAATCATTTCATTCACAAATTAGTAACCCACTTGTGTTAATGAATTTACTGTAGTTTTGTTTGTTTTTTAGGACATTCTCATGGTGGTGGAAGTCATAGTCATTCACATGAAAAAGTAGCTTTAGTGGACAAAGCAGAAAATGGACATGTCAAAAATTCCAGTGCCAATTCTCATGGTCATGGTCATAGTCATACAAGTGTTTTAGAAAACTCAACAGAAATAGATGGGGTTGTCATAGAAATGGAAGATGATCCACAAACAGGTAATTTTATAGTATTAGGTTTGGCTTCCATAAAAAGTAAAATCACAAAGATACTGAACTCCGAGGAAAATTCATTTGGAAAGTCCTTAATCACATGGCAAAATCAAATGACAAAACACATCAAACGATTGGACAACAACTGTCATATTCCTGAATTAGTACAGGCATTTTCAAATGTAGAAAATGATGGATTGAACTTGGTTTTATAGCGCTAACTTTTTACCTCTCACTGTTATGACAGTCTCATCAAATTCTGTTATATTTTATACAACGATGCACGAACAAAACAGTCATAATAAATAAAATAGTCAAAATATGGGTACAGCAGTCATCACTGTGTTACAATCTTAAAACAAACAATTTTATAAAAAAGCACACAAGCATCTATCAAATTTAAAACACATGCATCATTGTTCATTGCCTCGCGTGTCTGACGTTAGAAAATTTATAACACCTCCATGATTTTTCAGGAAATAAAAATAGAAGGGTTAATTTGAGTCTATACTATGACCATGAAAAACTTCAACAACATGGCAATCATATAATTTCTTCCAGGTTTTGCAGGATTTAAAAAAAAAATCATAAGCTGCATGCAATATCTAACAAATCTGTGTTTAATTAAACTAAAAAGGAGCATATATATTCCCACAGACTTGTTTATTAGGTTAACAAAGAGTGAAACAAACATTCACAATCCACTTGTTAAAAACCTATAACATGTGACCCTAGGAGCTGATTTGATATCTAATACCTCAAAATATTTTCATATATAAGTTCTTTTATATTTTTTATGATTTTAGAGTTTAGATATGACATACATGTACAAATAAAATAGCAATTAGAAAAACTCCTACAACATGTGCAATAAGACAAGTTTACTGACATACTAATCTGTAACTAATTATATATTCACAAGTAGGTTTATGTTTACAAGGACACAAATGAAGTAGGTACATGCATTCAATTTATATTTACTTTACAAGTAGGGATGATTTAGTAAAAAGCATTTTATTCTAGTCATGACAATTCAACATAAAGTACATTTTCAATGTAAAAAAAATTGTACCAATAAAATTTGGAATACCTATATGCCATGTGATATGTGTGCTGTTTATTCTGTCAAGTGTGCTTATAATTTGTTTTTTGTATTTTAAATATCAAGTCAGTTTCAAAAGAACTTTGCAGATCTCATGTCAACCATGTTAATTTATACATATCTTGCCCAACTCTAAATGGAACGGGGACCCAATTATTTGCCCCATTGGAACGCATTGAAAATCATAGTAAATACATAGGGTCCTGTTCAATGAATAATTTTGATAGCCACCTTGGGACTTCTGGTTCATGTTAGTCATTCATTTTGAAGTGTCTAAGTACAATCACAGTGCCTCATGACTGGCATTCTGTTGCAAATTTTTTTTTTATTGACAACAGGGTCAGTCTGTCTACATTCGTGGGTACCGGACTGGTTGCCCTAACTGGGATCCTATTCCAAATAAAATTTACTTACAAAAAGATCTAGATGTCAGAGTCAATTTTATTGTGTAAATTTTCTCCTTAAAATTTTAGTACATGTATGATCATTACACATTTGTTTTTTTAGTATCTGGTGCCCAGTTAAATATGAGAGGTGTGTTTCTACATGTATTAGGAGATGCTTTAGGTTCTGTCATTGTCATCATTAGTGCTTTATTGATATGGTTTGTAGAAGATGACTGGAAGTATTACATGGATCCAGCTATGAGGTAATAATCAGGAATAAGAAAAGTTACAATCCCTTATTCGTAGGTCGTATGATTTAAGATCCAGAACATGAAGAATGAATGATATTTTTTAAAACAAATTTAACTTTTTTTTTTTGAATGGTGCTGGTAAATTTGCATCCATGACTTATTTTGGTAGATGCATTTAATGAATGAGCAATCGAATATGTAATTAACTTTGTACAGAAGCTTACAAAGACTTACGATGTAGTATAACTTACTTTAAAAAAAAAGCGTACGCTTTATGCAATTTTCCCACTGACTTCCAAGATCTGTTCCTTATGCAGTATGCACTATGATTAATGTTATTTAGTCATTTGAATAATGTTGAGCATTTAGAAAAAAAGATAGAAACATATTTACAGTTTGCATACTTATTATAGATGCACAAAGTCAGTGAATATAAATTATTTGCTCTGAGTGAGAGAAATATTTTTTTTTGTTTTCAATAGAACTGATAATTTATAACAAGAATTGTTTTGTTTTTTTTCAGTATATTAATGGTCATCATCATACTGAGTACCACAGCTCCATTATGTAAGTATGACATGTCAATATTTCAGTATATTAATGGTCATCATCATACTGAGTACCACAGCTCCATTATGTAAGTATGACATGTCAATATTTCAGTATATTAATGGTCATCATCATACTGAGTACCACAGCTCCATTATGTAAGTATGTCATGTCAATATTTCAGTATATTAATGGTCATCATCATTCTGAGTACCACAGCTCCATTATGTAAGTATGTCATGTCAATATTTCAGTATATTAATGGTCATCATCATACTGAGTACCACAGCTCCATTATGTAAGTATGACATGTCAATATTTCAGTATATTAATGGTCATCATCATACTGAGTACCACAGCTCCATTATGTAAGTATGACATGTCAATATTTCAGTATATTAATGGTCATCATCATACTGAGTACCACAGCTCCATTATGTAAGTATGACATGTCAATATTTCAGTATATTAATGGTCATCATCATACTGAGTACCACAGCTCCATTATGTAAGTATGACATGTCAATATTTCAGTATATTAATGGTCATCATCATACTGAGTACCACAGCTCCATTATGTAAGTATGACATGTCAATATTTCAGTATATTAATGGTCATCATCATTCTGAGTACCACAGCTCCATTATGTAAGTATGTCATGTCAATATTTCAGTATATTAATGGTCATCATCATACTGAGTACCACAGCTCCATTATGTAAGTATGACATGTCAATATTTCAGTATATTAATGGTCATCATCATACTGAGTACCACAGCTCCATTATGTAAGTATGACATGTCAATATTTCAGTATATTAATGGTCATCATCATACTGAGTACCACAGCTCCATTATGTAAGTATGACATGTCAATATTTCAGTATATTAATGGTCATCATCATACTGAGTACCACAGCTCCATTATGTAAGTATGACATGTCAATATTTCAGTATATTAATGGTCATCATCATACTGAGTACCACAGCTCCATTATGTAAGTATGACATGTCAATATTTCAGTATATTAATGGTCATCATCATACTGAGTACCACAGCTCCATTATGTAAGTATGACATGTCAATATTTCAGTATATTAATGGTCATCATCATACTGAGTACCACAGCTCCATTATGTAAGTATGTCATGTCAATATTTCAGTATATTAATGGTCATCATCATTCTGAGTACCACAGCTCCATTATGTAAGTATGTCATGTCAATATTTCAGTATATTAATGGTCATCATCATTCTGAGTACCACAGCTCCATTATGTAAGTATGACATGTCAATATTTCAGTATATTAATGGTCATCATCATTCTGAGTACCACAGCTCCATTATGTAAGTATGTCATGTCAATATTTCAGTATATTAATGGTCATCATCATACTGAGTACCACAGCTCCATTATGTAAGTATGACATGTCAATATTTCAGTATATTAATGGTCATCATCATTCTGAGTACCACAGCTCCATTATGTAAGTATGTCATGTCAATATTTCAGTATATTAATGGTCATCATCATTCTGAGTACCACAGCTCCATTATGTAAGTATGACATGTCAATATTCTGGTACTTTTTGGCCAAGTTGATGTGGACAGCACACTAATTATATAGACATACAATTAAAAATCCAAACAAAGATTGAGTATGCTAGGACTTTTGGGTTTCTTTTTTCTTTTCTGTTTGCTGTCTGATTCACATATATGCTATTTTAGTAAGGGATGAGCTGTGGATTACCCCTTGGTGCTGGTAAAAAATTAACAGATTCTGCCAATGATTTGTCTTATCACCAGCTTTCTATATACAGTACATATTTCATTGTTTTCCTGTACATATTTGTGTTTGTTTGTTTGTTTGTTTGTTTATTGGTTGGTTTTAGCACCTTGTTCAGCAATCCTGGACAGTTGTCAGTGTTTGTTTGCACAGCCACATCAGCGTTTGTTTTTATTAAAATTAATTTTAGGTTAGTTTAGACGACTACAGTTTTTTCATTCACAAGGACACAATTTTCTTAAACCTAGGAAGTAAGATTAAAGTATCCTTCTTATGTTTATATAATATAGGAAGTATATACTCTAAAATGATGTTGACTTTATAATTTTTTCATCTCAATACCTAAAATCATTTTATTTTATTTCAGTGAGAGATTCAGGTTTAATACTGTTACAGACTGTACCAAGACATATAAAAGTACATAAACTTAAAGAAGATATAGAAAAAGTAAGAATTATGAAAATAGAAGGTAGAAATTGTTTGAAATCCAAGTTTGAATTATTACAAGTTTTGCTATGAAAGCCAATTGGTGACATTTTGAATAGCTATCAATGTATGATATACATAGATAAACATGTTTGTTTGCTTGATATTACAGATAATTATATTTTTTGAGAAATGAAAGTTGTATCCCCTCAAAATTATCATTTTTTTCCCGGAAACACTGTTTAGGTTAAGTCTATGCCACTGCTGTGACTGGGGAGAAAACTTAGTATTTCACATGATATCAGATTAAACAAAAATAAAAAAATCCACTGGAAATTAAAAAAAAGGTGCACAAAATGAGGTACTATTGTGATGAAAATGAACCAGACTTAGATGATATAAACTTAGGTGATGCTGAAAAAAAGAGGATATGAATACCAATTCTTTTTACTGGAAATCAGCAATGTTCAATATTAGGATGACTTTTTTATTTCCTATACTTATTTCTGTCGACTTTGAATTATTCTCAATAAAAGATTTCCCAGAATGGTTTTTATGCCCCACCTTTGATAGTAGAGGGGCATTATGTTTTCTGGTCTGTGCGTTCGTTCTTTCCTTCATCCGTTTGTTTGTCTATCCTGCTTCAGGTTAAAGTTTTTGATCAAGTTGAAGTCCAATAAACTTCAAACTTAGTACACATGTTCCCTATGCTATGATCTTTCTAATTTTAATGCCAAATTAGAGTTTTTAACCCAATTTCACGGTCCACAGAACATAGAAAATGATAGTGGGAGTGGGGCATCCATGTACTGGGGACACATTCTTATTTTTATCTTATTCTGGTACTTTTGGCCAAGTTGATGTGGACAGCACACTAATTATATAGACATACAATTAAAAATCCAAACAAAGATTGAGTATGCTAGGACTTTTGGGTTTCTTTTTTCTTTTTTGTTTGCTGTCTGATTCACATATATGCTATTTTAGTAAGGGGCGAGCTAGGGACTACCCCTTGGTGCTGGATTTTCTCGCTGCATTGAAGACCCATTGGTGGCCTCGGCTGTTATCTACTCTTTGGTCGGGTTGTTGTCTCTTATTCCCCATTTACATTCTCAATTTTATTTCCCCTTTATTTATTCATGTCATATATTTCCTATATTACAGATAGAAGGTGTTTTTTTATTTCCCCTTTATTTATTCATGTCATATATTTCCTATATTACAGATAGAAGGTGTTTTTTATTTCCCCTTTATTTATTCATGTTCATATTTCCTATATTACAGATAGAAGGTGTTTTTTATTTCCCCTTTATTTATTCATGTCATATATTTCCTATATTGCAGGTAGAAGGTGTTTTTTATTTCCCCTTTATTTATTCATATCATATATTTCCTATATTACAGATAGAAGGTGTTTTTTATTTCCCCTTTATTTATTCATGTCATATATTTCCTATATTACAGATAGAAGGTGTTTTTTATTTCCCCTTTATTTATTCATGTTCATATTTCCTATATTACAGATAGAAGGTGTTTTTTATTTCCCCTTTATTTATTCATGTCATATATTTCCTATATTACAGATAGAAGGTGTTTTTTATTTCCCCTTTATTTATTCATGTTCATATTTCCTATATTACAGATAGAAGGTGTTTTTTATTTCCCCTTTATTTATTCATGTCATATATTTCCTATATTGCAGGTAGAAGGTGTTTTTTATTTCCCCTTTATTTATTCATGTTCATATTTCCTATATTACAGATAGAAGGTGTTTTTTATTTCCCCTTTATTTATTCATGTTCATATTTCCTATATTACAGATAGAAGGTGTTTTTTATTTCCCCTTTATTTATTCATGTTCATATTTCCTATATTACAGATAGAAGGTGTTTTTTATTTCCCCCTTATTTATTCATGTCATATATTTCCTATATTGCAGGTAGAAGGTGTTTTTTATTTCCCCTTTATTTATTCATGTCATATATTTCCTATATTACAGATAGAAGGTGTTTTTTATTTCCCCTTTATTTATTCATGTCATATATTTCCTATATTACCATGATTACAGATAGAAGGTGTTTTTTTATTTCCCCTTTATTTATTCATGTCATATATTTCCTATATTACAGATAGAAGGTGTTTTTTATTTCCCCTTTATTTATTCATGTCATATATTTCCTATATTACAGATAGAAGGTGTTTTTTATTTCCCCTTTATTTATTCATGTTCATATTTCCTATATTACAGATAGAAGGTGTTTTTTATTTCCCCTTTATTTATTCATGTCATATATTTCCTATATTACAGATAGAAGGTGTTTTTTATTTCCCCTTTATTTATTCATGTTCATATTTCCTATATTACAGATAGAAGGTGTTTTTTATTTCCCCTTTATTTATTCATGTCATATATTTCCTATATTACAGATAGAAGGTGTTTTTTATTTCCCCTTTATTTATTCATGTTCATATTTCCTATATTACAGATAGAAGGTGTTTTTTATTTCCCCTTTATTTATTCATGTCATATATTTCCTATATTGCAGGTAGAAGGTGTTTTTTATTTCCCCTTTATTTATTCATGTTCATATTTCCTATATTACAGATAGAAGGTGTTTTTTATTTCCCCTTTATTTATTCATGTTCATATTTCCTATATTACAGATAGAAGGTGTTTTTTATTTCCCCTTTATTTATTCATGTTCATATTTCCTATATTACAGATAGAAGGTGTTTTTTATTTCCCCCTTATTTATTCATGTCATATATTTCCTATATTGCAGGTAGAAGGTGTTTTTTATTTCCCCTTTATTTATTCATGTCATATATTTCCTATATTACAGATAGAAGGTGTTTTTTATTTCCCCTTTATTTATTCATGTCATATATTTCCTATATTACCATGATTACAGATAGAAGGTGTTTTTTATTTCCCCTTTATTTATTCATGTTCATATTTCCTATATTACAGATAGAAGGTGTTTTTTATTTCCCCTTTATTTATTCATGTTCATATTTCCTATATTACAGATAGAAGGTGTTTTTTATTTCCCCTTTATTTATTCATGTCATATATTTCCTATATTACAGATAGAAGGTGTTTTTTTATTTCCCCTTTATTTATTCATGTCATATATTTCCTATATTACAGATAGAAGGTGTTTTTTATTTCCCCTTTATTTATTCATGTCATATATTTCCTATATTACCATGATTACAGATAGAAGGTGTTTTTTTATTTCCCCTTTATTTATTCATGTCATATATTTCCTATATTACAGATAGAAGGTGTTTTTTATTTCCCCTTTATTTATTCATGTCATATATTTCCTATATTACAGATAGAAGGTGTTTTTTATTTCCCCTTTATTTATTCATATCATATTGTAACGTTTTCGCTCTGTGTTGCTATAGCGTTTTCGTTACCCTGAAGTGAAACTCTGACCCACTGACAAAACTAGACAATTCGCCAGACAAACTAATACTCGGCAATAAATACTGTTTCAAATGACTGCTCCCTTGGGTTAACTCAACCCTGTAATCCAATAGGTGTATTTAAAGATGCGTTGTTTCAGAAGACAGAAATAAATAATTCGTTTAAAGTTAATGATTTAATGAAGTGTTACTATGATCAGTTATATATATATGTAATTCAGACAAATTCAATATTGTATCTCTTTTTACATCAGATCAACACAATAAATAACACTAAAATAGTATGCAAGCTAGTGAGTACTCTGGTCAAGTTCTATATACACATGTATTAAATAAACAATCTTATTAACAAGTAATTATAGAAATCTCAATAATTATATAAGTTGTGTCGACTTCTCAAATGTATAAGTTGCGACTCCGGGTTTTACTGTACTTTTTGTGAATATTCGACTTCGCAATATATATGTAAAGAATCGTTAATAATTGCAGTTTCTATACTATTGGTATATCGAGTAAATAAT